>OY759266.1:59163009-59813009 GCA_963662155.1 Lamellibrachia columna
GTTGGATAAACCCCGTAATTACCGTGTCAATGATAGCCTTTAGGCTAACATTGCGCAACATCTAGTATTTTGAAGTTATTATAAATGTAATTTATTATTTGTAATTCCTTCCTGGCAGGAATAGTTAAATGGTGGAAATGGAGGATAGGCCCACGCGTAACGTCATCTACTCGTATTGACGGCTGGTCGGGAATGAGATCAGGACTAAACGGTTTGGTTATTTTTAGACGATATCCAACTTTGAAGTCAATGAATTTCATATCAGCAGTGTTGCTATTGTCACACGTCACGTTATTCGGTCAGACGATTGCGAATAATAATACCACGGACTTGACCTTCATAGAAAATATAATATCATAAACAACAAAATGTATGCGTATATGTGGTTGTATGTACGCCGTGTACAAGGCACGCATGGATTCATACGTATATGTGGTTGTATGTATGCCGTGTACAAGGCACGCATGGATTCATACGTATATGTGGCTGTATGTACGCCGTGTACAAGGCACGCATGGATTCATACGTATATGTGGCTGTATGTATGCCGTGTACAAAGCACGCATGGATTCATACGTATATGTGGCTGTATGTACGCCGTGTACAAGGCACGCAT
The DNA here is from genome assembly GCA_963662155.1 of Lamellibrachia columna. Classification (NCBI taxonomy): domain Eukaryota; kingdom Metazoa; phylum Annelida; class Polychaeta; order Sabellida; family Siboglinidae; genus Lamellibrachia; species Lamellibrachia columna. The sequence continues at coordinate 59,163,626 of OY759266.1, forward strand.
GGATTCATACGTATATGTGGCTGTATGTACGCCGTGTACAAGGCACGCATGGATTCATACGTATATGTGGTTGTATGTACGCCGTGTACAAGGCACGCATGGATTCATACGTATATGTGGTTGTATGTATGCCGTGTACAAGGCACGCATGGATTCATACGTATATGTGGTTGTATGTACGCCGTGTACAAGGCACGCATGGATTCATACGTATATGTGGTTGTATGTATGCCGTGTACAAGGCACGCATGGATTCATACGTATATGTGGCTGTATGTACGCCGTGTACAAGGCATGCATGGATTCATACGTATATGTGGCTGTATGTACGCCGTGTACAAGGCACGCATGGATTCATACGTATATGTGGTTGTATGTATGCCGTGTACAAGGCACGCATGGATTCATACGTATATGTGGTTGTATGTATGCCGTGTACAAGGCACGCATGGATTCATACGTATATGTGGCTGTATGTACGCCGTGTACAAGGCATGCATGGATTCATACGTATATGTTGCTGTATGTATGCCGTGTACAAAGCATGCATGGATTCATACGTATATGTGGCTGTATGTACGCCGTGTACAAGGCACGCATGGATTCATACGTATATGTGGTTGTATGTACGCCGTGTACAAGGCACGCATGGATTCATACGTATATGTGGTTGTATGTACGCCGTGTACAAGGCACGCATGGATTCATACGTATATGTGGCTGTATGTACGCCGTGTACAAGGCACGCATGGATTCATACGTATATGTGGTTGTATGTATGCCGTGTACAAGGCACGCATGGATTCATACGTATATGTGGCTGTATGTACGCCGTGTACAAGGCATGCATGGATTCATACGTATATGTGGTTGTATGTATGCCGTGTACAAGGCACGCATGGATTCATACGTATATGTGGTTGTATGTATGCCGTGTACAAGGCACGCATGGATTCATACGTATATGTGGCTGTATGTATGCCGTGTACAAAGCACGCATGGATTCATACGCCACATGTCAGACATGGCCAAGTGAGTTACCCCGGACATCCTTGTCAGACATGGCCAAGTGAGTTACCCCGGACATCCTTGTCAGACATGGCCAAGTGAGTTACCCCGGGCATCCAGTCCAGGTAGCCATGTTTGACTTGAAATATAAATATATTTGAACAAATATATTAGAATTGTGACATAATTAACCACTAGTCAACTCTAAAGAGACTTATAGATATCGCCAAATAGTCAACACATATAAATAATTGACGATGACCGGTTTTAGCAACTGATGTAGGTCTACATTGCGTATTTTACATTATTCTATCTTATTTGGAAAATCTGTACTATCAACGGTCATCCATAACGAACATCGTTAGTAAGTAGAAGGGAAATTAAAAACTTTGTGTTTTGTCTAATAGACGCTCGTTAGAGGGAAGTTATCGTCAATGCGTTCGTTGGTATATATTCGTTAGAGGAAAGTTATCTTCAAGGCGCCCCTTGGTATATATTCGTTAGAGGAAAGTTATCTTCAAGGCGCCCCTTGGTATCTATTCGTTAGAGGAAAGTTATCTTCATGGCGCCCCTTGGTATCTATTCGTTAAAGGAAAGTTATCTTCAAGGAAAGTTATCTTCAAGGATTCATACGTATATGTGGCTGTATGTACGCCGTGTACAAGGCACGCATAGATTCATACGTATATGTGGCTGTATGTACGCCGTGTACAAGGCACGCATGGATTCATACGTATATGTGGCTGTATGTACGCCGTGTACAAGGCACGCATGGATTCATACGTATATGTGGCTGTATGTATACCGTGTACAAGGCACGCATGGATTCATACGTATATGTGGCTGTATGTACGCCGTGTACAAGGCACGCATGGATTCATACGTATATGTGGTTGTATGTATGCCGTGTACAAGGCACGCATGGATTCATACGTATATGTGGCTGTATGTACGCCGTGTACAAGGCACGCATGGATTCATACGTATATATGGTTGTATGTATGCCGTGTACAAGGCACGCATGGATTCATACGTATATGTGGCTGTATGCATGCCGTGTACAAGGCACGCATGGATTCATACGTATATGTGGTTGTATGTATGCCGTGTACAAGGCACGCATGGATTCATACGTATATGTGGCTGTATGTACGCCGTGTACAAGGCACGCATGGATTCATACGTATATGTGGTTGTATGTATGCCGTGTACAAGGCACGCATGGATTCATACGTATATGTGGCTGTATGTACGCCGTGTACAAGGCACGCATGGATTCATACGTATATATGGTTGTATGTATGCCGTGTACAAGGCACGCATGGATTCATACGTATATGTGGCTGTATGTACGCCGTGTACAAGGCATGCATGGATTCATACGTATATGTGGTTGTATGTATGCCGTGTACAAGGCACGCATGGATTCATACGTATATGTGGCTGTATGTACGCCGTGTACAAGGCACGCATGGATTCATACGTATATGTGGCTGTATGTACGCCGTGTACAAGGCACGCATGGATTCATACGTATATGTGATTGTATGTACGCCGTGTACAAGGCACGCATGGATTCATACATATATGTGGCTGCATGCATGCCGTGTACAAGGCACGCATGGATTCATACGTATATGTGGTTGTATGTACGCCGTGTACAAGGCACGCATGGATTCATACGTATATGTGGTTGTATGTACGCCGTGTACAAAGCACGCATGGATTCATACGTATATGTGGCTGTATGTACGCCGTGTACAAAGCACGCGTGGATTCATACGTATATGTGGCTGTATATATGCCGTGTACAAGGCACGCATGGATTCATACGTATATGTGGCTGTATGTACGCCGTGTACAAAGCACGCATGGATTCATACGTATATGTGGCTGTATGTACGCCGTGTACAAGGCACGCATGGATTCATACGTATATGTGGTTGTATGTACGCCGTGTACAAGGCACGCGTGGATTCATACGTATATGTGGCTGTATATATGCCGTGTACAAGGCACGCATGGATTCATACGTATATGTGGCTGTATGTACGCCGTGTACAAAGCACGCATGGATTCATACGTATATGTGGCTGTATGTACGCCGTGTACAAGGCACGCATGGATTCATACGTATATGTGGTTGTATGTATGCCGTGTACAAGGCACGCATGGATTCATACGTATATGTGGTTGTATGTACGCCGTGTACAAAGCACGCATGGATTCATACGTATATGTGGCTGTATGTACGCCGTGTACAAGGCACGCATGGATTCATACGTATATGTGGCTGTATGTACGCCGTGTACAAGGCACGCATGGATTCATACGTATATGTGGTTGTATGTACGCCGTGTACAAGGCACGCGTGGATTCATACGTATATGTGGCTGTATATATGCCGTGTACAAGGCACGCATGGATTCATACGTATATGTGGCTGTATGTACGCCGTGTACAAAGCACGCATGAATTCATACGCCACATGTCAGACATGGCCAAGTGAGTTACCCCGGACATCCTTGTCAGACATGGCCAAGTGAGTTACCCCGGACATCCTTGTCAGACATGGCCAAGTGAGTTACCCCGGGCATCCAGTCCAGGTAGCCATGTTTGACTTGAAATATAAATATATTTGAACAAATATATTAGAATTGTGACATAATTAACCACTAGTCAACTCTAAAGAGATTTATAGATATCGCCAAATAGTTAACACATATAAATAATTGACGATGACCGGTTTTAGCAACTGATGTAGGTCTACATTGCGTATTTTACATTATTCTATCTTATTTGGAAAATCTGTACTATCAACGGTCATCCATAACGAACATCGTTAGTAAGTAGAAGGGAAATTAACAACTTTGTGTTTTGTCTAATAGACGCTCGTTAGAGGGAAGTTATCGTCAATGCGTTCGTTGGTATCTATTCGTTAGAGGAAAGTTATCTTCAAGGCGCCCCTTGGTATCTATTCGTTCTAGGAAAGTTATCTTCAAGGCGCCCCTTGGTATCTATTCGTTAGAGGAAAGTTATCTTCATGGCGCCCCTTGGTATCTATTCGTTAGAGGAAAGTTATCTTCAAGGCGCCCCTTGGTATCTATTCGTTAGAGGAAAGTTATCTTCATGGCGCCCCTTGGTATCTATTCGTTAGAGGAAAGTTATCTTCAAGGCGCCCCTTGGTATATATTCGTTAGAGGAAAGTTATCTTCATGGCGCTCCTTGGTATCTATTCGTTAGAGGAAAGTTATCTTTATGGCGCCCCTTGGTATCTATTCGTTAGAGGAAAGTTATCTTCAAGGCGCCCCTTGGTATCTATTCGTTAGAGGAAAGTTATCTTCATGGCGCCCCTTGGTATCTATTAGTTAGAGGAAAGTTATCTTCAAGGCGCCCCTTGGTATCTATTCGTTAGAGGAAATTTATCTTCATGGCGCCCCTTGGTATCTATTCGTTAGAGGAATGTTATCTTCATGGCGCCCCTTGGTATCTATTCGTTAGAGGAAAGTTATCTTCAAGACGCCCCTTGGTATCTATTCGTTAGAGGAAAGTTATCTTCATGGCGCCCCTTGGTATCTATTCGTTAGAGGAAAGTTATCTTCAAGGCGCCCCTTTGTATCTATTCGTTAGAGGAAAGTTATCTTTATGGCGCCCCTTGGTATCTATTAGTTAGAGGAAAGTTATCTTCAAGGCGCCCCTTGGTATCTATTCGTTAGAGGAAAGTTATCTTCATGGCGCCCCTTGGTATCTATTCGTTAGAGGAAAGTTATCTTCATGGCGCCCCTTGGTATCTATTCGTTAGAGGAAAGTTATCTTCAAGACGCCCCTTGGTATCTATTCGTTAGAGGAAAGTTATCTTCATGGCGCCCCTTGGTATCTATTCCTTAGAGGAAAGTTATCTTCAAGGCGCCCCTTTGTATCTATTCGTTAGAGGAAAGTTATCTTCATGGCGCTCTTTGGTCTATACTCGTGAGAGGAAAGTTAACTGCGAGGAGTTCCTTCAGTAAAACCTTGTCTACATATATTATTAAATCTGGAGTAAACCTTTTAAATCGTCAACTGATAATTTAATTCTAGCATCACGTGACAGGAAGGAATACAACGGGAAATGTAGGAGGGAATGGTGGAGGGTTGGAGAGACAGGGGAAGACCAAGAGCCACGTGGGCAGGCAACATGAAGGCGTGGACGGGGAACATGAAGTATGGAGATCTGATAAGAACAGTGCATACGCGGATGGCGACCCATGACAACCGACCGTCTGAGAGCAGATGGCGGCCCATGACAACCGACCGTCTGAGAGCAGATGGCGGCCCATGACAACCGACCGTCTGAGAGGAGATGTCGATCCATGACAGCCGACCGTCTGAGAGCAGATGGCGACCCATGACAGCCGACCATCTGAGAGCAGATGGCGACCCATGACAAAATACCGTCTGAGAGCAGATGGCGATCCATGACAACCGACCGTCTGAGGGGAGATGGCGACCCATGACAGCCGACCGTCTGAGAGCAGATGGAGACCCATGACAACCGACCATCTGAGAGCAGATGGCGACCCATGACAGCCAACCGTCTGAGAGCAGATGGCGACCCATGACAGCCGACCGTCTGAGAGCAGATGGCGTCCCATGACAGCCGACCGTCTGAGAGCAGATGGCGACCCATGAAAACCGACCGTCTGAGAGCAGATGGCGACTCATGACAGCCGACCGTCTGAGAGCAGATGGCGACCCATGACAACCGACCGTCTGAGAGCAGATGGCGACCCATGACAACCGACCGTCTGAGAGCAGATGGCGACCCATGACAGCCGACCGTCTGAGAGCAGATGGCGACCCATGACAGCCGACCGTCTGAGAGCAGATGGCGACCCATGACAACCGACCATCTGAGAGGAGATGGCGACCCATGACAACCGACCGTCTGAGAGGAGATGGCGACCCATGACAGCCGACCATCTGAGAGCAGATGGCGACCCATGACAACCGACCGTCTGAGAGCAGATGGCGACCCATGATAACCGACCGTCTGAGAGCAGATGGCGACCCATGACAACCGACCATCTGAGAGCAGATGGCGACCCATGACAACCGACCGTCTGAGAGGAGATGGCGACCCATGACAGCCGACCATCTGAGAGCAGACGGCGGCCCATGACAACCGACCGTCTGAGAGGAGATGGCGACCCATGACAACCGACCGTCTGAGAGGAGATGGCGACCCATGACAGCCGACCGTCTGAGAGCAGACGGCGACCCATGACAACCGACCGTCTGAGAGGAGATGGCACCACGTGATGGTGATGAGATTCCCTCTGGCCACATCTCCCAGATTCGTCACCGCGGCGAGAACATTCTCCGTCACGTTTCCTTTTTTGTCGATGTGTTTCTGGAAACGTGTCTGGACAATCACTGCGAAAACACGTCACGCGATGAATGAACCATAGTCCGTTTAACGACGACGTCAGACATTAGTGGTTAGCCTTTTTACGCGTCTGTAGGTCTACGTCGTCAAATAACAGTCATGTTTATTTCTGTTGACTAGCAAGCAGGCCACGCTCCGGTGACGTTAAATGCGGCCGGATACGGAGACGCGAGGGGAGAACGCCGCATACCTCGGACGGCGCACGTGTGACATACTTCGGTCTTTTGAATCGACTCACTGCAGAACCTGACCCGTCCCACAACGTAGGATGCACGGGAGTATTGTTAAACACTACACAATAAGGATCTCATTCACATATTCACACAAACAATTCACCAGTGTCCCCTGCTACACGGTCCTAGCGGGCGGCTACATCTGATATCATCAGCCCACGACACGTTCAAGATGAGACGGGTTGTATTGTTATATTTCGCACATCAAGGATCTAATTTCCTGGGCACTGTTGGATATTTAGTCGAGATCATAAGAAGATCAGTACGTCTCTGACTCGAGGTCAAGGGTCAGACCTTCTAATACGACGCTACAACGCCCCTCTAATATAGGTGTCTATCATAGATTGAGCCAAATGGGCCGACTGTGTATTTGTTGGGCTGATCCAGGCCCGCGTCTTCTCCTACTGTTTACTGACCCTTTGAATACGACTGCCACAAATAATAAAAAGGCGTCAGGTCTAAGTCACGCCGGGCTCGATTTCGCGAAAGAATTCGTAACTCAAATTTTCCATAAATATGGCGGCAAAACTGTCCGGGGGGGTTCACTCATGGAATATCTGGGTAAATTTTATCCGATGTGCTAAATAGTGAATGTTCTTACTGGGGTATTGCATAACCCACCGTTACGTTGAATCTCAGCCAAGAGTGGCGTTTGCGTTATAAACTTATATTCGCAATGTTATTTTGGTAATTAGCCTACATAAGTCCATATAGACCAATTCCGTAAGTGACCCCTTCAAGGGCAGCTTTGCAGCCATGTTTACGGAAAACTTGAGTTACGATTTTAGCAAGATTTTTGTGAATGCGGGCCCGGCTCGCACCATGACCCCGCGACCCCGCCACATACTTCACAGCCCCCGGACGTCGCCTCCAGGGTCAGCCAGGAGCAGAGTATGATTGTAGAGCGCTCTCGATTGTTCAATAGAGCTTTCCCGTCCAGCGCATACGCAGCGCTACCGAGAAAACGAAACGACGCCTGTTTGTGATCGATGTGCGGTTCTGATCAGAGGGTAGCCCGTATTGTCGGGGGAGGGGGGGCACTCCAACATTTACACAATCGCACAGTCACCAAAACACGCGCGTTTATACTCAGATTTATGTCACACACGCACGCACGCACGCACGCACGCACGCACGCACGCACGCACGCACGCACGCACGCAAAAGTAGCCACTGTTTCACGGACGCGCCTTAAATGCGACCTAGCATACCGTGTTTGTGTACAATGGTGGCCTGCCAACACCACACACAGCTCGAAGTGTATTAGAAATTGGTAGATTACAATCGAATTCCAAGTAGGCACTGTTATCAACCAGCGATAACGAAACACATGTTATTTAATGGTCAATATCTTCAAATACGATCTCACCGGGCTATTGTAACGGCGTCTCTGAAAAGGTTCTCATACACGGCAAGTCTAAGTGCTAATTAATCTGGCAGACCTGTACACTCCAACACTACACTCCAACACTACACTCCACTCCAACACCAACTGAACACAATGAAAGGAAAGTGCAGTGTCGTGTTGTTGTTGTTGTTGTTGTTGTTGTTGTTGCTAATTCTATATGTATTTAAAATAGACTGACCGGTACAGCAACTCGTACAGCTGACCCGTGACGGTGGACACGTGTTAATTAAATTATATTCTGAGGCTGACCAGAGAAATGCGCAAGTGGTAACCACGAACTGAGCTCGTGAGATATTCATATTAGATTGGTACAGGATTAATTTATTTCCATCGAAAGCAGGATTCTGATTAGGTGCAACATTTGTCTACTGTCAAACGTCCAATCGTGGTCAATCCAGTAACCCGGTCACCCCGTCACCCCGTCACCCCGTCACCCCGTCATCACGATATACCCCAATGTGATTTCAATAACCATGACGTTACTTTGTGTCCTCCGACAGATGACCTTTACATAATCGTTATCAAGTTCATAATATATTGAATCTCCAGAGAAGACCAGGGCTATCAAAATTTAATTCGGGATAACTGTTACTGAACTTGAAAACGTCACGTAGGACAGACCCCCGTGTAGAGGGTTGTTGGTGTTCTATGGATGCCGTCACGTAGGATAGACCCCCGTGTAGAGGGTTGTTGGTGTTCTATGGGTGGCGTCACGCAGGACAGACACCCGTGTAGAGGGTTGCTGGTGTTCTATGGGTGCCGTCACGTAGGACAGACCCCGTGTAGAGGGTTGCTGGTGTTCTGTGGTGCCGTCACGTAGGACAGACCCCGTGTAGAGGGTTGTTGGTATTCTATGGGTGCCGTCACGTAGGACAGACACCCGTGTAGAGGGTTATTGGTGTTCTACGGATGCCGTCCTCCGGATGACTGGGTGAGAGTTTATGAAAATATTGATCCCCAATATCCTGATCTAATTTCTCAAACAATGAAATTGTAACGTGGAAACAAGAAAATATAATTGCTTGCAGCAAGGGAACGAACGAAAACAATATTCCTTACAGAACAACCAAAGTTGGGTCCAGGATTCCCAGGTGTAGGCGGGGAACTGAGGTTCCAGCATAACTCGCAGCGCCTCAGTGCGATACCCACTTGGACAACTCCAAGCACGGCGGGGTATTTCGCTGTAAACGTCGTCATTGTACAAACTTTCTAGAAAGCACCAATGATTTCCCAGAAGGGACCAACGCGTTGCTAGAAAACAAGTCATCGCGGCACTGTGGCATAAAGCACCAACGCGTTGCTATTGGAGCAATCACAACCGTTGTATATTAATTGGTACTTGTCAGTCAATTCCATATACAACGCGTTAATTGGTTAATTGGTAATTGGTACTTGTCAATCAATTCCATATACAACGCGTTGCGTTTGTCCCCTCTGTGGTCAGCCTGGACAACTTGCCATCGCATGTCCCTCTGTGATAAGCCCGGATTCCTTGTCATTGCATGTCGCTCTGTGGTAAGGCGAGACACCTTGTCATCGTCTGTCCCTGTGTGGTAAGGCGGGACACTTTGTCATCGCCTGTCCCTGTGTGGTAAGGCGGGACACCTTGTGATCGCCTGTCCCTGAGTGGTAAGGCGGGACGCCTTGTCACCGCCTGTCCCTGTGTGGTAAGGCGAGACATCTTGTCATCGTCCGTCCCCTCTGTGGTAAGTTGGGACACCTTGTCATCGTCCGTCCCCTCTGTGGTAAGGTGGGTCACCTTGTCACCGCCTGTCCCCTCTGTGATAAGGTGGGACACCTTGTCACCGCCTGTCCGTGTCCACCGTGTTACTGTTGTCACCGCCTGTCCGTGTCCACCGTGTTACTGTTGTCACCGCCTGTCCGTGTCCACTGTGTTACTGTTGTTCCGAAGGCGGGGTCACGTATGAAAATAACAGTAAGAGAAATACGACTGACCTGTCCACATTTAGAGTGACATTCTCTAGTGGACGCGGAGACCGCACCCGAGGATAACTCACGGCGGAGCCTGCGGTGAATCTATAATTTATAAACTAAATTACTCTCCTACAAAATATCACTCTACCGGACACATTGGTGCAGCTTGGTAGGTGGGGATTTCTTTAGTGGCGCTCTCGTGTGAACAGTCCTGCAACTACCGGTATAGTTGAAAGGAAAGCCGGGGCATCTTGGGCACTCGGTCTGGATTACCATACGTGCATTCTATTTTTTTTAGCAATGTTCTTTTCAAAGTCTTTAATTGTTTTCCTTGTAATGTGCTAACTTGACTTGTTCGGCTCAGGAACTAAGTAATTTAGTCATTTCCCTCTTGGAAGGTATCTAGTTTGGCTCCAACCACCGCCCCCCTCCCCCCCCGACGAGGTGGCTGGAATTAACATCGGGAAACAATTGTCGGCTGCAGCGTCCAAGACGATGTTGTGCTTTCCAAGTAGGGCTTTACCTGACTGAGGCTCATAATCTCTGTGCACTGAACCTACAAAACTTATTAATGTGATATATGTTCTTATATTTGTTCGTGCTGTTTGTAAACATCATTTATAGTTGTTTGCTGTAATTTATTATTTAAATCATCAATTTATCTAATAAATTTGCCACGGCCGCTATAAGGCCTAGTAGAAAAAGAAAATAGTTTCTCGTCCGGATTTCTATAAAATAAGGAACAGGGAGACCCTTATTATTTACTATTTATGGATTTTTGCTATTAGTTTCGAAAATGGCGGCGATATCTTGGATGCTCACTGTGGTTGATTTAAAGACAAACTGTTGTTTTTTCGATGCAAAATGGAACATAACAGTGATGTATATTACTATAAATCCTGCCATTCCATTTGCAAATTAACAAATACAATACTTTTTTTGCGGGAATGGCAGATGAATGGAAACATTTACGTCAATGGAATATGGCTTAAATTGACCAGAAACAAACAAGAAGCAAAGACAATGTTGAAAGTATTTAATGAATGTCAAGATAAATGTCATGTGTAGGTTTGGCCATGGTTTCATTAGTTTGTATCACAGGCGTACAACTGAATGGCATTTATACTGATTGATACTGGTATTGTGTAAATAAGTCTGTGTAAAGAGTATCTAAAGCAGGGATCGTCGTTAGTTTAGACTCTGTAGACTGCACATACAGCCCAACACATACAGCCCAACACATACAGCCCAACACATACAGCCCAACACATACAGCCCAACACATACCGCCCAACACATACAGCCCAACACATACAGCCCAACACATACAGCCCAACGCATTGAAAGTGTATGATGCATAAAGAGTGAACTGAAAAAGTCTAACAGTAATTTCTAAGTTTTGGACAGAGAAAGGCGGCGGCGGCAAAAAAAGGAAGCGGACGGGACGGGGACGGGGACGAGAAACGCGCGAATTCAGTAGTAATTTTTCTGTAGTAGACTCCTTTTCTTACAGGTTCTTACAGGTCTTCTTCTGGCTAATTAGGCTGTACTGCCTCTTATGCCAGCTCTCGCATTTACCGTCAGTTCAGATTTTAGTTCTGTGGCAATTGTTGGTGGCGCCACAGTAGTTGACATGGACTCGAAAACCGAAGTCGAAGACAAGAATCCAACGCTTTTTCCAATAACCCAACTAAATAAACCGTCCGCACCAACATTGTTGTTTCCAGCCTTTAGCAACGTTTCGACAGGTAATGTTTCTTCAGTTCATTTCTTCCATCCATCCTCCACGAGTTTGTTTAATAGTTGATACTTAATATCGCTCATTACTGCCATTAACAAGATTTGCCATCCAAGCCAAAGGCCCAGATGGCAAGTGGACAAGGAAGCCACTGGCTTATCGGGAGTCCAACAATGTTCATCTACTTATAACCTGCCCTCCTGAGATATGTGTCAACCTTGTTTTTAAACATATTCACGCTGCTAGCAGTTACACAATCTGTAGACAATTTGTTCCATTCATTTATTGTCCTCTGGCTCTGTGAGAACGAGTGCTTCCTGATGTCCAATCTACATTGATCCTTTACTAATTTTACCTCATGTCCTCTAGTTCTGCTATCCTTCTTGAGTGAGAAAAACATATTTCTATCAATATTTTCATACCCATTCAATATCTTAAAAACTTCAATCTGATCTCCTCTTAACCTCCTTGTCTCTAGAGTTGTTAAACCACATTCTTTCAGGCATTCTTCATAACTAAGGTCTCTAAGTTCTGGAATCATTTTAGTTGCTCTCCTTTGTATGCGTTCAAGCATAGTCTAGATTAAAGGCCATCTCAGACTCAGTTGCTGAGTTGGACTTACTCCTTTTGACAGTTGCTGAGTTGGAGTTATTCCTTTTAACAGTTGCTGTGTTGGAATTATTTCTTTTGACACTCAGAGTTTTACTATATATTTATAATTTATGGTGAAGACAGATTTATTATATAACTTCTGGTGGCTTTATGCATTTATTTTAGGTTCGAAACATTGGGGTTGTATATGTGCAGGACTTCTTCTTGCTTATAATATAAATACTAGACTAGTTTCCTGTCGGAGTAATAGTGTACTGTGTGCATAACTGCAGAAGGAAGCTGATAAAAAAGCTTTAAAATCCAGTGTGAACAATAATTTCTACCGAAAACCATTAATCTTCAACTTTACTGGAATCATTTCGTGTACTGGTGTCCCCGGCCTAGGCCTAACTTCTTGGTACTACTACCAACGCAGGTGAATAACCTATTGGCTGTTAAAACAGGTTATTAAGTGTGGTGACTCAGTGGCAGAATGTCTGACTGTCAATAGAACGGACTGGTACAAATCCACCTGCTGCCATTTCAAAGCTTGGGCAATTTTGTTCACCCCGCTTTGTCTGTGAGCTTTGTCTGTGAGCTTTGTCTGTGAGCCGTTGGTTCCTTCTGTCTGGTGTCTATGTCTGTGAGCCGTTGGTTCCTTCTGTCTGGTGTCTTTGTCTGTGAGCCGTTGGTTCCTTCTGTCTGGTGTCTTTGTCTGTGAGCCGTTGGTTCCTTCTGTCTGGTGTCTTTGTCTGTGAGCCGTTGGTTCCTTCTTTCTGGTGTCTTTGTCTGTGAGCCGTTGGTTCCTTCTGTCTGGTGTCTTTGTCTGTGAGCCGTTGGTTCCTTCTGTCTGGTGTCTTTGTCTGTGAGCCGTTGGTTCCTTCTGTCTGGTGTCTATGTCTGTGAGCCGTTGGTTCCTTCTGTCTGGTGTCTTTGTCTGTGAGCCGTTGGTTCCTTCTGTCTGGTGTCTTTGTCTGTGAGCCGTTGGTTCCTTCTGTCTGGTGTCTTTGTCTGTGAGCCGTTGGTTCCTTCTGTCTGGTGTCTTTGTCTGTGAGCCGTTGGTTCCTTCTGTCTGGTGTCTTTGTCTGTGAGCCGTTGGTTCCTTCTGTCTGGTGTCTTTGTCTGTGAGCCGTTGGTTTCTTCTGTCTGGTGTCTGGGGAATTAAAATATTACATGCAGGGAGATGGAAAAAACCTGTTGTAGATTCACTTACATTAGAGAAGGAAAACTCTGAAAATAAACCAATCCTATGTGTTAGCTCTAGAAAGAGCTGTTTGGAGTTAAACCTCGTAAGTTACTCTTCTGCATGTGATACGTGTTGCTGGTTCTGTAGAAGAGATTCATTATATCAATCATTAGCATGTGTGAGACATTTGACTGTGCAATGGTTTTCTTGTACCAGAACATGCACACACTGTGGACAATAACAAAGAATGGTTGTGCAATGAGAGCTTCAAGTCAACCGATGCTCTGATTGTCCAGCAGCGGCCAGCAGTCAGGTAAGAGATGCTGAGTGACTCATACCTCATTCTATCAGTGCGCAGTGATTTTTGGATAAGTTATTGAATTATTTCCTTGTAAATTTGAAAAGTTTCCTTAAAGTCTACACAATTGATTTCTGAGACATGCTTAAACAAGGTCCATGATCTCTGTTGTTTATCTTTGTCTGTATTTTATAACTGTATACTTGCCTTTTTGTCTGTCTGCGTGTGCACTGTGCACACACAAATGCATGCATGCCCGAACATATGGTATTCAAGAATTCACTGCATCTACCGCCATCCATACCGATGTCAGTTATTACGGACATGAATTAAAAAATATGTAGATTAATTTGGCATTGTTGAAGTTTGTTGTGTGGTGGTTTTTTTAACACAGTGAACTTTCTGAAGATGATTCAGCGACAGACTCAGATGTTGCTCCAGCTGCAAAGTGTGCAAAAGCTACTGATGCAGGTGAGTTATAGACCAGCAGATGGAATTATAAACTGCGGTCTTTGATGCAATTTTATAATTGTTGCCTAAGATACCACTAGTAAAACATAGCTTACTAAAAACAGTTCTGATTAAGGATTTTGTTGTTGAGCAGTCTGGTTTGGGGACATGTTGCTTAACTTTGTTGTTGACCAGTCTGGTTTGGGGACATGTTGCTTAACTTTGTTGTTGACCAGCCTGGTTTGGAGATATGTTGCTTAACTTTGTTGTTGACCAGTCTGGTTTGGGGACATGTTGCTTAACTTTGTTGTTGACCTGTCTGGTTTGGGGACATGTTGCTTAACTTTGTTGTTGACAGTCTGGTTTGGGGACATGTTGCTTAACTTTGGTTGTAGTCGGTTAGTTGCTTTATAACAAACACATTTTGACAGCATCACTTACTATGCATATTTTAGATATATAAATAGTCAACATTTCTTTTAGTCTTTCTTTACAGTATAAAACAAATAATTATTCCAGACATACACTATTATTAGTGCCAGTAAAGTGTCAACATTACTGTCTGGGACGTTATTTAATTGTGAGTGATTTGCAGAATCACCAGAATGTTTGGGTGACAGTCACAAAGAAAGAAGACACAAACTGAAGAAGAAGAAGAAGAAGTACAAAAGTCACCACAAGCACAAGAAGCATAGAACCAAGCACAGAGAAGACTCACCGTCATCAGATGTGAGGTAAAGTCTTTTCTCTTTGGGTCTCAATAACTTTTGCATCAAAGTGTGCAGCCATAAATGCCCATAATGCCAGTGTTTTTGTAATGAAAGGGTTCATAGATAGAAAGGTTGTCTATATATGTTGGTCGCATGTGGTGGATTTGGTGTTGGTTGTTTGTAAAAAAGCATCAGACTTGCCAGTTTAAAGCAGATTTTTCTCATAGGTTTAGAAAAATATGTTCTACCAGTTTTAAGCTGTTATCTCTCACTGTAAAATATTACTCACTAGAAGGACTGGCTAAGTTGTGTTTTGTACAATAAATGTCTAGTGTGAATATCCTAAGTTGAACATATTTCTGTAGACCATATTTGGAGTGTAAATTGAACATGTATGTTTGCTTTTTCTTAGGAGAAAAGTTAAGAATCTTCCTCTGGTACCAAATGAGCCCCCTAGTGGCAAAGTGTTCATTGAAGGTGTGAAAGGACTATGTCCAGAGCGGGCGTTTCGTGTGGATCGCAGGCCAGATGCAAGTAACGCGTCTTTTGAAAGCATCTACAAGATGCACATTGGGAAATATTACCGAGTTGGATACTCCTGTCTTGGAGTAAAAAAAAATCAACTCATTACTTTCGACCGAGCCCGGAAATCTCGTAAAACTAAAAGTTTGGACGTCCGCTACTTCGGCAAAGAGAATGTTCGCAAAGTCAAGACCCTTGACTTTAATGGTGGTGTGTTTGACCTCTCCAGGTTGGTAGCATCTGGCAATGGAGGCAAGATTGGTGACGGTATACCATACATTGCCATTGGTGAAAGTGGTACGGAGGCAGGTCACTCCAGTGTGAATCCACTTGGCATTTACGACTCATCGACTGAGTTGTACATGCAGGGTCGGGGACCCATGATGTATGAGCAGAAAGAGTCGGGGAAGAATCAGTTGAAGGAATCCTGGGAACAACTTCTCAAACAGAAAACTGCAGACTACAATCGTGCTTTAACAAGTGACCCACATGATGAGCAGAAATGGCTTGAGTTCATTGACTTCCAGGATGAGCTGATCGCACATCAGGAGAACAACGAATCAAATGCATGCTTGGTCAAACATCACACAAAGAGTCAGATCCTTCTTGAGATCAAGAGCGCTGTATTTGACCGTGCCTTTGAGAAGAACCCAAAGTCAGTGAAACTGAAAATTGCGCAGCTTGAATTTGCTGCTACATTCTGGGATGGTGCAAAAGTGGCTGCAGAGTGGAAGCAGCTGATGTTTATGCACATGAATGATGGGGCATTGTGGAGGCGTTATCTGTTGTTCGCACAGTCTCAGTTCTCAACCTTCAGTGTCTCGGGGGTGCTGAAACTCTACGCAAAGTGCTTCGAGACACTGACCAGTCTCTGCAGTGGGAGTGTCCAGTCTCATCCACTACTGCCCGGAACCACACATCACATGACAGGTAGGTTACTGGAACGTGTCTCATCCACTACTGCCTGGAACCACACATCACATGACAGGTAGGTTACTGGAACGTGTCTCATCCACTACTGCCTGGAACCACACATCACATGACAGGTAGGTTACTGGAACGTGTCTCATCCACTACTGCCTGGAACCACACATCACATGACAGGTAGGTTACTGGAACGTGTCTCATCCACTACTGCCTGGAACCACACATCACATGACAGGTAGGTTACTGGAACGTGTCTCATCCACTACTGCCTGGAACCACACATCACACGACAGGTAGGTTACTGGAACGTGTCTCATCCACTACTGCCTGGAACCACACATCACATGACAGGTAGGTTACTGGAACGTGTCTCATCCACTGCTGCCTGGAACCACACATCACATGACAGGTATCATAAGACAGGTAGGTTACTGGAACGTGTCTCATCCACTACTGCCTGGAACCACACATCACATGACAGGTAGGTTACTGGAACGTGTCTCATCCACTGCTGCCTGGAACCACACATCACATGACAGGTAGGTTACTGGAACGTGTCTCATCCGCTACTGCCCGGAACCACACATCACATGACAGGTAGGTTACTGGAACGTGTCTCATCCGCTACTGCCCGGAACCACACATCACATGACAGGTAGGTTACTGGAACGTGTCTCATCCACTGCTGCCTGGAACCACACATCACATGACAGGTAGGTTACTGGAACGTGTCTCATCCACTGCTGCCTAGAACCACACATCACATGACAGGTATCATAAGACAGGTAGGTTACTGGAACGTGTCTCATCCACTACTGCCTGGAACCACACATCACACGACAGGTAGGTTACTGGAACGTGTCTCATCCACTGCTGCCTGGAACCACATATCACATGACAGGTATCATAAGACAGGTAGGTTACTGGAACGTGTCTCATCCACTGCTGCCTGGAACCACACATCACATGACAGGTATCATAAGACAGGTAGGTTACTGGAACGTGTCTCATCCACTGCTGCCTGGAACCACACATCACATGACAGGTAGGTTACTGGAACGTGTCTCATCCACTGCTGCCTGGAACCACACATCACATGACAGGTAGGTTACTGGAACGTGTCTCATCCACTGCTGCCTGGAACCACGCATCATCACAGGACACTGGTTATGATGATGTCTACCTCTCCCTGGTGAGTAAATCATCTGGTTGTGATGATGTCTACCTCCTCCTGGTGAGCAGAAGAACTAATTGTCCTAATGTTCATTCCCTGATAGTGACCGTTGGTCATTGAAACAGAAGAACTAATTGTCCCAATGTTTACTCCCTGATAGTGACCGTTGGTCATTGAAACAGAAGAACTAATTGTCCCAATGTTCACTCCCTGATAGTTGGTCATTGAAACAAGTGGATAAAAATAGTTGTTTATTAAAGGTACGTTCTTATATAAAATACTGTATCCAGTGCCTGAGACTGCTCAAAGCGCTTTACACTTCACCCCCTGGAAAAACTGTTCATTCGAATGCCAACTTGACTTCTCTGGGAAGCATTCAGCCATGCTGCAATTACTCTGTAAAGAATATTCGTTCACATATATCCACCGCCAGGTAATCATTTACAGTTAAGTGAACTGGAGCAATGTGGATTCATGTGAACGAAACTGCCCAAGTTTTGAAATGGCAGCAAGAGAATTTGAACTTGGATTCTCTCGATTGAGTGTCTGATGTTCTAACCACAGTGCCACAGCGCCTCATTAAGAACATTTTCATTGATAGCATACATAATGGTACTGTAAACTGTTGCAGACATCTTCCTACAGCTGTGCCACTTCCTGAGCCAGGCCGGCCACACAGAGAAGGCTGTGTCTCTGTGCCAGGCCCTGCTCGAGTTCAATCTCTTCTGTCCTGACGTCCTCCTGACTGCCTCGCACAAGGACAAACTGGAGTTTCTGGAGACGTTCTGGGATAGCAGTGCCCCCCGGCTTGGGGAAGAGGGAGCAGTGGGATGGGACGTTTGGATGGGGAAGAAGGGAGACGTTGAACCAGCTGTTCCCATTCATTCTTCCCAAGGTAGGATTGTGTAATGGTAAAAATTGATGAGATTAGTAGTGTGATATTTGACAGATGATGCTGAAATACGTGTGGGTTAACAGGATTAACAGACACTGTTTTATGTTGAGTCAGATTCTCTCACCCAGTTTTAGTTTTGTCTTTTGCAATTTGATTATTTGTTTTTTATCTTAAAGTTAATCTATGACTATGATAAATTTATCTTGACACTTGTCACAATACAGGTAGCTGTATATATATGTTTTTAAGTATACCACCGTCCAACTTTAGTTACTGTAGGTAAGTACTTTATTATTCAAGCTTCAGTATATACATATATTAATTTTATACATACATGAATACTGCGCATATATGAATACTGCGCATACATGAATATTGCACATACATGAATACTGCACATACATGAATACTGCACATACATGAATACTGCGCATACATGAATACTGCACATACATGAATACTGTGCATACATGAATACTGCGCATACATGAATACTGCACATACATGAATACTGCACATACATGAATACTACACATACATGAATACTGCACATACATGAATACTGCACATACATGAATACTGCACATACATGAATACTGCGCATACATGAATACTGCGCATACATGAATACTGCGCATACATGAATACTGCGCATACATGAATACTGCGCATACATGAATACTGCGCATACATGAATACTGCGCATACATGAATACTGCGCATACATGAATACTGCGCATACATGAATACTGCGCATACATGAATACTGCACATACATGAATACTGCACATACATGAATACTGCACATACATGAATACTGCACATACATGAATACTGCGCATACATGAATACTGCGCATACATGAATACTGCGCATACATGAATACTGCGCATACATGAATACTGCGCATACATGAATACTGCGCATACATGAATACTGCGCGTACATGAATACTGCGCGTACATGAATACTGCGCGTACATGAATACTGCGCGTACATGAATACTGCGCGTACATGAATACTGCGCGTACATGAATACTGCGCGTACATGAATACTGCGCGTACATGAATACTGCGCGTACATGAATACTGCGCGTACATGAATACTGCGCGTACATGAATACTGCGCGTACATGAATACTGCGCGTACATGAATACTGCGCGTACATGAATACTGCGCGTACATGAATACTGCGCGTACATGAATACTGCGCGTACATGAATACTGCGCGTACATGAATACTGCGCGTACATGAATACTGCGCGTACATGAATACTGCACGTACATGAATACTGCACGTACATGAATACTGCACGTACATGAATACTGCACGTACATGAATACTGCACATACATGCACAAGTCCCTGATAAACCATGAATAACATTTGATCTAAGAAGCACTTCTCTTCCTGACTTTAGATGACGATGAAACAAAAGAAGCTGAGTTACTAAAGACAAATGCTGATAAATGGCACAAGTGGCTCGTCATGGAGACATTCAGGCGAGACCAGCATTGGTTACCATGGCGACCAGACGTTGGCGCAGGTGAAACAGAGGATGATTGTACAGATCCGGACAGAGTCGTCTTGTCAACCGACATTGTCCCCTATATCTTCTGTCTCGGGGATGACGAGCCTGGAAAGTTTTCACTTCTATGTCAACTCCTTCACTTTCTTGGTGTGCCCGAGATGTCTGACAGGCATGGATGCCACTGTGATGATTTCAACCTGATTCTGCAGGATGTGCGACAAGTTCGTTGTGAGTTGCCTAGCGACTGTGAAATGGTTTTTGAACAGTGCATATGCGGTGAAGACGTCAGGTTGGGAATTGATGCATTTATCTGTAGCATAGTCATGCAGTGTTCAGAGAAACTAGGCAATGTTGAACGGACAAAACTCAGCCTCATGTTGATAGCATTCAAGGCAGCAGCCATTACAACAGCTAACGGCAAGACTAAGACAACACTCTATAAAGAGGTGAAGAAATTCACCAAGTCATTGATGAAGGAACCACAGCACCGCAACAACCTGGCATTGTGGGAAGCATATGCGAGACTCGAGTGGGGTTCAGGTGATGTGGCGAGAGCACGTAAGGTACTTGATACAGCCCTAGCGATGGCCTCTGGTGATCCACAGCCTGCTGGACATCAACGCTGCCTCAGGTACTTCCTCTATCGGTCCTATGCCGAACTGGAGCTAGGATTGTCGTCACGGGAGCACAACATAAACATTGACAGACAGAGGGCGCTACACATCCTCACTGCATTGGCAGGTGGACATAGTGGCGGTAAATATGAGCCATTCTCAGGAGCATCGAAGGTGAACCCGGTGGTGGTTTTGAAGTCGAGAAACATGTACAAGTCACACTTGGATGAAATGTTGCAACAAATAGACGGTGACAAGAGTTGGTCATGTACGGATGATGTATTTGCCTCTTACGCTGGTGACGAGATCCTGCACTGGACAGTTTGCTACGCTGCCTTTGAGTACCTCACATGCAACACCGAGGCAGCATGCGGTGTCTTCCAACAAGTTCTAAACAGGATCCGCGAGAGAGTTGGGTGTGAGAAGTTGGACGCATGTCCTGACACGCAGCATACATGTTGTCAAAAATTAGCCCACTGGTTGACGCAATCTCACATCGCACTTCTGTTCTACCACACCCAGACACAGGTGGCGCCACTGCATGTCGTTCGAGGTCCCCTGGAGGCAGCATTGAGGGACTTTCCGACCGATGTCATTCTGTTGCGTTACTACGTGACGCTGGAGGCAAGGAGCCACATTGCTGGCCGACTGAGGCGATACTTCCATCGTGCCACCAAGAACTGCCATATGGCACTTCTGTGGCTGTTCCCCATATATGCAGAACTGCGTCGAATGCAGTTGCTTGCACAGTATTCCCAACAGATGGAGCCACAGCTCTCATCGACCACCAGTGCAGCAGGTACATGATTTAAGTTGTTCATTATAAGTTTAGCCACCACTATTGTTAAACAGATTGAGGGCACGCAGTGGGAGTATAAGGTGGTGTGGGGGCACATATTGAAGTGAGGGCGCCTTCAGATGTTGTCATTATCATGGTGTTTAGATAATGAGCTTAGTACCTAACTATTATTATCATTTACTAAATTTATAAAGTGCCTATATTGGAAACAACTGGTAGCAATAATAACAGTATTTGTATAGTGCCATATATCTAAAATTAAATCCATTCAGAGGTGCTTAAATGGAAACCAACTATGGAGTGGGATAGACATCCAGTAGAAACCAACTGTGGACTGGGATAGACACCCAGTAGAAACCAACTGTGGACAGGGATAGACACCCAGTAGAAACCAACTGTGGACTGGGATAGACACCCAGTAGAAACCAACTGTGGACTGGGATAGACACCCAGTAGAAACAAACTGTGGACTGGGATAGACACCCAGTAGAAACCAACTGTGGACTGGGATAGACACCCAGTAGAAACCAACTGTGGACAGGGATAGACACCCAGTAGAAACCAACTGTGGACTGGGATAGACACCCAGTAGAAACCAACTGTGGACAGGGATAGACACCCAGTAGAAACCAACTGTGGACTGGGATAGACACCCAGTAGAAACCAACTGTGGACAGGGATAGACACCCAGTAGAAACCAACTGTGGAGTGGGATAGACACCCAGTAGAAACCAACTGTGGACTGGGATAGACACCCAGTAGAAACAAACTGTGGACTGGGATAGACACCCAGTAGAAACCAACTGTGGACTGGGATAGACACCCAGTAGAAACCAACTGTGGACAGGGATAGACACCCAGTAGAAACCAACTGTGGACTGGGATAGACACCCAGTAGAAACCAACTGTGGACAGGGATAGACACCCAGTAGAAACCAACTGTGGACTGGGATAGACACCCAGTAGAAACCAACTGTGGACAGGGATAGACACCCAGTAGAAACCAACTGTGGACAGGGATAGACACCCAGTAGAAACCAACTGTGGACAGGGATAGACACCCAGTAGAAACCAACTGTGGACAGGGATAGACACCCATTAAAAACCAACTGTGGACTGGGATAGACACCCAGTAGAAACCAACCGTGGACTGGGATAGACACCCAGTAGAAACCAACTGTGGACAGGGATAGACACCCATTAAAAACCAACTGTGGACTGGGATAGACACCCAGTAGAAACCAACCGTGGACTGGGATAGACACCCAGTAGAAACCAACTGTGGACAGGGATAGACACCCATTAAAAACCAACTGTGGACTGGGATAGACACCCAGTAGAAACCAACTGTGGACTGGGATAGACACCCAGTAGAAACCAACTGTGGACAGGGATAGACACCCAGTAGAAACCAACTGTGGACAGGGATAGACACCCAGTAGAAACCAACTGTGGACTGGGATAGACACCCAGTAGAAACCAACTGTGGACTGGGATAGACACCCAGTAGAAACCAACTGTGGACAGGGATAGACACCCAGTAGAAACCAACTGTGGACTGGGATAGACACCCAGTAGAAACCAACTGTGGACACGGATAGACACCCAGTAGAAACCAACTGTGGACTGGGATAGACACCCAGTAGAAACCAACTGTGGACTGGAATAGACACCCAGTAGAAACCAACTGTGGATTGGGATAGACACCCAGTAGAAACCAACTGTGGACTGGGATAGACATCCAATAGAAACCAACTGTGGACTGGGATAGGCACCCAGTATAAAGGACCTTCGTTTTTTACGGTCTAAGCTAAAAAGACATTTCCATGCAACTTCTTTCCCATACACCTAATGCTTGAGTAGTCAGCAAAGTTGTATAAAATGTTTAATAAATGGTTGTGTTGACCACCTGTGGATCTAACTAAGTGATTTCTAATCCCGAGGACAGCACCAAACCATTGTGCCACAATGCCAGTACTATCTCTGCCTGTTTATTGCAGAAGTGATACCCCGGTTTATTGCAGAAGTGACACACCCAATGGATGTGACAACCCCGGTGGACTGTGTGGAGACAGGGACAAGTCATCACTTGAGGGCGTTGTTTGAGAGGGCAACCCACCAGACAGGGGTGCAACATTGTGTGTTGCTATGGCGACTCTATATGAAGTTTGAGGTGGGATGATTGTATGATTCGGTGATAATTAATACAAATCTGTGCTCTACATTTCAGAAATGGGAAGTTTATGATTCTTGATTTGGTGCTGAATTCTTCAATAAAAAGTTCAGGAATATTACAAAGTTATAAATCCCTGTAAGTAAGATCAATGTGGTATTCTACATATGTGTGGTGTTCTACATATGGTTCTTATATTTTGCTTGGCTAAAAATATCAACTTCATCACATATATACACATTACAGTTTGAATAAAAATTATCAACACTAGAAATACAACAAAATAATGTTGCATGTAAATTATTATTCTGCATGTCAGCCAACCATTGCCAGTGAAACAAACCAATACACATGCAGTACTCCAGAGTTGGGATATCTGGAGGGGTTTGATTTTTATCAAGCCTGGTAGATCCATCCAAAGGCTGGGATATCTGGTTTGATGTACCCTGCACATGTCCTTACAGATGGGCCAGGGTCGGAAGGAAGCTGCCAGGGCTGTCTTCTACCGCGCGCTACAGCTGTGTCCTTGGGCCAAGGTGAGTCCGATGCAGATGGTTCAGTGTGAGCTTGTAAATCACATCCTATGTTTTCACATCAAGGTGTCTCAACTGGAGAACGGTTTCTGAAGAGAAACGGCTTGGAGGTTGGATCGCTGGCATTCTGCAACATTGTCCAAAGGTTTGGTCAATTAATTCATCTGATCTGGTCGGTTGGTTGTGTATATTATGCTGTAAACCACTCACGCTCCCTCGCTTGTATTCTACGTCCCCTCACTCCCGCACTTGTATTCTACGGCCCCACTCTCCCTCGCGTGTCTTCTACGGCCCCACTCTCCCTCGCATGTATTCTACAGCCCCACACTCTCTTCCTTGTATTATATGGCCCCATGCTCTCTTCCTTGTATTCTACGGCCCCACACTCTCTTCCTTATATTCTACGGCCCCACGCTCTCTTCCTTGTATTCTACGGCCCCATGCTCTCTTCCTTGTATTCTACGGCCCCACACTCTTTTCCTTGTATTCTACGGCCCCACACTCTCTTCCTTGTATTCTACGGCCCCATGCTCTCTTCCTTGTATTATATGGCCCCATGCTCTCTTCCTTGTATTATACGGCCCCACGCTCTCTTCCTTGTATTCTATGGCCCCATGCTCTCTTCCTTGTATTATACGGCCCCACGCTCTCTTCCTTGTATTATATGGCCCCATGCTCTCTTCCTTGTATTATACGGCCCCACGCTCTCTTCCTTGTATTCTATGGCCCCATGCTCTCTTCCTTGTATTATACGGCCCCACGCTCTCTTCCTTGTATTCTATGGCCCCATGCTCTCTTCCTTGTATTATACGGCCCCACGCTCTCTTCCTTGTATTCTATGGCCCCATGCTCTCTTCCTTGTATTCTACGGCCCCACGCTCTCTTCCTTGTATTCTATGGCCCCATGCTCTCTTCCTTGTATTATACGGCCCCACGCTCTCTTCCTTGTATTCTATGGCCCCACACTCTCTTCCTTGTATTATATGGCCCCACACTCTCTTCCTTGTATTCTACGGCCCCACACTCTCTTCCTTGTATTCTACGGCCCCACGCTCTCTTCCTTGTATTCTACGGCCCCACGCTCCAAACCATTATATAAAACTTTGTTTTATAAATGTGACAAATGTATAATCCTGTCCTTGAAATCTACAGTCCCAATTCTGGACCACAGATGGCTTTTAAAAAATCACTGCCAATATATGTTCTTTGTTGCATGCTACTTGGCCGTGTGTTTGGTCATGTGAGGTTATGTACCTGTTTTACACTTGGCAGTATGCTTGGCTTGGTTGTTCAATTAGGTGAGCAGCAATTCCCCAAAAAGTGCTTTATTTTAGGAGTTTAAATGGCCCCCCTACACATACCCACATCATACATCATTTGAAAGCTTAATGTCTCCCATCAAAGTTAGGTATGATGTTTCACTGTAAAATGGTGCAGTAAGCGTGGAGAGAGGGTCAAACAAGGTCACCCTCAAATTATGTTTTTTGAAATTGTAGTTTTCCGCAAAATGTCATAAAAAGATATTGGATGTGTATCTATTTCACTACACACAGCCACATCATATATCATTTGAAAGCGTATTGTCTCCCTGTCAAAATGAGGTATGATTTGGTTTGTCAAGTGGTGCAGTAAGAATGGAGCGAATAGTAGTTACTTTACGCGTATCATATTAAGTTTGAAAGCTTAATATCTCCCCATCAAAATGTGATATGATGTGGTGCTATCAATGGACGTAGTATGCGGGGAGTGAAGATCAAACAAGGTCACCATTAAACGATGATTTTTTTTAAATTGAGCCATTCCGTAAAGTTACAATAGCGTCTTCTCGTCGTTCCATAATCATACGTCTTCTCGTCGTTCCATAATCATACGTATTTAACTGAAAAGTTACTTTCCTCACAATTTGTTTGCACTGAATCGATGAAATAAGTATCAATGTATTGCGCTATGCTTTCTCAGATACTTTTGAAAATGTCATATACTATTATGTATAGCAAATATGATACCTTCGAGTATATGAGGTAAAAATTAAGTCAATTCGCTCAGACTACCAGATACATTCATTTTTTATTGGTGTGACTTACCTCCTATTCACCGTCTTCATCGTCTTCATCCTGGTCCCTGTCAAGCGAGTTTGGGTTTCTACAATGTCCATGTCCATGGCATGTGCACAGTTCAGTGCAGGACAAACTGCCCTGACTACAGACACAGTTAATGGTGCAACGACTCCTATTGGAACATGAACAAATGAGTCCGTCTAAGGGCTCTGAAGTCATTGGACTAAACAGGCACAAGTGTGTTGTTCTGTTTCTTGTTCTGTTTCTCCAGGGACCCAATATCTGGCTTGGCTATATGTGACGACATCCAAATTATGGTTTGCTAATGCACCCGCCCTGCGTGTTTCCCAAAGCTTGTTTCACATGGCGGCAGTTTGACTATCGACTTGTCTGTTTTGGTGGCAAGCTTTGCCTGCGGCAGGCAATTGAGGTTGATGTGTGAACTATTCTCTTTTTTACTTGGATCGTTTGCTAAGATTGCTATGAAAGACCGCGCTGCTGACATCACAACCTGTGTCACATTCTCCCAAGTTGCAGAGGTCTTTGAAGCGATCTGCTCCCTTCTTTTTTACAACACCGAATACTGTTTTCTTGCCAATGCTAAACAGGGACGAAACAGAGTCACACCCTGTTAGAGCCTGCATGGCAGGAAGTATGTTGCAAAACTGGGAGCCGAGTGCAGCACAAATCGAATGCACATGTACAAATCGGCACTTATCAGTTGTGCTGGTGATGATGCCTGTTTCAATCCACATGGTAACTGTATTTGCCATTTGGGGAAAATAGTGAACTTACTTACTTACTTAGTCGTCTTCGTGCCCGGTGGCACATAATGCATCAACAAGAGAGCTGCTTTCTGCAGCCTGTTTGGTGATGGTGTTCCATGTCATCTCCTTCTCCACTGTTTGTCTCCGTGTTTCTTTTGGGCGACCATGTCTCCTTTTACCATCTGCTGTCAAGCGTAAGGCTGTCATGGGCAGTGCGCCAGGTGACATTTGGCACATGTGCCCAAGCCATCTCCATCTTCTCTCTTGTTCTGTGTGGCCATGGATGTTGCATATGTTTTGCGGAGCAGCTTTTCATTAGTCATAGTGTTGGGCCAAAATACCCCTAGGATCTTCCGTAGACACCTGTTTTGGAAGGTCTCAAGCTTGTGTGCTAGCTTGGCTGTCAGTTTCCAGCACTCGGAGCAGTAGAGAAGTACACTGAGAACATTACTGTTTACAATCTCAGTTTTCTTTCCAATCTCAGTTGCTTGGATTTCCAGATGTGCTTCAGCATAGCGAATGTCTAGCTTGCCTTTCTGATTCTAGCCATAGTGTACTAGTGACAGTGAACAGCAAGCACCAAAACATTTGTATCTGGTGACCTAATTATTATGGTTCCTGGAACATCATGTGATCCGAAGTCTGCATTAGCAGAAACAACATGTATAAGCATCCTGATGCAGCTTCTTCCCGAGTACTGGCAAAGTCTCTGTTTTCTTCTGCACCCCTACAAATGTACTTTACTAACTCACCATCGGAGAAGCCTTCACCGACAAGCTGGATGTGCTGGCAGCCATTGTGATGCACGAGAAACCACATATTCACTGAGGAAATTGCTTGTTAGATGGAACTTTTTTCAAGAAAGTACCGGGCATCCACCAATCACCTGACACTGCTTGTAAGCAGATTTAGATCCTGCCCAACAGTCATGTTCAGCCGTTTTCACTGAGTTCTTCCTCATCATATCTATCAAAGACTTCCACAACTGTATTAGCTTTCTGAAACCCTGTTAGGAGTTGCCTGAAGTATGATACTGCTAATGTGTCAAAGGAATGTAATTTGTCCCCCATCATCAGTTGAATGACAGCCACAGCATCCCTAATATACACTGTGGCTGTTGAGTTGCTTTCTATGAGTTCCAATACTCTCCCACATTGAGTTTCTAGTTGATGCCCCAGTTCAGCTGTTTGTTTTCCTCATTGTACCATCAGCATGGAAAATGCCAATTGGCACTGGCCCTATGGGGTGGCCAAATATGGTTTCCAAGGAAACATCTTCTCTGCACCTTGCTAATGACATGGCTCTGCGGAACACAATTTCTGGACTAATTACCGCTACAGTACGTCCCTTGCCAGACTTGAATGTTGTTTCATGAGAGGGGATAATTGTAACTTTGTGGAATGGCACAATTTCGAAAATTTATTGTTTGACAGTGACCTTGTTTGATCTTCACTCCACATCATACCTCATTTTGACGGGGAGATATTAAGCTTTCAAATGGTGTATGATATGTGTAGGTTGGTAAAGTAAATACATAACCATTGTAATTGCATAACGTTTTTCAGAATACAATTTCAAAAATTCACCATTTGTCGGTGAAATTTTTTGACCTTCGCTCCACACTTACTGCGCCACTTGACAAACCAAATCATACACCATTTTGACGGGGAGACATTGAGCTTTCAAATAATGTATATGATATGGCTGTGCGTAATGATATAAAGTACAGATGCATCCAATATCATTTTATAACGTTTACGGAATACCACAAATTCAACAATTCATCGTTTGAGGGTGACCCTGTTTGACCTTCACTCTATGCTTACTGCACCACTTGACAGCATGACATCATACCTATCTTTGACGGGGAGACATTAAGCTTTCAAATGATGTATGATGTTGGTGTGTAGGGGGGCCATTTAAATCGGTTTGTTAGGTGGTGCTCGCCACTCGTCAAAATTGGTGATGTACGTAACTGTGTAGGTAGTTAGAACTTTACTGTCTAATTGATTGCTATCTACTTGCTGTATGTTTGAATATCTACTTGCTTCTGTACTTGGTTATCTACTTGCTATGTACTTGGCTGCAGGTGCTGTACACTGACCTGGTGCGTCTGTGCCCGGACCAACTGACTGAAGCCATTAATTTGATGGAGGAGAAGGAACTACGACTGCGAACACCCCTGGAGGAACTAGACCTACTTATGTCCCTAGCAACATCCCTAGCAACAGAGCAGTGCAAGGACGAACAGAACCTTCCTACATTGACAACGAACGTTGACCTACTCACGCCCTTGGCAACCAAGCAACATGGCGACATGCAGGAACAAGATATTCCAATGTTGACAACGAATGTTGACCTACTTACATCCTTAGCAACAAAGCCACATTGTGACAAAGATGAAGAGAATCTTTCTATGTTGTCCACAGAAGAAACAACATTGTAAACCGAGAGGACATGTTTGGCTTCATTCTTGTATCAGAATATATTTATTTGGACCAGATGTGTTGATGCAGACACACAAGATAATGTCCATGTATATATTCTTTAAACAGACACACAAGATAATGTCCATGTATATTCTTTAAAGCAACTACTGCATCCTGGTAGTGCCTTTGAAAGAACAACTGAATGATGACATCATTAGTGTTGTTGTACCTCACGAGAACTTATTTATCCTATGGTTGATGTTGGCTGTTTAAAACATTCAGTTTCAATCTTGACAAAACATTACACAGGATAAATATACATTGTCAGATGAAGTGATGTGTATATCATGAAGTGATGTGTATATCACGAAATGATGTGTATATCATGAAGTTATGTGCATATCATGATGTGATGTGTATATCATGATGTGATGTGTACATCGTGATGTGTATATCATGAAGTGATGTTTATATCATGATGTGATGTGTATATCAGTTAGAGGAGAGAATATATATGTATGAACGTGAACTTGTCAAGTTGTTATACATAACAATAAACCTATACATTCATACAGTCACAATGCAATGTAAACAAATACAAACAAGGACTTTTTCAGAAATATACCTTCCATCGTGTTTATTATAACTATGAACATTGTATGTATAGTGTCTATAACACACACAATCCTGTATAGACAACAGTCAAGTCTTTTAAACTAAAACAACTGCTTTAATTGGCAACCAATAAATTAAATATAATCAACAATTAAAAAGTTCACTGAGACTTGTCAGTATTGCCAGCACAATCTCTCACAGGCAACTCAGATAAGTCTTGAACAATATGGAAGTCGTGTTCCCTGACTAAGATCTACTACCGGGTATATGCCACAACAAATAAATTGTAATATTTAATAATATATATATATAAATTGACCCTGGTCACTGGTAGCATGGCATAAATTAAATAGTAAATGAATAAATTAACATTAAGACGCATACAAGCATTTGTACACTCTCTCGTTGCAGTGTAAGCTAAGGTACTGTTTGAACTGTAAATTTATTCACTATACTAGTTTAAAAAGAAACTACAATAGTCAGCAAATTCGGCACCACACATGGCCAAGCCACCAGAAAGAGTTGTTTCTTACAACAACAGTTATTATTTGTAATTCACATTTAAGACAACATACAAAATGCATGGTGGTCATATATTGTTTTGGCATGACCAATAAGCATTGTTTCACGTTATTGTCAACATAACAGTTATTATTTGTACAGGCTGTAGTTCCGCATTTAACAAAATATATAAAATGGTCTTTAAAAAATGCTATACAATACAAAAACTGTTAATACGACAATTGGAAACACATCATACAAATCACTGATATGCATGTACAACAATTATGTACAACAATTATGTATTAGCATCTTGCCAAAATCTTCCTTCATTCAGCTGCCTTCATTCATGTTGCCATGGTAACACATGTATACAATGTTCATGTTGCCATAGTGATAAGACTGTCACATAGGATTTGATAGTCTCTACTAGAGTTGGACAGGTGACTGTGGCGACGTGTCCGCAGGATTTGGAGAGTGGTAAGGCGTATATTTCAACATCTCCAGGAAATTACCTTCTCCCTCTAGGAATGCTTTGTCCTAGAAATGAACAGGTACAGACGTTTAATATTTCACCAGAAATCTGCAATTTTCTGCATTACTTAGCATGAAAACATTAAACCAGACAAGAGTAGAAAGGGACTGACAACACTTTGCAAACATGGAAATGGGGCAAAGGTAGGTCATGTGTTACTATCGCCCCTGGTGGATCCACCTGAACAAACATGGAAATGGGGCAAAGGTAGGTCATGTGTTACTATCGCCCCCTGGTGGATCCACCTGAACAAACATGGAACTGAACTTTCTCCACAGCAACCAACAAATGACATTTTCTGCTACGATTTCTCTCACCAGTCATTTTCTGGCTGGAACTGATGTTTGGCAGATGTCAAATCACTACATCACAAATACATGAAACATTTGTAGTATTTCTTACCCTTGAAACTTTGAACACACTCAAGATAACAAAATCTTGCATATTATTTTATGATGATTTTTATTTAACAAGAACTACCTTCTCCGCAGCAATCTTCCACATTCGGATGGTTCTGTCGGTCGCTATTGCTGCCGACACAGTATTCATTGACTCAAGATGACTCTGGAACTCTGGTGGCATTGACGTAAACAACTTCTGTGCAGCTGGTGTCATCTGACGCAGTGATGCAGGGTCTGAAATGGTGATGCACTAGACATGAGGCTGGAGATCTGGGCGGTGTACCAGAAGTCAGATGAAGCACAGTGGGTGGAGAGGGGAACAGTGTATAGAGATGTACGGGGAAGAAAAAATTGGGAGAGGGGTACAGTGTGAGAGGGGAACAGTGTGAGAGGGGTACAATGTGTGAAGGGTACAGTGTGAGAGGGGAACAGTGTGAGAGGGGAACAGTGTGAGAGGGGTACAATGTGTGAGGGGTACAGTGTGAGAGGGGAACAGTGTGAGAGGGGAACAGTGTGAGAGGGATACAGTGTGAGAGGGGTACAATGTGAGAGGGGAACAGTGTGAGAGGGATACAGTGTGAGAGGGATACAGTGTGAGAGGGGAACAGTGTGAGAGGGATACAGTGTGAGAGGGGAACAGTGTGAGAGGGGAACAGTGTGAGAGGGGAACAGTGTGAGAGGGATACAGTGTGAGAGGGGAACAGTGTGAGAGGGGAACAGTGTGAGAGGGGAACAGTGTGAGAGGGATACAGTGTGAGAGGGGAACAGTGTGAGAGGGATACAGTGTGAGAGGGGAACAGTGTGAGAGGGGAACAGTGTGAGAGGGGAACAGTGTGAGAGGGGAACAGTGTGAGAGGGGAACAATGTGAGAGGGATACAGTGTGAGAGGGGAACAGTGTGAGAGAGGAACAGTGTGAGAGGGGAACAGTGTGAGAGGGATACAGTGTGAGAGGGGAACAGTGTGAGAGGGGAACAGTGTGAGAGGGGAACAGTGTGAGAGGGGAACAGTGTGAGAGGGGAACAGTGTGAGAGGGATACAGTGTGAGAGGGGAACAGTGTGAGAGGGGAACAGTGTGAGAGGGGAACAGTGTGAGAGGGATACAGTGTGAGAGGGGAACAGTGTGAGAGGGGAACAGTGTGAGAGGGGAACAGTGTGAGAGGGGAACAGTGTGAGAGGGATACAGTGTGAGAGGGGAACAGTGTGAGAGGGGAACAGTGTGAGAGGGGAACAGTGTGAGAGGGGAACAGTGTGAGAGGGATACAGTGTGAGAGGGGAACAGTGTGAGAGGGGAACAGTGTGAGAGGGGAACAGTGTGAGAGGGGAACAGTGTGAGAGGGATACAGTGTGAGAGGGATACAGTGTGAGAGGGGAACAGTGTGAGAGGGGAACAGTGTGAGAGGGGAACAGTGTGAGAGGGGAACAATGTGAGAGGGATACAGTGTGAGAGGGGAACAGTGTGAGAGGGGAACAGTGTGAGAGGGATACAGTGTGAGAGGGGAACAGTGTGAGAGGGGAACAGTGTGAGAGGGATACAGTGTGAGAGGGGAACAGTGTGAGAGGGGAACAGTGTGAGAGGGGAACAGTGTGAGAGGGATACAGTGTGAGAGGGGAACAGTGTGAGAGGGGAACAGTGAGAGAGGGGAACAGTGTGAGAGGGGAACAGTGTGAGAGAGGAACAGTGTGAGAGAGGAACAGTGTGAGAGGGGAACAGTGTGAGAGGGGAACAGTGTGAGAGGGATACAGTGTGAGAGGGGAACAGTGTGAGAGGGGAACAGTGTGAGAGGGGAACAGTGTGAGAGGGATACAGTGTGAGAGGGGAACAGTGTGAGAGGGGAACAGTGTGAGAGGGGAACAGTGAGAGAGGGGAACAGTGTGAGAGGGGAACAGTGTGAGAGGGGAACAGTGTGAGAGGGATACAGTGTGAGAGGGGAACAGTGTGAGAGGGGAACAGTGAGAGAGGGGAACAGTGTGAGAGGGGAACAGTGTGAGAGGGGAACAGTGTGAGAGGGGAACAGTGTGAGAGGGATACAGTGTGAGAGGGGAACAGTGTGAGAGCGGAACAGTGTGAGAGGGGAACAGTGTGAGAGGGGAACAGTGAGAGAGGGGAACAGTGTGAGAGTGGAACAGTGTGAGATGGATACAGTGAGAGAGGGGAACAGTGTGAGAGGGATACAGTGAGAGAGGGGAACAGTGTGAGAGGGATACAGTGTGAGAGGGGAACAGTGTGAGAGGGGAACAGTGTGAGAGGGGAACAGTGAGAGAGGGGAACAGTGTGAGAGGGGAACAGTGTGAGAGGGGAACAGTGTGAGAGGGGAACAGTGAGAGAGGGGAAACAGTGTGAGAGGGGAAACAGTGTGAGAGGGGAACAGATGAAGAGGATAACTAAAAATCATTGTATTTGGTTTCATCTGCATTCTTACTTTCCCATGAGAAAAGAATAAATGAAACCGTACTCACCTGTGACGGCTTGGAGCGGTGCCCCCACTCCTTGCTGCAGTGGCGCCCCCTCTCTGACAGGCGTGCGACAGCTGACACACAGGATGTTACTGCGGCACTGCTCCAAGTCTTGCTTGTCTTTCGCCAATGCCATCTTCTCCTATGTAGAAGATAAAAAAGTAATTGCATCATCAAAACATTAATATTTATCAGACAAATTTATATAAATTTATAGACATTAGACATATTATCTCTCGAAGTACTGTTAGTCCTACCAGTGAACATGAACTCTCCTGCATAGTCATAAAACTTCTACACATTTAATATTGAAATAAATGCTTTCTGAACTTCATTCAGAATAGTTTCATATAACGACGTATGGATTTTGAAAACTTCAAAGTCACATGGTCTATATTTGAATCAAGAGTGGAATTATAATCACGTCGACAGTCCACAGTTCAT
This sequence comes from Lamellibrachia columna, assembly GCA_963662155.1. NCBI lineage: Eukaryota > Metazoa > Annelida > Polychaeta > Sabellida > Siboglinidae > Lamellibrachia > Lamellibrachia columna. The sequence continues at coordinate 59,197,981 of OY759266.1, forward strand.
TCGTACTCATACGTACAAGTATCTTACCAGTTATCACACTACCACACCCGCAATAATCATTGAACCACCACCACAACTGCACAATCATTGAACCACCACCACACCCACATTAATCATTGAATCACTACCACAACCACACTAATATTTACTTTGTTTATATGTTGATTGTGTTACATTTACTTGGTAAAATAAATGAGTCTGAGTCTAATCACTGAACCACTACCACATCCACACAAATTGTTGAACCACCACCACACCCACACTAATCAATAAACCACCACCACACCCACACAAATCACTGAACCACCACCAAATCTGCACAATCATTGAACCACTACCACACCCACACAAATCACTGAACCACCACCACAACTGCACAATCATTGAACCACTACCACACCCGCACTAATCATTGAACCACTACCACACCCACACTAATCCACCACACCCACACTAATCAATAAACCACCACCACACCCACACTAATCATTGAACCACCACCACACCCGCACTCATCGCTGAACCAACACCACACACACACTAATCATTGAACCACCACCAGACCCACACTAATCAACTGAACCACCACCACACCCACACTAATCAATGAATGACCACCACACCCACACTAATCACTGAACCACCACCACACCCACACTAATCATTAAACCACCACCACACCCACACTAATCACTGAACCACCACCACACTCACACTAATCACTGAACCACCAACACACCTACACTAACCACTGAACTACCACCACACCCACACTAATCACTGAACCACCACCACACCCGCACTAATCACTGAACCACCACCACACCCACACTAATCACTGAACCACCACCACACCTACACTAATCATTGAACCACTACCACACCCACACTAATTGTTGAACCACCACCACACCCGCACTAATCACTGAACCACCACCACACCCACACTAATCATTGAACCACCACCACACCTGCACTAATCACTGAACCACCACCACACCCACATTAATCAATGAACCACCACCAGACCCACACTAATCAATGAACGACCACCATACCCACATTAATCACTGAACCACCACCACACCCACACTAATCAATGAACCACCACCACACCTGCACTAATCACTGAAACAATACCACACCCGCATTAACCACTGAAACAATACCACACCCACACTAACCACTGAAACAATACCACACCCGACTGGTTTACAATACCCTACTGGAGTAACATGACCACCAGAGACCTATGCAGTTCCTTTACAAAAAGGACCACAGATGGTGCCACTGTCACTCACCTGGAGGATGAACTTCTCCTTTGCACGCAGTGTCTCCATGTCCTGCTGTAACCTTTGACCCCGCATCATTAGTTCCGTCTCCTTCTTCTTCACCGCGGCCAACATCGCCTCGGCATGCTCACGCAACTGGGCGGCCTCCTGGTGGGGAATACAGCAGTTTGTGTTGCGATGTTGTAAATAGATACAAAATCTCTAAAAAATATGTTGCCAGTGGAATTATAAAACGATACGCCTAAAGATTCTGATTGCCAGAGTAACTGTAAAATACTAGTAAATCATTGTTTCTATGGCAATGGTCAGGCAAGGACTTGGTGAACTTTCACAAAATAATTTTCAGGTACATTGCACACATATACTGATTTCAGCTTTGATCATTTGTTTTTATCTACTTCTTGTTCACAGAGCTAAACATGTTCTGATCTACTTCTAAACATGTTCTGATCTACTTCTTATTCACAGAATTAACAAATATTGGAACTAGTCGAGGGTTTTCTCAACTGCCACACCAACTTGTTTTGATCTACTTCTTGTTCACAGAGGTGAACAAATATTGGAACTAGTCGAGGGCTTTCTCAACTGCCACACCAACTTGTTTTGATCTACTTATTGTTCATAGAGCTGAATAAATATTGGAACTAGTCGAGGGCTTTCTCAACTGCCGCACCAACTTGTTTTGATCTACTTATTGTTCATAGAGCTGAATAAATATTGGAACTAGTCTAGGGCTTTCTCAACTGCCGCACCAACTTGTTGGAATTCATTCCCTCTTAATGTTAGACCAGCAGGAAACATGATAACATTTCACCATCATCTGAAGACTTTTCTTTTAGCTGTGTTTTCCTCCATTAGGTCATCAGTGTATCCATCCATCTGTTGACAACTTTAACATTGTATAATGATTTTGAGATTTCGCAACCTTTTCTTCGTTTTGATGCATCTCTGAGCTCGAATTTACAAGGATTTAGGCACAAAAGAAGTCGTCATATTATTATTATCTGATGACCCGAGAAGTATCAAAGTGACACCTGGTGGCTAACTCACTTTGCTCACGCTGTCCATCGCCTCCGACTCTTGCTGCACTCGCAATGCCATCTGTTGTAGTTTCGCTCGCTCCCTCTCATTGTCGCCCTGCGCCCGCTCTAGTAGCGACCTCTCTCCATTCAGTTGTTCCTTCTCCTTCGCCAGCTCCCGTTCCTCCACTGACAACCTCGCTTTCTCGTCATTGATCACTTTAACACTGCTCGAGAAATCAGCATCCGCCTGGAGGGAAACGATAGGTTTAGTATTTATTACGCATGTCCAAGTCCAGGAAGCTGACTAAGAGGCATAGAAATAAGACAGTTGGCTGACCAAGAGACACAGAAATAAGACATGAGGCTGACCGAGAGACATAGAAATAAGACAGGAGGCTGACCAAGAGACATAGAAATAAGACAGGAGGCTGACCAAGAGAAATAAAAATAAAACAGGATGCTGACCAAGAGACATAGAAATAAGACAGGAGGCTGACCAAGAGACATAGAAATAAGACAGGAGGCTGACCAAGAGACATAGAAATAAGACAGGAGGCTGAGCAAGATACATAGAAATAAGACAGGAGGCTGACCAAGAGGCATAGAAATAAGACAGGAGGCTGACCAAGAGACATAGAAATAAGACAGGGTGCTGACCAAGAGACATAGAAATAAGACAGGAGGCTGACCAAGAGAAATAAAAATAAGACAGGAGGCTGATCAAGAGGCATAGAAATAAGACAGGAGGCTGACCAAGAGACATAGAAATAAGACAGGAGGCTGACCAAGATACATAGAAATAAGACAGAAGGCTGATCAAGAGGCATAGAAATAAGACAGGAGGCTGACCAAGAGACATAGAAATAAGACAGGAGGCTGACCAAGAGACACAGAAATAAGACAGGAGGCTGATCAAGAGGCATAGAAATAAGACAGGAGGCTGACCAAGAGACATAGAAATAAGACAGGATGCTGCCCAAGATACATAGAAATAAGACAGGAGGCTGATCAAGATGCATAGAAATAAGACAGGAGGCTGACCAAGAGACATAGAAATGACAGGATGCTGACCAAGAGACATAGAAATAAGACAGGATGCTGACCAAGATACATAGAAATAAGACAGGAGGCTGATCAAGATGCATAAAAATAAGACAGGAGGCTGACCAAGAGACATAGAAATAAGACAGGAGGCTGATCAAGAGGCATAGAAATAAGACAGGAGGCTGATCAAGAGGCATAGAAATAAGACAGGAGGCTGACCAAGAGGCACAGAAATAAGACAGGATGCTGACCAAGATACATAGAAATAAGACAGGAGGCTGATCAAGATGCATAGAAATAAGACAGGATGCTGACCAAGAGACATAGAAATAAGACAGGATGCTGACCAAGAAACATAGAAATAAGACAGGAGGCTTACCAAGAAACATATAAAAAAGACAGGATGCTGACCAAGAGACATAGAAATAAGACAGGAGGCTTACCAAGAAACATATAAAAAAGACAGGATGCTGACCAAGATACATAGAAATAAGACAGGAGGCTGACCAAGAGACACAGAAATAAGACAGGATACTGACCAAGAGACACAGAAATAAGACAGGATACTGACCAAAAGACATAGAAATAAGACAGGAGGCTTACCAAGAAACATATAAAAAAGACAGGATGCTGACCAAGAGACATAGAAATAAGACAGGATGCTGACCAAGAGACATAGAAATAAGACAGGATGCTGACCAAGAGACATAGAAATAAGACAGGAGGCTTACCAAGAAACATATAAAAAAGACAGGATGCTGACCAAGAGACATAGAAATAAGACAGGAGGCTGACCAAGAGACATAGAAATAAGACAGGAGGCTGACCAAGAGACACAGAAATAAGACAGGAGGCTGACCAAGAGACATAGAAATAAGACAGGATACTGACTAAGAGACACAGAAATAAGACAGGAGGCTGACCAAGAGACATAGAAATAAGACAGGATACTGACCAAGAGACACAGAAATAAGACAGGAGGCTGACCAAGAGACATAGAAATAAGACAGGATACTGACCAAGAGACACAGAAATAAGACAGGAGGCTGACCAAGAGACACATAAATAAGACAGGAGGCTGACCAAGAGACACAGAAATAAGACAGGATACTGACCAAGAGACACAGAAATAAGACAGGATGCTGACCAAGAGACACAGAAATAAGACAGGAGGCTGACCAAGAGACATAGAAATAAGACAGGATGCTGACCAAGAGACATAGAAATAAGACAGGAGGCTGACCAAGAGACGTAGAAATAAGACAGGAGGCTGACCAAGAGACATAGAAATAAGACAGGAGGCTGATCAAGAGACACAGAAATAAGACAGGAGGCTGACCAAGAGACATAGAAATAAGACAGGAGGCTGACCAAGAGACACAGAAATAAGACAGGAGGCTGACCAAGAGACATAGAAATAAGACAGGAGGCTGACCAAGAGACACAGAAATAAGACAGGAGGCTGACCAAGAGACATAGAAATAAGACAGGATACTGACCAAGAGACACAGAAATAAGACAGGATGCTGACCAAGAGACACAGAAATAAGACAGGATGCTGACCAAGAGACATAGAAATAAGACAGGATACTGACCAAGAGACATAGAAATAAGACAGGATACTGACCAAGAGACATAGAAATAAGACAGGATGCTGACCAAGAGACACAGAAATAAGACAGGATGCTGACCAAGAGACACAGAAATAAGACAGGAGGCTGACCAAGAGACATAGAAATAAGACAGGATGCTGACCAAGAGACATAGAAATAAGACAGGAGGCTGACCAAGAGACATAGAAATAAGACAGGAGGCTGACCAAGAGACACAGAAATAAGACAGGAGGCTGACCAAGAAACATATAAAAAAGACAGGATGCTGACCAAGAGACACAGAAATAAGACAGGAGGCTGACCAAGAGACATAGAAATAAGACAGGATACTGACCAAGAGACACAGAAATAAGACAGGAGGCTGACCAAGAGACACAGAAATAAGACAGGAGGCTGACCAAGAGACACAGAAATAAGACAGGATACTGACCAAGAGACACAGAAATAAGACAGGATGCTGACCAAGAGACACAGAAATAAGACAGGATGCTGACCAAGAGACATAGAAATAAGACAGGATACTGACCAAGAGACATAGAAATAAGACAGGATACTGACCAAGAGACACAGAAATAAGACAGGATGCTGACCAAGAGACACAGAAATAAGACAGGAGGCTGACCAAGAGACATAGAAATAAGACAGGATGCTGACCAAGAGACATAGAAATAAGACAGGAGGCTGACCAAGAGACATAGAAATAAGACAGGAGGCTGACCAAGAGACATAGAAATAAGACAGGAGGCTGACCAAGAGACATAGAAATAAGACAGGAGGCTGATCAAGAGACACAGAAATAAGACAGGAGGCTGACCAAGAGACATAGAAATAAGACAGGAGGCTGACCAAGAGACACAGAAATAAGACAGGAGGCTGACCAAGAGACATAGAAATAAGACAGGAGGCTGACCAAGAGACACAGAAATAAGACAGGAGGCTGACCAAGAGACATAGAAATAAGACAGGATACTGACCAAGAGACACAGAAATAAGACAGGATGCTGACCAAGAGACACAGAAATAAGACAGGATGCTGACCAAGAGACATAGAAATAAGACAGGATACTGACCAAGAGACATAGAAATAAGACAGGATACTGACCAAGAGACATAGAAATAAGACAGGATGCTGACCAAGAGACACAGAAATAAGACAGGATGCTGACCAAGAGACACAGAAATAAGACAGGATGCTGACCAAGAGACACAGAAATAAGACAGGAGGCTGACCAAGAGACATAGAAATAAGACAGGATGCTGACCAAGAGACATAGAAATAAGACAGGATGCTGACCAAGAGACATAGAAATAAGACAGGAGGCTGACCAAGAGACACAGAAATAAGACAGGATGCTGACCAAGAGACACAGAAATAAGACAGGATGCTGACCAAGAGACATATAAATAATACAGGATGCTGATCAAGAGACACAGAAATAAGACAGGATACTGACCAAGAGACACAGAAATAAGACAGGAGGCTGACCAAGAGACACAGAAATAAGACAGGATGCTGACCAAGAGACATAGAAATAAGACAGGATACTGACCAAGAGACATAGAAATAAGACAGGAGGCTGACCAAGAGACATAGAAATAAGACAGGAGGCTGACCAAGAGACACAGAAATAAGACAGGATGCTGACCAAGAGACATAGAAATAAGACAGGAGGCTGACCAAGAGACACAGAAATAAGACAGGAGGCTGACCAAGAGATATAGAAATAAGACAGGAGGCTGATCAAGAGACACAGAAATAAGACAGGAGGCTGACCAAGAGACATAGAAATAAGACAGGAGGCTGACCAAGAGATACAGAAATAAGACAGGAGGCTGACCAAGAGACATAGAAATAAGACAGGAGGCTGACCAAGAGACACAGAAATAAGACAGGAGGCTGACCAAGAGACATAGAAATAAGACAGGAGGCTGACCAAGAGACACAGAAATAAGACAGGAGGCTGACCAAGAGACATAGAAATAAGACAGGAGGCTGATCAAGAGACATAGAAATAAGACAGGATACTGACCAAGAGACATAGAAATCAGACAGGAGGCTGACCAAGAGACATAGAAATAAGACAGGAGGCTGACCAAGAGACATAGAAATAAGACAGGAGGCTGACCAAGAGACATATAAATAAGACAGGAGGCTGATCAAGAGACACAGAAATAAGACAGGAGGCTGACCAAGAGACACAGAAATAAGACAGGAGGCTGACCAAGAGACATAGAAATAGGACAGGAGGCTGACCAAGAGACACAGAAATAAGACAGGAGGCTGACCAAGAGACATAGAAATAAGACAGGAGGCTGACCAAGAGACACAGAAATAAGACAGGAGGCTGACCAAGAGACATAGAAATAAGACAGGAGGCTGACCAAGAGACACAGAAATAAGACAGGAGGCTGACCAAGAGACATAGAAATAAGACAGGAGGCTGATCAAGAGACACAGAAATAAGACAGGATACTGACCAAGAGACACAGAAATAAGACAGGAGGCTGACCAAGAAACATATAAAAAAGACAGGATGCTGACCAAGAGACACAGAAATAAGACAGGAGGCTGACCAAGAGACATAGAAATAAGACAGGAGGCTGACCAAGAGACACAGAAATAAGACAGGAGGCTGACCAAGAGACATAGAAATAAGACAGGATGCTGATCAAGAGACACAGAAATAAGACAGGATGCTGACCAAGAGATATAGAAATAAGACAGGATGCTGACCAAGAGACATAGAAATAAGACAGGAGGCTGACCAAGAGACATAGAAATAAGACAGGAGGCTGACCAAGAGACATAGAAATAAGACAGGATACTGACCAAGAGACACAGAAATAAGACAGGAGGCTGACCAAGAGACACAGAAATAAGACAGGAGGCTGACCAAGAGACATAGAAATAAGACCGGATGCTGACCAAGAGACACAGAAATAAGACAGGAGGCTGACCAAGAGACATAGAAATAAGACAGGATGCTGATCAAGAGACACAGAAATAAGACAGGATACTGACCAAGAGACATAGAAATAAGACAGGAGGCTGACCAAGAGACACAGAAATAAGACAGGATGCTGATCAAGAGACACAGAAATAAGACAGGAGGCTGACCAAGAGACACAGAAATAAGACAGGAGGCTGACCAAGAGACACAGAAATAAGACAGGAGGCTGACCAAGAGACATAGAAATAAGACAGGATGCTGATCAAGAGACACAGAAATAAGACAGGATACTGACCAAGAGACATAGAAATAAGACAGGATGCTGACCAAGAGACATAGAAATAAGACAGGATACTGACCAAGAGACACAGAAATAAGACAGGAGGCTGACCAAGAGACACAGAAATAAGACAGGAGGCTGACCAAGAGACATAGAAATAAGACCGGATGCTGACCAAGAGACACAGAAATAAGACAGGAGGCTGACCAAGAGACATAGAAATAAGACAGGATGCTGATCAAGAGACACAGAAATAAGACAGGATACTGACCAAGAGACATAGAAATAAGACAGGAGGCTGACCAAGAGACATAGAAATAAGACAGGAGGCTGACCAAGAGACATAGAAATAAGACAGGAGGCTGACCAAGAGACATAGAAATAAGACAGGATACTGACCAAGAGACATAGAAATAAGACAGGAGGCTGACCAAGAGACACAGAAATAAGACAGGAGGCTGACCAAGAGACATAGAAATAAGACAGGATACTGACCAAGAGACACAGAAATAAGACAGGAGGCTGACCAAGAGACACAGAAATAAGACAGGAGGCTGACCAAGAGACATAGAAATAAGACGAGGCTGACCAAGAGACACAGAAATAAGACAGGAGGCTGACCAAGAGACATACAAATAAGACAGGAGGCTGACCAAGAGACATACAAATAAGACAGGAGGATGACCAAGTGACATATAAGTAAGACTGGAGGTTGACCAAGAGACAGACTTTGAGGTGTTTGATGGATTCTCTGTGTTCTTTGTCCTGTGTCAGTTTCTGCTCCAGCTGGAACTTTGCCTTCTCCTCAGCCAGGGCTTGTCTCTCTTTGTACAAATCTCCCATGATTCTCTGTTGCTCCTCAATCAGACGATCCTGTACAGACACACAACCAATGTCAAAATGACCTACATCCTGTACAGACACACAACCAGTGTCAACATGACCTACATCCTGTACAGACACACAACCAATGTCAACATGACCTACATCCTGTACAGACACATAACCAGTGTCAACATGACCTACATCCTGTACAGACACACAACCAATGTCAACATGACCTACATCCTGTACAGACACACAACCAATGTCAACATGACCTACATCCTGTACAGACACACAACCAGTGTCAACATGACCTACATCCTGTACAGACACACAACCAGTGTCAACATGACCTACATCCTGTACAGACACACAACCAATGTCAACATGACCTACATCCTGTACAGACACACAACCAATGTCAACATGACCTTCATCCTGTACAGACACACAACCAATGTCAACATGACCTACATCCTGTACAGACACACAACCAATGTCAACATGACCTACATCCTGTACAGACACACAACCAATGTCAACATGACCTATATCCTGTACAGACACACAACCAATGTCAACATGACCTACATCCTATACAGACACACAACCAGTGTCAACATGACCTACATCCTGTACAGACGCACAACCAATGTCAACATGACCTACATCCTGTACAGGCAGACAACCAACGTCAACATGACCTACATCCTGTACAGGCAGACAACCAATGTCAACATGACCTACATCCTGTACAGACACACAACCAATATCAACATGACCTACATCCTGTACAAACACACAACCATAATCGGTTACTCAATGGTTACATGGCTGTGCAATACTTGAATGGCATAGATCTTTTTGAAAAGATGAACACTCTTACAATGAATTAATGAGCTGTCAAGGGAATTTCATAACTTTACATTGTTAATTGATGTACACATTGTTTTTAGGTTAGTGCGTGCATACTTTTGTTTAAATACAGTTTTGTTGGGTCATATAGACAGGGTCATACAAAACGAAAACCAATGTCCCCATGACCTGCGTTCTGTACAGACACACCAGTAACATCAACATGACCTACGTTCTGTACAGACACACAACTAACATCAACATGACCTACGTTCTGTACAGACACACAACTAACATCAACATGACCTACGATCTGTACAGGCACACAACTAATGTCATTTAAGAACTTACCGTCACCTTTACAATTAATGCTACATTTACTTTGCCTACTTATTACCATTAGTGGTTACTGCGACCTCCGTAAACATTTATTATTAAATGTGATTTTTTTGTTGCACACAACCACACTAGACAACCACTAGACAACCACTAGGCCATACTGCCAACAATGATTACTGGCAGAAACATTATCCCATCAAATAAATTACTACTGACTCTGTTTGTAGATACACAAGATAACTAGTGATCCATGCTGCAACAGGCTGTCCAACCTATCTTCAAACATACTAATAATAAAACTGCTGAAAATTGTGTGGAACCCGAGCTCAGAGGTGCATCATACCAAAATCATGAAGCATGACATCATAAACAGGGATGCACAAAAGTTACTGTCATAATACGTGTCCTAAGTGTTTTGAAAAACGGAAATCAGAAACGTATTGGACACTTATTATTTCCTAGTCTGTTTAAAATGTTGTTACCTTTGCCTTCTCGATTTCAGATCTGTCCCGTAGATGGCGCTCCTGCATGACTTCCTTCTCCTGCGTCACTGTGTGCTGCAGCGACCGCAACTTTGCTTCCTCCTGACGAACTTTCCACCGTTCCTAAAAACAGCAAGGCTGGCAATAATAACACACAGCAAGGCTGGCAATAATAACACACAGCAAAGGGGGACAACAATTATATTGCCATTGTGCAATTTAATATATGACATGACAACGTATGACAACTGTACAAGAAAGTGCATAATTTTATTTTATAAAAAATGGCAGAAGCTTCACACAACTGCTCCAACACTGTTCACACAAACACCATTTCAACTTCTACTGAAGCATCCAATCAACTGCAATTGCTGTTTTTTTACAATTGCATCAGTGTCTATTGCCAGGTACTCAATTAGACAGCTGAATGAACCGGAGCAATGTACGGTGAACGAAACAGTAGCAGGTAGCTGGATCCCTGTCCTCTTGATTGACAGTACAGTCCTCTAACCGCTGAGCTGCTGCACCCCACCCCCAGCTTAAAAGCTGTTATTCTGACAATGAGATAAGAATGCCATGGAACTGTCATGCAATGATTGGCCAGTGACAAATAGAAGGAGGCACAATGCATTCTTTCTGTTTCCCCCCAAGATCCTGCCACAACTCATGTCTCAGTCAAACTGACTGAAGTTATATTTGACAAAACACGACCAGTAGATCCAGTCCCCTGCACTTACCTCCTCCAGCTCTCGGGTCTGGTCGGTCAGCTGTTTCTCGAGGGTCGACACCAAACCCTCAAGCCTGGCTCGCTCCATCTCATTGGTATGCTGCTGTCTCTCTAGGCGGTCCTGGAATGCTGCAACAACACTCAGTCAGTCAGGAAAACTACACTCAGTCAGTCAGGACAACAACACTCAGTCAGTCAGGACAACTACACTAAGTCAGTCAGGACAACAACACTCAGTCAGTCAGGACAACAACACTCAGTCAGTCAGGACAACTACACTCAGTCAGTCAGGACAACTACACTCAGTCAGTCAGGACAACTACACTCGGTCAGTCAGGACAACAACACTCAGTCAGTCAGGACAACAACACTCAGTCAGTCAGGACAACTACACTCAGTCAGGACAACTACACTCAGTCAGGACAACAACCCTCAGTCAGTCAGGACAACTACACTCTGTCAGGACAACACTCAGTCAATCAAGACAGCAACACTCAGTCAGTCAGGACAACAACACTCAGCCAGTCAGTCAGAGAGATGATGAACAACAATATTTTCTCAGGTGATCAAAACCACTAATTCAGTCAAATAGACAACAACCACAGTTACTCAGACATGTGGACAACAGCTGAACTTATTCAGTCTGGCAGCTTTTAACTTCTGAATTGTCTTCCCATTGTCAATTCGGGCATATATCCAACCAAATAAACTTATTTTAATTAATAAGTTAATAGTAAAAAATGTATGTTCTTCTCCAGTCATTGAGATTGCTCAAAGCGCCTTACACTTCACCCCCTGGCAGACCTTACACTTCACCCCCTGGCAGACCTTACACTTCACCCCTTGGCAGACCTTACACTTCACCCCCTGGCAGACCTTACACTTCACCCCCTGGCAGACCTTACACTTCACCCCCTTGCATACCTTACACTTCACCCCCTGGGAGACCTTACACTTCACCCTCTGACAGACATTACACTTCACCCCCTGGCAGACCTTACACTTCACCTCCTGGCAGACCTTACACTTCACCCCCTTGCAGACCCTACACTTCACCCCCTGACAGACCTTACATTTCACCCTCTGGCAGACCTTACAACTCACCCCCTTGCAGACCTTACACTTCACCCCTTGGCAGACCCTACACTTCACCCCCTGGCAGACCTTACACTTCACCCACTGACAGACATTACACTTCACCCCTGGCAGACATTACACTTCACACCCCCAGGCAGACCTTACACTTCACCCCCTGACAGACCTTACACTTCACCCCCTGTCAGACCTTACACTTCACCCCTGGCAGACCTTACACTTCACCCCTAGCAGACCTTACACTTCACCCCTGGCAGACCTTACACTTCACCCCCTGTCAGACCTTACACTTCACCCCTAGCAGACCTTACACTTCACCCCTGGCAGACCTGTTCATCCCAACTTCATCTTGACTTCTCTAGGATGTATTCAGCTACATTGCAATTACTGCACAAAGACTATTCGTTCACATATCAACCACTGTTTGTAGCCAGGTATTCATTTATACAGCTGAGTGAACTACGGCAACATGGTAGAATGAAATTGCCAAACAGAGAATTCAAACCCGGGTTCTTTCGTCTGAGAATCTGTCATTCTAAACCGTTTTGCTACCGCGCCCCACATAGTACTGATGATTTATTCTTAGTGATATGTCGCAACAGATCACTGTTTTATTAACTGCAATGGATGTTTTTATGTATACTTCTTGGTAATGGAAACATTTCACAATACAACAATATAAAACAAATAAGGTCATTAACTATTTCTACATTACAACTTGTTGGGCATTACAGCCAATTTGTTTGTTGACAAGACCCTATCATGATGGCTTACATTTAAGAGCATCATCACGCGTCTTGGCTGCAGTCTCTCGCAAGTCAAGGGCTGACTCGTGCTTGCTGTCCACCTTCATCTGGAGACTATTCAGATCCTGCATATTCACCTCCATCTTCTCCATAACAGCTTGCAGAGACCTGGTGGCCAGAGAACACACTAGCACAACCTGAGTATTTAAGTGTCAGACTGACTCCGCCATTCGTTTAGTCCACCACAAATCAGGTTTGTTGATGTTCTCATCTGTAGCTTGTGAATAGTTTCAATAATATGTGCAGCCAGCTTAATAAAGAGTTATTTGTTAAAAGGGTCACCAGAATTTACTTTTATTATTAGACCAAGCAACTTGCAAGTGAACAGCCTTATGCTTATAGTACAGCTGGAGCTGGAGTGCACACGGCAACTGTTGCCGTCTCACCTTGTGCTTATAGTACACAGAGCTGGACTGCACCAGGCAACGGCTGCCATCTCACCTTGCGCTTATAGTACACAGAGCTGGACTGCACAAGGCAACGGCTGCCGTCTCACCTTGCGCTTATAGTACACAGAGCTGGACTGCAAATGGCAACTGTTACCGTCTCACCTTGTGCTTATAGTACACAGAGCTGGACTGCACACGGCAACGGCTGCCATCTCACCTTGCGCTTATAGTACACAGAGCTGGACTGCACAAGGCAACGGCTGCCGTCTCACCTTGCGCTTATAGTACACAGAGCTGGACTGCAAATGGCAACTGTTACCGTCTCACCTTGTGCTTATAGTACACAGAGCTGGACTGCACAAGGCAACGGCTGCCATCTCACCTTGCGCTTATAGTACACAGAGCTGGACTGCACAAGGCAACGGCTGCCGTCTCACCTTGCGCTTATAGTACACAGAGCTGGACTGCACAAGGCAACGGCTGCCATCTCACCTTGCGCTTATAGTACACAGAGCTGGACTGCACAAGGCAACGGCTGCCGTCTCACCTTGCGCTTATAGTACACAGAGCTGGACTGCACAAGGCAACGGCTGCCATCTCACCTTGCGCTTATAGTACACAGAGCTGGACTGCACAAGGCAACGGCTGCCGTCTCACCTTGCGCTTATAGTACACAGAGCTGGACTGCAAATGGCAACTGTTACCGTCTCACCTTGTGCTTATAGTACACAGAGCTGGACTGCACACGGCAACTGTTGCCGTCTCACCTTGCGCTTATAGTACACAGAGCTGGACTGCACACGGCAACTGTTGCCCTCTCACCTTGCGCTTATAGTACACAGAACTGGACTGAACACGGCAACTGTTGCCATCTCACCTTGCGCTTATAGTACACAGAACTGGACTGAACACAGCAACTGTTGCCGTCTCACCTTGCGCTTATAGTACACAGAGCTGGACTGCAAATGGCAACTGTTACCGTCTCACCTTGTGCTTATAGTACACAGAGCTGGACTGCACACGGCAACTGTTGCCGTCTCACCTTGCGCTTATAGTACACAGAGCTGGACTGCACACGGCAACTGTTGCCCTCTCACCTTGCGCTTATAGTACACAGAACTGGACTGAACACGGCAACTGTTGCCATCTCACCTTGCGCTTATAGTACACAGAACTGGACTGAACATGGCAACTGTTGCCGTCTCACCTTGCGCTTATAGTACACAGAGCTGGACTGAACACAGCAACTGTTGCCCTCTCACCTTGCGCTTATAGTACACAGAGCTGGACTGCACACGGCAACTGTTGCCCTCTCACCTTGCGCTTATAGTACACAGAGCTGGACTGAACACAGCAACTGTTGCCCTCTCACCTTGCGCTTATAGTACACAGAGCTGGACTGCACACGGCAACTGTTGCCCTCTCACCTTGCGCTTATAGTACACAGAGCTGGACTGCACACGGCAACTGTTGCCCTCTCACCTTGTGTGTGTCTGCGTGCTTGCAATGGCGTCCACTTCCGAGTCTTTCATTTTCTTCAGTCTTTCCATTGCAAATTCATGTTCCCGCCGCATGTCCATAATAGCATCTCTGTGGATAGGGAAGATAAATGTCCATAATAAAATCCTTGTGGACAGGGAAGATACATGTCCATAATAACATCCCTGTGGACAGGGAAGATACATGTCCATAATAACATCCTTGTGGACAGGGAAGATACATGTCCATAATAACATCCCTGTGGACAGGGAAGATACATGTCCATAATAACATCCTTGTGGACAGGGAAGATACATGTCCATAATAACATCCTTGTGGACAGGGAAGATACATGTCCATAATAACATCCTTGTGGACAGGGAAGATTCATGTCCATAATAACATCCTTGTGGACAGGGAAGATACATGTCCATAATAACATCCTTGTGGACAGGGAAGATACATGTCCATAATAACATCCTTGTGGACAGGGAAGATACATGTCCATAATAACATCCCTGTGGACAGGGAAGATACATGTCCATAATAACATCCTTGTGGACAGGGAAGATACATGTCCATAATAACATCCTTGTGGACAGGGAAGATACATGTCCATAATAACATCCCTGTGGACAGGGAAGATACATGTCCATAATAACATCCTTGTGGACAGGGAAGATACATGTCCATAATAACATCCTTGTGGACAGGGAAGATACATGTCCATAATAACATCCTTGTGGACAGGGAAGATACATGTCCATAATAACATCCCTGTGGACAGGGAAGATACATGTCCATAATAACATCCCTGTGGACAGGGAAGATACATGTCCATAATAACATCCCTGTGGACAGGGAAGATACATGTCCATAATAACATCCTTGTGGACAGGGAAGATACATGTCCATAATAACATCCCTGTGGACAGGGAAGATACATGTCCATAATAACATCCTTGTGGACAGGGAAGATACATGTCCTTAATAACATCCCTGTGGACAGGGAAGATACATGTCCATAATAACATCCTTGTGGACAGGGAAGATACATGTCCATAATAACATCCCTGTGGACAGGGAAGATACATGTCCATAATAACATCCTTGTGGACAGGGAAGATACATGTCCATAATAACATCCTTGTGGACAGGGAAGATACATGTCCATAATAACATCCCTGTGGACAGGGAAGATACATGTCCATAATAGCATCCTTGTGGACAGGGAAGATACATGTCCATAATAACATCCTTGTGGACAGGGAAGATACATGTCCATAATAACATCCTTGTGGACAGGGAAGATACATGTCCATAATAACATCCCTGTGGACAGGGAAGATACATGTCCATAATAGCATCCTTGTGGACAGGGAAGATACATGTCCATAATAACATCCTTGTGGACAGGGAAGATACATGTCCATAATAACATCCTTGTGGACAGGGAAGATACATGTCCATAATAACATCCTTGTGGACAGGGAAGATACATGTCCATAATAACATCCCTGTGGACAGGGAAGATACATGTCCATAATAACATCCCTGTGGACAGGGAAGATACATGTCCATAATAACATCCCTGTGGACAGGGAAGATACATGTCCATAATAACATCCTTGTGGACAGGGAAGATACATGTCCATAATAACATCCCTGTGGACAGGGAAGATACATGTCCATAATAACATCCTTGTGGACAGGGAAGATACATGTCCTTAATAACATCCCTGTGGACAGGGAAGATACATGTCCATAATAACATCCTTGTGGACAGGGAAGATACATGTCCATAATAACATCCCTGTGGACAGGGAAGATACATGTCCATAATAACATCCTTGTGGACAGGGAAGATACATGTCCATAATAACATCCCTGTGGACAGGGAAGATACATGTCCATAATAGCATCCTTGTGGACAGGGAAGATACATGTCCATAATAACATCCTTGTGGACAGGGAAGATACATGTCCATAATAACATCCTTGTGGACAGGGAAGATACATGTCCATAATAACGTCCCTGTGGACAGGGAAGATACATGTCCATAATAACATCCCTGTGGACAGGGAAGATACATGTCCATAATAACATCCCTGTGGACAGGGAAGATACATGTCCATAATAACATCCTTGTGGACAGGGAAGATACATGTCCATAATAACATCCCTGTGGACAGGGAAGATACATGTCCATAATAACATCCTTGTGGACAGGGAAGATACATGTCCTTAATAACATCCCTGTGGACAGGGAAGATACATGTCCATAATAACATCCTTGTGGACAGGGAAGATACATGTCCATAATAACATCCTTGTGGACAGGGAAGATACATGTCCATATTAACATCCCTGTGGACAGGGAAGATACATGTCCATAATAACATCCCTGTGGACAGGGAAGATACATGTCCATAATAACATCCTTGTGGACAGGGAAGATACATGTCCATAATAACATCCCTGTGGACAGGGAAGATACATGTCCATAATAACATCCTTGTGGACAGGGAAGATACATGTCCATAATAACATCCTTGTGGACAGGGAAGATACATGTCCATAATAACATCCCTGTGGACAGGGAAGATACATGTCCATAATAACATCCTTGTGGACAGGGAAGATACATGTCCTTAATAACATCCCTGTGGACAGGGAAGATACATGTCCATAATAACATCCCTGTGGACAGGGAAGATACATGTCCATAATAACATCCTTGTGGACAGAGAAGATACATGTCCATAATAACATCCTTGTGGACAGGGAAGATTCATGTCCATAATAACATCCTTGTGGACAGGGAAGATACATGTCCATAATAACATCCTTGTGGACAGGGAAGATACATGTCCATAATAACATCCTTGTGGACAGGGAAGATACATGTAAATGTTAGTGTTGTATTATTTGTGTCATTGTGTTACCCCTAGCCAGCAGTGTCGTACACCTGTGTTTGATACGACCCCTAGCCAGCAGTGTCGTACACCTGTGTTTGATACGACCCCTAGCCAGCAGTGTCGTACACCTGTGTTTGATACGACCCCTAGCCAGCAGTGTCGTACACCTGTGTTTGATATGACCCCTAGCCAGCAGTGTCGTACACCTGTGTTTGATACGACCCCTAGCTAGCAGCGTCGTACACCTGTGTTTGATTCGACCCCTAGCCAGCAGTGTCATACACCTGTGTCCCCCAAGGTGACTCTACCTGTGCAGTTCCTTAATGCGCTCTATTTCCCGGGTCTTGTCCTTCTCCCACTCCTCCTGTTTGCGGAACTGGGAAGCAAGAAGTTCTGCCTTCTCCGCTTCCACCACTTTCATCCGCTCTGTTCCCTGGTGCGATATCGACTCGATCTCCTCCTTCAATCTGCACAACAAATAATCAATGCCAATAATGCATAATAACATCCTTAGATTAGAATTATACAATTAAATAGCATTTCTCTGTTGGAACATTAAAATATATTTCCTGGAACAAATCGCAAAAAACTTCAAGATAGGTTTACAATAATGTTATATCCAATTAGGTAAGGTAAGGTAAAGGTAAGTTCTTATATAGCGCAGCATATAAAGGTAAAGGTAAGTTCTTATATAGCACGATATATAAAGGTAAAGGTAAGTTCTTACATAGCATGGTATATAAAGGTAAAGGTAAGTTCTTACATAGTGCAGTATATAAAGGTAAGTTCTTATATAGCACGGTATATAATGGTAAAGGTAAGTTCTTATATAGCGCGGTATATAAAGGTAAAGGTAACTTCTTATATAGCACGGTATATAAAGGTAAAGGTAAGTTCTTACATAGCACGGTATATAAAGGTAAAGGTAAGTTCTTATATAGTGCTGTATATAAAGGTAAAGGTAAGTTCTTATATAGCACGGTATATAAAGGTAAAGGTAAGTTCTTATATAGCATGGTATATAAAGGTAAAGGTAAGTTCTTATATAGCATGGTATATAAAGGTAAAGGTAAGTTCTTATATAGCACGGTATATAAAGGTAAGTTCTTATATAGTGCGGTATATAAAGGTAAAGGTAAGTTCTTACATAGCACGCTATATAAAGGTAAAGGTAAGTTCTTATATAGCATAGTACCCAGTCCACCCCAGTCACCCACCTCTCCTCCCGCCGTGCAAATGTTTCCTCCATCAATGTAATCCTCTTTCTGCAACAGAAACAACAACACATTCTACAAATCCTCTCTGGAAACATTCAGCCATGCTGCAATTATTGGACACAATCAATTAAGAAACTGCAGGTGTGAAGATGAGTGACTTACTTGTAGGATTCTTCAATCAGTTCCACCTCCACTTTATGTTGATCAGTCATGGTACCCAGCATCATCTCAAGATGCCCTTTCTCCATCTCCAGCTTCCGAACCTTCCGAGACAGACACAAGCAATTGTCAGACATTCAATGAAGGGCAGTCAGTTCTAACTGTTTCTTTAGAACCAGTACCACATTTCTGAACAACTTAGCAAAAAGACAGGCAGGCAGGAAGGCAGGCAGGCAGGCAGGCAGGCAGGCAGGCAGGCAGGCAGGCAGGCAGGCAGGCAGGCAGGCAGGCAGGCAGGCAGGCAGGCAGGCAGGCAGGCAGGCAGGCCGACAGATTCATTAAAACATCATAAACGAATCAGTAGCCTTCCTGTCAAAGCCATCTTTGAAGGCGTGATGTGATGGAAGGTAAAAGAAAAAGTGGAAAACCGCAAAGATGGAGAGACGACATACAGGAGTGTATGAAGCCAGGGGGGATGAACTGAATATGAAAGTGAAAGGTTGGGCTGAGTGGATGTATTCTACAAATGCGGAGAGAAAATTTAGAGAGACAGATTCAGACTAATGCAAATATAAGGTGATAACCTGAATGTTCCATGTGTTCTGTGCCATGTCATCAGACGTCACCATTCCAAGACTCTGTCAACACAAGACACAGTTAAATATAGCTATTATTTAAAGACAAGTAATTAACTAATATAAACACTCATCTTATACATATAAATACTGATTTATTAGAAACAAATACTAACATGATGCATACAAATACTAATCTGACACACTCATCCAATACATATAAATACTGATTTATTATAAACAAATACTGACATGATGCACATAAATACTAATCTGATACACTCATTCAATACATATAAATACTGATTTAATACATATAAATACTGATTTGATACATATAAATACTGATATGATACATATAAATGCTGGTCTGATAGCTATAAACACTCATCAGATACATCAAAATAATGATGTGATACTTATAAATACTGATCTGACAGACATGAATATTGATACAATACTAATAAATACTGATCTGACAGACATGAATATTGATACAATACTAATAAATACTGATCTGTTAGATATAAATAATGACTCAGTGGAGTGTTCGGTGCAAGGACCCACCACCCACCGGTAGCTGTGGAGTCTGTAAGACAATCTGTCTCTGGCCGTGGTTCTGGTACATCTGTGAAGCAGCATAGTTGGCCTGCTGGTCTCTGTAGGTGGCCTGCTGGTCTGTGTAGGTGGCCTGCTGGTCTGTGTAGGCCGCTAGCAGCTTCTGCTGATGGACACAGTTGGGTGGTCAGTGTGGTCAGTGTGGTCAGTGTGGTCAGTGTGGTCAATGACCTCTTTTTATCACATTCACTGTCTTCTGTCTGTGAGTATTTGGAACTTTTCGCAACATGTATTCACTGTCAGTGTCATCATATACTAACCACTGTGTCAGAACACTCACCGTCACCTACACTTCCTCCCACCTCTTGCAATCACTGTCCCTAAACCTCCACCCACCTCCTGCAATCACTGTCCCTACACCTCCACCCACCTCCTGCAATCACTGTCCCTACACCTCCACCCACCTCCTGCAATCACTGTCCCTACACTTCCACCCACCTCTTGCAATCACTGTCCCTACATTTCCACCCACCTCCTGCAATCACTGTCCCTACACCTCCACCCACCTCTTGCAATCACTGTCCCTACACTACCACCCACCTCCTGCAATCACTGTCCCTACACCTCCACCCACCTCCTGCAATCACTGTCCCTACACTTCCTCCCACCTCCTGCAATCACTGTCCCTACACCTCCACCCACCTCCTGCAACCCCTGTCCCTACACCTCCACCCACCTCCTGCAACCCCTGTCCCTACACCTCCGCCCACCTCCTGCAACCCCTGTCCTTACACCTCCACCCACCTCCTGCAACCCCTGTCCCTACACCTCCACCCACCTCCTGCAACCCCTGTCCCTACACCTCCACCCACCTCCTGCAACCCCTGTCCCTACACTTCCACCCACCTCCTGCTGCTCTCTGGTGCTTGTCCTTGTTGCTCCCACTGGTGCAGCACAAGGCTGTGACACCCCCGGATACTCATTAACAGGTTGTGACACCCTTGGGTACTGGGTAGCAGGGTGTGACACCCCCGGGTGTTGGTTGGCAGGTTGTGACACCCCCGGATGTTGGATGGCAGGCTGCACTTTTAAACTGTCATCGATGGGCTCTCCAAACAGTTCTGTCGACTTCCTGAGACCTGTAAATACATGTGTACAATGAAAATACAGGTGTACAATGTAAATACAAGTGTACAATGTAAGTACAGGTGTAAACTATAAGGGTGTTTAATGTAAATGCAGGTGTATAGTGTAAACATAGGTGTACAAAGGAAATTTAGATGTTCAGTGTAAATACAGGTGTACAATGTAAATACAGGTGTACAATGTAAATACAGGGGTACAATGTAAATACAGGTGTACAATGTAAATACAGGGGTACAATGTAAATACAGGTGTACAATGTAAATACAGGTGTATCGTGTAAATACAAGTGCACAATGTAAATACACATGTATAATGTAAATACATATGTATAATGTAAGTACAGGTGTACACAATAATAACTTAATATTTCTCCACTGTGTAATATGACAAGAACTCTAGCCTACCTAAATTTGTATAATAAAAATAATAATGTATAAAATAATGAAGCAGTTCCTAATCAATGAGCAGGTCCAGTTGTAAACAGTTGGATTGGTACACTGGGGAGCTATGGAGGATAAGCAAGTTTAAACAGGTGGGCTTTTAGTTTATGGCGAAAAGTATTTCCTACAGACTTAACACTAACAGGGAGTGAGGTCCACATAGTAACTATTATAAACAGTTCAGATTTACTTATTTTAACCTGCTATTCTATAACCTTTCCTTGCAAACAAAATACTTTTTTCCTATATAAGTATGTGGCACGTAGGTCTGGCAATAGTCGCTACCCGAAATGTCATGGTTTTGATCACTAGAATGTATAAATGGAATGCATCGTGGGATTGATTGTCGACAGAAGTACAATCTGTACTCCACATTGTTGACAGAAGTACAATCTGTACTCCACATTGTTGACAGAAGTACAACCTGTACTCAACATTGTTGACAGAAGAACAACCTGTACTCCACATTGTTGACAGAAGTACAATCTGTACTCCACATTGTTGACAGAAGTACAACCTGTACTCCACATTGTTGACAGAAGTACAACCTGTACTCCACATTGTTGACAGAAGTACAATCTGTACTCCACATTGTTGACAGAAGAACAACCTGTACTCCACATTGTTGACAGAAGTACAACCTGTACTCCACATTGTTGACAGAAGTACAATCTGTACTCCACATTGTTGACAGAAGTACAACCTGTACTCCACATTGCTGACAGAAGTACAACCTGTACTCCACATTGTTGACAGAAGTACAATCTGTACTCCACATTGTTGACAGAAGTACAACCTGTACTCCACATTGCTGACAGAAGTACAACCTGTACTCAACATTGTTGACAGAAGTACAACCTGTACTCAACATTGTTGACAGAAGAACAACCTGTACTCCACATTGTTGACAGAAGTACAACCTGTACTCCACATTACTGACAGAAGTACAACCTGTACTCCACATTGTTGACAGAAGTACAACCTGTACTCCACATTGTTGACAGAAGTACAACCTGTACTCAACATTGTTGACAGAAGAACAACCTGTACTCCACATTGTTGACAGAAGTACAACCTGTACTCCACATTGTTGACAGAAGTACAACCTGTACTCCACATTGTTGACAGAAGTACAACCTGTACTCCACATTGTTGACAGAAGTACAACCTGTACTCCACATTGCTGACAGAAGTACAACCTGTACTCCACATTGTTGACAGAAGTACAACCTGTACTCCACATTACTGACAGAAGTACAACCTGTACTCCACATTGTTGACAGAAGTACAACCTGTACTCCACATTGTTGACAGAAGTACAACCTGTACTCCACATTACTGACAGAAGTACAACCTGTACTCAACATTGTTGACAGAAGTACAACCTGTACTCCACATTGTTGACAGAAGTACAACCTGTACTCCACATTGTTGACAGAAGTACAACCTGTACTCCACATTACTGACAGAAGTACAACCTGTACTCCACATTGTTGACAGAAGTACAACCTGTACTCCACATTGTTGACAGAAGTACAACCTGTACTCCACATTACTGACAGAAGTACAACCTGTACTCCACATTACTGACAGAAGTACAACCTGTACTCCACATTGTTGACAGAAGTACAACCTGTACTCCACATTACTGACAGAAGTACAACCTGTACTCCACATTACTGACAGAAGTACAACCTGTAACAATTCAAGTGATTTCATCTTTAGGTTAGTGTTATATTATGTACCGAGGTGCCATGGGTTTTTCCAGGTACCATTAGGGGCTCTCTACTGCTACAGAGTAGTCAATACAAATATTAATCCAGGTTCAAAACTGGGTGAACAATTCACACCGAGTATGCCATATGATTCACCTTCAGCTGGGGGTGTTCGTTCCACCCTTCTCCCCCTACGTCTGTCCCGATCAGCACCCCATTTGAAGGGTGACCTAGAAATACACAAAAAGTCCTGACTGCACTTTTAGAGTATTTGATACAGTGTCACTCCTTTGCATATTAAATACACCTTCTGCTGAAGTATATAATTTAATAAACAACAAATAGTATCTCTACGTTTATGGCTGAACATATTTTCCTCTCCTGGCTGGGCAAGAGAAGGTAACAAGAGCTTGATTGAGCGTATGCTGTGGGTAACTCACTCATCGTCTGACGTAGACTTGGGCGGTGTGGTGAAGAGGTCAAGATCTGGTTTCCTGGCAGCAGACGGTCGAGGTGGCGACTGGGGAGTGCTGGGGAGTATGTCAATGTGGCACTTCAATATTATTTTACATATATATACATACATTGACACATGCATGCACACACAATGTCACACATGCATATATACATACACACAAACATACACAGGCACATATACACACATAAATATACATTGCATGTATGCATGTATCAAATATGCATAGAATAAGTATTCAACAATATGCAGTGTGAAAACTACACAACAGAGTTGGAGCTTCTGTATAATTACATAGCACCATATGAGAGTAGTAACTACAAATGTGTCCAAAGAACGGTGCTGACGGATGTCAATAATAAACAAATTAAATGCCAGTTCTTCAGGACAATTACACCTCGTTGCTAACTATACATATCTATGAAGCTTCTTAGTAATTATCATATTGCAGTAGTAACAGTTTGTGTCCTGATCCATCACTGACCTGGACAAGAGATCTGGTTCGTCAATCCTGTCATTGGATGCTGTGTCTGTGATTCCCAGCCAATTGGACACCTTACTGTCTTTCCTCTCCGACCAATTGTCATCCTTTGTCCTCCCTGGTGATGACACCTTACGAGCCCGCCGCACTTTGACAATTCCCAGCAAGTCATCATTGTCTCTGTCAGCTGCTGCATCTATGTCATCCACTGTTGGGCTATCGGGTTTAGCTGCTTGTTTGGGCGTTTGGTCGCGTTCAACAAGTGCATTGTCCGGTGACCCCAGGCGTGACAGACCCAACCAATCAACTGGCTGAGAATTTTCTGTCTGTGCTTTGCCTTAAAGATGATAATCACAGTATTTGAAACTTCTTATTGTCTTGTTCAGCTGTGTACCTTTATTCCAGTAGTCACTTTATATTATATACATCTAAATATTTTGGACACATCAGGAGGCACGATGGATTGAAAAAAATTATATTGGAGGGAACAGAGTCAAGGAAATGAAACAGAGGCAAGCCACGACAAAGATGGGAGCAGGACATGACAGATGGGAGCAGGACATGACAGATGGGAGCAGGACATGACAGATGTCTGCGGAACAGCGACAGCGGCTGGTGAATAACAGAAGAAAGATATTTGATATTTGGGAAATAATGTCTTCAACAGGATATGGAAATTTAAAAGATATATAAACACTGTATATCACACCGTATATCACATAAGTGACTACCTTCTCTTGCAGGCTTCATCTTTCGTGGATGACCACCATCAGACTGAGGTCTCGATTGACCGTTCTGGTCATCTGCTGTGGCCGGACTGGGGTCATCGGAAGCCATGTCCAACCAGTCGCGTTTATCCTCAAGTAACATTTCGCCGAGACGTGATGATGGTGATGACTTGCGCCGCCCACCAGGTGGTGCTGATGTGCTGGTGCGGGGCTGATCTTCAGCGCTGTCTTTGTCATTCTCAAATCTACAGGGTCATCAAACTTGGATTATGCTGGGAAGGTAACAAATGCATCTTGTGTGTTATGTAAATACACAACATACAGCACTGTCATCAGGCCCTTAGCCACGGACACGTCTGCCCGGGCGAATGTCTAACAAAGACGGGTAAGATAAAATAAAAGACCAATAATGGCTGTCATAGGCACAAACAATTTCTTTCGTACGCCTAAGGTTACACTTTTTAGAAAGTTCCAGACTGGCTTGCCCATCATTGACTTAACAAATTTAAGTTATATTTATTTTGCATACCATCACATCCAACACAGTTCACAGCGCTTTACAGAGAATGTCATTAAAAAGCACATTCATTGTGGAAAACAACACATGTAATTCTATGGACAATAATATGCACTTTTTAAATAATTAAGAAAAATCAAATATAATTATGAACCATAAGAAAAGTTATTAAAATAGCAGCATGAAATATAAGCTATGTCTTACATAACAAATCTAAAATCAGCATACTAAGATAAATATAAACATCAACAAGTTAAGATAAAATATTGCAGCAGTGAATTATACACATGCCGCAATAAACAGGTGTCTTCAAACCTTCAACCTTTAACTTGAATAACTCCTAGCCTCCATCCTCTTTCAGTAAGCAAGCATTGGACTGTCCATGGCCTAGCTCACTGACAATGACCTTGACCCACTGACCTGACTGACCGCATGGAGGATGGCCTTGACCCCCCAGCAGCGGCCGATGGTGCATAACTACCAAACAGAAAGTCATCTTCTTCTTTTACTGCGGCCTTCTGGGGTTTCACTGGAACACAAAGAAGGGATTATTGAACAGGCACATTGTAAGGGCTGATCTCAAAACAGGCACATTGTAACATGTGGTCTCAAAACAGGCACATTGTAAGGGATGGTCTAAAAAAAATTGTGGCACCCTGCGAAAATGTCCTCGTCCACCTACCATTCATAGTCAGCTACCTACATGCTCTCCAACTCAGCACCCTTATAAACTGTCCTTGTCCACCTACCATTCATAGTCAGCTACCTACATACTCTCCAAGTCAGCACCCTTATAAACTGTCCTTGTCCACCTACCATTCATAGTCAGCTACCTACATGCGCTCCAAGTCAGCACTCTTATAAACTGTCCTCGCCCACCTACCATTCATAGTCAGCTACCTACATACTCTCCAAGTCAGCACTCTTATAAACTGTCCTCGTCCACCTACCATTCATAGTCAGCTACCTACATACTCTCCAAGTCAGCACCCTTATAAACTGTCCTTGTCCACCTACCATTCATAGTCAGCTACCTACATACTCTCCAAGTCAGCACCCTTATAAACTGTCCTTGTCCACCTACCATTCATAGTCAGCTACCTACATACTCTCCAAGTCAGCACCCTTATAAACTGTCCTAGTCCACCTGCCATTCATAGTCAGCTACCTACATACTCTCCAAGTCAGCACTCTTATAAACTGTCCTCGTCCACCTACCATTCATAGTCAGCTACCTACATACTCTCCAAGTCAGCACTCTTATAAACTGTCCTCGTCCACCTACCATTCATAGTCAGCTACCTACATACTCTCCAAGTCAGCACTCTTATAAACTGTCCTCGTCCACCTACCATTCATAGTCAGCTACCTACATACTCTCCAAATCAGCATCCTTATAAACTGTCCTCGTCCACCTACCATTCATAGTCAGCTACCTACATGTGCTCCAAGTCAGCACTCTTATAAACTGTCCTTGTCCACCTACCATTCATAGACAGCTACCTACATACTCTCCAAGTCAGCACTCTTATAAACTGTCCTCGTCCACCTACCATTCATAGTCAGCTACCTACATGTGCTCCAAGTCAGCACTCTTATAAACTGTCCTCGTCCACCTAACATTCATAGTCAGCTACCTACATACTCTCCAAGTCAGCACCCTTATAAACTGTCCTTGTCCACCTACCATTCATAGTCAGCTACCTACATACTCTCCAAGTCAGCACCCTTATAAACTGTCCTCGTCCACCTACCATTCATAGTCAGCTACCTACATACTCTCCAAGTCAGCACTCTTATAAACTGTCCTCGTCCACCTACCTTTCATAGTCAGCTACATGCTGTCCAAGTCAGCACTCTTATAAACCGTCCTCGTCCACCTACCATTCATAGTCAGCTACCTACATGTGCTCCAAGTCAGCACTCTTATAAACTGTCCTCGTCCACCTACCATTCATAATCAGCTACCTACATGCTGTCCAAGTCAGCACTCTTATAAACCATCCTCGTCCACCTACCATTCATAGTCAGCTACCTACATGCGCTCCAAGTCAGCACCCTTATAAACTGTCCGCGTCCACCTACCATTCATAGTCAGCTACCTACATACTCTCCAAGTCAGCACCCTTATAAACTGTCCTCGTCCACCTACCATTCATAGTCAGCTACCTACATGCGCTCCAAGTCAGCACCCTTATAAACTGTCCTCGTCCACCTACCATTCATAGTCAGCTACCTACATACTCTCCAAATCAGCATCCTTATAAACTGTCCTCGTCCACCTACCATTCATAGTCAGCTACCTACATGTGCTCCAAGTCAGCACTCTTATAAACTGTCCTCGTCCACCTACCATTCATAATCAGCTACCTACATGCTGTCCAAGTCAGCACTCTTATAAACCATCCTCGTCCACCTACCATTCATAGTCAGCTACCTACATGCGCTCCAAGTCAGCACCCTTATAAACTGTCCTTGTCCACCTACCATTCATAGTCAGCTACCTACATACTCTCCAAGTCAGCACTCTTATAAACTGTCCTCGTCCACCTACCATTCATAGTCAGCTACCTACATGTGCTCCAAGTCAGCACTCTTATAAACTGTCCTCGTCCACCTACCATTCATAATCAGCTACCTACATGCTGTCCAAGTCAGCACTCTTATAAACCATCCTCGTCCACCTACCATTCATAGTCAGCTACCTACATGCGCTCCAAGTCAGCACCCTTATAAACTGTCCGCGTCCACCTACCATTCATAGTCAGCTACCTACATACTCTCCAAGTCAGCACCCTTATAAACTGTCCTCGTCCACCTACCATTCATAGTCAGCTACCTACATGCGCTCCAAGTCAGCACCCTTATAAACTGTCCTTGTCCACCTACCATTCATAGTCAGCTACCTACATACTCTCCAAGTCAGCACTCTTATAAACTGTCCTCGTCCACCTACCATTCATAGTCAGCTACCTACATGCGCTCGAAGTCCGTACCTTATAAACTGTCATTGGAAAATAAACAGTGTGTTTTGGGGGAAATGTAGGATGCTAAAGGAATCAGCTGCTAAATCCCCGATTCCCCATGAAACCTATTTTGTATATTGTGGGATAATTGTATAAGTGGGATAAAGTACAAATGATTCAACGTACATCCGCACATGGCGAGGAATAAACTGAAAAATCCATGTTTCAACGTGCTTATCTGCCAGGGGTAGTGTAGTACTAATACCACCCCTGGCTAGTACGGATGAGTCTAAACACTCACGCTTCATGCAATTCACTCTTTTCTAGTAATAAATATTTGCTTGAAATGTTTTATGTCGTTAACTATTGCTGGAAATTGAGCCCCTGAAAATTAAACATCAATTTACCTGCAGATTTAGTGTACCTCTTGTCGAGTGTAAACTGTCTCTCTGCCCCAGCGCCTGGCTTCTGAAGGAGCTTACTGACAGTCTCTCTCCCCAACAAATCGTCCATGATTCCACCATCCTTCCTCGGTGTTGACTTCACTGCGGCTGGTTTGTTGGGAGCAGTCCGCCCTGGACTGTCCAGAAGGCCGCCAAGGTCATCATCATCAGCAAACATGTCGTCCTCACGTCTTTTTGCAGCCGATGGCTTTTTTGTTCCTTCAACAGATAAAGAGGGCTTGCTAAACCATGAAAAGTGTATTTCAATTGAAAAAAATACTATTTTGCATGAAGTATTTATAACATTATTACTTATTTATCTTCAATAATAAAATTTTTGTGGATACATTAACAATCACTAAGTCTGGGAGAAAATTATAAAAACACAGTTAAATTGGTGCATTAGCAACTTATTGAATTTCACTAAAACACAGCTTTGTTGGTTGTTTAGATGAAAGTGATGATAGGTAATTGTAGAGATTGTGAACACTATGCAATATGTAATGAGGCTTACCAAGGCCAGCATCTCTGGATGTCTGGCCACTTCTGGTTGGTGGTCGATCTATCTCTAGTCTCCTACTGCCATTGCTGGCTACAAGTACACAATACACTCAACATTACTGCTATTATGTACATTAGTGGAATACTTACTGTCTCACTGCGTGGTGCACACTGCCATTATGTACATTAGTGAAATACTTACTGTCTCACTGCGTGGTGCACACTGCCATTATGTACATTAGTGGAATACTTACTGTCTCACTGCGTGGTGCACACTGCCATTATGTACATTAGTGGAATACTTACTGTCTCACTGCGTGGTGCACACTGCCATTATGTACATTAGTGAAATACTTACTGTCTCACTGCGTGGTGCACACTGCCATTATGTACATTAGTGGAATACTTACTGTCTCACTGCGTGGTGCACACTGCCATTATGTACATTAGTGGAATACTTACTGTCTCACTGCGTGGTGCACACTGCCATTATGTACATTAGTGGAATACTTACTGTCTCACTGCGTGGTGCACACTGCCATTATGTACATTAGTGAAATACTTACTGTCTCACTGCGTGGTGCACACTGCCATTATGTACATTAGTGGAATACTTACTGTCTCACTGCGTGGTGCACACTGCCATTATGTACATTAGTGGAATACTTACTGTCTCACTGCGTGGTGCACACTGCCATTATGTACATTAGTGGAATACTTACTGTCTCACTGCGTGGTGCACACTGCCATTATGTACATTAGTGGAATACTTACTGTCTCACTGCGTGGTGCACACTGCCATTATGTACATTAGTGGAATACTTACTGTCTCACTGCGTGGTACACACTGCCATTATGTACATTAGTGGAATACTTACTGTCTCACTGCGTGGTGCACACTGCCATTATGTACATTAGTGGAATACTTACTGTCTCACTGCGTGGTGCACACTGCCATTATGTACATTAGTGGAATACTTACTGTCTCACTGCGTGGTACACACTGCCATTATGTACATTAGTGGAATACTTACTGTCTCACTGCGTGGTGCACACTGCCATTATGTACATTAGTGGAATACTTACTGTCTCACTGCGTGGTGCACACTGCCATTATGTACATTAGTGAAATACTTACTGTCTCACTGCGTGGTGCACACTGCCATTATGTACATTAGTGGAATACTTACTGTCTCACTGCGTGGTGCACACTGCCATTATGTACATTAGTGAAATACTCACTGTCTCACTGCGTGGTGCACACTGCCATTATGTACATTAGTGGAATACTTACTGTCTCACTGCGTGGTGCACACTGCCATTATGTACATTAGTGGAATACTTACTGTCTCACTGCGTGGTACACACTGCCATTATGTACATTAGTGAAATACTTACTGTCTCACTGCGTGGTGCACACTGCCATTATGTACATTAGTGAAATACTTACTGTCTCCCTGCATGGTGTACACTGCCATTATGTACATTAGTGGAATACTTACTGTCTCACTGCGTGGTGCACACTGCCATTATGTACATTAGTGAAATACTTACTGTCTCACTGCGTGGTGCACACTGCCATTATGTACATTAGTGGAATACTTACTGTCTCACTGCGTGGTGCACACTGCCATTATGTACATTAGTGGAATACTTACTGTCTCACTGCGTGGTGCACACTGCCATTATGTACATTAGTGGAATACTTACTGTCTCACTGCGTGGTGCACACTGCCATTATGTACATTAGTGGAATACTTACTGTCTCACTGCGTGGTGCACACTGCCATTATGTACATTAGTGGAATACTTACTGTCTCACTGCGTGGTGCACACTGCCATTATGTACATTAGTGAAATACTTACTGTCTCACTGCGTGGTGCACACTGCCATTATGTACATTAGTGGAATACTTACTGTCTCACTGCGTGGTGCACACTGCCATTATGTACATTAGTGGAATACTTACTGTCTCACTGCGTGGTACACACTGCCATTATGTACATTAGTGAAATACTTACTGTCTCACTGCGTGGTGCACACTGCCATTATGTACATTAGTGAAATACTTACTGTCTCCCTGCATGGTGTACACTGCCATTATGTACATTAGTGGAATACTTACTGTCTCACTGCGTGGTGCACACTGCCATTATGTACATTAGTGAAATACTTACTGTCTCACTGCGTGGTGCACACTGCCATTATGTACATTAGTGGAATACTTACTGTCTCACTGCGTGGTGCACACTGCCATTATGTACATTAGTGGAATACTTACTGTCTCACTGCGTGGTGCACACTGCCATTATGTACATTAGTGGAATACTTACTGTCTCACTGCGTGGTGCACACTGCCATTATGTACATTAGTGGAATACTTACTGTCTCACTGCGTGGTGCACACTGCCATTATGTACATTAGTGGAATACTTACTGTCTCACTGCGTGGTACACACTGCCATTATGTACATTAGTGGAATACTTACTGTCTCACTGCGTGGTGCACACTGCCATTATGTACATTAGTGGAATACTTACTGTCTCACTGCGTGGTGCACACTGCCATTATGTACATTAGTGAAATACTTACTGTCTCACTGCGTGGTGCACACTGCCATTATGTACATTAGTGGAATACTTACTGTCTCACTGCGTGGTGCACACTGCCATTATGTACATTAGTGGAATACTTACTGTCTCACTGCGTGGTGCACACTGCCATTATGTACATTAGTGGAATACTTACTGTCTCACTGCGTGGTGCACACTGCCATTATGTACATTAGTGGAATACTTACTGTCTCACTGCGTGGTGCACACTGCCATTATGTACATTAGTGGAATACTTACTGTCTCACTGCGTGGTACACACTGCCATTATGTACATTAGTGGAATACTTACTGTCTCACTGCGTGGTGCACACTGCCATTATGTACATTAGTGGAATACTTACTGTCTCACTGCGTGGTGCACACTGCCATTATGTACATTAGTGAAATACTTACTGTCTCACTGCGTGGTGCACACTGCCATTATGTACATTAGTGGAATACTTACTGTCTCACTGCGTGGTGCACACTGCCATTATGTACATTAGTGGAATATTTACTGTCTCCCTGCATGGTGTATACTGCCATTATGTACATTAGTGAAATACTTACTGTCTCACTGCGTGGTACACACTGCCATTATGTACATTAGTGAAATACTTACTGTCTCACTGCGTGGTGCACACTGCCATTATGTACATTAGTGAAATACTTACTGTCTCACTGCGTGGTGCACACTGCCATTATGTACATTAGTGGAATATTTACTGTCTCCCTGCATGGTGTATACTGCCATTATGTACATTAGTGAAATACTTACTGTCTCACTGCGTGGTACACACTGCCATTATGTACATTAGTGAAATACTTACTGTCTCACTGCGTGGTGCACACTGCCATTATGTACATTAGTGGAATATTTACTGTCTCCCTGCATGGTGTATACTGCCATTATGTACATTAGTGAAATACTTACTGTCTCACTGCGTGGTGCACACTGCCACTATGTACATTAGTGAAATACTTACTGTCTCACTGCGTGGTGCACACTGCCATTATGTACATTAATGGAATACTTATTGACATTACGTACATTAATGGAATACTTATTGACATTACGTACATTAATGGAATACTTCGCTGTATAGAAAAAACTGCTACAGAGTTCACCATATAAGAACAAACTACTACAGAGTCCACTATATAAGAACAAACTGTTGCAGAGTTCGCTATATAAGAACAAACTGCTACGGAGTTCACTATATAAGAACGAACTGCTGCAGAGTTCACCATATAAGAACAAACTGCTACAGAGTTCACTATATAAGAACAAACTGCTACAGAGTTCACTATATAAGAACAAACTGCTACAGAGTTCACCATATAAGA
The DNA here is from genome assembly GCA_963662155.1 of Lamellibrachia columna. Lineage (NCBI taxonomy): Eukaryota > Metazoa > Annelida > Polychaeta > Sabellida > Siboglinidae > Lamellibrachia > Lamellibrachia columna. Next base: position 59,231,963 of record OY759266.1, read on the forward strand.
ACAAACTGCTACAGAGTTCACTATATAAGAACAAACTGCTACAGAGTTCACTATATAAGAACACACTGCTGCAGAGTTCACTATATAATAACAAACTGCTATGGAGTTCACTATATAAGAACAAACTGCTACAGAGTTCACCATATAAGAACGAACTGCTACAGAGTTCACCATATAAGAACAAACTGCTACAGAGTTCACTATATAAGAACAAACTGCTGCAGAGTTCGCTATATAAGAACAAACTGCTACAGAGTTCACCATATAAGAACAAACTGCTACAGAATTCACTATATAAGAACACACTGCTGCAGAGTTCACTATATGAGAACAAACTGCTTTCGCGCAGCAACTGCAGAAACAGTTGTTGGAGGGGCACAGTAGCAATGAAACAGTTGTTGGAGGGGCGCGGTATCAATGAAACTGAAGTACCTTGTGACTGGGACTCATCATCGTCTGTCACAATCTTAACGGCTGGTTTCTTCATTGCAGATGTCAACACAGGCTTCTTGGGTTTTACGTCATCATTGATGTCATCGGCGATGTCATCAAGCAGATCGCCCAGAGGGTCTTCTTCGTCAAAGTCTGCACAAACCTTTCAACAATCTGAGGCCGTCCAGTCAGACCAGCGTATGCAATTATAGGTTGATTTTTGTAAGGAGATTCTTATGAAATATAATGTATTACATAATAATATCACATTTATTAAGCACTAATTTAATTTAGCTACATCAAATGCTTCTATATAAATGATTAATAAAATTGTGACACTTTAAAGAATTTTTAAGACTAGATAGAGTTTAAGAATCATCTGCAACTTGGAATAATTGGGGAAAGTATGAAAGATATACAGTAGTAAAAATTGCACAAAAGTATGAACAATGACGATTTCATAAAATTATTGATGGTTCATATGGAGCAAAGGCCATGTCAGAAAGTGAAATACTTTTGAAAGAGGCAGTGAGTTTGTAACTTTGGAAGGTAACCTTGCTACACTTACTTCCTCAGTAAAATGCTGGAATTTTTTTTGGGATGAAATCATCCAAAAAACAATTAAATTAGTTTGTGTTTGACCGAATCGAAAATAAATGGCAAAAGTGGATATGTGTAGCCCAGCTTTATACACTGCAATATAACACTATTAACTCTGTCACAAGTTACACTATCTATCAAACAATCAAAGTCAATTGTTTCGATGATTTTTAAAAAGAACACACCCGACTGTTACTTAAATCATTCGTGCACCACAGATCTGAACAACAATGAACCTGATTTACGATTGGCTAAATGAAGAGTGAAGGCAGTTGTAAATTAGGCACATTTTTAGTATTTAATTGGTTTATTCCTTATGTCCTTGTCTTATTCCTTATAACCTTATCTTACCAATGCTGGACGGTCTTCCCTTCTTCGGTGTGGCTACTGTCTTCTTTGCTGTCATCTCACCTGTTAATGACAGGTAACAAACAAGAATAATAATCAATATCGTGATGATATATGAAATAGATATATCTACGTACACAGTTTGTCTTACAACAAAGTGCAAAACATAGGTAAAACCAAGAAAACAGAACCAACTGATTGTCAGTCAGTAGGTCAAACTGTGCTGATAAAACCAATTTCTTTGTCAGAAGACAAGCATTTCAGTAAAACGGTTTTTCAGTGAAATGACTGGCCAGTTATCAAATGCACAACTTAATATTTTGATTGACAGAAAAATAACTATTTATACCCCACTTCCTCCACTAATTGGACATGCAAGGAGACAGAGATTCTGGAACCGATTGTTTTCTGGCCATTCCAGTTGGTTTCAACAGAGAAATGTGTGGGTTTTGCAACAATCGGAATAATTTAAGCTGTCAGTGAGCAAAATAGTTACGTATTGTACGACTGTCTCTGGCAGGAGCTTCTTTCTTTGGCACAGACTTCTTCTTGCCAAACAATGCATCGTCCATGTCATCCATATTCTGCAAGAGACAGAGGCTGGTCTACATCATTACTATATGTGATATCTGCTAAAGTCAAACAGGATTCCTCTTGCATGATTATCATGGACTTACATAAAAAATACTATTTCTTTAAATACACCCGTAAAAGTTTGCACAACTCAAAGGTCATTACAAATGACCATCAGACAGACATTTCCATGCCAACATCAACACCACAGAGAAAGTATTCAGCCATGTCACATCTATACCTATCAGCTATTTAATCACTGTTTGTTGCCAGATATTTGCTGATATGCTTAAGTAAATTACATAAACAGTGCCCTGTATTGCCACTGTCTGTATTGCCACTGTCTGTATTGCCACTGTCTGTATTGCCACTGTCTGTTGCAACGCAGCTGAACAATTGTGCAATTTGCTACGGCGGATACGTCATGTCATCTTGAGAAACGCCATCTCATCCATTGGTAAGAACAGCTATTTCCTACATCAATTTGAAACATTCCATGAAACAAAATAGCATCACACATGTTTTTGTTCCTCTGAGCTCGTATTTAATTTTCTAATCATAATTATTATTATAAAAGGAAATTATGTCATGCAAATTATATGAATCAACCATGCATGAACCTTCAACACTGGCGTCTTGCCTAGACTAAGCCACTGACCTCTAGCCCCTTAAGAACATCTTGCCTAGACTAAGCCACCGACCTCTAGCCCCTTAAGAACATCTTGCCTAGACTAAGCCACTGACCTCTAGCCCCTTAAGAACATCTTGCCTAGACTAAGCCACCGACCTCTAGCCCCTTAAGAACATTTTGCCTAGACTAAGCCACTGACCTCTAGCCCCTTAAGAACATCTTGCCTAGACTAAGCCACCGACCTCTAGCCCCTTAAGAACATCTTGCCTAGACTAAGCCACTGACCTCTAGCCCCTTAAGAACATCTTGCCTAGACTAAGCCACCGACCTCTAGCCCCTTAAGAACATCTTGCCTAGACTAAGCCACCGACCTCTAGCCCCTTAAGAACATCTTGCCTAGACTAAGCCACCGACCTCTAGCCCCTTAAGAACATCTTGCCTAGACTAAGCCACTGACCTCTAGCCCCTTAAGAACATCTTGGCTAGACTAAGCCACTGACATCTAGCCCCTTAAGAACATCTTGCCTAGACTAAGCCACTGACCTCTAGCCCCTTAAGAACATTTTGCCTAGACTAAGCCACTGACCTCTAGCCCCTTAAGAACATCTTCGGGATCGGCATCCGAGACATCCGATATGTCATTTGCCATTGCTGCCATCTGGCTGTAGGTGTCATCACCACGTTTTCTATAAATACAACATGGGCATCAAGACAACTACAACCAAGAGAGATGTAAGTCGCATCACAAATGCAGTGTATTAAATGATCGCCTGGCAGGAGACCACAAGTATTATGAGAGTTTGTACTTTTTATCTACAATACTGCATATTATTCAAACCATCATGATAATAATAAATTATTTCCGTAGAATTTCTTGCAGCAGCTACGGTTAAAAAAGAAAAAATGGTAAGGTAAATGGTAATCATTCCATGTCAAAAAAAGCACATATTCAGTATTGTTTTTGCGCATATTCAGTATTGGTTTTGCGCACTGTGGTGGTCCAAATAGTGCAGCAGATTGCAACTGCAGTGAATGATAACATAAGTCACAGACGCTCACTGCAGATGGCGCTGAAGCAACGCTACACAACTTGGAACAAACAAGTTCACCAGACCAAGGGACACTCTAAACCAAGGGACACTCTAAACCAAGGGACACTCTAAACCAAGGGACACTCTAAACCAAAGGACACTCTAAACCAAGGACACTCTAACCCGTGCTTCAACCAAACTATCAGAAGTGTGGAAATGGGGGATGATGCTAAAATGTTGGGATGCATATTATACTTGGGGGTGTATTATACATATTATACTTGGGGGTGTATTGCACATATTATACTTGGGGGTGTATTGCACATATTATACTTAGGGGTGTATTGCACATATTATACTTAGGGGTGTATTATACATATTATATTTGGGGGTGTATTACACACTTAGGGGTGTATTATACAAATTATACTTGGGGGTGTATTATACATATTATATTGGGGGTGTATTATACATATTATACTTGGGGTGTATTATACATATTATACTTGGGGTGTATTATACATATTATACTTGAGGGTGTATTATACATATCATACTTGGGGGTGTATTATACATATTATACTTGGGGGTGTGCTATACATTGAAAATTATGGGAAACATTAAAATAAAAATAACTGATCACATTACTATATACAGGGCCCTGTACAATAAAACACTGTGTACTTACGTGGCAGCACCCCGCGCCGTCCTGGCTGTGTGACCCTGCTTCACAGAACACATGAGTGTTAAGTTACTACCCATACAGAACTTGGAGTTCATATCATTTCAATGTCACAAAAAGTTTGCATGTAACAAATGCTGCTTATTATCAAACAATTGACACAACTTTTTTTGGGGGGGTATCACAAGTAAATATCTTAGCAGGAATACAACCATTCTAGAAATTACCATACACTAGAAACAGAGATTGCGAAATGGTCAAATAAAACTGTAAGTTTACTTTTTACCATGAAATGCTAGCAATGCTGTCAAGATTTTCCTACTTACAGCTGATGGAAACGTCTTCTTCACAGGGACATCACCTGAAATCATACATTTCATGAAATGTGGGAATCTATTAAAAACAAACGTGGGGTTGACCAGGGTTCTGTCTGTAAAAGTTGTTGGCCCCTTCTACCTGGTGCCAGAGGACGGAAAAGATGATGTTGAAATAATAACCATTCTATGATATTTATGCTAATAGAATACATTTTATGAATTTTAACGTTCTTCCTATTTGGGTCTTGCTTCCTTTTGTAACCTCCACTCTTTGAATGTTCTTCCTATTTGGGTCATGCTTCCTTTTGTAACCTCCACTCTTTGAATGTTCTTCCTATTTGGGTCATGCTTCCTTTTGTAACCTCCACTCTTTGAATGTTCTTCCTATTTGGGTCATGCTTCCTTTTGTAACCTCCACTCTTTGAACGTTCTTCCTATTTGGGTCATGCTTCCTTTTGTAACCTCCACTCTTTGAACGTTCTTCCTATTTGGGTCATGCTTCCTTTTGTAACCTCCACTCTTTGAACGTTCTTCCTATTTGGGTCATGCTTCCTTTTGTAACCTCCACTCTTTGAACGTTCTTCCTATTTGGGTCATGCTTCCTTTTGTAACCTCCACTCTTTGAACGTTCTTCCTATTTGGGTCATGCTTCCTTTTGTAACCTCCACTCTTTGAACGTTCTTCCTATTTGGGTCATGCTTCCTTTTGTAACCTCCACTCTTTGAATGTTCTTCCTATTTGGGTCATGCTTCCTTTTGTAACCTCCACTGTTTGAACGTTCTTCCTATTTGGGTCATGCTTCCTTTTGTAACCTCCACTGTTTGAATGTTCTTCCTATTTGGGTCATGCTTCCTTTTGTAACCTCCACTCTTTGAACGTTCTTCCTATTTGGGTCATGCTTCCTTTTGTAACCTCCACTCTTTGAATGTTCTTCCTATTTGGGTCATGCTTCCTTTTGTAACCTCCACTCTTTGAATTTTCTTCCTATTTGGGCCATGCTTCCTTTTGTAACCTCCACTCTTTGAATGTTCTTCCTATTTGGGTCATGCTTCCTTTTGTAACCTCCACTCTTTGAACGTTCTTCCTATTTGGGTCATGCTTCCTTTTGTAACCTCCACTCTTTGAATTTTCTTCCTATTTGGGCCATGCTTCCTTTTGTAACCTCCACTCTTTGAACGTTCTTCCTATTTGGGTCATGCTTCCTTTTGTAACCTCCACTCTTTGAACGTTCTTCCTATTTGGGTCATGCTTCCTTTTGTAACCTCCACTCTTTGAACGTTCTTCCTATTTGGGTCATGCTTCCTTTTGTAACCTCCACTCTTTGAATGTTCTTCCTATTTGGGTCATGCTTCCTTTTGTAACCTCCACTCTTTGAATGTTCTTCCTATTTGGGTCATGCTTCCTTTTGTAACCTCCACTCTTTGAATTTTCTTCCTATTTGGGTCATGCTTCCTTTTGTAACCTCCACTCTTTGAATTTTCTTCCTATTTGGGCCATGCTTCCTTTTGTAACCTCCACTCTTTGAATGTTCTTCCTATTTGGGCCATGCTTCCTTTTGTAACCTCCACTCTTTGAATGTTCTTCCTATTTGGGTCATGCTTCCTTTTGTAACCTCCACTCTTTGAATGTTCTTCCTATTTGGGTCATGCTTCCTTTTGTAACCTCCACTCTTTGAATTTTCTTCCTATTTGGGCCATGCTTCCTTTTGTAACCTCCACTCTTTGAATGTTCTTCCTATTTGGGTCATGCTTCCTTTTGTAACCTCCACTCTTTGAATGTTCTTCCTATTTGGGTCATGCTTCCTTTTGTAACCTCCACTCTTTGAATGTTCTTCCTATTTGGGTCATGCTTCCTTTTGTAACCTCCACTCTTTGAATGTTCTTCCTATTTGGGTCATGCTTCCTTTTGTAACCTCCACTCTTTGAACGTTCTTCCTATTTGGGTCATGCTTCCTTTTGTAACCTCCACTCTTTGAATGTTCTTCCTATTTGGGTCATGCTTCCTTTTGTAACCTCCACTCTTTGAATGTTCTTCCTATTTGGGTCATGCTTCCTTTTGTAACCTCCACTCTTTGAACGTTCTTCCTATTTGGGTCATGCTTCCTTTTGTAACCTCCACTCTTTGAACGTTCTTCCTATTTGGGTCATGCTTCCTTTTGTAACCTCCACTCTTTGAACGTTCTTCCTATTTGGGTCATGCTTCCTTTTGTAACCTCCACTCTTTGAACGTTCTTCCTATTTGGGTCATGCTTCCTTTTGTAACCTCCACTCTTTGAACGTTCTTCCTATTTGGGTCATGCTTCCTTTTGTAACCTCCACTCTTTGAATGTTCTTCCTATTTGGGTCATGCTTCCTTTTGTAACCTCCACTCTTTGAACGTTCTTCCTATTTGGGTCATGCTTCCTTTTGTAACCTCCACTCTTTGAACGTTCTTCCTATTTGGGTCATGCTTCCTTTTGTAACCTCCACTCTTTGAACGTTCTTCCTATTTGGGTCATGCTTCCTTTTGTAACCTCCACTCTTTGAATGTTCTTCCTATTTGGGTCATGCTTCCTTTTGTAACCTCCACTCTTTGAACGTTCTTCCTATTTGGGTCATGCTTCCTTTTGTAACCTCCACTCTTTGAATGTTCTTCCTATTTGGGTCATGCTTCCTTTTGTAACCTCCACTCTTTGAACGTTCTTCCTATTTGGGTCATGCTTCCTTTTGTAACCTCCACTCTTTGAACGTTCTTCCTATTTGGGTCATGCTTCCTTTTGTAACCTCCACTCTTTGAATGTTCTTCAGCACAATAAAATGCGGTACTGTAGCAAATACCGTGTTTCTATGTTTATGTAATTAAGTATGGTGTATGTCTACCTACCATCACTGCCCAGCAAGTCACCAAGGGAATCATTAAGTATGGTGTATGTCTACCTACCATCACTGCCCAGCAAGTCACCAAGGGAATCATTAAGTATGGTGTATGTCTACCTACCATCACTGCCCAGCAAGTCACCAAGGGAATCATTAAGTATGGTGTATGTCTACCTACCATCACTGCCCAGCAAGCCACCAAGGGAATCATTAAGTATGGTGTATGTCTACCTACCATCACTGCCCAGCAAGTCACCAAGGGAATCATTAAGTGTGGTGTATGTCTACCTACCATCACTGCCCAGCAAGTCACCAAGGGAATCATTAAGTATGGTGTATGTCTACCTACCATCACTGCCCAGCAAGTCACCAAGGGAATCATTAAGTATGGTGTATGTCTACCTACCATCACTGCCCAGCAAGTCACCAAGGGAATCATTAAGTATGGTGTATGTCTACCTACCATCACTGCCCAGCAAGCCACCAAGGGAATCATTAAGTATGGTGTATGTCTACCTACCATCACTGCCCAGCAAGTCACCAAGGGAATCATTAAGTGTGGTGTATGTCTACCTACCATCACTGCCCAGCAAGTCACCAAGGGAATCATTAAGTATGGTGTATGTCTACCTACCATCACTGCCCAGCAAGTCACCAAGGGAATCATTAAGTATGGTGTATGTCTACCTACTACCATCACTGCCCAGCAAGTCACCAAGGGAATCATTAAGTATGGTGTATGTCTACCTACTACCATCACTGCCCAGCAAGTCACCAAGGGAATCATTAAGTATGGTGTATGTCTACCTACTACCATCACTGCCCAGCAAGTCACCAAGGGAATCATTAAGTATGGTGTATGTCTACCTACCATCACTGCCCAGCAAGTCACCAAGGGAATCATTAAGATACAAATACAGTGTTTCTATGTTTATGTAATTAAGTATGGTGTATGTCTACCTACCATCACTGCCCAGCAAGTCACCAAGGGAATCATTAAGTGTGGTGTATGTCTACCTACCATCACTGCCCAGCAAGTCACCAAGGGAATCATTAAGATACAAATACAGTGTTTCTATGTTTATGTAATTAAGTATGGTGTATGTCTACCTACCATCACTGCCCAGCAAGTCACCAAGGGAATCATTAAGATCCATATTACCTAAAACAAATATATCAATACCAGTAGAATTGTCAATGACAAATATCAAAACTGTTTAATAACTTTAACTGTCTACTTAGTTGTGATGTGATTCAACAACAATGTACTCTGAACCTGAAAATCTACATTTTCATCAAGAGCATAGATTGCATTTTAACAATTCTCCACAGAAGAAACAAGAAACAGAGCCTCACAAATTTTTGGCATAATTCAGGTAAAATTGTCTAGCTTTCTTTCCAAAGCACATGCTGCTAATTATCAGTACTTAATTAACGTTGTAAGGTCTGCATAGTGTAGCTCAGTTACAACTGTAACACATTTAATTTTAGCTAAAAATATCTTATTTAAATGTATGACAGTTAAAACTTAATTCGAAATCATTGTAATTAACTCATGTAATCAATTACAGTTTAAACATATATGCTTAATGATTACACCATAACTGTAAACTCATACTACCAAGTACCAATCCTGATTCTAATTCGACCACAGGTAATGGCATGGTGGATGCAACCCAGTTCAGTGTAAACAAATTATATTTCACTTGAAGCATTATCAAATTTAGAAGGTAATATAATTATAATAACAATGTAAATGTAACTGAAAGCACCATTTTCGGCAGTGTCATTGCAACTAAAAATGCGTATTTTAGGGATTTGTAACTGAACCAAAATGTGATGACACGAGCCAGCGGAGAACTTGGTCCATCCAACATTGTGGGACAGTTCGCAAATATATCCTGCATGTTAGTGACATATCAGTTATCTTGAAAGCACAATATTTGAATTGTTGAAAGTGTGTCATCTGGGTTAGGGGCTGGAAATAATCAACTCACACTACTGACTTCTGGTGCTCATTTGAAGCTGTCGTTGAGCATGCGACCACATGTTCAAACAAGAAACATCTGTAATCGTGTTTTGCAACAAAAGGTATAATTTTTAACTGTCTTCGCTATTCTGATTTAATACGCAATATGTTTCTTATGTTTACTTTAAAAAGGATCTATGTACTCACCTTTCTTCACCTTTTTCTGTGAAAAGAAATATACATAATTTAAGTCAGCATAAAATGGACACATATTTGACATGTAAAACAGATATTGTTCATACAAAAATCCATAATGCATTATAGACATGGCTACACTAGATTGTGTGTGTGTGTGGGAGTGTGCGTGTGCATGCCAGGGTTGGGTTTCTGACAGTCAGAAAGGTATTTCTAACATGACAATGTCAGAGCTGTCAGAAACTAGTTTATGATGTCAAAAACTGTCAGAAACCAATCAGAAATTGTCAGAATCTAATACATGCTATATAAAGTAATGATTTTCTGCACTTGGTGTGATGAACCGGCATTCTATCACATTTGGGTGACATCTGGTGAGCACAGAACTTGCATCTAGCAACTGTTTTTCCATTACTTTCCACTTTAACAAGCAACAGGTGGCTGGACAAAGAAAGCATTGGGCCAATCAGCTTTTACCTCCATCAAGCACAGACAGGTGCACATATGATAAAAGCAAGCTCAGACAATACTCTTAGGAAATTTAGTTGCAGCTCACTTGATAGTTCAACTCTGGAAATTGGGACTTCGAATGATTGCCTGGAACTACCTTGAATCTTTCTTTGATATCGATTTGTCTAACCTTACACTGATAGTGAGCTGTGCACAGCTTCAGAAGCTGTCCATAGCTCAATATCAGCTCACACCAGTGAGCAGTACAACAGTACAGTTCTGTCTCAATTGCTTAAGTTTAACCCTTGTTGACTTCCAATCGGCTTATTGACACAGCCCCACAGGTCTGTGTAGTCCTAACCCAGTCCCTTGAAGTCCTATCCAATGTTATTACTGGTATGCACCTACACCCAGCCAACTTCTTTTAAGCTTTCCCAATTGTGATTGACACTTGTCCTGCTCTTATAAAAGCTAGCTGCCAAGTGAAGCCATGTTGCAACAATTACATAGATCTGTTATCATTTCTATCTGCTAACAAATGGTAGAAAATGCAAACATAATAGACTGCAAAGAGTAAAAGTTGCAATTGTATGACGTGTAACAGGTTACTGATGCATTACTACATTGATTTAATATACAATCTAAACATTAAAGAAAATGGCATGTGATAACTTTTTAAAGAAAATGTCTCAAAAACAGAGTTTCTAACAATTTGATGTCAGAAAGGTATTTCTGATGAGACGGTTGAACCCATGGTTTAAACTGCGGTGGAAACCATCTTGTCAGAAACCTGCCAACCCTGATGCATGCATGCATGTGTGTTGTGCATAAATTATACTGTTATTAGATGTAAAGTTTTAATGATACAAGTCAATGATTTGTTCTTTGGATTTGGGCATGGTATAATAGGCAATATTCCAGAATTAAATTAAAATATCCTGATATGGAAAACAAAATAGCAACAAATAAAAATACTGTACACTGCCAAGAAAATGTTAATTGTATCAACTAAAGCATTTCGTTAGTGACTGGAGATGAAATTAATAAAACAGTTTTTTAATATTAGATATGTTTACACAGTTATTATTAATAACATTAAGTGACAGTGTGATCTAAAAGTAGCCTTTTTAATCTTAGTAACTTTCTTTAACATCTATATCGATATGTTAAAATATTCATAAATCCAAAACACATAAGATTGATTTTAAAAATACAGAAAAAAATCATTGCATATATGACTCGTTAAATGTGATAGTATTGATACAAATTGTTCAGTCAGTGTGAAATACAAAGTCAAAGATGAAGACTTGTTCAGCAGTGGCAGATCTTGAGCGTCTGGATGGGACAATGACCGAGACTAATGTTGACAAAGCTGAAGTACTCAATACCTTGTTCACAAGTGTCTTCACCCTAGAAAGCCTTGAGAACATCCCCACATTTGAGAACAGACTGCACAACACAGAGCTGACTGACTTCCTGATCACAAACGAGGAAGTTGAAAAGATTTTGAAGACACTAAAGACTACAAAACCACCAGGACCGGATGGGCTCCATCCACGTCTTCTGGTTGAATTGACTGATGAGCTAGTAGAACCTTTCCAAAAATATTAACCAAATCACTTGCTGAGGGGACTTTACCACAGCACTGGAAAGAGGGAAACATCACCCCAATATTTAAGAAGGGCCAGAAACACTTGCCAGGAAACTACCGCCCCGTGAGTCTCACTTCTGTAGCCTGAAAGATGATGGAGATGTTGGTTAGAAACGAAGTGATGGCACACATGACAAGAAACAACCTACTGTGATGTCTTCAGCACGGTCCCACACCAAAGGCTGTTAGTTAAGTTGGCAGGATACAGGATAGACGGCAAGGTGTTGCAATGAATTGCAGTCTTCCTGGAGGGATGACGCCAACGTGTTCTCGTCAATGGTAGCAAATCAACATGTTCTCCCGTCATGAGCGGCATTCCACAAGGAAGCATACTTGGGCCAATGCGTTTTGTCTGCTATATATGCCTGATGTGGTAGACTCACCTATTCACATGTTCGCGGGTGATACCAAGATATTCTGACAAATGACTACTCAATCTGACCAAGTAGCGCTGCAGACAGACCTAAGACAACTAGAAGCACGGACTAGAAAGTGGCAGCTTTGCTTCAATGAGGAGAAATGCAAAGTTATGCATCTGGGACAATACAACCACCACCCACTATGACTATACTATAACCAGTGGTGGAAAAGATACCACTCTGGGGGAGACCACAAACGAGAGAGACTTGGGGTGCAAATAGACCGTGATTTAAAGTTTGATCAACAAGTGGAGATGATAGCAAACAAAGCCAACAAAATGCTAGGCCTTATAAGAAGATCATTTATATACCTGGATGGACCAACCATGAAAAAACTATACACGAGCCTGGTCAGACCTATTCTAGAATATGGCAATGTAGTCTGGGCCCCAACACTCAAGAGAGACCAACAGATGATTGAGAACATTCAACGACGAACAACGAAGCTAGTCCCAGAACTGAAGAACCTCGAATATGGTGACAGGCTCAGGGCGCTTAAGCTCCCAAGCCTCTACTATAGAAGAGCAAGAGGAGACATGATTGAAACATACAAATATCTCCATGGAATCTATAAAGTTGATAGAATGCCACAAGAGCTGGACAACAATACGGTAACCAGGGAACACAGCCTGAAGCTCAAGAAAGAACGCATGACTGCAAGGCAACGAAGGCATTACTTCAGGCACAGGGTAGTAAACTGGTGGAACACCCTTATAGAGTATGTAGTTTCAGCGCCCTCATTAAATATTTTCAAATCAAGACTAGACAGATTCTGGTGCGCTTACAGTTTTGAACAAAATGACAACTTTCCACCCATGACCACAAACAATTGTCAAGACCAGCTAAAAGGCTAGTAGCCTAGAAGAGCTGAAGTGTGTGTGTGTGTGTGTGTGTGTGTGTGTGTGTGTGTGTGTGTGTGTGTGTGTGTGTGTGGTGTGTGTGGTGTGTGCGTGCGTGTGTGTGAAGTACAATACCTTAAACCGAGACTGTGAGAGCACTGGCTGTTTAATACTGCTTCAGCCCTATCTTGGGCCACTCTTATACAGTTAATACTTTTAAGCCAATGTCATATTCCAATTAATAACTTAGCAAATAACGAATTAATAAACAACACAAAGAAATATGTTTACTTTCGCAACCAAGTAAAACCAGGAGTGATAATGACCGATAATAGGTTAACACCACCATTTATCCTGAAATTTTCAACGAAAACATCGGCAGACCATGACCTAGTCTAAAAATATGGATAACCATGTATATACAGATAAATGCATCACCTGCGACGTTTAATAATTTGTTTTTAATCAAAGACAATAATTATGTCCTTTAACGTGACCAAACTTGTCACTTTTGGAATGCTACTTTTACTTTGCAGACAATACATGCATGTATTGTTGGTAACTGATGCGTTTTAAACACGTGTATTTTTAATAAACTGAACAGAGTGTGGCACCTTGTTCATCTCGTCGAATCAAAGTACTGCAATCGTTAGAGAAAAAACATAAAATCAAATGAATCTTCGTTATTTTTCGCGGTCATGTTTGTATTTCTACGGACGCGTTCGTAACGATCGGTAGGTGGCAGCACAAGTATTACTTCCGGTTTATTGGCATAGCAACGTGGAATGGGCTGTGGGTCATTGTGTTTGTTGCTTGCTAAGGGTATCTGTTTGGTGTTGGTCGCGTATTCACTGCTTATACTAACCCTCAGAATGGCGGACTCCATCAGCGTAACGACGTCGGCGGACGACGATGATATGGAAGAAGAGTATCCGAAGATGGATGCTCCAGAAATCTATGTAGAACGTACATTGGCAATTTTCAAACCAGATGTTTTGCAAAAAGGAGTAGAAAAAGAGCTGGAAGAAATCATTCTGACTACTGGCTTTACAATATTGCAGGTTTGCATATTTGTAGTTTAATTATTTTGACAGGAAAGACATGCATTACCATCTACGTATATTGATTAAGTATAGGTCTTAGTGACATATTATCTTATCTTTATCTTATAATGACGTCTATATCACTGAAAATTTTCATCGAAAATAGTATATATAATTGCACTTACCAGAAGATGAACAAACTAAGCTTATAAAAAACGACATAAACTTAATGACTAATTTTGTTTAACTTGTCTCGAAATATAATTAATAATTGGTTGTACCCTGAATGTTTTGGATTTGGTGCTTGTAGAAGAAGCGTCTTGTGATGACACCGGAGCAGACAAGTGACTTCTATGCGGAACATTACGGCAAGCTCTTCTTCCCCAGTCTCGTGGCTTACATGAGCAGTGGCCCAATGATTGTGATGGTTCTTGCCAAGTCCAATGCCATCACCTACTGGCGTGAGTTGATTGGCCCGACGAACGCTATCAAAGCCCGACAGACTCACCCCGACTGGTATGGAATGATTCTAAGCAATAAATGTGTAGGAATTATATTTTTCGAGAATTGAGGAATATTTGTAATGTATTGTAGTGAAAGGCTAGTTCTTATATAGCGCTACACTCAACTCACTTTACACCTCACTCCCAGTAGACCTGCTCACTCCAACACCTCTGAGAAGCATTCAGCCACACTGCAATTACTGCATGAAGACTATTTGTTTGCATATATATATATACACATAATATATATTATATACATTATATATATTATGTATATATATATATTATGTATATATATATATATTATGTATATATATATATATATTATGTATATATATATATTATGTATATATATATATATATATATTATGTATATATATATATATTATATATATATATTATGTATATATATATATATTATGTATATATATATATATTATGTATATATATATATATTATGTATATATATATATATATATTATGTATATATATATATATTATGTATATATATATATATTATGTATATATATATATATTATGTATATATATATATATTATGTATATATATATATATATATATATTATGTATATATATATATATATATATATTATGTATATATATATATATATATCCATCAGTGTCTTTTGTGACTCATTTGTACAGCTGAGTGGAATTAATATAATGGAATTGCATCAGTGGAAATGGGTTCAGTAGTTACAATAATGAGCTCACCATGGAGAGTTAGAAACATGCTCGCTACCATTAGATGGTTGGACAATTTCTGTCAATCCTCATTGCCTCAGTACACTCAGCTGTATTCATGAGTACGTGGCTCTGGTAGATGGGCAGTGGTTAACCTTCAAACAGTCGTTGTATCTCGTTGAAATTGAAATCTCATTGAAATTACACAAACTTCGAGCACAGAACCTATGGGTCTAAATGACTCAAGAGTAATTCAATATTACATCTACGCTTCCCTTGATGGAGTGTTAGGCATGTAAATTATCATAGTACGAAAGAGTATGTGATAGTAGTAAAACTAATTGGGTTGTTTATTATTGTCTTCGGACATTATTACTTATGTATTAAGTGTGCACTGGAGGATGGGGTTTCCAGCTGAGTTGCTATTAAGAATCGTAATGCACAAATAAATGTTTTATCCAGTTGTGTTGATATTTGTATCCATTGCCAACTGTCAAAACCATTATATTGGAATGCCACTTTGCTTCAGTTTACGGGCCATCTATGGAACGGATGAAACCAGAAATGGTTTCCATGGCAGTGACAGTCTCTATAGTGCTGACCGAGAAATTAGGTTCTTCTTTTCCAACAGTAAGCATTTGTTTTCATTGTAGATACTTCATTTAAAAGGACAAGATTAATACAACAAGGCCTGACAGGTACTATTTGAAGAAAAGTATGCAGGAATACTTCTGTTTCTTCCATTACAACTCATGACTCAGAATTAGCTGTTAGTGTTACGTTTGTAGGAAATATAGCAATATTTCACTAACTTGCTTATCCTCCATAGCTCCCCAGCGTACCAATCCAACTGTTTACAACTGGAACTGCTTATCAATTATGAACAGCTTAACCCCTTTTGTTTTGGGTCTCCTGAGGATTTTAGTGCAATATAGGTATTTTTTTATTATAAAATTTGACTCTGATCATTGCTTGGTTGTTATTTAATTTTTATTGTTGTTACTTTATTTATTTATTACACTATTGCTTTGTTGTGCCATTCATTGATGCTGGAGCTGTATTTGTTACTTTATTTATTTATTACACTATTGCTGTGTTGTGCCACTCATTGATGCTGGAGCTGTATTTGTTACTTTATTTATTTATTACACTATTGCTGTGTTGTGCCACTCATTGATGCTGGAGCTGTATTTGTTACTTTATTTATTTATTACACTATTGCTGTGTTGTGCCACTCATTGATGCTGGAGCTGTATTTGTTACTTTATTTATTTATTACACTATTGCTTTGTTGTGCCACTCATTGATGCTGGAGCTGTATTTGTTACTTTATTTATTTATTACACTATTGCTTTGTTGTGCCACTCATTGATGCTGGAGCTGTATTTGTTACTTTATTTATTTATTACACTATTGCTGTGTTGTGCCACTCATTGATGCTGGAGCTGTATTTGTTACTTTATTTATTTATTACACTATTGCTGTGTTGTGCCACTCATTGATGCTGGAGCTGTATTTGTTACTTTATTTATTTATTACACTATTGCTGTGTTGTGCCACTCATTGATGCTGGAGCTGTATTTGTTACTTTATTTATTTATTACACTATTGCTGTGTTGTGCCACTCATTGATGCTGGAGCTGTATTTGCAGGCATTGTGGAGCCAATACCTCGTGGCCAAGCGGCTAGAGACTATGTAGCCAAGACGATCAACCCGACGCTGTTGGCAGCACTGACTGCCCTGTGCAAGGCCAAGCCCATTAACCCTGTAGTACGTGTCACACTCACCTCAATCTTAACACACCAGTCATGTTCCTACTAAATTGCAGTACTGTACATTAAAGCAGACAAACAATAAAATTTGCAGTTACTAAAAAAATCATAGTTAAGTAACAAGGACCTTGGTAACTCGGTGAAACGTTGAAGACAGTGATGTTGGTAACTCGGTGAAACGTTGAAGACAGTGATGTTGGTGACTCGGTGAAACGTTGAAGACAGTGATGTTGGTGACTCGGTGAAACGTTGAAGACAGTGATGTTGGTGACTCGGTGAAACGTTGAAGACAGTGATGTTGGTGACTCGGTGAAACGTTGAAGACAGTGATGTTGGTGACTCGGTGAAACGTTGAAGACAGTGATGTTGGTGACTCGGTGAAACGTTGAAGACAGTGATGTTGGTGACTCGGTGAAACGTTGAAGACAGTGATGTTGGTGACTCGGTGAAACGTTGAAGACAGTGATGTTGGTGACTCGGTGAAACGTTGAAGACAGTGATGTTGGTGACTCGGTGAAACGTTGAAGACAGTGATGTTGGTGACTCGGTGAAACGTTGAAGACAGTGATGTTGGTGACTCGGTGAAACGTTGAAGACAGTGATGTTGGTGACTCGGTGAAACGTTGAAGACAGTGATGTTGGTGACTCGGTGAAACGTTGAAGACAGTGATGTTGGTGACTCGGTGAAACGTTGAAGACAGTGATGTTGGTGACTCGGTGAAACGTTGAAGACAGTGATGTTGGTGACTCGGTGAAACGTTGAAGACAGTGATGTTGGTGACTCGGTGAAACGTTGAAGACAGTGATGTTGGTGACTCGGTGAAACGTTGAAGACAGTGATGTTGGTGACTCGGTGAAACGTTGAAGACAGTGATGTTGGTGACTCGGTGAAACGTTGAAGACAGTGATGTTGGTGACTCGGTGAAACGTTGAAGACAGTGATGTTGGTGACTCGGTGAAACGTTGAAGACAGTGATGTTGGTGACTCGGTGAAACGTTGAAGACAGTGATGTTGGTGACTCGGTGAAACGTTGAAGACAGTGATGTTGGTGCTATATTGGAATTGGTACATACTATTGATAAAGTTTCAGTAGAATAACATGGGCATTACCAGTAGAGTAATATCCATTGACCATATCTAACAAAATAACTTTGGTCATGGTTTAAATGGATATCACTATTCAGTACTTTTGAATCAAGATACAGTTACTAAAAAACGTGTTATGGCAATATCATAAAATGAGATCATAATTTTTTTATTATATTTTAAATATGATTTTTGTATATATATATAAGAGTTGACAGCAAACCAAACCTATGAGTATAAAGTTGATACTGAAGCATAACTACGAGTATGATCGAGTTGATGCTAAAGCATACGTATACCTGCAGCGGTGGCTTGCTGATTGGCTGATGGAGAACAACCCGAACAAGCCAGACGTGCTTGGGCCGGATGTGGTTGAACCAACTGATAACTACCTGTACGATGACAGCGCCTACTCCAAGGACACGTTTGTCTCCCCAGACATCTCCCGTGTGAGCACCTACGCCAAGATACCTGAACCCGACAAAATATCACAGCCCAAAGAATCCGAGTTTACCATGTCAAGTACCACTCTGCCATCAACAGATGAGCAATGAACCACCACTTGTCATCACGTTTAAACTTGATGTTGTCTGGGCAGTCATAGGAAGACTTAAGTATATTCCAGTTATCTGTTTGCGAGTGCGCAAGTTATGAACAATTATATATATGTGTGTGTGTTAATGTTATCTTAGATCAGTTTGCATGTACCCTTGCCTTATTTCACATTGCTGTAATTAGTGATTCTCGAGATAAATAAACTTTCGGTTTCATCTTGGTTGTGTGCATCAGCTCATGACAACAAATAATATGGAACCAGAAATGTGGCTAAAGGAATAAAATATATTTGCCGAAATGCCAGGCATCCTGTTTTCTTAGCTAGTTTGGGTAAACGCGAGTGGATCTTCCATGTCTTTGAACAATGGATTCCTGGCACCATAACGCAAGCTGACGCATTGAAATGATCATACACCCCTCGTACAGTTGATGAAAGTGGCGTTATGCTTTACACAGACTCCAATTAACAAAATCACTTCAGGCCAGAGCAAGTTGATTCTGGAATTTCCCTTAAAAATGTACTAGGAATAGTGCGGCATTGAATGTACATCAACAATCAAGTTTTATTTTGTCCATACTGAATTATTGCATAGTATCACTTTGCAAGCGACACCAGTATAAAGCAAGGTATAAAGCACATACAGAAATAAAACCAAAGTCATGTGTGAAATAGTTTTATTAATAAGTGATCAATAACAGTGATCACTGTATTCCTTACTTTGTTTTGTTTATGAAAGGATTTAACAAGCAGTGTATCATTTTAATTGAAAAACTATAATGACTAAACTATTTAAATGTCCTGATTATAAAAACTATTCCAACCAAACTAAATTTTAATAATACAGAAGCAAATGAAATAGGGTTATCCTTACATTTTCCAATCATAGCTTAAAACAAGTCTCATCCATAAGTCCTTGTTGTAAATGTCAAATTCTATGCATACATCCAATAAAACATGATTAAACTAGTTCAAACAATTCTTTTCATGTGAAGATTAAGTGTGCAGTCTACCTATCCCAATAAAATAAAAACTTGATATTAGTACTTAAACATATTATCAGAAAATGTAAAATAATTATATAACATTAAGTACCATTAAGTAACTTGTAAGAAGGTTAAGAAGCGAATTAAAAAAATTTACTGTTTTGTAATAAACCCACAATAATTTTTAAATTAGATCGTCTTCTTCCATGGTTTGTTGTGGTGAACATATTGGGTGACGGGTGTATCGGAAATGTATATTCTACAAAACTATCCGGTCTATTCAACAGAACAGAAAGAAACTAGGTTTACTGGGACAGTGCAAACATCCAACTATGTACTATACATAATGATTTATACATCCCAGCCATTTATGAAGTCACTTAAAGTGGATGCTGTTTAAATTCAAATTAAACACAAATGAGTAATATCAAACAAAACCTTGAATACATGAAATGTAACAGAAGCAGTGGCTGGAACGGCTCCAGCACTCGCCTGAGAGTTGCCTACCTCTTCTAGGCAATAAAAAAGCCAGGTATCATTGGTGTCAAAATTACTGTTTTCGGGTGGTAAATGCCATATTATTCCCTGGTCCCACATTTTTCACGAAATGTCCCACTTTCTTCTAATAATTTTTTTATTTACGGAAAATGTTTTCTGTTTGTTGCAGACAAGGCCATTCTAGGCAAGTTATCTGTAATGTCTCAAGTGACCTCACATTTTCTCATGCCTGTTTTCACCATGAATGAGAACGGCAAACCAAAACGACAACCCATATAAAGAACATGTACGAGTCTACAACAGTGTAGTGGACGTTTCCCGCCTTTCCGTGAACAAAGGTCGACACCTATGGTTTATTCCCTATACAACTATTCACTTCTCGAGGATATATAAACATAGGATGTAGCCTGAAACTTTCACACAAACCTGCTGTGCAACAGAGAGGACTACTTCTGGTGGTCACTACCATCACTACTGGGAAAATATAATTAAAAGAAACCAAATTCCATTCTTGTGCACAAAATTATGATGTTCGCCTTATGACAGACACAGCTGTCACCGATGTCAATGTGACATTATTGTGCGTCACCAATGATGTAGATGTGACGTCACTCATATCTCGCTGTGTTGATACGTCAACGTTTAGTTCTTCCACACGTGAGTCTTGCAGTGTTCCACGGCCTGCAACAAGCGACAGCAACAAGTTAACCACACAATAATTCCATTAATTCAATCTAAAAAATGTGATACTCTATGAGAAAACTTGTCAACCTCTGTTGAAAGACAAAGTACTGCAGGAACTTAGCAAAAACTTACAACATTGAGTTGAATATTATGAATGCTTATATGGACAGTTGGTAGTGATAACATGCTGTCTGTGGCAATATGGATGTGCAAATAACAAAATCTTTCAAAAAGTGTATATAACTGGTATCGTGGTAATTCCTGGTGATAATTCCTCCAGTATCTTGATTAGGACAATGATCGTCTGCAGTAGACAAGGCACTGCGTGATTATCTTGTTCAGTCTACTTTCTAATTAAAAAATATATTTTTTTATATTTATAAACAAATTACCAAAAAAGTTCAATACAACACCATTTTCAAACTATAAAAAACATCACTGATCATAAACTATAAACTATTCAGAAAACAAAGCTACAGTTTAAGATTTGACATTATTACTATGAGACAGGTGACTTGGTGCAGATGGAGGCGGGCTGAATACAAAATTGAGCAGAGGCGGTGAAACCGACATGAGGCAGGAAAATGGGAAGACAACAATTAAGATGGGAAACTGCATTAAGAGGGACGTAAGAAAGACTGAAGAGGGCAACAAGTGAAGGAAGAAGGCTGCCGATAGGGAGACGTGGAAATGGAGCTGGGACGGTGCAGCAGTACATGAATTAGCCTCACTTCTTTATATCTCTAATACGGATGCATGCCAGACATTGAATAAACGGGACCAGAATTATGAATATAGTCATTTGCTACGAGGCCACACGATTTGCAGAACAATGCGAGTTGTGTGAGAGGAAGAAAGGGCGTGTTCTCACGTTGCACTTCTTGGCGTTGTCGATGTTGTCGCACCAGTAGGTGGGTCCCCAGGTGCAGCGGTCTGCCCCAAGCAGTGGCTCCTCCTGCTGGTAGGTGGCTGGCTTCAGCTCCACCATCTTCACCGTTTTCTCTCCCAGCTCAGTCGCCGCATCACACAGACCCAGCTTCTGTAGATGTACGGAAACATGACATGAATGTATTCTGTTCACATGTGTAAACAACGGACTTAGGGCGGAAGTACTTGGTACGCGTGTACTCTAGTACATCTTTAAGTACTTGTACTCGTACTCATATATGGGAAGGAGTGGTCATTTTAATAAACAGACAGAGATAGATAGAAGACTCACTGTACAGATGACTTTAGGGTCTGCCACCTCTTCAATGAGGATGAGGATGCCTGCTCCATACTTCTCTATCAAATCATCACACTGCAAAACAACATTCATTTTTATTAATAAAATTATCTCTGCAAGCAACAATGGCGACAAATTAAACACTACATGCATAGAGACTCCATACAACAAATTCTATATCTATAAAACTAAACAATTTCAAGTTACATATTACAGAACTGATTTAGGTATTATGTGAATGACAAGTAATTTAACAAGATTTAACAAGATTTAACAAGATTTGCCATCCAAGCCAAAGGCCCAGATGGCAAGTGGACAAGGAAGCCATTGGCTTATCGAGAGTCCAACAATGTTCACCTACTTATAACCCGCCCTGCTGATATATGTGTCAACCTTGTTTTTAAACATATTCACGCTGCTAGCAGTTACACAATCTGTAGACAGTTTGTTCCATTCATTTATTGTCCTCTGTGAGAACGAGTGCTTCCTGATGTCCAATCTACATTGATCCTTTACTAATTTTACCTCATGTCCTCTAGTTCTGCTATCCTTCTTGAGTGAGAAAAACATATTTCTATCAATATTTTCATACCCATTCAATATCTTAAAAACTTCAATCTGATCTCCTCTTAACCTCCTTGTCTCTAGAGTTGTTAAACCACATTCTTTCAGGCGTTCTTCATAACTAAGGTCTCTAAGTTCTGGAATCATTTTAGTTGCTCTCCTTTGTATGCGTTCAAGCGTATCTATATCCTTCTTACGATATGGTCTCCATGCTTGTATACAGTATTCTAAATGAGGTCTAACTATTGCTTTATAAAGAGGTATAATTAACTTTTTTCCCTTATATGTTATGTTTCTTCTAATCAATCCAAGAATTTGATTACCCTTTGAAGCTGCAATACCACACTGCTCTGAAACTTTCATATCAGCGCTTATTGTAACTCCTAAGTCCTTTTCTTTTACAGTAGTACCAAGAACAGTAGCTCCCATTTTATAGTTTACATTCAAGTTCCCATGTCCTGTATGTAGGCATTTACATTTCCCAAAATTGAACAGCATCTGCCATTTCTCAGACCATTTCACTAATCTGTCTAGATCGTTTTGTAAATGTTGTTTATCACCATCAGTATTAACCTTTCTAAACAGTTTTGTGTCGTCCGCAAATTTCAGTACGTTACTTGTTATACTCTCGTCCAAGTCATTGATATAAATTAAGAATAATATAGGTCCTAATACTGATCCTTGAGGTACCCCACTCAAAACCGATTTCCAATTTGAAACTTCGCCATCTACTACAACTCGTTGTCTTCTGTCAGTCAGCCATTGTTCTATCCAGTCAGTTATGCTATCCCCGATACCATGGGCTTTTAATTTAAGTAGCAATCTTTGATGTGGCACTTTGTCAAAAGCTTTCTGAAAATCTAAGTAGATAATATCTACTGGCGATCCCATGTCTATCCACTTAGTGATTTCTTCCAAAAAACATAACATATTTGTTAAGCATGACCTCGCTTTAAGGAATCCATGTTGAGATGAATTTAATAATTTATGCTTAACGAGGAAGTCCACCATATGGTCTTTAATTAACCTTTCTAATAATTTACAAATCACTGACGTTAAACTCACTGGTCTGTAATTCTCTGACTTATTTCTCGAACCCTTTTTAAATAATGGTATGATGTTTGCTTCTTTCCATTCAAACGGAACAACTCCCTCTTTTAATGACAAGTTGAATACTCTTGCAAGTGGTATACTGATTTGATCTACTGTTTCCATTAGTAATTTTGGAGGAATCCCATCCACTCCCGGTGGTTTGTTATCCTTCATTGCCTTTATTTTCCTAGCTACCAATTCTGGAGTTACAACTAACGGTCCTAAATAGTCAGATTTAGCCCCCTGAAATTTAGCATCAGCAACTGGTAATGAACTAATATCTTCTTTTGTAAACACTGAACTGAAGTAACCATTTAGGTCTTCCGCCATTAAAAACCCCTGTGATATTATATTTCCAGCACTGTCTTCTAGAGGTCCAATTTACACAATAAAATATGATGATGTCTCTGCCAGTTTGCGTGACTCCGTGCTATGATAAGACAGTCAGGGATAATGATGTCTCTGCCAGTGTGCATGACTCCATGCTATGATAAAACAGTCAGGGATAATGATGTCTCTGCCAGTGTGCATGACTCCGTGCTATGATGAAACAGTCAGGGACAGTGATGTCTCTGCCAGTGTGCATGACTCCGTGCTATGATAAAACAGTCAGGGATAATGATGTCTCTGCCAGTGTGCATGACTCCATGCTATGATGAAACAGTCAGTGATAATGATGTCTCTGCCAGTGTGCGTGACTCCGTGCTATGATAAGACAGTCAGGGATAATGATGTCTCTGCCAGTGTGCGTGACTCCGTGCTATGATAAAACAGTCAGGGATAATGATGTCTCTGCCAGTGTGCATGACTACGTGCTATGATAAAACAGTCAGGGATAATGATGTCTCTGCCAGTGTGCATGACTCTGTGCTATGATGAAACAGTCAGGGACAGTGATGTCTCTGCCAGTGTGTGTGACTCTGTGCTATGATAAAACAGTCAGGGATAATGATGTCTCTACCAGTGTGCATGACTAAGTGCTATGATGAAACAGTCAGTGATAATGATGTCTCTGCCAGTGTGCGTGACTCCGTGCTATGATAAGACAGTCAGGGATAATGATGTCTCTGCCAGTGTGCGTGACTCCGTGCTATGATAAAACAGTCAGGGATAATGATGTCTCTGCCAGTGTGCATGACTATGTGCTATGATAAAACAGTCAGGGATAATGATGTCTCTGCCAGTGTGTGTGACTCTGTGCTATGATAAAACAGTCAGGGATAATGATGTCTCTACCAGTGTGCATGACTCCGTGCTATGGTGAAACAGTCAGTGATAATGATGTCTCTGCCAGTGTGCGTGACTCCGTGCTATGATAAGACAGTCAGGGATAATGATGTCTCTGCCAGTGTGTGTGACTCCATGCTATGATAAAACAGTCAGGGATAATGATGTCTCTGCCAGTGTGTGTGACTCCATGCTATGATAAAACAGTCAGGGATAATGATGTCTCTGTCAATGTGTGTGACTCCATGCTATGAGAAAACAGTCAAGGATAATGATGTCTCTGCCAGTGTTTGACTCCATGCTATGATAAAACAGTCAGGGATAATGATGTCTCTGCCAGTGTGTGTGACTCCATGCTATGATAAAACAGTCAGGGATAATGATGTCTCTGCCAGTGTGTGTGACTACATGCTATGATAAAACAGTCAGGGATAATGATGTCTCTGCCAGTGTGTGTGACTCCATGCTATGATAAAACAGTCAGAGATAATGATGTCTCTGCCAGTGTGTGTGACTCCATGCTATGATAAAACAGTCAGGGATAATGATGTCTCTGCCAGTGTGTGTGACTCCACGCTATGATAAAACAGTCAGGGATAATGATATCTCTGCCAGTGTGTGTGACTCCATGATATGATAAAACAGTCAGGGATAATGATGTCTCTGCCAGTGTGTGTGACTCCATGCTATGATAAAACAGTCAGGGATAATGATGTCTCTGCCAGTGTGTGTGACTCCGTTCTATGATAAAACAGTCAGGGATAATGATATCTCTGCCAGTGTGTGTGACTCCATGCTATGATAAAACAGTCAGGGATAATGATGTCTCTGCCAGTGTGTGGTACTCCGTGCTCTGATGAAACAGTCAGGGATAATAATATCTCTGCCAGTGTGTGTGACTCTGTGCTATGATAAAACAGTCAGGGATAATGATGTCTCTGCCAGTGTGTGGTACTCCGTGCTCTGATGAAACAGTCAGGGATAATAATATCTCTGCCAGTGTGTGTGACTCTGTGCTATGATAAAACAGTCAGGGATAATGATGTCTCTGCCAGTGTGTGTGACTCCATGCTATGATAAAACAGTCAGGGATAATGATATCTCTGCCAGTGTGTGTGACTCCATGCTATGATAAAACAGTCAGGGATAATGATGTCTCTGCCAGTGTGTGTGACTCCATGCTATGATAAAACAGTCAGGGATAATGATGTCTCTGCCAGTGTGTGTGACTCCATGCTATGATAAAACAGTCAGGGATAATGATGTCTCTGCCAGTGTGTGTGACTCCATGCAATGATAAAACAGTCAGGGATAATGATGTCTCTGCCAGTGTGTGTGACTCTGTGCTATGATAAAACAGTCAGGGATAATGATGTCTCTGCCAGTGTGTGTGACTCTGTGCTATGATAAAACAGTCAGGGATAATGATGTCTCTGCCAGTGTGTGTGACTCTGTGCTATGATAAAACAGTCAGGGATAATGATGTCTCTGCCAGTGTGTGGTACTCTGTGCTATGATAAAACAGTCAGGGATAATGATGTCTCTGCCAGTGTGTGTGACTCCATGCTATGATAAAACAGTCAGGGATAATGATGTCTCTGCCAGTGTGTGTGACTCCATGCTATGATAAAACAGTCAGGGATAATGATGTCTCTGCCAGTGTGTGTGACTCCATGCTATGATAAAACAGTCAGGGATAATGATGTCTCTGCCAGTGTGTGTGACTCCATGCTATGATAAAACAGTCAGGGATAATGATGTCTCTGCCAGTGTGTGTGACTCCATGCTATGATAAAACAGTCAGGGATAATGATGTCTCTGCCAGTGTGTGTGACTCTGTGCTATGATAAAACAGTCAGGGATAATGATGTCTCTGCCAGTGTGTGTGACTCTGTGCTATGATAAAACAGTCAGGGATAATGATGTCTCTGCCAGTGTGTGGTACTCTGTGCTATGATAAAACAGTCAGTGATAATGATGTCTCTGCCAGTGTGTGTGACTCCGTTCTATGATAAAACAGTCAGGGATAATGATGTCTCTGCCAGTGTGTGGTACTCTGTGCTATGATAAAACAGTCAGTGATAATGATGTCTCTGCCAGTGTGTGTGACTCCGTTCTATGATAAAACAGTCAGGGATAATGATGTCTCTGCCAGTGTGTGTGACTCTGTGCTATGATAAAACAGTCAGTGATAATAATATCTCTGCCAGTGTGTGTGACTCTGTGCTATGATAAAACAGTCAGGGATAATAATATATCTGCCAGTGTGTGTGACTCTGTGCTATGATAAAACAGTCAGTGATAATAATATCTCTGCCAGTGTGTGTGACTCTGTGCTATGATAAAACAGTCAGTGATAATAATATCTCTGCCAGTGTGTGTGACTCTGTGCTATGATAAAACAGTCAGTGATAATAATATCTCTGCCAGTGTGTGTGACTCTGTGCTATGATAAAACAGTCAGGGATAATAATATCTCTGCCAGTGTGTGTGACTCTGTGCTATGATAAAACAGTCAGGGATAATGATGTCTCTGCCAGTGTGTGTGACTCTGTGCTATGATAAAACAGTCAGTGATAATAATATCTCTGCCAGTGTGTGTGACTCTGTGCTATGATAAAACAGTCAGTGATAATAATATCTCTGCCAGTGTGTGTGACTCTGTGCTATGATAAAACAGTCAGTGATAATAATATCTCTGCCAGTGTGTGTGACTCTGTGCTATGATAAAACAGTCAGGGATAATGATGTCTCTGCCAGTGTGTGTGACTCTGTGCTATGATAAAACAGTCAGGGATAATGATGTCTCTGCCAGTGTGTGTGACTCTGTGCTATGATAAAACAGTCAGGGATAATCTGAAAACACTGAAGTATAACATTACAAAAACACTACAGTTTAATGTCAGACCCCCCTTGCTCCCACTACATGATGTAGTTCAATGTCTGACCTCCCTTGCTCCCACTACATGATGTAGTTCAATGTCTGACCCTTCTTGCTCCCACTACATGATGTAGTTCAATGTCTGACCCCCCTAGCTCCCAGTACATGATGTAGTTCAATGTCTGACCTCCCTTGCTCCCACTACATGATGTAGTTCAATGTCTGACCCTTCTTGCTCCCACTACATGATGTAGTTCAATGTCAGACCCCCCTTGCTCCCACTACATGATGTAGTTCAATGTCTGATCCCCCTTGCTCCCACTACATGATGTAGTTCAATGTCTGACCCCCTTTGCTCCCACTACATGATGTAGTTCAATGTCGTCAGACCCCCTTTGCTCCCACTACATGATGTAGTTTAATATCTGACCCCCCTTTGCTCCCACTACATGATGTAGTTCAATGTCAGACCCCCATTGCTCCCACTACATGATGTAATTCAATGTCAGACCCCCCTTGCTCCCACTACATGATTTAGTTCAATGTCAGACCCCCATTGCTCCCACTACATGATGTAGTTTAATATCTGACCCCCCTTGCTTCCACTACATGATGTAGTTCAATGTCAGACTCCCCTTGCTCCCACTACATGATGTAGTTCAATGTCAGACCTCCCTTGCTCCCACTACATGATGTAGTTCAATGTCTGACCCCCCTTGCTCCCACTATATGATGTAGTTCAATGTCAGACCCCCCTTGCTCTCACTACATGTAGTTCAATGTCTGGCCCCCCTTGCTCCCACTACATAATGTAGTTCAATGTCAGACCCCCCCTTGCTCCCACTACATGATGTAGTTCAATGTCAGACCCCCTTGCTCCCACTACATGATGTAGTTCAATGTCTGATCCCCCTTGCTCCCACTACATGACGTAGTTCAATGTCAGACCTCCCTTGCTCCCACTACATGATGCAGTTCAATGTCAGACCCCCCTTGCTCCCACTACATGATGTAGTTTAATATATGACCCCCCTTGCTCCCACTACATGATGTAGTTCAATGTCTGACCCCCCTAGCTCCCACTACATGATGTAGTTTAATATATGACCCCCCTTGCTCCCACTACATGATGTAGTTCAATGTCAGACCCCCCTTGCTCCCACTACAGGATGTAGTTCAATGTCAGACCCCCCTTGCTCCCACTACATGATGTAGTTCAATGTCTGACCCCCCTTGCTCCCACTACATGATGTAGTTCAATGTCAGACCCCCCTTGCTCCCACTACATGATGTAGTTCAATGTCAGACCCCCATTGCTCCCACTACATGATGTAGTTTAATATCTGACCCTCCTTGCTCCCACTACATGATGTAGTTCAATGTCGTCAGACCTCCCTTGCTTCCACTACATGATGTAGTTCAATGTCAGACTCCCCTTGCTCCCACTACATGATGTAGTTCAATGTCAGACCCCCCTTGCTCCCACTACAGGATGTAGTTCAATGTCAGACCCCCCTTGCTCCCACTACAGGATGTAGTTCAATGTCAGTCCCCCCTTGCTCCCACTACATGATGTAGTTCAATGTCTGACCCCCCTTGCTCCCACTACATGATGTAGTTCAATGTCTGACCCCCCTTGCTCCCACTACATGTAGTTCAATGTCTGACCCCCCTTGCTCCCACTACATGATGTAGTTCAATGTCAGACCCCCCTTGCTCCCACTACAGGATGTAGTTCAATGTCAGACCCCCCTTGCTCCCACTACAGGATGTAGTTCAATGTCAGACCCCCTTGCTCCCACTACATGATGTAGTTCAATGTCTGACCCCCCTTGCTCCCACTACAGGATGTAGTTCAATGTCAGACCCCCCTTGCTCCCACTACATGAAACTTTGAAGGACCAGGTGCGTTGATAGATACTCATGACAATTTCACTAAATGAAACAGCTGCTAAACCCCCAAAGAAACCAATTTTATGCAGTACTTTGAGATCACCCCTAAAAAGGGTAATAGCCCCCTCACCCTCCTCACCTCTTCCTTGTATTTCTTGGGAATGAAGTTACAGACGATCTCGAGTGCCTTCTCAATCGCAGCCACGGTCTTGTTGTTCTCAAGGATAGAGTCGAGATACTGGATGACGACTTCACAGACTCCGCAGTACTGTCCATTCTCCAGCTGTCTGTTCACTACAAGACACAACAGTTTGACTAGAGTCAACCCGACTGTGACGGGATGAAAATTAACACTTTGTAGATCACATTTGTATGTTTGATTGGAACGAAAGTGTTAAATAACTAGGCTCTGTTCAATAATGGCCCAGACCTGCCATGTTGTACAGATGTCCCATATACAATACGGCCTAGACCTGCCATGTTGTACAGATGTCCCATATACAATACGGCCTAGACCTGCCATGTTGTACAGATGTCCCATATACAATACGGCCTAGACCTGCCATGTTGTACAGATGTCCCACATACAATACGGCCTAGACCTGCCATGTTATACGGATGTCCCATATACAATACAGCCCAGACCTGCCATGTTGTATGGATGTCCCATATACAATATGGGTTTGGGAAGGAATATGGCCATATCCCTTTGTAATACGCATTTGCTTAAAATGAAAAAATCATGATAAAATACATATTTTTTGTGTTTAACACACACAAAAACTTATAACGATCGGCAGATTTCTGATAAAACAGCAGATTTTGTTTGATGTAGGTATATTTCATAGGGCTCCTTATAGACAGTAACACTCATCAGTATAGGAATGCTCCAGGCAAGTTATGAGATATGAATTTAAAAAGCTTTATACGGGATGTCAAGTCCAAAATAGGGATTTGAACCAACCAAATGATGACTAGTGTGGAGTGTCAAAAAATGCTTTATAAACGTGCTCACAAAAATATGTCCATTGCTATGGCATCTTGCAGAAATTAAATGGAAGGTATCACAACTATTTATACCAAAACAACTTTTTCAATTTCTTTGGCACCCAGTTGATAAATCATTATATCCACATCTTATGTAGACTTACTGCATATATATCAGCAATACATTTATACTACGATAAACCACTCATTGACAGAATTTTAGTAGAATGGAAATGGTTGTATGGGACTGAATCATTCCCTATCACTGCTGCGTTAGAATGTAGTTCTGTTAAGCAAAATCCACCACACTAGAATCTTACACTAGAATCAACAAATGTGTGACCTGTGACCTTTTCAAATTGACCACAAATAACTACCCTACAACTATGTTTTTTCTGCAAAAATACTAATACTATACAGATGGAACCTTGAGAATAGAAATACAGTTGAACTTCACTTTACGGTCACCCTGGTATTACAGCCACCTCTCCATTATGGTCACCCTAATATTACAGCCACCTCTCAATTATATCCTCCTGGTATTACAGCCACCTCTCCATTATGGTCACCCTGGTATTACAGCCACCTCTCCATTATGGTCACCCTGTTATTACAGCCACCTCTCCATTATGGTCACCCTGGTATTACAGCCACCTCTCCATTATAGTCCCCCAGGTATTACAGTCACCTCTCCATTGTGGTCACCCTGGTATTACAGCCACCTCTCCATTATGGTCACCCTGGTATTACAGCCACCTCTCCATTATGGTCACCCTGTTATTACAGCCACCTCTCCATTATGGTCACCCTGGTATTACAGCCACCTCTCCATTATGGTCACCCTGGTATTACAACCACCTCTCCATTATAGTCCCCCTGGTATTACAGCCACCTCTCCATTGTGGTCACCCTGGTATTACAGCCACATCTCCATTATGGTCACCCTGTTATTACAGCCACCTCTCCATTATGGTCACCCTGGTATTACAGCCACCTCTCCATTGTGGTCACCCTGGTATTACAGCCACCTCTCCATTATGGTCACCCTGTTATTACAGCCACCTCTCCATTATGGTCACCCTGGTGACCTTAATAGTGAGGGTCCACTGCATCTTACCAATCTGGTCTGCTGTTTGATTTGTGTATTCTGCAGCATGGTGATAGTGGTTTGGTTGTCCACCAGGTGCCCCCTCCCTCCTCCCCCTCCCCCCTCCCACCGCAAGGCACATGCACAAATAAAATTAAGTCCTATATGTGAAATATTTTTTATTACTTGCATAAAAATTTAAAATTTTTGTCAGGTACCAGGTATTACATTGACAAAAATAAGCTTAAACTCATTTCCAGAGCACATTCACTGATTTGTTTATAAACACAAAACACAAGCACGATATAAGACAATCAAAACTTCACTGGCTGTTACATTTCATGATAAAATAATCATAATTTCAAGCAAATTGTGAATGATTTTACTAATGTAGAATACAGAAGCTATTTAAATAGAGTTAACCAGAGTTTGCAATATTTAATTACATTTTAAATAGGATCATCAAAGTGTTTGCTAAACACTGTAGGTGTTAAATTCTACGCAAACATCCAACATAGTACAGTGACACTGTTTCAAATCATTCTTTATTAAATTAAGAACACAACTTCGTTCAAACCGATCAAAGCAAAAGAAAACAAAACATTCAGTGATATTAGTATCTAAACACAGGAATAGGCTGATGTTAAATAGGCTGATGTTAAATAGGCTGATGTTAAATATGATTTTACATTAAATACGAGTGGGAATAGTTACTCAAAAGAACTGTGGTATTTCCACAAGGAAATAGATAGTGTTTATTACAGTGCGCACCTACAGCCAATGCAACTCCAGCTAATAAGACATGACTGTCTTACAGGAATAACTGGTATACTCAGCACGTCCGATGGAAACTAAGTACCACCATAAACAGGTATTACTGGTGATAAGACAAAACATCTGAGTATTTGCTATGCATAATGAGTTTATACGTTCCATCAATCTACGAAGTGCTATACATCAGAAGCATCTGTGCATAAATTAATATATTATTATGATAATAATGTAAAACATATTTTAATACATTAAATAGACACTGACCTAGCAATTCATCAGTAATACTAATGCCAGGTATTCATTTAGTATGCAACAATTAACTTCTCCAGTGTATATATATATATATATATATATATAAACCCACATTGTAGAATAAATACAAGCAACTTAAATTATCATTGTAGCCTATAAAGTCCACACAAGTCAGCTGTGCAGTTGAGTGTTCAGATCTACTCCCAAGTTTTGATAATCTTCTTCTTCCGGGTATGAGTCAACCCTCTCTTCAAAGCTAATAGACTCGGTGTCAATACAGAAGTTACTACTGCTAAACTATAATTAAAAGAAACCAAATTCCATTCGTTGTGTATAAAAATTATTTATGATTTCTGCATCGTTATTGACGCAGCTGACATGTTTGCTGTCATAAGTGTCACTGATGTAGATGTGACGTCACTGTCATCTCGCTGTATTGACGCATTGAGAGATTTAGTTCTTCCACACGTGGGTCTTGCAGTGGTCCACAGCCTGCAATACGCAACAAGTTAATCACAAAATAATTGTGATCCTAAACATAAAAAGATTTAACAGGATTGTCCTCTAAAGCAAGAAGCTGATGACAAATTAATAAGGAAGCCCTTGACTTATCGAGGCTCCATCTATGTGTGGCCAGCCGTTGTCAGATATATGTCAATTAATTAATGGTCCTCTGTGAGAATATCCAATCTACAATGTTGTTTTCCTAATGTTGCTTTGTGCCTTCTAGTTCTACTGCCTTTAATAAGTTTGAAAAACACATTCAAAACCATTAAATAATTAATTTGGTCTCCTATTACATTCTAGAGTTGTCATGCTATTAAGCCTTTTCATAAATAAGATCTCTCAATTTCTTGAATAAGCCAATAAGTGATTATGCCAAGTGTGAACAGAATAAATCTAGTGGCTGGTTAGCTACCATCCAAATTGTCATGTGTAGTGTTTAAACTAACAACAGTGTTATGGAACAATAACAAATTAACATTTGTTATTTATGAACGAAAACAGCAAAAACTACTTACATAAAATTGGTCACATATTACAAATTACTTGGTCTAATAGCTCCTGTTTCATATTTAGATACCTGGGGAGATGGGTATTTTATTTTAAAAATTTTACGCTGGAAGCACACGTGGCACTGAATGACCTGGACTGGAATAACTTGTAACCAATGTAGTCTACCACAGCTAAACGACTGTGATGTGAGTTGTGTGAGAGGAAGAAAGGGCGTGTTCTCACGTTGCACTTCTTGGCGTTGTCGATGTTGTCGCACCAGTAGGAGGGTCCCCAGGTGCAGTGGTCTGTCCCGAGCAGTGGCTCCTCCTGCTGGTAGGTGGCTGGCTGCAGCTCCACCATCTTCTCTCCCAGCTCAGTCGCCGCATCACACAGACCCAGCTTCTGTAGATGTACGGAAACATGGCATGAATGTATTCTGTTCACATGTGTAAACATGTCATATGAATTAATATATTCTGTATGTACAGGTAAACATGTCATGTGCAATTAGGTGTAGACATGTCATACGAATTAATGTTTTCTGTACTAACACGTCATATGAATGCATTCACTGTCTGGGTGTAAACATATTACACAACCATCATTTGCATCTGAATACACACACAAACTTGCTATAAGATTGTGTGGTTGATCTCATCAGGTATATAAGTCATACAACTGTATTCTGCATTTAGAAGACATGTCATTATGACTGTTGTATGCATACGTGAGCAAGCATGTCATATGGATGTTTATGCATATATGTATAAACATGTCATATGAATGTATTCTGCTTACAGGTGCAACTATGTTACATGAATGTGTATTATACATGTGTAAACATGTCATATGACTGTCTTTTGTAGGTGTAAACATGTCATATGAATGTCGTAAGCATACATGTGTAAACATGTCATATGAAAGCCCTATGCAGGTTTAAACATGTCATATGAATGTCTTGCATACAGGTGTAGACTATGCAATCAAAACATGCAGACTTACTGTGCAGACGACCCTTGGCTGGGCAAACTGCTGGAGGAACATAATGATGGTGGCACCGTACCGCTCAATAAAGTCGTCACACTGCAAACACAGAGTTCACTTTGGATCCCCACAGACCAGATCATCACAGACCGATTTGTCCACATATCAGGTAAGCCGGGGGTCACGTTATAAAATTAAACTGACCAACTACCTTTCAATAAATAAAAGTATTCATACTTTAGAAACACTCATTAGCTAAAGCATCAGACACAATTGACAAAAAAATTCATTGCAACATGTCAATGTGACAACGAAGCTCGCCTCACCTGTTTTGTGTAGGTCTTGGGAAGGAGGTTGCAGACCACCTCAACAGCCTTCTCTATCGCGTCCACCGTCTTGTTCTTTCCGAGCAGCACGTCGAGGTACAATGCGACAACTTGGCAAATGGCACAGTACGGGCCATCCCCAACATGATTGCGTGCTACAAGGCGCAACACAACGATTCTACTGAAGTAGATACAAAAAGTCACTTGGGAAAGAAAACCAACGCTTTCGATACTGTCCATGGAGATTGCGTATGACAGCCTGTGGATAGCTACGCCATCTGGCGGTCTGAGGATGTGGACAAAACATCAGGGACTGTGCACAGCCTAATCGTTCGTGGTTTGCCTGCCGTTTGAGTTTTCTTTCAGCAACCGGGAATCTGCTGCCATAGTACATTTGGAGCCCTACGATCGCACTTGGTCACTGCAGAGTGCCAGCGGAGGATGACAATACAGTAGCATCTCGGTTACTAGCAACAGGTACATCAACATTGCCACTGTAACATTAGATGTTGAAGGCACCACTGGCTCTGATTGTTCAGGGAGAATCGCCGGAACGCTACTCTTATTCACGTTTACAAAAAAGGCATCTGGGTCACGGGATCGTTTCTTCAAATGACAGCACCGATGGATAGGCACAGAGAAAGCCCATAGAAACGTGTTTCCCAACCAATGATGTACACGATTACAATAAATAGAGATCAGTATCCCTACTTTTTCAATGATGTCAAGGTTAAAAATATATAGTCTTATAGATCGGCGGTTTTCACCATTCTGCCGCGTGCGTGTGCTAAGACTAAGTTCAAAACATTTTATTATAGAAAATATCATGTTGTAAAAAGAAAAACCCATCTTTCATTTTTATTTTACCCATGTTCATCAGACATTTGCCCATCTCCAAGCCGGCTAAGGGCCTGCTGCTGGGAGACTCCTGGGAGTGGCAGGGAGACTCCTGGGAGTGGCAGGGAGACTGCTGGGAGTGGCAGGGAGACTGCTGGGAGTGGCAGGGAGACTCCTGGGAGTGGCAGGGAGACTGCTGGGAGAGTTGGGACCGGAGGCAATTTGATGAGCCGGGTGCAATTTTTTTAGCAGTAGCCAATTGGTGACAGCCGCGGCGGACAGGTGCTGTGCGCCTTTTATCAAAGCTCAAGTGGGGATTGACACAAGTCAATTAGTCACATGCACAATGCCAAGACATGTGTAAATGCACACATATTTTGTGCATCATTGTACAACATCGAGTCATATGAAATAATCGGAAAAAAATCGCTCGTGTAAACGGGCCGTGACTGACTGACCTTTGACCGAGGTGATGAGACTGCTACACAGACCAAGTGCGACGCACACCTCCTTCGGGTCCAGTTGCTGCTCCAACATCGAGATGATTGCCTTGCCGTACTGATCGACAAACTGCACACACTCGGCCTTGAGAGTGTCTGGCATCAGACCACACACCTTGTCCAGGGCTTGTATTATCTCCTCCTGTACAATGCAATCACCATGGTTACAGAGGGGTATAAATTATGCAAACAAAAGAAGTACAAGCCCAGGTTTCTAGATGAACATAAATATATGTATATTGTATAATATACTATCAGCCAGCACTGACGTGACTTGTTGATAATCACCTCCCCCAGCTCTGTGTTCTGATGTGTCTTGTTGATAATCATCACCCCCAGCTCTGTGTTCCGATGTGTCTTGTTGATAATCATCACCCCCAGCTCTGTGTTCCGATGTGTCTTGTTGATAATCATCACCCCCAGCTCTGTGTTCCGATGTGTCTTGTTGATAATCATCACCCTCAACTCTGTGTTCCGATGTGTCTTGTTGATAATCATCACCCCCAGCTCTGTGTTCCGATGTGTCTTGTTGATAATCATCACCCCCAGCTCTGTGTTCCAATGTGTCTTGTTGATAATCATCACCCCCAACTCTGTGTTCCGATGTGTCTTGTTGATAATCATCACCCCCAGCTCTGTGTTCCGATGTGTCTTGTTGATAATCATCACCCCCAGCGCACTGTTCCGATGTGTCTTGTTGATAATCATCACCCCCAACTCTGTGTTCCGATGTGTCTTGTTGATAATCATCACCCCCAGCTCTGTGTTCCGATGTGTCTTGTTGATAATCATCATCCCCAGCTCTGTGTTCCGATGTGTCTTGTTGATAATCATCATCCCCAGCTCTGTTTTCCAATGTGTCTTGTTGATAATCATCACCCCCAGCTCTATATTCTGATGTGTCTTGTTGATAATCATCACCCCCAGCTCTGTGTTCCAATGTGTCTTGTTGATAATCATCACCCCCAACTCTGTGTTCCGATGTGTCTTGTGATAATCATCACCCCCAACTCTGTGTTCCGATGTGTCTTGTTGATAATCATCACCCCCAGCTCTGTGTTCCAATGTGTCTTGTTGATAATCATCACCCCCAGCTCTATATTCCGATGTGTCTTGTTGATAATCATCACCCCCAGCTCTGTGTTCCAATGTGTCTTGTTGATAATCATCACCCCCAACTCTGTGTTCCGATGAGTCTTGTGATAATCATCACCCCCAGCTCTGTGTTCCGATGTGTCTTGTTGATAATCATCACCCCCAACTCTGTGTTCCGATGTGTCTTGTGATAATCATCACCCCCAACTCTGTGTTCCGATGTGTCTTGTTGATAATCATCACCCCCAGCTCTGTGTTCCAATGTGTCTTGTTGATAATCATCACCCCCAGTGCTGTGTTCCGATGTGTCTTGTGATAATCATCACCCCCAACTCTGTGTTCCGATGTGTCTTGTTGATAATCATCACCCCCCAGCGCTGTGTTCCGATGTGTCTTGTTGATAATCATCACCTCCAGCTCACTGTTCCGATGTGTCTTGTTGATAATCATCACCCCCAGCTCTGTGTTCCGATGTGTCTTGTTGATAATCATCACCCCCAGCTCACTGTTCCGATGTGTCTTGTTGATAATCATCACCTCCAGCTCTGTGTTCCGATGTGTCTTGTTGATAATCATCACCCCCCAACTCTGTGTTCCGATGTGTCTTGTTGATAATCATCACCCCCAGCTCTGTGTTCCGATGTGTCTTGTTGATAATCATCACCCCCAGCTCACTGTTCCGATGTGTCTTGTTGATAATCATCACCTCCAGCTCTGTGTTCCGATGTGTCTTGTTGATAATCATCACCCCCAGCTCACTGTTCCGATGTGTCTTGTTGATAATCATCACCTCCAGCTCTGTGTTCCGATGTGTCTTGTTGATAATCATCACCCCCAACTCTGTGTTCCAATGTGTCTTGTTGATAATCATCACCCCCAACTCTGTGTTCCGATGTGTCTTGTTGATAATCATCACCCCCAGCTCTGTGTTCCGATGTGTCTTGTTGATAATCATCACCCCCAGCTCTGTGTTCCGATGTGTCTTGTTGATAATCATCACCCCCAGTGCTGTGTTCCGATGTGTCTTGTTGATAATCATCACCCCCAGCGCTGTGTTCTGGTTATGCATAAAACTATTAATAATTAGAGTTTTCATAGCACCTAAATCCTCATGAGGCTTGAGCAGCGAGGATCCTTAGTGGACTTGAGCACAGAGGCTCGTCATAAGACTTAAATACTGAGGCTCCTCGGGGGACTTGAGCACTGAGGCTCTCTCCTTGGGGGACTTGAGCACTGAGGCTCTCTCCTCGGGGGACTTGAGCACTGAGGTTGTTGGTTGGACTTGAGCACATGAGTCTTAACAAAAATACAGGACCATCAAATATTAAAACAGGTTAACAGTGTTAAAAATAAATAATTATGCTTGAAAATATAGCAAGAATGCCTTTTTAATTGGGTATATTTTCAGTAAACACTGGCAAGAGAAAGACTGTTGTTCCAATGTCGCTGACTAATCTAGGCAGACATGTAACAAACCAACATGCTTGTGACAGCAGGAATCTTCTTAGACTTTGTAGAATAATTCAGAGACATGAATTCTATTTAACAAGATCATCATCCAAAGCAAAAACAAATAGCAAGGGGACAAGGAAGTCATTGGCTAAGCTTCCAATGATTATTTATCTATGTGAAATATATATATGCCCTTCTGATATATTTAGTCTAACATCACCCATGAGGAAGAAATACTTTCTCGCATCCAAAGCCCCACTGTTCCTTTACTAACACTACTTAATGTCCTCTAATTCTTCTATTCCTGTAAGTGTAAAAAAACACTTTTATAAATATTTTCGTAACCACTCAACATCTGACTTGTATATTTATAGTGAGCTTACCTCAGTTGCATTATCAGCGAGCATACTATCGATCTCTCGGATGACAAATTCACAAAGGACACAGGTGCTCGTCAACTTTGTCTTGTGGGGCTTCGGTGCGACGACGGGTG
Source organism: Lamellibrachia columna (assembly GCA_963662155.1). Lineage (NCBI taxonomy): Eukaryota > Metazoa > Annelida > Polychaeta > Sabellida > Siboglinidae > Lamellibrachia > Lamellibrachia columna. The sequence goes on from OY759266.1 coordinate 59,271,450, forward strand.
TCACTGGCATTGACAGACGGGTCAAAACAGAGTTGGAGACAGTGTTTGTTTCAGCCTTGCAGAAGCCAAGAGCGCGACAGCGGGTCTCGGGATCCTGTAATGACAAACTACTGGGTCATCTGTATGGTTTAAGATTTGATAGAAAACGAATCATTGCATCGGACAAGTTGTACTTTCAAGTCACTTGTCTCATAGTAAACTCTAGTTATATTGTTCTCAATTGTATTGTTGATTATGTGCAATATTGTTAACAAACACTTTGTCGTGGAACCACACTTGGAAATTTATGACTCAGTAACTGCAGTATTTCCACCAAAAAGTCATCACGAAATCAAAATGCAGCCAAAACAATAAACAAACATTACAATTGGAATTTAGCAAAATATATTTCCTAATTGTAAACAAATCCAATATATGACACTTCGCTTGTTTACAACTTTTCTAATATTATGTAATAAATTGTAGTGTGCGTGCATGCGTAACTGAGAAATATGCCTACTGGTTGTGACATAAATGACTCACGAATTCGTTGACGAGCAGCTCAAAGATTTCATTGGCGTATTTATCGACAAGGACATCACACTGTCAAACAGAGAAGACCGCATCCACGTATTAAGCCAACATTCATTATTCATTGGAAATCGGAAAGTAACATCCGTAAAACAATTGCAATCATAACGAATTTTAACCAATTACACTATAACATGTAAACAATGAAACAGTTTGGTATTGAAGTTATTGGGTACAGTAAATAACCTTAATATTTATTATTATTACATTATAATCAGAATAGCTGGATAGACGATTTCGCAAAACTTATTTGGGCAGGGATGTCCTGAAGTAGCTTGTAAGTAGCTCATAAAATGTCCAACTTTTCAAGTTTCCTATATTTACCTATTACACAAATGTGTCTTTTTGGCAGTAAAATAAACCTCCTGAAAACTATGTCTTGTTACTACGATTATCAGTGACTGAAACAGTCCTAAGCATTGGGCTTAAAACTGAAAAAGGAACATGATAGGGATACAAATAATCTAAATGGTTTAAAGAACATCCACATATTGAAACATTCCTATATTAAGGTAGCTGTGGTGGCTATTACACGCTTGTCTTGAACTGAGTAACCATTTCTTCACATATTGTAGTTGAAATACTATATAATATTCCAGATTAATAAAATTTTTAGTTTTTCATTTATTTTGTTGTTACAACATAAAAAAATGTAAATGTAAAAAATAGCCACATTGCAGATTAGTAAATGATGTAGTTTTTCTTAAAAAAAGTAAATTAAGCATAACTTCCCGGTTGTTTATGATAACAGAAATGTAAATAGATATGAGTATCATGCTTGAAATGTGACGTTTTTCATATTGTTGACAAAACATAAAGGCCATTGCTAATATTGACATCCTCTTAATTTGCCGCCACAATGGCCCTTGAATCTGTATTTATAACGTGTCATCTACGATATCAGGTTACGCCAGCCATCTGACAAACAAGTGGCAGGGCATGTTTACGATCATTTTGATTGGCCCGCTATCTGTAGGGTCACCAGTTCACATTTACGTGCCATTTCCATTATAGTTTAAAAGGCACAATAAATTACGTTACCGCTGATGTTTGCTGATTGAAGGACATGATTTAATTAGGTAGATATAATACTGATGTGTACTGGAATCACAGTAACGAGACGATATGTTTCATGTTCACTGCGAATGAATAAAGCTGGTTGGAAGATTGGTGCACACATGGTTATAACTATGGAAACATCGTCAACTTTTCTAAGAAGTCACAGGATTTCCAGACTGGTTTTTTAAAGGATGGATTGGTGAAATACGACATTAGTGCCGGGTGATTATTTGTGGTATTGATGTTCAATTAAATATTTCCTAGCATGTTATGAGAAAAAAAGTGAAAAACATCAACTGACAACTCAGCTGCCCCAGCCACTTTAAACCTGTGTCAATAGACAATACAGGCACGAGTCATACAACATCACATGCATTACACTTGACCTTGCAATGCCTATCCAAGGTCAAGTATATATATATATATATCAGTATCATTATTAGGTTATCTATATATAACCATTTATTAAGGGAACAAAGTTAGTTTGTTATAAAATCATGTTATCAATTATAAAACTATATATATATATATATATATATATATATATATATATATATATATATATATGTATATGACAAACAAACAACAAACACTATATATATATATATACATACTGTTGACCCAGTCACGTGTGCTGCCAGTCTAATGAGTGTCACAAGGATGCTCGTGAGCACTTGGCCAGAGACAGTCTTCTAGTGTTTGTTGCTTGTTTGTCATCTAAGTTTAAATCAGTTGTACAGTTCTATCAGTTTAAATCAGTTAAACGCTATACATATATATATATATATATATGAACTATAGTATACCAAAGAAACAGAAGAGTACAACGAGTGAAGAACATAATATACAGTGAATATATATATATATAAATATATAGATATATATAGAAACATATACTTACATATATTTAGAAACAGGAAAGAATATAACATTGTACATTATGTTCTTCACTCGTTGTACTCTTCTGTTTTTTGGTAGAGTTTTGCTCTTTGTAATTGTAAAGAGTAACATTAAAATAAAACTATCTGAAATTTAAAAACCAATTGTTTACATAAACATACCCAAAACGCACGCATATAACTGACAGAATTTACGCAGATGAAACGTTTGGCTACACTTCAGAACTGTAGTGTTGAACTGATTTAAACGTAGATGACAAACAAACACTAGAAGACCGTCTCTGGCCGAGTGCTTACGAGCATCCTTGTGACACTCATTAGACTGGCTGCACACGTGACTGGGTCAACAGGCCCTTTACAAAGTATTCCAAATATTCCACATGAGTACTAACTGTGGTTAAAAGAAGAATTTATACTTGTCAAGGAACTTGTCATGTTACTGGCATGATACACTGACTGCCATTCAGCAGGCTTTCATGATACTAATAATTCATCAACAACCGACTTTAATGACTTTATTTTATTTTATTTAATGACTTTTTTAATGACTTTAATGATTCATGCAAACTTTCAGTCACCTTGTCAGCGTTGACAGCTTCTAGAAGTGACACAACTATGTCTATGAAGTTGTACACACTGGACCAACCACCATGTGTTTTCATCATGAATGCAAATGTATAAATATCTTATTGTAAGAAACATGAGCAATATATAATAAAGTACTCACGACAGCTTCCATGGATCCAAGAAGACTACAGAGCCTCTTCTTGATGACCAAAATCACCTTTTTCTGTAAATTAAAATATCACAATTAATAAAAGATTTCTCATAAGTAGCCTAAATATGTAACATGAAAGCTAGACAAAATCATGCAACTTGTACATTATTCAGAAGGGTCAAATCTGCGGATGAGCTGGTTTTCCATAACTTGCAAGCCGATTGTCAAGCAACTAAATTGGCAACAACTGAAAATACAAATATGTCAAAACAGCAGTATCAGTGATTTGATTCGTATAAATCACCACATAAATGTTTCATCATTGCAGGCATGTATAGTTGGTAGGGCTGCAACAATTCATAGTTGGTAGGGCTGCAACAATTCATAGTTGGTAGGGCTGCAACAATTCATAGTTGGTAGGGCTGCAACAATTCATAGTTTGCAGGGTTGCAACAATTTATAGTTGGTAGGGCTGCAACAATTCATCGCAGTATTTTTTAATGATACAATATTCAATCTATTTTGAATTGCATACATGTATGATACATGAATATTTTTCATTCAAAGTATCATCTTGTTGAGAAACCTCTAAACACCCCTTAGAAACGTTTCGAGACTACCAATTCTAATGTATAACCTCATGACGTAATCCCGTAACGTGTGTAGTAATTTGTTTTAGCCAGAGGCTCAACGTGAAAATGATAAAATACAGCACTGTATTGTACGGTAAAGGTTTGATGCTTCATCATATTTGTCCAAGTCAAGGGACCTGACATTTTATTATTGTAATTTGTTCATGAAAAGTATGTTTTCAGTAGACAAGCTGAACTGTAAAATGTGCACCCAATAAATGTGTTAAACTTATGTATTGTTATGTATCGCAATACATATAGTATCGTGACACAAATATTGCAATACGTATTAGTGCATCTTTGCGGCTCTAATAGTTGGCAAGATCAGTAACCCTAGAATGATCCTAACCTGTGTTTCTGGGTCACGGTCGAGGGTCTGAAGCTCTGAGAAGACCGCCTTGCACGCGAGACATGCACCACTCCCGTCTACCTGGAATAGTCACATCAAATGATATTATATATTAGTAGTAATAAAAATAAAACTTCTATTGCGCATAAATCCTCGGGGACCAGAGCCACAACAAATCGTGGTCGTGAAGCATTATAATTTATATGATGAACAGGGACGCAGAAGTCACTGTCTCATCAAGGGACATAGAAGTCACAGTCTCATCAAGGGACATAGAAGTCACTGTCTCATCAAGGGACTGCAGAAGTCACTGTCTCATCAAGGGACTGCAGAAGGCTTATGGTGCAAATGCAATTTAGAACAAATATATTGACATTTCTGGGGAAGGTAGGTATAGTTTCAGATGACTTTAAGGTGACGGGGCATTCTTTCCAGATTTTGGGTGCAGCTCCAAAGAAAGTGTGCTTCCCTGGTTCAGCTGTTTTAGGAACAAAAAGTTGTTGTGAGATAGATGGTCTAAGCAGCCTGCGGATATTTGAAAGATGACTAGCTAAGTAAGGTGGCTGTTATTTTGACAGTTGCTTATGAATACTATGTTGTTTTACTCAATGTATTGCAATGTGAAGTTTCATACAGTCTATACAGTTACACAATTGTGGTAAAAAAATTTCTAAAGCTTGAATATAAAATTATCAACTAATCCTTCTAGTCATCAGAGCTATACAGCTACTGATAAACATATTGTAAATACGTAACTAGTGCAAGATTCAGAAAGAAACCGCAAGAAAACCTGCCTCGCTGGTCATCTTATGCAGTGGCGACTTCTGGAGGCGGAATGTGGCAAGAAGAGCTCGGCTCTTGGCTGTCGATTGGCAGAGACACAGCGCCTGGCAGATCATGTCTGGATCCTGTGATGGAAATTAATTAACCCATTAATTATGTAGATATTTCATGTGATAATATGAGAAAATTCATACAACTGTATTTTTTACAACCTTAAACCCCTATTTTAAACATTCCATGAAAATTTTAACAAAACTCTGCAGCAACAGTTAGTCTTGCATCAGTGAACTATTTATTCTTTTGAGTGTTCTGCTGTGTGCCAGTACTGGGCTACATTCAGCTTTCTCTACTCTTTATATCTCTGTCCTTCTTTCACTTGGTCCGTCGTTTAGTCTTTCACTTCTCATGAAATGTCCTAATCCGTGACCTATAAGGTAATTGAGTTACAAGGTCATTGAATTACAAGGTCACTGTGTTACAAAGTGATGAGGAACAAAGGAAAGCCACTAACAATCTGTCCTTGCAGCATGGACATGATCAGTGGAACGTAGGCCTCCACTTCTTTGTTGCACTACAATAGGACAAACATCTCATATCATTTACACAAATAAAACCATTATTAAAATTTACTAATACTGTCTGTTTACAACCTTAAGTCTGTTGTTTCAGTGATCAGTAATTTAGGCATGTTGAATTAGTGCACAACTGCAAATCTGTTGTAAAGTGATGATGCATGAAGTTTACTAGCAAAAATAAATTACTAATTCTTCAGATTAATGAATTATGGCTTTATGTAGAAATTATAATGTGCTGTAATCACTAAATACAGCCAAGAACATAGCGCTGTCACGTATTCTTAAAAGCAACCCACACATGGCTAGAATCAAGAACACTGCACCAGTGTGCGTGTGTGCAACGAACAATTATGTACCTGATACACAATTCATGAGCTCGTCAGTACAGAACAAAAAGAGGACTTAAGAGAAATGTAGACTTGCCATGTCAGCCAGGGAACCCATGTTAGCACAGATGTAGGCCTCTAGATATTTCTCCACTTGCTTCTACAAATAGAAATGTCTTGTGTGAAACTGGCAACAACATAGAACTTAACTCAACTCTCCACAATTTGCTGCAAAACATAACAATAGAGATTCACTCTTGACGCCAGACTTGTTTCAAATGTATTTGTAAATATTACATTTAAATGCAATGTTGCCCCTTGCTCCGTAAAACATTTGCATTAAAAACATTATGACTGTTTAAGTGCAAACAATATTAAAATGGTGCAAGAGAATAGTAATAAACGAAAAAACCTGTTTTATGTAACCAAACTTAATTAATAATGTACTGTTTTGTTGCCTTTTTCACTCACAAAAAATGGAAAACTAATTCTTATCCATTTGTACATGCATTGGCAGATGAATTCCGTTTGAAATAATCAAAAACATTTACACCCAATCATGTATGGTGGCATTTCAAAAATTTGTAATTGCATTTAAATGTGCTGAATCACATACATTAGAACCCAAGCTTTCTTGACACAACATCAAAACAGCAGCTCTATATTATTGGCACTCACAATCATTTAGTAGATCAGTGTGGATTTTACGGTAACAAAAGAAAACATAAATTGTTTATTCTCTGGAATTAGAGGAACATCGTGCATTCAGTCAGATACTGAATATCCAGTACTCAATGTCCAGACAACTCACCTCTGTAGTCTTGCTGGTCAGCGTGTCACGGAGGTCCTTGATCAGGGTCTTGCAGTCAGTGCACACCTTACTGGTATTAGTGTTTACTTCATGGAATTTCTGTAAAATAGAAAGAAGATGAGATGTAGAAACTCCCCACAACATGGCCCAGGCGGAGTACGGCCATGTGAAAAACCTAATCAAACATTTCTATCTTCAGCTAGTTAGCATTCAAAAAACATTTTTATTTTTGGACATATTGTAGTTTTAAACCTTCACTGATGATATAATAATTGTGGACAGGACAAAAAACAGTGCTTTAATAGCACCGTATCCAAAGCGCTCAATATTTCACCCCTGGCAGACCTGTTTATTTCAATGCCAAGTCTAGGAAACCATTCAGCCACACTACAATTACTGCATGAGAATTGAGGCAGTGTGGAGGGAAGACGAATTGTCTGAGCTTTGACACAGCCAAATATTCTAATCCCCGGGTTAATGCACCCACAATATGAATATAACGCAATATATAGTCATGAAAAAACATGCCGCAATGGCATGACTGTCATCTTCTTCATCACTATTAAAACTGTGACTACTAATACTGTATACGCCAGCCCACAAAATTAAAGTTAACCTGAAAGTTAACATCAGGAAGTTTGCAGTGTTACATTTGTCAGACCATCATATATAGTAGCACTTTGGATATACACCTTGAAAGGACAGTAGCCACTGGTTGACGTGACGGGTGTTGTTGACATGTGCTGGACCTTGTCCTCGAGACCACTGCAGAGACCCAGCAGACCACAGACCACCTGAGGGTCCTACACAACACACACAATAACCTTGAAATTAACACACATATCCAACAGACCATATGTTAGTCCTACATAAGACATTAAAAAAACATTATACAGACCCTATGTGGGTCCTACAGACCCAGTAGACCACAACATGTAAGAATATAAATTATAACCTTACTACCAATCATGTAAGACAAAATCATTTCTATTTCTGAATGTCACTTCTACAAATCAGTTTATGAACTGCCAGGAAAACTGAAGCAGCTACAGTAACTGGTGTAACATGTAGCTGCTACAGTAACTGGTGTAGCATGTAGCAGCTACAGTAACTGGTGTAACATGTAGCAGCTACAGTAACTGGTGTAGCATGTAGCAGCTACAGTAACTGGTGTAGCATGTAGCAGCTACAGTAACTGGTGTAGCATGTAGCAGCTACAGTAACTGGTGTAACATGTAGCAGCTACAGTAACTGGTGTAACATGTAGCAGCTACAGTAACTGGTGTAGCATGTAGCAGCTACAGTAACTGGTGTAGCATGTAGCAGCTACAGTAACTGGTGTAACATGTAGCAGCTACAGTAACCGGTGTAGCATGTAGCAGCTACAGTAACTGGTGTAGCATGTAGCAGCTACAGTAACCGGTGTAACATGTAGCAGCTACAGTAACTAGTGTAACATGTAGCAGCTACAGTAACTGGTGTAGCATGTAGCAGCTACAGTAACTGGTGTAACATGTAGCAGCTACAGTAACTGGTGTAACATGTAGCAGCTACAGTAACTGGTGTAACATGTAGCAGCTACAGTAACTGGTGTAGCATGTAGCAGCTACAGTAACTGGTGTAGCATGTAGCAGCTACAGTAACTGGTGTAGCATGTAGCAGCTACAGTAACTGGTGTAGCATGTAGCAGCTGCAGTAACTGGTGTAACATGTAGCAGCTACAGTAACTGGTGTAGCATGTAGCAGCTACAGTAACTAGTGTAGCATGTAGCAGCTACAGTAACTAGTGTAGCATGTAGCAGCTACAGTAACTGGTGTAGCATGTAGCAGCTACAGTAACTGGTGTAGCATGTAGCAGCTACAGTAATTGGTGTAGCATGTAGCAGCTACAGTAACTAGTGTAGCATGTAGCAGCTACAGTAACTGGTGTAACATGTAGCAGCTACAGTAACTAGTGTAGCATGTAGCAGCTACAGTAACTGGTGTAACATGTAGCAGCTACAGTAACTAGTGTAGCATGTAGCAGCTACAGTAACTGGTGTAGCATGTAGCAGCTACAGTAACTGGTGTAGCATGTAGCAGCTACAGTAATTGGTGTAGCATGTAGCAGCTACAGTAACTAGTGTAGCATGTAGCAGCTACAGTAACTGGTGTAACATGTAGCAGCTACAGTAACTAGTGTAGCATGTAGCAGCTACAGTAACTGGTGTAACATGTAGCAGCTACAGTAACTAGTGTAGCATGTAGCAGCTACAGTAACTAGTGTAGCATGTAGCAGCTACAGTAACTAGTGTAGCATGTAGCAGCTTCAGTAACTGGTGTAACATGTAGCAGCTACAGTAACTAGTGTAGCATGTAGCAGCTACAGTAACTGGTGTAACATGTAGCAGCTACAGTAACTAGTGTAGCATGTAGCAGCTACAGTAACTGGTGTAACATGCTCATAACCACACAGCACACAGCACCATGGCAATGGCCACAAGACATGTTCTACATCAGCGTCGTGAGATGTCAACTTACCAGGCGGGCTGAGATGGTGCTGAGGAGATCAGGCAAGTCATTGTCAACCACACTTTTGCACTGTTAAAACGTCACATTTGGGTTAAACAGTAATATATAAAAACTTTTTGTAAAATACAGTATATTAAACAGAATTTCCCAAATGACATGAAAAGTGAGTTTCCCAAGATTTTCATTCATGAGTCAAACAGAGACTGGTTGGTCGAATACACCTCCACACCTCATCTTAACAGAATTTGCGGATCACAATATCACAGCCCCAAACACGGAATCCCATCGATCCACAGAACAATCTGCATCCAGATGACTGTATCACCTGATGTATGTTTCCTCATACATTATCCAAGATTTCTCTAACTGAAACACAACAAGGACTGTGAATACATGAGCACAGCCATGTATACCAACTTGCGACATTGTAGATTCCTAATGAATGACATTGTAGCAACTGGCGGGCAACACTTACTTTGGCCTCCAGATTCTTGCTGGGAATGACATCACAGACAGACAGGAGCATCTTCTGAATCTGATCCTGTGGGGCAAGGAGACAGTGTGACATGACAGCAGGGAGACAGTGTGACATGACAGCAGGGAGACAGTGTGACATGACAGCAGGGAGACAGTGTGACATGACAGCAGGGAGACAGTGTGACATGACAGCAGGGAGACAGTGTGACATGACAGCAGGGAGACAGTGTGACATGACAGCAGGGAGACAGTGTGACATGACAGCAGGGAGACAGTGTGACATGACAGCAGGGAGACAGTGTGACATGACAGCAGGGAGACAGTGTGACATGACAGCAGGGAGACAGTGTGACATGACAGCAGGGAGACAGTGTGACATGACAGCAAGGAGACAGTGTGACATGACAGCAGGGAGACAGTGTGACATGACAGCAGGAACAAACATGTCAAGTAAACCAACCACCAAGTAACATTGCATACTACAGAAAAATAGATGTAATATATTTTTGAAGTATAAAGTTGACAAGAGCGTTAAAGGGAATACATGATTTACATTGGTTCATAGAAGAATCTTTTATTGACATTGCATCAGTGAATTTATTAGTATTGATAACATCCCAATTGGTTTTTTAAATATCCATACAAGACATGTCACCATTGTGATATTTCATATCTTAATATTTTAGAAATTACATGATGTGGCAATGAAATACAATTTGCCAGTTTTACGACATGTATAGAGACCACTGGACAGCAATAAGACTTCACTTGTGAAGGTGAAATATAATGTTTTTTTATAAATCAGATAAATTATTGGTTTGTCAAATTCTTGTTTTATAAAACTTTGGATGGCAGATATATTAGAACAATAAAGATTAAAACATGAAGTATAATAATGGTAATTTACAACAACTTTGAGATCGAGAAATTAAGAATATTGGAATATTTTAATTACATGAAATCCTAAAATAGCCAGCCAGTCAGTTACTCAACGAAAATTGTTGTACATTTCATTTAATGGAATAATGTATTTTAGGAGCTGTACAACGTGTGAGATCTGCACAGACGAGCCTGGCATGGTGCTGGTTGACATAGTAACATTGTTGGGGTTGTCTACATTGGTTTCCACTGCACGAGACAGTGTGTGTACATACCACAGTCTGTCTGTCGTTCAACATCTTCCTCACTTCCCCAATGATCGTCTCACAAAACAAGCATTCCTCAGAACCATCCTACAAAGGTTATTAACAAGTTGTACGGGGATATCTGGAATTATCGTAAGCAAGGATACAGTCGTAGAAAACTTGCATTAATATTGCTCGATTGATATTTAAAAATTGGAAACTCTACTTTCAAATAAAATAAATATTTATTCACCAATATAAAATTTCTAAAACATGGTGTCAGCACAGAGGGAAATTGAGGGTGGGTCATTAGTAATTAGTTGCCAGGATAAAAGAAAATCCAGTCAGAAGGCTGAAGTAATATTGTCAGTTTTAAACTGTTACTAAATCACCCTAACCCAGTTTTATCAAAAACATGTTTTCTCCTTCCAGAAGCCAACAATTCAAACATGCACAAGGGCCTCTCATGTGGTGCACCTGCCTAACCCTTTAACAACTTGTAATACACAACTTGAAGTATGTATCTTGCTATGTCAATAATAAATACACTTAGGTTTACAAGGTAAAGGCATACCTTGGCCAGTATCTGCTTGGACCAGACAGTGGACATACAGTGCTGGACAGCGCCACATTTCTTGGCCACCTTCAGATCGCTGCACCAGTAGGACTCGCCCCAGGCACAGTTGTCATCCAGGGGCACAGCCACCGCTGAAAGACATCACTTAATCTATACTGCAGTCTCTAGACTTAATCTATACTGCAGTAACTAGACTTAATCTATACTGCAGTAACTAGACTTAACCTATACTGCAGTAACTAGACTTAACCTATACTGCAGTAACTAGACTTAACCTATACTGCAGAAACTAGACTTAATCTATACTGCAGTAACTAGACTTAACCTATACTGCAGTAACTAGACTTAACCTATACTGCAGTAACTATACTTAACCTATACTGCAGTAACTAGACTTAGTCTATACTGCAGTAACTATACTTAATCTATACTGCAGTAACTAGACTTGGTTAAAAAACTGATGTCTACAATGATTTCCGTGAAGACAGTACTGTGTGTCTGCATGCACAAAGATACCAGTATCTGTTTTTTTAAACATACATATTTACGATTTCAGTTCTTGTGCATTCTACTCACTGAAAGAATTACAACACGTATTTTACAAACCACACAGAGGATGTGGATTACACGAGGCACCATTAACTCTAAATGTAGTTAATGAACATCAGTAAATCCATTGACAAAAATGTCACAAATCTTAACTGCTGTGTGATGTTTCCTATATATGGAGGTGTGTTACACAGGATAGTTCACCATTCCAACTACCATGGCACGTGTCCTCTGGATGACTTGATGTTGATGAAAACTGCTGTGGCTTTAATTAAAAATATTTTAATGTCAAATGTTTATTAAATCTCAACTAAAGGGAATAAAACAATGATTGCTTGAAATCATATTATATTACATCTTGTAGAATATTTCCATTTTCACAACACCGAAATATTCTTTAGAATTCAATTAATTAATAATTCCAAATAATGCTCTGTTCTATCAGCATATTTTCCCAGAATTATCTGCAAGCTTCGACGTGCCTCACTGATGACAAGGAAGTGCTATGAGACTGATAGCGGCTGTTTAGAAGCAGGCATCAGAATGGTTTACTGTGTGGCATTCGATTGTAATGCAAACAGTGGGTAGAATAGAGTAACATGTAGTTGGTTTAAGTTCCCTACAGAGCAAACTTTGTTTCAAAAAAGCAAACTTTAAGCCGATGAAATAAAGCCGGCTTTGCTCGCTTGGAGAACATTTTTTTCAACTGCAATCCAGACCAGAGAAGATGGCAGCCCTGGGTTATCCTGGTGCTAAAATCTCTTTGAAAGAGGATGATGTGCCAACATTATTCCCAGTAGTGGAAGCTATGTTGGTGCCACCAATCTGTAGATCACAGGGAGCGACACAGGCGTCGACAACCACGGTCCACTTTGGATTGAAGTGAGCTGTCAGCATGGATACAGGTGATGTCGGCCCAGTGAATTCGGACAGGATTCTTTGGAGACTTCGGCTCGTATCTCTTGTGACTTTGGCCTCAGAGCACAACTGGCATAGTAATCTTGGCCCAAACATTACTATTACTTCCATGTAACAAATAAAAAAAAAAATCTATATATTCTTTCTCCATGAAGCTAGGTATAGGTGATGGCGAATTTTTGTTTTTGTAAATTTGTTGCTTTATAAGGAAGTAAGAGTAATGTTTGACCACGTCACATGTGTATGGTAGATATATGAGAAGTTTGGCAGTTCTACGTGGGCGTTTTCATGGTTAGGTCAAAAAGTAAATAAGATCAAAGTCAAAGTCTACTGGCGTCGTTAACTACTCCAAATTTTTTATGTTAAATTTTTCTGTTGGCATATAGTACACATAATATTAAACGTTGTGTACACACCAAAAAAGCATTTTAGCTAGTGCCTTGTTTTTCTTCCCTTTAAATGTGTTCCAAGGATCCAGTATAGGACATAATTGTATAAGTTGTCAACATACAGAAGATTGAGAATGGAAGACTTGTAGGTCAAAACCTTATTCGTGTATATTGGTCAATGTTCATTGATCAATTCAACTCATGTGTTCAATAATAACAACAGTTTTTAATGGGGTTTGTTGTGAAATTTCACTTCTATACGTTCTTTTAATTGAAATCATAACATTAAAATGTACTTTGCTCTACAGGTCAAGATTTATAAATGAATTTGTACTCACTCGACTAATGAGTACATAGAGTGCTACAGAAGTGTAATCAGTGCTTTGTTCCAGGTTCAACGAGATTTGAATCTTGTACATCAGACAGCAATATAATTGCTCACATTGACAACGAAAAACCAGTGAGCATAACTATCACTGTAAGCAAAACGAAAAGCCATGAATGTAAACATAACTTAGACACTTAATATCTAGAAGATTAAAATGAAACATTGAATGGTTAAATCTGACCAGTAATTTTGATGTCTAATGGTAAAGCAGGTAGGGCCTGCCAGGACCACCCTTACAAAATGGTAAAGCAGGTAGGGCCTGCCAGGACCACCCTTACAAAATGGTAAAGCAGGTAGGGCCTGCCAGGACCACCCTTACAAAATGGTAAAGCAGGTAGGGCCTGCCAGGACCACCCTTACTGATAATTTTGATGCCTAAAAATGTAGCTTGTGCTGCCCCTTACAATCCCTCCTCTGGGGTATTTACATTCTCAGTTTACCAAATTCAGACCTAAAGGCATTGTAACTGCCAAAATACCCAATGCGCTTTGCCATTAGTTCAACTTGCCAAACCACCCTGCAGGGATCCCAGGGCTCTTCCGGTTCCCGGAATTTCGTTGATGTCCAAGGTTTAGGATTAGACTTAGACAAGGATTACAATCCAAGAAGTGGTTTAACATTATCATCAATCTGTGGCACAATATGGATGCCAAAATCCACTTGGGAGGTTTAGCTACAAGCTTTTCGAACCCTGCTTTTCTGTTGCTAATCTAGATGTTTAATTTAGCATTTAAATGCCTCCTAATGACTTATTATTAATAATATTAAATAAAACTGGCATATACTTTACAATGTGTTGTCATGCATAATCAGTGTGGTGAACAATATATCTGGTATGTTGGACATCTGCCAATGTGTTGTCATGCATAATCAGTATGGTGAACAATATTTCTGGTATGTTGGACATCTGCCAAAGCTGTCGATGTAGAATCTTGTGCATGATGTAATCAGAATAAAAAAAATCACAATGAACACAAAGCAGAATTTCTCTATTATTCGCTATTTCAGACAAGTACAATTTCCACAGCCTAAACTTTTGGCACTGAACGTTCGGGTTATCCAAACATTCTTCTGAAGGACATTGTTATCTTGTTTTCTCCCCGGCATGGCTGGTGTTATACATGTGTATTCAAAATCAGTGTGTATAGTATATATTTGTAAGATGATACTGTGATTCCTTGTAATAAATCTTGACCATTTGACATGCATTGATTATGGATAAAAAAATCAGTGATTCTTGCATTCAAACATAGGTGTGCAAACATGCATAAACACGATTCGGAATATTCATTGTCTATTATTTTGTCCGTAATATTCAATATTAGAGACGAATAATTTTAATATATAATTTAGTGTTGTCCAAAGTTTGATTTGATATATTGTAATATGACGTGTAAACTTCCTCTGCTCTGGCTCTGCCCTGGCCTGGGCGGCAGCGCCAATCAATGACAATGTGTAAAAATTGCAGACGTCGAATATTGTGTCTATGACTGTCAAAACTCCATATCATAGTCACAGACGCGGAACCAAAATAATAAGGAAACCGGTACTGCGCTACGCAGGTGACGCTGACTCACGACCGTCAACACAACGGAACCAACACAGGGGCACCACCAACACAACGTCAGCGGGCTGCCTGGCATCGTAGTTTCTGGCGGGGAAGAACTTACACAGATAGTACCTTCCTAGCAAATGTTCTCGTTTATACATACCGTATGCAATAACACCAAAAAGTATGAATAACTTCATCTTGGCCAACGTCCGTCAACGAGAAAGTGCGACTGATTCAGACGAACAACGAAAACACACAAACTACCGGATCGAATCATGTGATGTTCTTGTCACGTGGTATTGTCGTCACATGTAAAACTGTGCGCGTGACTGATCTCGAAATTGGATTTATTTATAGCGTTCGGCATGTTAGGTCCAGCAAATGTTTAGTAGTAGGGCCTGCATGACGCAAGGTCAAACATTTAACATAACGTATAGTCAGCGTTGGAAATCGTTTTAAATATTTCCATAACAAGTCGAATCTGTGTGCGAATGTGTGGGCAGCTACTCTTCGTGAATTAAACTGGTGTACCAAACTATTGTATACATTGTTAAATATATTATATAAAGTGATACATTTACATAAATTACATGCATAACCCATAAGGTAATATCTGACATAGCTGTAGTAAACGATTTTTAGCGTAAGTTCGTTTACACACAGTGTTCTCCGTATTCGCTAGGTAGCAGGCTTTTTTGTGCTCGTGAGAGCTTAGTAGAAAAGACATAGTTAGCAAGTACATTAGCGTAAAGTGTTCTTTTGAACACAAAAACAGCCTTATTCAAGGCTAACGTAGCAATCACGTTAATCCTTTATTGGATGTTGTTGCCCTGAGGCAACATACCAGTTTTGTGCTGTGTACACGGTCTATATCTCCTATTTTATACAAAGCAGTGAATACAAAATATGTGCTGCCATCTGGTGGATATATAGGCATCTAGTTCTAGATCATTCTAGGAGTCAGACCACAGTAGAGAATTGCATTGGTGGCCATGTTAACGTTTTGTCTGATTATAAGAAAACCTATAACCATAAAAAATTCTGAAAAAAATGTGCAGCAACTGCCATCATCTCATTGACATGCTCACCAACTTTGATCAAAATCACATACCTCCAGCTCTTTTAAAATACCCCCACGTGCGATGCCCGTCAATATTTACAAAACATAGCCGTGTATTCATGCGCCCCCGTGGCCCATAGCAGAAAAATTCCCATAAATCCCTCCGCCAGTTAAATTCTAAAAAATTGCACTATTTCACAGCCAATAGCTTCTATAAACAAACCTGTGAATATTCCTGCTCAAAGGCACTCATGTCACATAATATGAATTTATTAAGTTCACATTTCACAATTTCACGTGCCCTACATTCATCAACTGTGGTCTTACCCCTTTAGAGATGCTGCATCTGGTCCATCCTGCTTCCCAGAGAAGGTCGTTGATTTTTGAAGTTAAATTTTTCATCCGCATTCAAAGTCAACTTTTGACAAGAACACCTCAAGGTATGTATCACATAAAATACATGTTATAAGTATTATTATCACATAATACATTACTGTTTACTAGAAATTAATACATCATCCTTGTGAAGAATAAATGAAGAGGCAACAATGTCGATCTATGCAGATAATATGAGTGAGCGATATTAGGGTAGTTTGGCCAACCCTTCACAGGCTGTATTTGTTTAGATGATCGGATGATCTAATTTATAATTATTTAGTGTAATAGTTATGGTTATTATCATATTACGCATATTGATTGTTATCTAATGCTTCTTCAGAGCTACCAGGTCCATGGTCCTGGATCCTATACGGTTCTACCATACAAACACTGTTGCACAGCCAATACCGGATGGGTCTGATGATAGTGATCTGTCATCAGAAGATGACGAACCTGATGCTGTCATCTCTTCTGAAGCCTTTGTTCCGGATCCTTTGAGTAGTGACAGTGAATCTGAATTAAGGTACTTATGATAGCACATACATATGCGCGCGCGCACGAACACAAGCGCGAGCGCGCGCGCTACCTGTCATGATTTATTCCATTTTTACAATATTTACTTTTTTGAAATAGCCTAATAAATAGTAATGAATGTATGTTTGAATGTGAAACAGATTTGCAATTATTATAATTGTAAATCTAATGTTGCCAGATGGAAGTGATGAGGCAAGTGATGAGGAAGACCATGTGCCGACAGTGCTGTCAACCTCTACTGCCAACAACAGAACCCGGAAACCAGTATGGCGCACACGGCAGCAATCTGACGTGGCTTCAACTGAACCAGTGTTTCGTGGCGAAACTTTCGCTGGTAATCCTGTAAGCGAACCGATTGCTTACTTCAATGACCACCTGGACGACGAGATGAAAGCTAACTGTGTAGCTCAGTCCAACCTTTTTGCGATCCAAACAACCCCCAGTAAACCTCTTGGCATCACTGTGCCAGAACTCGATCAGTTCATTGGCATCTTGTTTTACATGAGCATTGTCTGCATGCCATGAGCAGACATGTACGGGAGTGTCGAGATGTGGTATGGCAAAGTAGCGGACGTGATGCCTATCGCTCGCTTCAAGACGATCAAGCGGATGCTTCACGTCAATGACAACACAAGCCGGCCTGATAACTGCCAAGACCGTCTCTACAAAATTCGGCCATTCATTGGTGAGGTGGGGGAAAAGGTCCGAGGCATCGTGCCTGCCGAAAAACTTTCCATTGACGAGCAGGTTGTGCCCTTCAAGGGAAAGTCTATTCTCAGAACGTACAACCCAAAAAAGCCAAAGAAGTGGGGCTACAAAATATTTGTGTTGTCTGGTGTGGATGGCCTCATCCACAACTTGGAGATCTACACTGGAAAGATCGAGCCCTGCCCTGGACAACCTGACATCAAGGCGTCAGGCAACATTGTGTTGCTTTTGCTGGCTGCGATACTTCGCGGTGTGTGGTACAAAATCTACTGTGACAACTGGTTCACAAGCGTGGGGCTCCAGACGACACTGAGCAAACAAGGAATTGCCTGCCTGGGAACGGTGCGATCGAACCGACTGCCAGGCTGTACCTTGCCCACAGACAAGACGATGAGGCGCCAGGGTCGAGGCACAACTTGTCTGCAGACGACCACGATCAATGGTGTTGAGCTGCGTGCAACAAAGTGGTTCGACAATCGTGGTGTTGTACTCCTGAGTACCTATGCAGCTGTTGAACCAACAAATCAGATCGAGAGGTTTAACAGGAAGTTGCGACGAAAACATCAAATCAGCTGTACAACTGCTGTGCGCTGCTACAACAAGCATATGGGAGGAGTAGACTTGCTTGATGCACTACTGGCTCTGTACCGGATACCTGTCCACTACTTCGATATGCTTGTTGTGCAGTCCTGGCTGATGTACAGGCGAGATGCGGATGCCAGCGGCTTGTCTCGCAAGAAGCAGTTGCCCTTGCTGCAATTCAAAATTAGCGTCGGGCACTGGTTGACCCGCCGGGGGAAAGTGACAAGGGGACAAAGAGGGGTCGATCTTTAGACATTGAGAGGGCCATCAAGCGAAGAAGGCTCGTGGAGCAGTTGCCCCTCTTCCAGAGAAAGCTGTGCGAACAGACAACACTGGACACTGGCCTGTCTTCTCCGAGAAGAAGGGCCGCTGCAAGCTGCCAGGGTGCAAAGGCACATCGAAAGTGATGTGCATGAAGTGCAGCACGTATCTGTGCTTCACACCAACCAACAACTGTTTCCACCTTTTCCATCAGTAGACAGAAGGACAGACATACAGACTGACACATACCCACAGATATACAGAAGAGACTGTCAGACAGACATACATTGAGAGACACCGACTGGCCGGCCGGCCGGCAGGCAGGCAGGCAGGCAGGCAGGCAGGCAGGCAGGCAGGCAGGCAGGCAGGCAGGCAGGCAGGCAGGCAGGCAGGCAGGCAGGCAGGCAGGCAGGCAGGCAGGCAGGCAGGCAGGCAGGCAGGCAGGCAGGCAGGCAGGCAGGCAGGCAGGCAGGCAGGCAGGCAGGCAGGCAGGCAGGCAGGCAGGCAGGCAGGCAGGCAGGCAGGCAGGCAGGCAGGCAGGCAGGCAGGCAGGCAGGCAGGCAGGCAGGCAGGCAGGGACACAGACAGACACACAGACAGATAGAGTGTCACTCATAAAAAGATGGGACTGCGTGAAGAGGGTTTACCAATGGTTGAACTCATATATGTAG
Organism: Lamellibrachia columna; assembly: GCA_963662155.1. Classification (NCBI taxonomy): domain Eukaryota; kingdom Metazoa; phylum Annelida; class Polychaeta; order Sabellida; family Siboglinidae; genus Lamellibrachia; species Lamellibrachia columna. Next base: position 59,290,851 of record OY759266.1, read on the forward strand.
TACTAATAAAACACAGTTGATATAGTGGAAATGGTATGAGCATTGGTTTTTTATTTTCTAGTATAGATACCCCATGGATCATGACAAATAAACTTGAATTTACAGTTGGGCACTTTCAGTAGAAATATGCTTCGTTGGATAGTGTTGCCCTCAGGCAACATACCCAGTTAGTGTATATAAAATATTTATTTAATAATTTTGTTTTGCATATGGTTTGTTGAATACAACATAATAACATTGGTGGAGAAATTATATTATTTTTTAATAGTTAAAATAATTCATCCAATAAAGGGTTAAAAAAAAAATTTGTGATGGCGCCATGCAAACACAGGTAAAGGCCACCAGGCATTTAATATGCAATACCAACAGTTGTAGCAACTGTGTGGACTTCGTCAAGTCCTGGGGCTGGGCTGAAGTTCTGGTGGATAGTTTTAGTTTTGAGTGTAGGGGATGTACGAGGATGAAGGAACTTGAGGTGGAGTTAGAACAGCTGAGGCTGCTCGTTGTGGCAGTGGTGGGAAGGGAGCAGGTGGGTTGCGCCAGTTGGTGGGGGGACAGTAGATGATAAAGTGGGGGAAGACAACGAGAGAGATGCTAGGGAGAGCTCACCTCAGCCTGGGAGGAGGCTAAGGGGAGGTAAGGTGACAGGTCATAGGGAGACAGGGCGTAAGCAGACGGGACGTAGGGAGACAGGATGAAAGGAGACGAGAAGGAAAGAAACGGGAGGCAAGACAAATGGATCGAAGGAAATGGGAGTGGGGGAGACAGTAGTGAAGGAGTCAGGGGCAAGGAGATGATAGTCAAGGCAATGGGAATGAGGGAGATGGGAGGGAGAGTGTCATGAGGGAAGGCGACAGGAGCGCAAGTTAGCCAGGTGACGGGAGGGAAAGGTGACAGGTTGATGAGTGAGAGAGAGAGAGAGAGCCTGATAACAGTCTGCCACCGAGTGACAAGACTGCAGGACAGAATGTGATGGAGGGGATCCATCGGAAGAGCTGTTCCGAGGCAGTGATAGAGGGGGTGAGAAAGAGAGCGAGGGTATTTGTGGGGGACTCAATAGTTAGGAAGACCGACAGAGTCTTAAACAAGGGAGATGACATGGTAGTTTGCTTTCCTGGGGCCAAAATAGAGGCAATAACTGAGAGGGTAGAAAACATCGTGGGTTCGGGCAAGGGTGGATCTGTTTTAGTACACGTAGGGGCAAATCGGTAGAGAGGGAGGGTACAACTGCCATAGTTAGGAAATACAGGAATTTGTTCAGAACACTAAGGCAGACGCGGGTTGAGCAGCTAATACTGTCAGGGATTTTACCAGTAATAGGAAGGAGGGGTCATAGATATCGATATTGCCAGGGGGTGGCAATTAACATGCTAGTCGAGAAGCTATGTAGGGAAGAGGAAGTTGGTTTTGTGGATTTGTGGGGAAGTTTTGTTGGAAGGGCAGATATGTACATGAAGGACGGGCTTCATCTAAGTAGAAAGGGGGCAGCAGTATTTGTGGATGGACTCTCAGCAGCAGTAAACAGTGACATGGGTAGCATATCAAATATTTTTTGTAGTAAACACTAAACTAGAAGCGCATATATATATATATATATATATATATATATATATATATATATATATATATATATATATATATATATATATATATATATGTGTATATATATATATATATATGTGTATATATATATATATATGTGTATATATATATGTGTGTATATATATATCTATATATATATATATATATATATATATATATATATATATATATATATATATATATATATATATATATATATATATATATATATATATATATATATACACATATATATATATACACATATATATACGTTGTACGTTAAACTCTGGTCTATACATAATTAAGTAGTTTGTGACCCTGCCTGCCTGCCTCATATCTCCATCAGTTTCGCATGTACGGGGTTGAAATGTTATAGGCGTGCCCGAGGGACCATGGTGGCATATTAAAAAATCCCCCAGGGGTGGAGTATTACGTCGAAAGAACCAATGTGAACGTTTGACGTAAATTACGTGTAACTCATTATTGTAAATTATGGTTATTAAAAATTTATTTAATCTTCTCTAAAGTTAAAACCCGTAAAATTCCTACATTCTCTTTCAATGGAACATACCTTGATGTTTGTTTTGACTGTTTATTTTGGTGTCAACATTAATTATAATAGAAGGTTTATTCTTGCTTAGCAAAGGCAATACGTGCAAGCACAGAAAACAATGTATAGTTTGATTAAAAATTCACGACAATTACTTCTTCCAATTGACATAATATTTCAACTATTTGATCATACTGTTGTACCAATTTTTTATATGGTTGTATGGTTGAGAATTGTGACATCATTGAAAAATTCACTTGGAATTATGTACAATGGTATTACATATAAACAAATATATTTCTAAATGTATGATATATAGCAAGCTAGGCAGGCCACCTGATACAAATTAATCAAAGGATGGTTAATTTCTTGATTAAGCTAGCACAAGTAAAAGATTCAAAGTTATCAGTGATAATGTACAAATTATTACTCAATTTAAATAATAACAGTGAATATGAATCACCTTGGATAAAAAACGTTTCGAAATATTTTATTTGAAAGTGGTCTTTCTAACTCTTGGCACTTTTCTAATGTCATCAATCACAAATGGCTAAATAATTGTCTTAAAATCAGACTTCATGATGAATATATTCAAACATGATCATCAAATGTATTTCACAATGATAAATGTATTACCTATAGAATATTTAAAGAATTATTCGAGTTTGAACCATACTTAACAATGTTACTGGAGAGATTAAGGATTGTTTTTATGGTACTCAGTTTATATTCTGGGTAAAACAAAACTGCCTATTAAAATAGGCAGATGGTTCAATATTGACAGAAATGTACTGTACTTCGTGTAATAGAAATGAGATTGGGGATGAATTTCATCTATTAATATTTTATTAATCACATTAATTCTTTCAAGTTCTCTGTGTTGTTTAATATTCATAAAAACATGATTGGCCCAATGACGACTGTCATTGGCTTGCCATGAATAAACATGATTAGCTATCCATCATTGGCCCAACCAGGTTTTGATAGTTGGGCCAATAAAGGGCAAGTTATATTTTCATTGGCTTTTCGCATGGCCTGGTGTGCAACTTCTCATTGGGCCAATGGAAAGAAACCAATGATGGGCTAATGAAAAAGGCACATTTCAACTTCATTGGCCTAAAGAGGTTTAGCTAGCTGGGCATGTCAAACGTCTATACCGAACACTTAAAAAACCGGCACTTGTACGTGATTTTTGGGTCGTGAAGATTTCATTGCCACATGTTTTGCATTACCAAAACTTGACTGGGTAATGCAAGGAGTCATAAGCTCTTGTCTTTTCTCCGGGCAATTGGGCTAGTCATCTATACAATCACCAAGTGCACCAGTGCGAGTAGCGTCATATCGCCAGCTACTGTTTTTATTATTTTCCCGCCAAAAAGAGCGCCTCCCTGGTGGGTATACCGTTAAGAGCGGCAGCCCGGTGGCCATACTGTAGAAGAGAGCGGCTCCCTGGTGGCCATACCGTAGAGAACGGCTCCCTGTTGGTCTTACCGTAGAGAACGGCTCCCCGGTGGCGATACCGTAAAGAGCGGCTCCCCGTGGCCGTACCGTAGAGAGTGGCTCACCAGTGGCCATGCCGCAGAGAGCGGCTCCCCGGTGGCCATACAGTAGAATGTGGCTCCCCGGTGGCCATTCCGTGGAGAGCGGCTCCCCGGTGGCCATACCGTAAATAGCGGTCCCCGGTGGCCACACCATGGAGAACGGCTCTCCGGTGGGCATACCGCAGACAGCGGCTTCCCGCTAGCCCGAAGCATATCGGGAGTCAGACTTCGATAATCTCGCTCGACTTGCTAAGTCCTCTCATCAGACGACATGGGACCCGGTTGCTCAAGACGGTAGCTAAAAAGACTATCGGCCTTTGCGAACAAATTAATTTTTTATCCAGTCATCGAATAATTCTCCACAGAGCTGAACGATTCGTGACTACGGATTGAGAACACGTAGGACGAGATGACACGCGAGGAACTTCGGAAAAGACGTATGTGTAAAGCCGTTCGCCTGCTACAACGTCGACAACACTTTAAGCTGACGGAGCACGACGAGTTAAAACACGTCATTGCGGACAACACACAACGTTTCGTCAATCGTAGCGAAACACTTCGAAACCCAATTCCACGATGGAGTAGAACACGGCGTTGACATGTCTGAAGGCTCGCCGAAGTCGCTTGATTCGTCAAACACTGATAAGGCGAGGCTCAACAACAACAACAACAACAACAACAACAACAACAACAACAACAACAACAACAACAACAGGGCATACCTCGATTCCAGGTGAACTTCTGAAGTAGGCACCTGCAATTTTCCAGACTCATCGTCGACATGTTCAACGAAGTCTTCGAGAAACATCTCCCACTGGAAGTAGGCACAGGGGTACTAATAGCACTGCAGAAACCCGGCAAACATCTAAACCACCTGAACAGCCTATAAGACCAATAGTGCTTCTGACGACTCAACGGAAGACGTTATCTCTTACCACATTGCGATCACACTTCAACACCATAACTAATTACTAAACAACTTTCTCCAAATTCTACCAAAACTTGCCCATACAAACAACATATCTTGATATACGATATATACGATACCTCGTAGTAAAGACGACGTCACCCATCTCGACACTGATTATAATTACGGCAATTGCAATGTTCTCCTGTGTTGCTGTTTGATGCCTGCGGCGTGGTTCTGGAGACAAGACGCACTTTGCGACACAAAACAAGATAGGTGATACAGAACGAACTGATTGCCATCACCGGGAGCAGACCCAGCCGAAGATCATATACGAAATGGTACACGCACGCACGCGCGCGCGCACGCACGCACGCACACACACATGCACGGAAATTCGGATAATTAAACGTGCTACCCTTGTGTCCTGTAGGGAAGTTGGGCACCCCTCCTTTATGAGGGTCTGGATCCGCCCATGACCTGAGCACTGTCAACATCGACAGAGCGGAGCTTACGACCATCAGCCGTGACTGTGTCGCCGAAGAATGCAGGACGACTAAAAAACAAGGATTCCTTCTCGGAGACGTTGAGGACTTGTCTCGCCGAAAATGCTTGTGGTCACTACGCGTGTCCTTCCGTGTGGTCGCTTTGACTGTGAAGACAACACGTCAGCGATATTGAATCAGTCGTCAAGAACGCTTCTAAACTAATCGGGTTAAATATGTCGTCCATCAGGTCTCTTTATCTATCTCGTAGTTTGCGTAAATCCAAGCGTATTGTACAAGACGCATATCATCCAGCCAACCATCTCTTTGAACTCCTTTCCTCCGGTAAGCGCTACCGTTGCATAAAAAATAAAACGACGCGATTCAACAATAGTTTCTATCCTCAAGCGCTGAGATTTTTAAACGGAGAGCGAGCATCAATGTCTTGCCTCTGGCAGGTAGTTGCAATTTTGTTATCTTTTATTTATTTAATTCTTTTTATTTATTTATTTAAACTTTGCAATCTAGTATATTACTCTCGTTTGTTTTTAACTGTTCTGTGCTAACTGTGCTAACGCCACAACACTACGAATTCCTTGTACTTGCTACTTGGTAATAAAACGTATCTTATCTTATCTTATCTTATCTTATCTTATCTTATACGTCACGCATACTGTTCAACGCGGGTGGGTGGGGCCTGACTGGGTCGGAAACAGAATAACTAGTTGTCTTCTATCGAAAGTAGCTCCGCCCACTCATTGGACATTCACTGACCACAGAGGTAAGCAAGGTGTAGTTGTGTGAACGGTGTCGGTACCGTCAAATAAGCACAGAGGAGGAGGAGGAGGCGCTCCCAAACTGACGGACTCAAGGGATATCACGGCCGATCCAGAGCCGGCCTCCACATCAATACTGACTCCACATCAATACTGACGCCGACCTGCAGCACATCGACGTGCAGCTGAAGACACTGGCCGACCTCGACAAAAAAAAACATAAATCGTACCCAAATATATCAATATGTTATTTTGGTTTCTGGATGAAAGGTGTACTATAGTTTCTATAACTTCTTACGTACATGGTACATGCCAATTATTTTTTTTCACAAAATAATGCCAGTTCATTTCCAAACAAAATAACACCAATTGATTCGATAAATAATGTAATAACATTAAGTGACAACCCAAAATATAACATTATCCAATTTGTTTTTCATTGCCGCCAGATTCATATAGAGTTGGTGTCGCTTCACCTCACCTATCCTCTTCGGGCCCAGTTTCCCCTAAGTCCAAAGTGCATCTCCCCAGCTCGCTGTGTCAGCGGTTACACGTCTGGCTTCGTTCCAGCTGTTCACCCCAGTATGCGTCTTTAATTTTCAATAGTTGATCGCCACGTTGTCTTTGGTCGACCAACCTTTCTTCTACCTTCAGGCGTCCAAGTCAACGCCGTCTCACATTTGCTGTTCTTGTTCATATGTCCCACTTCCATCTTCTTAACTTAACCTCGGTGCTGATTGTCTTCAATTTTGTTTTTGTGAGAATATCTCGATTTTTTACAACGTATGGCCATCGAATTTATAAGATTCATCTTAAGCACTTGAAAAAAAGGTATCTAACTTTCTGTTGTCTCCTTCGTTAATTTTCCATGTTTCACTTCCATACAACAACACTGGTTTAACAAGTGTTTTAAAAAGCCTCAATTTAGATCGCAATGTGTATATATTTGAACTCCATATTTGCTTTAGTTTCATGAAGGATACCCTAGCTTTACAAATTCTGTTAACAATGTCATCACCGCCTCCTCCTTGCTTACTGACATTAGCACCCAGGTAGTTATACTTGTCCACTTCCTTTAGCTCTTGATCATCGATTAGTATTCTGTTTATCCTCAATATTTGAGTGTTCTTTTTATTTATTCTTAGTCCTGTCCTTGCTGCAAATTGATTGAGTTGTCTTGACTTTGTTTGTTGGTGTAATAATATGATTTGTTGTTTTATATGTAACTGACCCCGCCGCAACGGTGTAAGTTTTATAAATATAGCCAATTGCATGGTGTACCCAGTATCATAAACAATGCTGTGAGTATATTATGTAGATGTAACCAGGGCCCGTGTCAGAAATAAGCACCTAAGTTTCGCCAGTGTATGTACAATATATCGAATGCAATTCCAATGTTCACATATACGTCATACATAAGCTTTATATTCCATGAAATAAGACAGAATCGGATGTGGTAGCTGTAGATTGTCGACCCTGAAAGATTAATAGACGGACACGCACATACGATCACTGTAGTCACTTTAGATGAGCTACTGTATTCAAAGGCCAAGGAACTCCAGTGGAAGAATCCTGAAGTTTGTAGCAAGATCTTTCCTCGTCTTGGGAGCTTCCATATTGCCAAAAACTTCATGAAAGCTATCGGACGGCACTACACAAACTCTCGGTGCTTTTGTTGTATATTACAAATGCAAAAAACTGTGCAACTGCTAGATGCACCTGCAGATCCAGGCAGCTAAAGTACACAGGTGCATGGGGGGTAATATCGATTTGTGCATAATAATCAGTCATTTTCCATTGTTTAGGAAAACAGTTGGTTTTGTTTTGTTTTGAAATGAACTGGCATTATTTCATGATAAAAATATTTGGCACGTACCATGTACGTAAGAAGTTATAGAAACTATTGTACACCTTTGATCCAGAAACCAAAATAAAATATTTATATATTTTGGTACGTTTATGTTTTTTGTTGAATACTGCTATAATATTGATATAATTATTTATCCTTGATATAGTCCTCCTTATCTATATACCACAATTAGTTACAGCCGATTGTGCATTCATTGCAAAATCGTGAAAAAAATCTCAACACCATCTTCGCTAAATAGCTCAATACACGGTAAAAAAAATCACAATAGAAAGTGACATCCGGGCTGGTTGTGACTGGAAAAGGTCATAGATAAATCCTGGCATGGGTGACAGCTTGTAACATTTAGGTTCCCCTGATGTAATTTTTTTTAGATTATTTGCCTAGTCTATCGTGGCTGAAGAGAAATGTTCACAAGAAAAATTTTTATTATTATTCCCCCACTATATAATGGTTTGACCACTGTTCAGAGAAGCCCATTTTCCCAACTAGCATCGTGACTACCAGTTGATTCATAACACATGGAATAAAAACATTTGATGAATCAACCAAATAAGTTATTTTGGTGCTTCATGGTAACATTTTTGTAAGCAATTATGTATAATTTAAGGTGTTTTTCAGTCGGGAAACATACACCAAACATATAACATGACAGTCAACAATGGTGACCCCTCCACATAAACCCTGACGATGGAGGTGACACTATTGACAGCATTGTTACAACGCGGTTTTTGACACACTGGTGGTGGGGATGCGACATTTTCTGTTGAGCATACTTCAAGGGTAAATAAAAATACACTTGAAAACAACCATTGTGATGTGATTTATATTTAAAAAAATCAGATTGACATACAACATATATATATATATATATATATTATATATATATATATATGTGCATTAGTACATAAACATGACATTTCTTTGTTTGCCAACTTCATTTACAATGAGTTCACTAGCGTTGATGAACTCTTAAGGTACACGGAAACCAGTGAAAACAACAATGTTGAATGAAAATAATAATATGATGAACATGACAGCCATAAATATTACTGTACACGTCAATAAATATGTCATATGTATATTACTGGTGTATGAAGGTAGCATGGTGCAGTCTTCATAATCAAACTACATTGGCAAATGTTTTTGTATATCTGTGCTATAAAAAAGTCTGCTGGGAGCCAGTGAGGAGGTCGTCCATCGGTCGTTGTGTATACTGACAGATGTCACGATGCCATTGAAGCACAACAGAGACATATTCAGTAAACATATTACAATTTGCAACAATATTTTGTTTTGCTGCCAATTCAATAAAAAAATTAGGGAGTTCTCCGAAGGGTAAATAAATTCATGACAACCTCCGTGAAGGTGGCTTATTGTGCTGTTATGGGAAAGCTGAGTCTGTCCATGAGTTCATTGATCTGATTCTGTAGCGTGTCGAGGATGTCACTTGAGATGAACAGGTGCGTCTCATCGAGGTCCTGCATGATGAACTTCTTGCCAAGAGCGTTTGTGTCGTCGAGGTGCAGAAGAAACTGTTTCATGGCTGGGTCGCTGAAGAAAAATATTCACGACATTGATGGGTTGACAAAACTAGTACAGTGTATATTTATGCATAAGATTTAGACATAAGATGTTTTTATTATTCTGGTTGAATGACCTGATCTAATCAGTTCAACTGACGCCATGACTTCCAAATCTACCTTAAGATTGTTATATATATATATATATATATATATATATATATATATATATATATATATATATATATATATGTACACATATATTAGTATATTAGTGCCCTGCACGGGCTGGGCTTTGGGCCCAAGCCCAGCCTGCAGCCCGGGACTCTACTAAATTTATCGGGCTGGGCCAGGCCTGAAAAAATATTAAACACATAGGGCTTAGGTTGGGCCTAGTGTGAGTGGCCGGGCTGGGCCTGGATCTAATCAAAATATTAATGCAAAACCCAGATTATTAATTTTAATATTAATAAAAACTGATTGTAAAAAACTTACAGTGCATGACAGCGCATATCCCCTATTGCTAAACTTGCATGTACTGAATGCAAGCATGCTGGAACGCCCACTTAACACATTTGATGGAAAGAGATTTCCTCACAAAATATTAACATACAAAGACATTTGTTCACGGGGCATTTGTTCAAATTTTAAACGTTGTAGATGCTTGTTTGGACAACTAATTATACAAGTATTGTATTGTTATTGCTGAGGATAAACGGGGTGGGGTGTAGGATTCTCTGGGTATGTAGCATACTATGTGTTTGTACACCTGCATAATGCATTGCATACACAGCACACAGTAAATATATTACTCCTACATAGTACCAGTAGCCAGCCCCAAATGTTTTCTGTAGACATATTTGCAGAGGCAATCAAGCCATGATTAACCATCAACTTATCACCTTTTGACCATACCAGTGGACATTCTATTGTCTAGGCCTTCCCTCAAAATTTTGTCTGCCTGACTGACCTGCCCACCCCAACTGGCAGTTGGTATTTTACAATTGTGTTAACTAGTAACCAATCACCATGCACCATTTTCTTGCACATGTGCAGAATGCAGTATGAGCAACGTGGACTTTCGTGCAAGATGGGATATTGGGACGATGCTTGCCTCGAGGCATTACCTATTTTCATGGTCTAACAATAACTATGTATTTCACGGATAAGAATAACTCGGTCCGTAATCAGTCCTCCCATAATACACAGAATAACAATTTGCAGAGCTGCTCTGTGAATAAGATTACACTTGTCTTTGTTGTAATTCGCAGAGCTGCTCTGTGAATAAGATTACACTTGTCTTTGCTGTAATTCGCAGAGCTGCTCTGTGAATAAGAATATTATAGTTACCAGTGCATTTTTCATACCACTTCAGCAACCCATTGAAATCTCACTTGGTATCGCATTAGAGACGTCTGTTTATGACAATAACGATACAGTCTTGTCTGAGAAAAATATATTTTAATATAACTATAATATAACACGGAACACTGTTATGATATTCATACCTTGATAAAAAACAACTTTGTATGCTTACCAGGCATTATTATTGACTGACTGCTGACACATATCTCGTTCTTAGCCACAGCACATGACATGACAATAATCACCCTTTTTTTGTGGTAGACGTATGGCAAGCTAGTCTTGTCATAAAAGTAGGAATAATTCAAATGTGTTAAATATACGAGAAAATTTTTACTACATTAACGTTATATATTCAATTCAAGTATATGTGTATGTATTTTATAAAGCGCTATGACAAGACTGATTGTTATAATAATTTTCTCGTATATAGAGTGAGCGATAATGCATGTTTCTGTTGTATACTGTCATATTTTATACATTCTTACCATTCTACCAAAATTCCTTTCATAACATTAACCATGATGTGTTGTCGGTTGCTACTCCAGTTCAAAATATTCGCGTATAGCTCCAACAATTAGGCGACATTTAGCTAAGCTGTCACTGACACTGCAGTAGCATTGCCGGAGCTCGTTAGGCGGCGCTAGTAGTACTGCAAATCGGCAAGTTGACCAAAACGTGTACCCGCAGAGGCCCGTTTGTGGGGGGTGCCTATTACGCGGTCCATAGCAGCCGACATAGACCACCTATAATAAAAATATGCACATGCCTGTAAAGCTGAATAAACGTACTTTACTCTGACATATATCGTGTCTTATTTCTTTAAGTCAAAGTATTTTTTTTCAAGGCGAAAATGTCATGATTCTCGCAAATCCGGGATCCACCTTGATTCACGGAAAAAACCGTTGTATGTCTTTCACTGATTTTATTAACATTACTAGACTATATTTGGGCTTGGCTAGCTCGTGCGACGGTGTCAACAATTCGTTGCATTTTGGGGCCGCTAGATGGCGCCGCCCGTGCAGCGATATAACTTTCTACTACATAAATAATAATATATTGTATTTGATATAGCGCCAGATCCAATTTTTAATTGTTCGTGGCGCTTTACAAGACAATTAGTTATACAATTGCTAAACAAACATGAATTCTTTACAAATACATTATACAAGCAAGTTAAAATAAGAATATAGTGTAATAAAATATAATATAATAATCATATATTAATGTAATATATATATATATATATATATATATATATATATATATATATATATATATATATATATATATATATATATATATATATATACACACGCTGACGATGCTTAATTGACACTTAATTATAATTGTTTCTTAAAATCGAGGTGTCGATCTATGATGACGCCAAGGTTACGAACATATCGTGAAGCAGTAGTTGTAGCATCACCTACACGTTTTACAGTGTCGACAACGAGCGCAGCCGCCGTCTCGGGTACCACGGGGAGATAGTCCGTTTTACTGTCATTCATGTATACGTAATGTGATGTCCTCCACTGTTTGACGACACCAAGGCAGTCCTCCATATGTCGCAGAGTAGTACCCAATGCTGTTGCAGTGACAATACAACTGCTGATCATCTGTATAATGACGAAAGCAAAGTCCATGTGCTCTGATTATACCGCCGATAGGTTAGACACACAGCGAGAATAGCAATGGTCCAAGCACCGAACCCTGCGGGACATTGGGGCGCGGTGGTCGAGTGGTAGAGCGTCGGACATTCGGTCGAAGGGACCGGGGTTCAAAACCACCTGCTGCCGTTTCAAAACCTGGGCAATTTCGTTCACCCCACTTTGCCCGTGTCTTTCGGAAGATATACTAAAAGCATTTGGTACCTTCTACCTGGTGTCTATGCCAGGGGAAGTAAAGGATCCAACACAGGGGGTAAATGTGTAACCTGTCGTGGACTCAAAAGAGTTGTGGTCTCTATCTCTAAAACCCACCAATTCCCGGCGCGTGAGAGGCGCCGAGCCGGACTTAGAACGCTCTTAAAGGAGCCCAGTCCTTGACAGGAAGAAGAAGAAACATGGTGTGCTCGATTATGCGTCACGAATGACCACTCGCTGAGTCCGGCCCTGCAGATACGATTGCAACCAGCCGAGCGCCTTGTCAACAATACCGTAATGCAAGCGTAGTCGCTGAATCACTATCTTGTGGTGGATTGTATCAAAGACCGCGCTAAAGTCAATGAGAACAAGTGCCGTATCTTGTCTATTGCGGCTTTCAATGCATTTGCGACATATAACAATGCGGTTTCTGTTGGATGTTTTTTCGGTAAGCTGATTGGAAGCAGTCCTCCAATCGCTGATCGGAAATAATAATTATATGATCCTTCGCGCGATAACTCTCTACTTGACCTTGGAAAGCTGGCTTTTTTAATTAGGTTACTGACTGGACGGTAGTTGTTGAGTATGTCATTGTTGAGTGATTGTTTCTTTAGCAATGGCCAGACAATTACCTGCTTAAGCACCAAGCATAACGGCATTCTCGAGTGAGGCGTTTGTAATATAGGTGATGAAAGACGACGACGACGACGGCGAGATGACCGCGCCACCTGCTGGAAGACGAAACCCGGGTACCGTGGAGTCACTTCTGCAATCACAGCTTCGTCACCCATTTTCATCAACCACGTCTCGGTTATTGCTAAAACGTCCCACTTGTGTTCAACGAGGTATTCGTTGATCTGAGAAGTGTTATTACATACATGACGAGCGTTTAGTAATGCCACATTGACGAATGGCGCATCGTGTGGTGTAGCAGGGGAGATTCTTAGAGATACCAGGTTCGCACTGTTGACACTGTGTTGCCGATATAGATTGCAGACGGGATCGAACAAAAGTGGTTTATTCCCGCTGTGTTTCCTCTGTGGGTTCCTGCGACGGAACAAATATTGAACGACCTGAGTGGGTTGCAGAGTCCTCAGTGGTATGATTTGTTTGGCCATTGCGATGACCCCGATGGCATGCAGTTCATGACCCGTGAAAGCCAGCGTGTCTACAAACACAAGTCAAGCATCAACACTGATTTACCAACGAGAACGTAATAGACATGTTCCTACAAAAGTTAGTCATACAGCAAATAGTCACATTGCGCAACGTGGTCAAGAATGTCGGTGCTTCTGCAAACCTTTTGTCAAAGACACGCAACGACGACGTAAACTTGTTTGGCCACCTGCGTAACTTTTGTCTGATGCACTGCGTCACGGTTGAACAACAGTTACACAGCAGCTTAAAAACATCAGCGTAACATCCCAACAGTTCACGTGCAATAGAGAACTAAAAAACTACAAGCACATAGAATAAATATCGATAAATTACGTAGACACGAGACGATATATATATATACGGTGAACACACAAACCTCTTTATACATGCATTGTGTGATGCATGTTTATATAATAATGATTCGTGGCACTCATTTTTAATATTTAGCGTCCGGTGATTTACAAACACGAATACACGTAAAATCTGCATTTTATTGATTTATTTTCATAGTCTATCAGGATGCTTAAAATCGAAAACGGCGCCACCTAGCGAGCATGTTGCAAACCGATACTGCGTCATGTTGTCACAGTGAACATTTCAAATGAGCTTGTTTAATTGATTAATTACACGTGTATCTAGATAAACACAGTCCCCTGATCTATGCAATCTGATATATTATGAAGACAAGTTGTTTGGTTGTACTCAACCATGTATACCTTACTTTTGTGAATCGTAAAATGCCTAAAATATTTTACTAGTAGATCTTAACTAAAATTTGTTGCATTGTACATATTGTTAAACAAATAGTCAAATGTCTCCAGCAGCTGTTTACTTGTTGTTGACCTACTTAGCATTACTTATATAGGCACCTTGTAAACAATATGTAATTTTCATTATATATTACATATATAGTGTCCAATAGTCTAAATACTATATATATATATATATATATATATATATATATATATATATATATATATATATATATACTACTTAGGCTCACAACTATTGTATATATTCAAATGTATTTCATCACCACATAAATATGCATCACACACTGTGTGTATATATTTTATTTCCTATGTAACCATGCATGATATAACTTCATCATCATCATCATCATATCATCAGCATGTGGTGCCATCCCCTCTAGGAAGGTCAGCTATCAAAGGCAGCGACTCATCTACATTGTGCCATTCTGACCAGATCTTCATACTTCGTGTTCTCCATCCATGCCTTGCAATTGTCTCTCCGTGTGGCTCTTGGTCTTCGTCTGCCTCTTAGTCTTTCCGTCAATCATTTTCTCCAATTACTTACTTACTTACTTAGGCCCTTAACTCCTCCTGGAGCATAGGCCATCCACAACATTTCTCCAGCGCCTCCTGTCTTGGGCAATCCTCTCCAGTTGTTGCCAGCCCTTCCCTGTTTGCTTGATGTCTGCCTCGAGGTCACGCCGCCAGGTGTTTTTTGGTCTCCCCCTCTTTCTCTTGCCTTGGGGGTTCCATGTCAGGACCTGTCTGGTTATGTTTGTGCTTGGCTTTCTCAAGGTGTGGCCAAGCCATCCCCATCTCCTCTTAAGGATCTCTATCTCTATTTGGGCTTGGTGTGTCCTATCCCAGAGGTCTTTGTTGCTCACCCTGTCCATCCAGTGTATTCGGAGAATTCTTCTCAGGCAATGGTTGACAAATGTCTGGATCCTTATCAGTGTGGTCTTGTTTATTCGCCATGTTTCTGCTCCGTACAGCAACACGGACTTTACATTTGTGTTAAATAAGCGTATTTTTGTGGTTTCTCCAATTACCTTTGACTTCCACACATTTCTCAACAGGTGGAAAGCTACCCTTGCTTTGCTGATCCTTTTCTTTACGTCAGCCTCTGTCCCTCCATGCGTATCCACTATGCTGCCTAGATATCTGAAGTCTTTGACCTCGTCCAGTGTCTCTCCCTCAAGCATGATTGGTGTTTCGCAAGTAGCATTTGTTCTCAGGATCTTTGTTTTCCTTTTGTTGATTTTCAACCCAACCCGCTCTGAAATCAATGCCAGTTCTGTTGTTTTGTCTTGCATCTGCCTATGGCTGTGAGACAGGAGTGCAAGGTCATCCGCAAAGTCCAGGTCATCAAGTTGGGTCAGCATCGTCCACTGGATTCCATTTCGTTTCTCCTTGGTTGCTGTTTTCATGACCCAGTCTATGACTAGAATGAAGAGGAATGGTGACAGTAAGCATCCCTGTCTCACCCCCGTCCTAACCTCAAAGTTCTTTGTAAGTTGACCTTCATGAATGACTCTGCATGACATTCCTTCATAGGAGTTTTTGATCATGTTGACTAGTTTCTTGGGCACCCCATAGTGTCTTAGCACTTTCCAGAGTGTCTCCCTGTCCACACTGTCAAAGGCTTTCTCGTAATCAACAAAGTTGATGTATAGGGATGAGTTCCATTCGATGGATTGTTCCACTATGATTCGCAGTGTTGCAATCTGGTCAGTACACGATCTGTCCTGCCTGAAGCCTGCTTGCTGTTCACGCAGAGTTTGGTCCACTTTGCCTTTCATTCTCTCTAGGATTATTCTGTTTAGAATCTTCCCAGGTACTGACAACAACGTGATTCCTCTGTAGTTATCACAGCGGCTCAGGTCTCCTTTCTTGGGAATCTTGATAAGGTAACCTTCCTTCCATTCTGCTGGAATTTCTTCTTTTTCCCAGATCTCCTCAAAAAGACTGTACAGCATTTCTACTGAAGTATTTACATCTGCCTTTAGTGCTTCTGCAGGGATACCATCAGGGCCTGCTACTTTCCCATTTTTCATATGTGCGATTGCCTTTTTTATCTCTTCTCTAGTGGGTTTATTACAGTCTATTGGGGGATCTGTCTCAGCTGGTTGGATGTCTGGTTGATTCTGCGGTACTGGTCTGTTGAGCAGCTCTTCAAAATGCTCTGCCCATCTGTTAAGCTGTTTGTCTGCCCCCATCAGGACGATCCCATTTTTGTCTCTGATTGGCCGCTCTGATTTCTTAAACTTTCCAGCTAACTTCCTTGTTGTATCGTAAAGTTGCTTCATGTTCCTGCTAGCTGCTGCCTTTTCTGCCTCTTGTGCAAGTCCCTCCACGAAGTTCCTTTTGTCTGTTTTGACACTTTTCTTCACCTCTCTATTTGCTGCAGTGTGCTCTTTCTGAGCTGTTACCTTTGTCGCCCTTGTGCGGCTGCTGTTGACTGCTTCCTTCTTGTCTCTTCTGGTCTGTATTTTCCTCATTGTTTCTACTGAAATCCAGTCTTTCTGTTGGGGTTTCCTTCTTCCAATTATCTCTTCGCATGTGGTGTTTACTGCATCTTTGATGTGACTCCATTGGCTGTTGATGTCTACTCCCTCATCTTCATCATACAGTTCTTGCAGGACTTTGAATCTATTAGCTAATGCAACTTTATATTCTTCTGCTGTGCTTGGGTCCTTCAGGAAATCCACATTATATCTTGCCTTTTGTCTTTCTTGTTCTACTCCATTTCTTCTTAGCTTGAGTTTTAGCCTGGCTGTTACTAGGTGGTGATCAGACGCAACGTCAGCACCTCTCTTCACACGCACGTCTTGTAGTGATCTTCTAAACATTTTGTTTATGCCGATGTGGTCTATCTGATTTTCAGTGACTTGGTCAGGAGATACCCATGTCGCCTTATGTATTCTTTTGTGTGTGAACACGCTTCCCCCAATCACAATGTTGTTTATTGCACAGGCATTCACAAACCGCTCCCCATTGTCATTCATCACACCCAGCCCATGAACTCCCATCACATTTTCATATCCTTGGTTGTCCGATCCAATCTTAGCATTGAAATCTCCCATAATCAGGTTGATGTTTTTATCCCCTAAATTGCTCATGATATCAAGGAGTTGGTTATAGAATTCATCTTTGGTTTCGTCAGTCTTGTCGTTGGTTGGGGCGTAGCACTGCACTATGTTCATTTTAATCCTTTTGTTCTTTGTTCTAAAGGATGCTGTTATGCACCTCGGTCCTCTGGCTTCCCAGCCAATAAGTGCTCTCTGTGCCTCCTTCCCCAATAAGAGGGCAACCCCCTCTGAGTGAGGGGCATCATCTTCCTCGTGTCCGGAGTATAGCATAATCTCTCCTGTTGTTAGTCGCAGTCGTCCTGACTGGGTCCATCGGGTTTCGCAGAGCCCGAGTAGAGCGAGGTTGAATCTCCGCATTTCTGCTGCCACTTGGGCAGTTTTCCCCGCCTCGTACATTGTTCGCACATTCCATGTGCCGATGTTTAAATTTTTCCTGGTCGAAAGAAGAGTAGTCGGCATTGTGGCTTCCTTTCGGCTTTGACCGCAACACTTCATGCGCCCTGGTAAACCAGGCCCTACCTCTTCCAGGACAGACGTCGTAGTTTTATTTGTTGTGAATGTTTCTGTAGCGTTGGGTTTCTTTACAGGGTGGGGGTGCTAGCCCCACGCCCAACCCTCCTCCTTTCTCAGCCGGGCTTGGGACCGTCCATGGCGGAGTTATTTTCTCCAATGTTTCCCTTTAATTTCCTTCTTGTCTGACGATGTGACAAAAACCACTTCAGTTACAGCTATGAAAGACACAACAGCACAGACAACATACATGTGTATATAGCATACGAACAAGTCATTATTCGGTGCATATAGTGCATCATATTTAAGTCTATAATACGGTCCTGTATAATGTGGCCAAATTTGTCAAATTTTTCAATGTTTGCAAAATAATGAAGCTGCAGTTGGGGGTGTCTTTAAATTGCTCTAACACGAAACCTAATTAAGATACAGCCATACAACTGATACAATGATGTATCTTAAGAATAGACCTTTCCAATGATGTATAACACTTTGCTATAACTTAGTTATCTCAAAATGGTCCAGCATAGCTAACTGCAGCTTTCTCAATTGTAATTGACTGGCGGATTGTTTTGGGGACCCACAGCTACTCCCAGTTAATCCGAGCAAAAGAACTAGTCATGTTCTCACACAGGTGAACTTCCCGACAACCTTTTCATCTGCCCCTCATGTAGTCATTTTATTTGCCCTTCGGTCCTTCCATTTGCCCCTTTGTCCTATCAACTTGCTCTCCCGAGTCCCACCATTATCATGATGTTTAAAAAAAACCCTTTCACTGGGGGCAAGAAGAAACAAGATTGACGGCGAGCTGAACAGACTTCGCTACGAACTGGTCTAGAAGCGTAGGGCCTAAATATTGGACAGTGGCGTATCTAGACAATAAATATAAGCCAAATACCCCCCCCCAAAAAAAAAACCCACTGCTATCGGACGCAATGTGTGGCCTTCAACTGCATGGTGCTCATCGCGAGGCGAAACGACCAAAACAAGTCTTCAACACCTTAATTACGAACCTCGTGGGAAACATTTGACATCACGAAATTGCTGTCGTATTTGTCTCCGCCTATATGGCGGAACATGACTACTTCATTAACTGAAGAAGTCAAATGTATGACATCCGACAGAGCATAGACTATTTAGGGATGATTGTTCGGACACAAAAGTAGCTGCAATCAACGATTACGCTGTTTTTTGCTGTATTCTACTAATTAACATGCTTCGCGCCAGTCACATAATTAGACGTCATACGATTGGTTGCAAAAATCAAAAAGGGTTATAAATTGCATAACATACTTTACCACACAGAAGTGTTTAAATGATTAGAAAACAATTTTGATTTAAAAAAAAATATATCTAGCATATAACAGTCCTCGACGACAATTGCTATATTGTCCATAAAAAAACAGTATTTCGCACATTGCCACATGCACTTTGAAGAGTTGAGTCTTTAGTTTGCGGTTAAATAATGCCAATGAAGATGCGTCACGGAAGAACATTGGCAGTGTGTTCCAGTGAGCGGGGCCAGTTGTTCTAAAACCACGGTGTACCTAGTAAGTAAGTCCTGCATTGGTACCGCGTGAGCCTTGTGGAAAACCGTACCTCGGATGTGTCAGTCCCAATCTGAAAACGCTGGGTACAATCCGACATGTATGAACTTTAATTATTACAATTACTTAACATGTTCGAAAACTCACACGACATATTGTTGAGAAGAAACTGGAACGGCATCTAGTGACTATCATCATCATCAATCCTGTAACCCGTAGTGTAATTGGGGCAACACCAATGACCTTGAAACCAGCTGTCTCCACTTCTTCCTGTCGTCTGCCGCCCTTTGTGTCTCTGAGAAGTCCAGGCCTGTCCACTCTTTGATGTTTTTGTAATTGGAATTTATTCAACATTTCAACATAAAGCAGTACAATACAACATTATATACAACAGTCAGCACCATTTTGCTGCTATACCTATCAAGATCTGTAAATGCATAAGCAGATTTAAAGAAATGTTGAAGGGAAATGCAGGAAGTGCAATACTTATAATAAGCATTTTCCACTATATAAAAAATACATAAATTAATTAAACATGTGAAGACCACAATAAACATAAATACATGCATTAACTAATACTACTAACTGCCGAGAACAAACAAAGTTGATAGACAATTTGTATCTGAAATATTTACAAACTAGGATGTGACTAAGTGTTATATTTATTGACCAAATAATGTTTGTAGCTTATGTTAAAGGCACGTATATTACTGCTAATTTTAAGATCCTAATTTAAGGAATTCCACATCTTTGGACCCTTTACACTTATACACATATATTTTAATGTTGTCCTGCAGTATTTGTTTTTGAAGTTATTTTCTTGGCGTCTATAATAATCATGACATATATTAACCATTTCAAAATGAGAATGTTCACTGACATTAAATTGTTGTAAAATTTGTACATTATAACCATGGATTTAAAGTTAATCATGTAAAAAATAGTAAGGGCATTAAATTTCACGAAAGCTGGTTTAGAATGAGCTCTTTAAATATTCCAACTGACCACACATTCTCGTTGCATGTTTTTGTAAAGTGCACAGAGGTTGTATCCTATTATTGTACGCGTTTCCCCATATTTCACAACAGTATGTGATGTAAGGAAGAATAAGTGAACAATATAAAGTATACAATGCAGACTCATTCAGTAGCGATTTAACTATACGCATTACCGACAGATTCTTCGCAATTTTAGTACGTAGTACTACGTATGCTATTCACATGCTCAAACCATTTGAGTTTAAAATCAATATACACACCAAGGAACTTAGAACAATGTACTTTGTCAATATCAATATTATCTATACTGATGTTGTCATCGCATGGAGAATTTACAAGATTAAATATCATATAATAGGTTTTTGAAATATTTAATGAAAGTTTGTTTAATTTGAACCAGGTGTTTATTTTGTTTAACTCTATTGATACGTCTCTGCACATCTCAGACAGGTCACTTCCTTCAATATAAAAACTAGTGTCATCAGCGAAAAGTATTGACTTGAGGTGTGAAGATGCCTTACATAGGCCATTAATATATAAGATAAAAAGAGTTTTTTCACTACACCCCTAATACCATAATGTTCTAGTTTATCAACAAGAATTCTGTGATCCACCGTGTCGAAGGCTTTCTTTAAATCAATAAAAACACTGAGTGTAAACTTTCCTCTCTCCATAGCATTTGTAATCTCCTCTACTAATTCCATAATTGCAATTTATGTGGACATATTTAAACCATACTGATGTAAATATAATACCTGCTTTTTATTTAGGAAATCCATTATTATGTTGTTGGATATGTTTCCTAGGATCTTTGAAAACTGAGGTAACAAGGATATAGGTCTATAGTTTAAGAGGTTTTGGTCATCCCCTGCTTTGAAAAGAGGAATGACCTTAGCAATTTCCATATCATCAGGAAACACACCTTGTTCTAATGACAAGTTACATATATGTCTCAATGGAGCTAATATGTGTGGAACGATTTTTTTCACTAAGCACATTTCTATGCCATCATAACCTTTTGACTTTTTACTCTTGCATTTACAGACAATAGCTAAGATTTGTTCCTCCGAAACTGGATTTAAGAATAACGATTCTTCCACCCTGTCACCTAGATAGGACACAAAGTGTATATTACATTTAGGTATGGTTCGGGCTAAAGATGGCCCTATATTAACAAAGAATTGATTGAAATACTCAGCAATTTTCTTGTTCCCTGAAATAGTTGATCCATTATTCTTAAATTCAGATGGATAATATGACTTTTTGGATTTTTTATTCAATAAATTTTTAATGATTTTCCAAGTCTCCTTTGTATTGTTCTTACTTTCTTCTAAGAGCTTGGAGTAATACTGTTTCTCACAATATCTCAAAATGGATGTAAGTTTATTCTTATATTTTTGATATCTAACTTCAGCATCATTGTTTCTTGCCTTTGAGAAACGCTTGTAGAGTACGTTCTTTTTCTTACATGCATTTTGTAATCCTGGAGTCATCCAGGGTTTATGTTGCCTTTTGTTCTTTCGAGAAAGATTTCTAACAGGAAAACTAGATTCATAAGTATTTGTGAATATTTCATATAACTTGGTATAGGTGAAATTAACATCTTCATTGTTCAAAATAACCTTCCATTTCATATTTGCTAAAGTACTTATACATTATTGTAATTTTTCTTCATTAATTGGTCTTGTTTTGAAATATTGGTTTTCCAAATTTGGAAGTCAGGCAAATGATCACTTAGATAATTTATGATTAGGCCACTGAGTGTATACCTTTCAAGCTCTGTTGTAAATATATTATCTATAAGTGTTGCACTTTGCTTTGTTATCCTTGCAGGTCTAGTTATTAAAGGATGTAATCCATAGCTATAAATCTGGTCAATAAAGTTATCTGTCACTGCATGATTTTCACATTGTAGTAGATCTACATTGAAGTCTCCACAAAAGTACATGGTTTTACTCTTACAGTTGTTAAACATATATTCTATCTGTTCATTTAATAAAGTTAAGTCAGTATTTGGTGCACGATAAATTGATGCAACAATGTTGTTTGTACAATTACTAGTGGTGGTTTCAGCACAAATGACTTCAGCACAACTGTCTATACATTTTGAAAATTTTTGTAAAGGTTTATGCTTTAAATCCTTAAATTTATATATAGAGCAACCCCACCACCAGTTCTGTGTTGTCTAGAAATATAATAGGCATTATAATTTCTAACTGGTATTCCTCACTTTCATTGTCATTCATCCAAGTTTCTGAAATTGCAATGACATCAAATTTGTAATCTATACATGCCTTTAGTTTATTAAAATTGGCAGCCATACTTCTGGTGTTAAAATGTATTATTGAAAAGTTGGATGATCCTTCACTTTTCGGTACAACTTTAGTGTTGAATTCATCATCAGTATAATACAGGCTATCTAGATTTACTCGGTTATGTAAATTATTGTCTGGATCTATACTCCCATTTATAGTGTAATATTTTATCAGAGTAAGTAAAAGGAACATAAGTGTGCACATTGTTCATAAAGTTCAATCAAGTTATCATCTACACCTGACATATTAAAACATAATTCTTCATCAGTGAGATCACCGAAATGGAATAACTTATTTAAGCATGTTTCACAGAACCAGTCTTCTTCAGTAGAGGAATACTTGTTAAATTGTTTGCTGGTCAGATTAGTACATTGACAATGAATCCAATGATTACAGTGTTCACAGAATATAGCGTTCGTTCAGATATTTCTATTGCATATGCTGCAAGGATATTGTTTAGGCATGATTCAAGAGTTCATGGGAAAAAATTTACTTTGAAAGTTCATTTTAGTTCAGGTAAAACCCTCTCACTCTCTCCTCAGACCAGCCGAGTGAGAAAAGATCATCAGGCGATTCGATTTTGTATCTTTTCTCCTCGCAGTTGTGCATTTTCTTGACACAGAAGAGTTTGCAATCGAGGGAGTAAGCTCTAGCTCTCAATGTCAGCTGCCTGCCTGAGTTCATACAACATCCTAGCTTTCGTTTTGGTGAGGTCGTCGGTGACAAAAAAAAACATCTTTGGTCCCGTTACGTTTCAAAGTTTATGTTGTCCTCCCACCTCTTCCTCTGTCTTCCTCGTCTTCTTGCCCTCCTAACGGTGCCTTCCATGATGGTCTTTGCTTAGTGACTATAGTATTATTAATAACAGTCCGCAGAAAGCATTCCGCATGCTAGGCTTAACCCATCGGGGGGGGGGTTGGCAGAGCACAAAGTTCAAGAGGTCAACTATTCTACGGGCTGGCCGGTTGACGGCTACATCGTTTGCAAACATGGCTTTTGTCACGAGTATTGCTCGACTGGCTTTTTCTACGTCAGCATCTCGTTTTGCTATTAAACATGTTACAGTCATCGGGTGCGGTCTGATGGGCTCGGGTATTGCACAGGTAGGATTTTTATATTAATGTGTTTTCGTTCACGTCGCAAATTTCTGTCGGAGCACAAAGTTCAAGAGGTCAACTATTCTACGGGCTGGCCTGTTGACGACTACGCAGTTTGCAAACATGGCTTTTGCCACGAGAATTGCTCGCTTGGCTTTTTCTACGTCAGCATCTCGGTTTACTATTGAACATGTTACAGTCATCGGGTGCGGCCTGATAGGCTCGGGTATTGCACAGGTAGGAGTTTTATATTAATGTATTTTCGTTCTCGTCGCAAGTTTCTGTCGGAGCACAAAGTTCAAGAGGTCAACTATTCTACGGCCCGAGCTGGCCTGTTGACGACTACACAGTTTGCAAACATGGCTTTTGCCATGAGAATTGCTCGCTTGGCTTTTTCTACGTCAGCATCTCGTTTTGCTATTAAACATGTTACAGTCATCGGGTGCGGTCTGATGGGCTCGGGTATTGCATAGGTAGGATTTTTTTTTATTAATGTGTTTTCGTTCACATCGCAAAGTTTCTGTCGAGGCACAGAGTTCAAGAGGTAAACTATTCGGGTCCCGGATGGTTCGGCCCACAACGGGTTCGGTCCACGCCGACGGATGGTTCGGCCTAGTCGATTCGGCCCACGCAGACGGATGGTTCGACCCATTTCACTGTCGCTATTGAAATCAGCGACGGTCGATTCGGCCCACTCTATCTAAGCGGCGGAAATCTAAGAATAGTCATTTCGGCCCACGGCCTGAATCAGTAAGAAAGGCTGAGCGGCGGAAATTATGATTGCACACAGAAACATACGTACACGCTATTATAATAATAATGACGCTAATATAACAATTATCTCATAAAATAACAGAATGCGTACTTCATTTTATATATTTAAATTACTGTTGACTAGGCAATTTCAGGTTGTCAACTGACCGACTAATATCAACACATTTTAAACTGTTTTGTATGTCTGTTTTTACTTACGTATATAATGCCTAATGTCGTTTGTGTATTCATGTGTACATAATACATATATTGATTTTTATTATAATGATATCATATGTTATATACGATAATACATAAAAAAAAAAAATATGTTTGTATTTTGCTATATTTAAATTAATATTGACATTACAATTTCAGGTTGTCAACCGACCGACTAATATCGACACATTTAAAACTTTTTATATGTATGTTTATACTTAGGTATATTTGGTATTATTTATTAAATAAAATGCTTTTATTGATTACCAACTGGTTTAATTTGATAACTGAACCAAATTACTGCCTAATGTCGTTTGTGTGTGTGTGTATATATATATATTAGTGCCCTGCGCGGGCCGGGCTTTGGGTCCAAGCCCGGCCCGTGGGCTGGGCCGGGCCTCTACATAATTTCGCGGGCCGGGCCTACATACTGCGGGCCCGGGCCGGGCCTGAAAACAATTTAAACACAACAGGCTTGGGCCGGGCCTGGGCCTAGTGTGAGCAGGCCTGGGCTGGGCCTGGACATAATAAAAATATTCATACAAAACACCGATTATTACTTTATTTTTTTTTTATAAAAACTGATTATAAATTGTAATTCCGGTTAATGAATGCTTAAAATTATTTCTTTAGTATTATATTGTTGCAAATTGAGACCTCGCATGGAATCTAATGGCCCCTATAAGTTCACTTGGCTGGAAGTAGCCAGCCCCAAATGTTTACTTTAGAAATATTTGCAGAGGCAATCAAGCCATGATTAACTATCAACTTATCACCCTTTGACCCTACCAGTGGACATTCTATTGTCTAGGTCTTCCCTCCAAACATTGCCCACCTGAATGACCTGCCCACTAGCCAACTACCCAGTACCCAACCCAGTTGATAACTGGTATTTCTCCCCAGTCTTAATTCATTCACACTTGTACTAATTCACACGTCTGAACCTGTCTGTCTCAGGCTAGTGACTGCAGGCCTGCTGGAAATGCCACTTGGTGTCAGTGCCAGTGGGTAACATTTAATTGAAATATCATATTAAATTATGATAACTTAGTTGAGCTAATTCAATTAACAATATAAATTGGGGTTATGGCTTGCATATGGGTTAAGTCAGGGTTAGATAAACAAATCTCCTACCCTAACCATAAGCCAATACGTTAAAGCCAAATATAACAAATGTTATCATATTTAATAGTAATGACACTAAGAATTTTTCTTCAGGATATTCGTAAGTTTGAAGAAGTTGGTGGTGCTGGATTTTTAGAACTCATCCAGCACACTATGGAACATCAGCATAAGAGTAGTACTCCACTAAGAGCTAAGGATATTATTCCCCATCCGATATATGTATATATGTTTTTTTATTTAATAAAACAATGAGTCTGTTTTACAGTTTATTTGTTTTTCGTCTTTGTTATAAGATTATAGGTTTCTCTAAACTTAGCGGGCCGCGGGCTTGTGGGCCGCGGGCTTACCCATCTTTGGCCCGCGGGTATGGGCCGGGCCTGGGCCTGAAACTTGCGGGCCGGGCCTGGGCCAAACATTCACGGTCTGGGTCGGGCCTGGGCCTAAATTCTAGTTTGCGGGCCTGGTCCGGGCCGGGCTTGAAAAATTATTGCGGGCCTGGGCTGGGCCTGGACTCTAACTGCTAATTGCGGGCCGGGCTTGGGATCAAATTCTAGGCCCGCACAGGGCACTAATATATATATATATATAATATATATATGTTTATGTTTAATAAACATTCCATTATTCGCGCATTTGTATGTTTTTCAATATTACTTTACTAATTTAGCAAAAATAGCGAACGTAATAAACGCTTGGTTCGAAAACAACAATAATACTGTAGTGTACAATATTTCGCTAAACACACAAACAGTTGAAACTAGGGAACGTAATAATAATGTAGCGCACGGCATTTCGTTAAAACACTGAAACAGTTGTAGCGTATAACATTTCGCAATTACAACACTCAATAAACAACAATTGACTCGAAAACAATAACACTGTAGTGTACAAGTCAACAGCATTTCGCTAAGACAGTTAATTGAAACTAGCGAAGAATTCGTTAGTCGTTTCTACCCACGGCGCCCGCTGGCACCGGTTACATACACGGATGGTTAGGCCCATGCGAGCGAAAACACTTCACGGTTCACCGGTCGCGCCGTTGGATGGTTCGGTCCATGGGTCGAACCCGTTATGGGCCGAAACATCCGAGCAGGCCTGTTGACGACTACACAGTTCGCAAACATGGCTTTTGCCACGAGTATTGCTCGCTTGGCTTATTCTACGTCAGCATCTCGTTTTGCTATTAAACATGTTACAGTCATCGGGTGCGGTCTGATGGGCTCGGGTATTGCACAGGTAGGATTTTGATATTAATGTGTTTTCGTTCACGTCGCAAGTTTCTGTCTTGATGACCACGCTAGCCTAGACCCAGCCTATGGCTATGCCAAGTTAGGGCTATGCGCAGACATGGCTATTTATGCGGAACGAGATGGAATGGCGAATTGCATGATCTATATAATTATGTCACTGGAATGTGTGGATAGATAATGTCAT
Source organism: Lamellibrachia columna (assembly GCA_963662155.1). NCBI lineage: Eukaryota > Metazoa > Annelida > Polychaeta > Sabellida > Siboglinidae > Lamellibrachia > Lamellibrachia columna. Next base: position 59,318,308 of record OY759266.1, read on the forward strand.
AATGCAACTTTCCACCAAGTGGAAAATAATTACACGTAGCTTAAGGTATGTTTCGGGCTCCCGGAACGATGACCGATTGACGATCGGCGGCCATGTTTTGGCTGTTCTGTCTATTGAACAAACTCCTCTACTCTAGTAGGCGGCCTACATTAGTGGTCCTGAAAGGTTCGGCCCACGTCGACGGATGGTTCGGCCTAGTCGAATCATCCCACACAGACGGATGGTTCGACCCATTTCGCTGTCCCTAATGAATTCAGCGATATTCGATTCGGTCCACTCTAGTAGCGGAAATCTAAGGAATAGTCGTTTCGGCCCACGGCCTGAATCGATAAAAGAGGAAATTATGATTGCTCACAGAAACATACGCTAACACCCTAATATAATAATTATAATCTAGAACTATTTATAGAATGATGGATGAAAGTAAATAAAATAACGGAAAGCGGTTAACATAACATAATTATCCAAATTTAAGTAATTAATGTCTAAGGGAAAAGTTCATGTATAAAAGTAATAACTAGTTGAGTTTGTATTGTTTTAAGCCAATTGAGCAAGTTGCAAAGAGCAGGTGTCATTAAAATTTTCGGCTCTATTGTCCCACGTTAGTAGCAGAATTCAAAGAATAGTTGTTTCGGCCCACGGCGCAATTAAGAAAAAAGGCTACCTCCAGTTGTATTTGCTCACGACCTTGCTGGGTGTCGAGGCAAAGATTGCCGATGACAGATTGACAGTCTTACATGATACAATGCTTGCCACAATGCGGAGAAGTAGCAATGATAGGACACACGAGAAACGAGAACGAGAAACGGTGCATTCCTTGAACCGGCTGACACCAGTCTAAGAATTTCATCCTGTTTCATTCCAGTGTTAATAGTTTTAATAATGTGATTGGCAACATATTATACATTTAAGTTCTATTGACATTACATGGCTATATTTAATTTGGTTTGGCTTCTGACAATTCCACGAATATTGATTTAATTTTTATTATAATGATAGCATATGTTACATATAATTTTATCTATAGCTTCTTAACAAAAATATGTTTGTGTTTTTATTGATTGACTTTTAAATTTAAGATTATCAAACAACTGGATACTCTCGTCAAAGTTGGGAAATGTGTATAACTATTTGAAATCTAACCATTCTGCGAATATTGATTTTTTATTATAATGATATCACATGTTACATATGATAATACATTTTTTAAAGAATAAGTTTGTATTTTGCTATATTTAAATTAATATTGACTTTACAATTTAAGGTTGTCAACCGATCGACTAATATCGACACATTTGAAACTTTTTTGTATGTATGTTTATACTTAGGTATATTTGGTATTATCTATGAAATAAAATGTTATGGTATAATTGGATGATTAAAAAAAATTACTGCCTAATGTCGCATATATATATATATATATATATATATATATATATATATATATATATATATATATATATATATATATAAAACATTCAATTCTTAGCGGATTTGTATGTTTTTAATATTACTTTAATAATTTAGCAAAAATAGCGAAAGTAATAAACAACTGGCTCGAAAGCAATAATAATGTAGCGTAGAACATTTCGCTAAAACACAAACAGTTACAATCCGTTAATCATTTCGGCCCACAGAGCCCACTGGCACCGGTTGCCTACACAGATAGTTCGGCCCATGCAAGCAAAAACACTCCACGGTTCACCAGTCGTGCCTTTGGATGGTTCGGCCCATGTGCCGAAACATCTGACATCCTACATTAGTGGGTTATTCATGGTGATCTCGGCCTGCAGTGATTTCGGCCTTAGAGTTAACTTATAAACCTGTCCCTCTTTATGAGATGTAATGGTTGCTCCTTTAGAGGGTTGATTCATAGTATGTGTGTGGTACAGTAGGTGTGTGGACGATATGGCGCAAATCACATTTATTTGTTTTTGATGTATTAATTCTTAAATAGCCATTATTATAGTTAAGTAATTCCTTGTTTATTTGACCATTTGAACATTGACATTTCTTGAATAATATTTAATGACTGGATAAGGTACCAGTACATCATAGATTAAAAAACAATTTAAATTTGACTAGCTAAACACAACCTAACTGGTCATAATGACTAAACACAAAGCAAGAATGTAATCAGAGAACTGGATGGAGTTTTATTATTTTTTTACAAAGCATGCATACATGTGTTAATTCATACAATAATTATCACAATTTTATAACAATATAAAATCATATATCCATGATTGTAGCAGTGGGAAGGCACAGGCTTGACCTGCACTTGCCATGTTGTAACACAGTCATTGGGTTTATGTGGACTTTTTCTGGACATAGCAGCGCCACCTACTACATCTTCCACATCCTGGTAGTTTCATCTAAGAAAACCAGTGGGTCGCAATATATAATATATATGCTTACTAATACAAAACCTGACCATGTGGCCCTTACTGATACTGATTTAGCTGCATGGCACCAACCAATATAACATATTAGTTTAAAACTTTAATAAATACTAATACACAAGTAGCCTACATGGAACATACTAATAACATACTTGTCTAAATACTAAACAAATGAACCTTTTCTACATACAAATCGCCAAAAATATACTAATTCCAAACGTAAATACAGTGAACAATTGCCTACATGGAAAATACTAATATGACATACTTGTCTAATACAGATAAACTGTATACTAACATAACGATTAAAACTGGACTACATAAAACTGATATAACCAGGGTTGAAAAAAAATTTATATAGATATTTATATTTATAAACTCTTTCAAACATGTTCTATTTAAAACGATTTGGGTACTTGTCCTAACAGAACTTACATGACTTCTGCTTATATAAAGACATTAGACAATGTCCACAAGGCCTCACCCCCTGTAGTTGCATAATCTGTCTTGGAAAGGAAAGCATGCTGTGTGTCTGAGGCTGTAGCAGTGCTAATTATTGTTTGCTGAGAGGGTGGATTAGCAACTGTCCAGGGCTCTGTGTACTCTAAGGGTCTCCAACCAGACTGCAAACTGGTACAGTATTAAACAATTGTATCCCAGACTGTCTCACTTGAGTCAACATACTGAATTGGTAACAACTAGCACAAACTCTAAGTGGACTTTAACTCAGGGCTTCTGACTTGAAAAGATACTTGCTCTGGAAGACAAGTTTGTGTGGCTTCACTGCATTCAGAAAGGGAATAGTTCAAACATACACTCTGTCATAAAATATTTGACTGTCAAGCTATCTGGTGTCAGTACAGCTACACAAGTGTGCGCCCTTTGTGCTTTTGTATTAAAAAACATACAAAACTTTGTTGATCTCGATGCTTGTAAACAATTATTTGTGTTAAATTCATATAAATCAGCGATTAAAAAATCTGAAATAAAAAATCATAAATCAATGATTTTTTGGAGTGATTTAAATCAATGATTTAAATCAAACAAACAGACCATTCTACTACATTAGCGATTATTTAAATTATAAAAAAACATTAGAAAATCATATATTGTAAGGCAATTATACTATGCATATGTACTTCCATATTAGTTACACATAGTAACATGCTATTATTGGCACACTTAAATTGCATATAGCAATAAGAAAAATATGAGAATGCAGCTGCTACTGTACATATGTGCTCAGATCATGAGCAGGTGTTGAGCGTACTTGGAGTGAAGCCATTCAACTACAGGTGAACTACCAGTTACCAGTCTTTCAATTTATTATATATATACATTATATTTATATATACATTACTTTAAGATATAATTTTGATTCATTTTGAAAAAATATAATCTACAATAAAAGATTACGGTGGAATTATTTTTCAACAATATAGCACACATTCGCCCAGCCATATATACGCACGCATAAATTGATAATTACGCAAAGTAGCATATTATTCTGGGCATGCGAGCTCAAGCTGGCACGTCGGATGCAGTGGCGCCCCCTGGCGAATGACGAGAACACCGACATTTGAAACGATGGCGGCCATGAATTCGGATGTCCGTGGAGATAGGATATGTTGCCAGAAAGCTTAATACACATGTATTTGATCAGAACAACAACTTTTAAGCATAATCATGACATTTGTAATTATTTAGTACAAATTGTCTTTTTAGTGACATAACGCTCCTTTTGGAGACATATCGTCCACAGTTTGTGACATAAGCGACTTGGCCTGGGACATAACGACTAGTATAATTAGCAATGCCGGAGCTCGTTAGGCGGCGCTAGTTGTGCTATGATCGGCAAGTCGACCAAAACGTGTCCCCAGAGAGGCCCGTTTACAGGGGGTGCCTTTAACGGTCCATAGCAACTGACATAGACCACCCATGATAAAAGTGCGCATATGCCTGTAAAGCTGAATAAACGTTCTTTACTCTGATGTACACCCTGTTTTATTTCTTTAGGTGAAAGTATTTTGTTTTTTAAGGTGAAAATTTCACGATTCTCGCAAATCCGGGATTCACCTTGATTCACGAAAAAAACAATTGTATGTCTTTTATTGGTCATTTATTAACACAAAAATATTTATTTTTATTTTGGCTAGGTCTGGCTAGTAATGTACTGTACAACTAAAACAACCCCCTATCACTATCCACTGACGCCAAGAATTATCTAGCTATTTGAACGTTAGGTGGCGCCACACACATGTCAGAATAATAAATTACGCGATGTCCTAGCCCGCTGCTGTTTCAAGTTCGTCTTTCTCGTCGTAGTTGTTTAAAGTTCATAAATATCCATTCTTCAAGTACGTGTGTTAATAATAATTGATCTATCTAACTATATTATCGTGTAGCAGTGTATGTTTGAAGTTCTGGAGGGTGTTTTGCTAATTTTGGCGGGAGATAAAACATGTAAACAAACTAGCAAAGTGACGGCGTGACTGACCTGTCAAACGATGTCCCAGCAGACAAGACGAAGAAAGGCATCCATTACTCACATTAAGCTCAAAGCTGACAGTCTTACACTTGGAATGTTAATATGATTTACACTGTGCTTTCTGATTGTTTTTCATTATAAGTACTATCATAACTGTGGATACGACTTGTATAGTGACTATATAATGACTAGACTAGTATTATAATTAGTAGTAATGTAAATATTTGTTTATGCCAAATTTATCTATTTTGGATATGATGATGGCCTAGATGATGGGTGAAGGTGTATGAAACTCTAAAAATGATGTACAACTGATAGTTGGTATGCAATATTGTGTCAGAATAGTTATTTACTCAACGATCCACACATATTGATATGATATACTTGTAATGACATACACATTTATAGTAGTTGTTTCTTATTTTAACTACTAATACACCCAGATAATGCAATAAGTATGACAATAAAAGCTTACATTTCATCCTACATGATACAGCTGTGAAAAGGCTTCTGTCAAAATCTGCATAATAGTTCGCAGTTAAAACCTTGTAAACAATATTTTCATATACATAATAATGCTAATGACCTATACATGTCAATCATGCTTAGAAATAGACACCAAGTTTTAAAATGTCTCTGTAGGGTATATATTGTATTTTTATCTTTTTACCAACTGCCCCTGTATAAATGTGCAACATAAGTGAAAAATAGCACTGTTTACAGTTTTCTTGCAACCAAAATAATGGATGCACTGGTGTGAATGACTCCCACACAGGTTGAGAACATTTAGTACTTCCACAATATGTAAAAAAATTACATTAACATTAATATTAGTAATTTTTTTTAAGTCAGGTACACTTTTTTAATCAAAATAGAAAAAACGTGTTTTGGAAATGTTGACGGGGGTGTCTTTAAAGTGCTCTAACATAAAAACTAATTAACCTACAGCCACACAACTGATTCCATGATGCATCTTAATAATATATCTTTCTAATGATCGTCATCCTACATGATACACATGTCAAATATTCATCTTGCATCAGCATGTCTTCAGCTGTGAACATTCTTCTGTAAAGATACATAAAAGTTTGCAGTTTAAAAAAATCTTGTAAAAAATATTGTTCACATATATAATAATGCTAATGACCTATACACGTCAAACATGCTTAGAAGTAGCCACTGAGTTAAAACAAATGTCTCTGTATGGTATATACTGTGTTTTTTTTACTTTTTACCAACTGCCCCTGTATAAATGTGCAACATAAGTGAAAAATAGCACTGTTTACAGCTCTCTTGCAGCCAAAATAATGGATGCACTGGTATAAATGACCCCCACACAGGTTGAGAACATTTAGTACCTCCACAATATGTCAAAAAAATTACATTAACAGTAATATTAGTATTTTATTTAGGCAAGATACACTTTTTTGATCAAAATAGAAAAAACGTGTTTTGAAAACGTTGATGGGGGTGTCTTTAAAGTGCTCTAACATGAAAACTAATTAACCTACAGCCATACAACAGATACCATGGTGTATCTTAATAACAGACCTTTCCAATGATGTTCATTCTACATGACACACATGTAAAATATTCATCTTGCGTCAGCATGTCTTCAGCTGTGAAAAGGCTGCTGTAAAAGTGTACATAATAGTTTCCAGTTAAAAATTCTTGTAAAAAATATTTTTCATATAAATAACAATGCTAATGACCTATACATGTCAAACATGCTTAGAAGTAGACACTGAGTTTTAAAAAATGTCTCTGCAGGGTATATACTGTGTTTTTTTTTATGTTTTACCAACTGCCCCTGTAAAAATGTGCAAAATAAGTGAAAAATAGCACTGTTTACACCTCTCTTGCAACAAAAATAATGGATACACTGGTATGAATGACCCCCACACAGGTTGAGAACATCGAGTACTTCTACAATATATCAAAAAAATTACATTAATATTAATATTAGTAGATTTTTTAGGCCAGGTACACTTTTTTGATCAAAATAGAAAAAAACGTGTTTTGAAAACGTTGACGGGGGGTGTCTTTAAAGTGCTCTAACATGAAAACTAATTAACATACAGGCATACAAATGATATCATGATGTATCTTAATAACATACCTTTCCAATGATGTATAATACTTTGTAATACATTAATTATCTCAAAATGGTCCAGCATAGCTAGTATAATTCACGGTTGTTGAAAGGTGAGTGGGGTAATTCCTAGTTGAATACCTTTTTATATATATATATATATATATATATATATATATATTAGTTACAGGGGCTCAAGCTGATTCAGTTGCCCGTGTACACGACAGACGTCGACGAGGCGATATATCGTCGCTAGGCAGAATCATCCGCCCCGCTATAGAGCTAAACCTAGGCTAAGGGCGGATGCCCAGGCCGTGAGAATCGTACGCACGAATTTGGGCTTTCCGTAGCCAAATGGCTGTGGAATTAATAACTGAAGTTTTCAAACCGATATGCACTAACCAGGTGGACTTCGTCAAGTCTGGGTGCGAGAAGTCCTGGGCTGAGGTCCAGGCAGATAGTTTTAGTTTTGAGTGTAGGGGATGTACGAAGATGAAGGAACTAGAGGTGGAGTTGGAAGAGCTGAGGCTGCTCGTTGTGGCAATGGTGGGAAGGGAACAGGGGGGTTGTGCCAGTAGTTCCGGTGGGGGAACAGTAGATGATAAAGGGGGGAAATACACAATAGATGCTAGGCCTAGGGAGAGCTCACCGCAGCCTGGGAGGAAGCTGAGAGGAGGGAAGGTGACAGGTTGTAGGGAGACAGGACGTAAGGAGACGGGAAGGAAAGGAACGGGAGGGAAGACAACCGGAGCGAAGGAGAGGGGAGTAGGGGAGACAGGAGGGAAGGAGAAGGGAGTGGGGGAGACAGGAGGGAAGGAGAAGGGAGTGGGGGAGACAGGAGGGAAGGAGAAGGGAGTGGGGGAGACGGGAGGGAAAACAACCGGAGTGAAGGAGAGGGAAGTGGGAGAGACAAGAGCAAAGGAGTGGGAAGTGGGGGAGACAGGAGCGAAGGAGACAGGAGGGAAGGGGTCAGGACAGAATGTGATGGAGGGGATCGAACGGAAGAGTTATTCTGCAGCAGTGATAGAGGGGGTGAGGAAGAGAGCGAGGGTGTTTGTGGGGGATTCGATAGTTAGGAAGACCGACAGAGTCTTAAACAAGGGAGATGATGTGGTGGTCTGCTTGCCTGAAGCCAAAATAGAGGCGATAACTGAGAGGGTAAAAAACATCGTAGGCTCGGGTAAGGGTGGATCTGTTTTAGTACACGTAGGGACAAATAACGTAGAGAGGGAGGGTACAACTGCTATAGTTAGGAAATATAGGCAGTTGGTCAGAACACTAAAACAGACGCGGGTTGAGCAGGTAATACTGTCAGGGATTTTACCTGTAATGGGCAGGAGGGGTCACAAATATCGAAATTGTCGGGGGATGGCAATTAACATGTTAGTCCAGAAGTTATGTAGGGAAGAGGAAGGTGGATTTATGGGGAAGTTTTGTTGGGAGGGCTGATATGTACATGAAGGATGGGCTTCATTTAAGTGGAAAGGGGGGCGGCAGTATTCGCGGACAAATTTTCAGCAGCAGTAGATAGTGACTTGGTACAATGACAAATATTTTTGGAAGTAAACATTCTTTAAACTAGAAGTGCAGGGGTTTACCTAGAGGTGTCTCAAGCAGAACAAGAGGCCACTAGCACAGATAAACCAATATAAAATCATCCGAAAAACATCTCTGAAAAAGGTTATAGATGCGTATGTTTAAATGCAAGGAGCATAGTAAATAAGAAAAACTAATTAAACATTATGGTAGAAGATATTGACCCTCACATAATTGGTATAACCGAATCATGGGCCAACATAGATATAACAGATGCTAAATTAGGACTGACAGGATATGCAATGTTTAGGAAAGATCGAATAGGAAGAAGGGGCGGGGGAGTTATTTTATATGTTAAAGAATCTATTCAGGCTTATGAAATAAAACTAGAAAGGGAAGCAGATTGCGATGAAGCTGTTTGGTGCAAAATTGTTTCAGGAAATTCAAAATTAACTATTGGATTAGTTTACCGAAGTCCAAACATAAACGAAGAGGACAACACAAAAATAAAAACGCTATAAAGGAAGTTAGTAAAGGGGAATGTATCATAATGGGAGATTTTAACCATGGACACATACAATGGAATTCTCTAGAGAGCACGGATTGAGGACCAACAATTTCTATTTTTAATCCAGGATAGCTTTCTTACTCAGCACGTACTAGAACCAACCAGGGGAGAAAATGTATTAGATATAGTTTTGTCATCACAAAAAGAATTAGTGGACAATGTAAAAATATTTTAACCATTGGGTAATAGTGTAAATAGTAAAAATAAGAAAACGTACAAGAGAAACTTCCACAAAGGTAACTACAAAGATATGAGAAAATACTTAGCAAAGCTAGATTGGAATAACATGCTGATGAATAAGACCGCAATTGAATGTTGGAATATTCTAAAATATGAAATTGAGAGTATCATCGATAAATTTGTTCCCTTCCAAAAACAAGGAAAACGGTGTAGAAAGAAACACTTGTCAAAAGAGGCTATTAGAAAAATAATGCTAAAACAAACTATGTGGAGGGTTTATAGGCGTACCAGAAAGGACGAAGACTATGCAAAATACAAAGAGGCACTTAATGCAGCTACAACTGAAATCAGACAATCTAAAAGAAGCTATGAGCAAAAACTAGCATGTAACATAAAAAATGACAGCAAGAGTTTTTATGCATATGTCAGGAGTAAACAAAACGTACAAGACAAGGTTGGACCTCTAGAAGACAGTGCTGGAAATATAATATCACAGGGGTTTTTAATGGCGGAAGACCTAAATGGTTACTTCAGTTCAGTGTTTACCAAAGAAGATATTAGTTCATTACCAGTTGCTGATGCTAAATTTCAGGGGGCTAAATCTGACTATTTAGGTCCGTTAGTTGTAACTCCAGAATTGGTAGCTAAGAAAATAAAGGCAATGAAGGATAACAAATCACCGGGAGTGGATGGGATTCCTCCAAAATTACTAATGGAAACAGTAGAACAAATCAGTATACCACTTGCAAGAGTATTCAACTTGTCATTAAAAGAGGGAGTTGTTCCGTTTGAATGGAAAGAAGCAAACATCATACCATTATTTAAAATGGGTTCGAGAAATAAGTCAGAGAATTACAGACCAGTGAGTTTAACGTCAGTGATTTGTAAATTATTAGAAAGGTTAATTAAAGACCATATGGTGGAATTCCTCGTTAAGCATAAATTATTAAATTAATCTCGACATGGATTCCTTAAAGCGAGGTCATGCTTAACAAATATGTTATGTTTTTTGGAAGAAATCACTAAGTGGATAGACGTGGGATCGCCAGTAGATATTATCTACTTAGATTTTCAGAAAGCTTTTGACAAAGTGCCACATCAAAGATTACTACTTAAATTAAAAGCCCATGGTATCGGGGATAGCATAACTGACTGGATAGAACAATGGCTGACTGACAGAAGACAACGAGTTGTAGTAGATGGAGAAGTTTCAAATTGGAAATCGGTTTTGAGTGGGGTACCTCAAGGATCAGTATTAGGACCTATATTATTCTTAATTTATATCAATGACTTGGACGACAGTATAACAAGTAACGTACTGAAATTTGCGGATGACACAAAACTGTTTAGAAAGGTTAATACTGATGGTGATAAACAATATTTACAAAACGATCTACACAGATTAGTGAAATGGTCTGAGAAATGGCAGATGTTGTTAAATTTTGTGAAATGTAAATGCCTACATACAGGACATAGGAACTTGAATGTAAACTATAAAATGGGAGATACTGTTCTGGGTACTACTGTAAAAGAAAAGGACTTAGGAGTTACAATAAGCGCTGATATGAAAGTTTCAGAGCAGTGTGGTATTGCAGCTTCAAAGGGTAATCAAATTCTTGGATTGATTAGAAGAAACATAACATACAAGGGAAAAAAGTTAATTATACCTCTTTATAAAGCAATAGTTAGACCTCATTTAGAATACTGTATACAAGCATGGAGACCATATCGTAAGAAGGATATAGATACGCTTGAACGCATACAAAGGAGAGCAACTAAAATGATTCCAGAACTGAGAGACCTTAGTTATGAAGAAAGCCTGAAAGAAATGTGAAATAGAAATATGTTTTTCTCACTCAAGAAGGATAGCAGAACTAGAGGACATGAGGTAAAATTAGTAAAGGATCAATGTAGATTGGACATCAGGAAGCACTCGTTCTCACAGAGGACAATAAATGAATGGAACAAATTGTCTACAGATTGTGTAACTGCTAGCAGCGTGAATATGTTTAAAAACAAGGTTGACACATATCTCAGGAGGGCGGGCTATAAGTAGATGAACATTGTTGGACTCTCGATAAGCCAATGGCTTCCTTGTCCACTTGCCATCTGCGCCTTTGGCTTGGATGGCAAATCTTGTTAAAATCTTGTTAAACCGTTTCATGTGTATTCCGTGACATACAACCGACACTTGGTCTTGGGCGTCAAGAAACAGAAGAAATGTGTTCCAAATAAGATCTTCTGGTAAAACAATGTGAGTTATTCGTTGTTGTGTCCTGACGGTCCTGAACTAAGTAGGGATAATGTCTTGACGTGACACGATAGCTTGTACAACTTGACTGCCAATTCAATAGTTCCAGACTTCAGGTGCAGTATACTCTTTGTACAGTGTATATTATAACACATCATTTTCATATTGTAACGCGGGTCCTCCATAGGCAACAAACATTACGTTGTTGTGTTTAGATACTCTAATTATATTACATGTTGGCAGTGGACGCCAAAAGGCCTACAACAGATATAAAATAAAGAAAAAATTATATAAAATAACAATTATAAACTAAGTAGTGTCCTTAATACAAATACATTAACAAGTGTAAGAGATTCACTCTTGCTTCCATATTGACATTACAGGTACAACATATAGTATAAGATCAATGTATCCAACATTGTTCTCCAGTAGCAAAGATACCAATACACATAATAGAAAGCGTCACTGTCTTAACAAGGGAAATACATTTGCATTTGTCTACAACACTGTTGCTAACTATATATGTAACACCTGGAACTTTAGTAACATTAATACAGAGTAAGAACAATGATTATCCGTTGATAATTCAAAGGACATTCTATGAACCCCTGATGCTTTTCCCACCATGACAACATCAGTGTGTAGGTCATTAAATGGGTCTCGCCATATAAACCAGTACCTGAATAACAATAGACAAACATTCTAGTGATGTAGAACTAACTGCATAAGAAGCATTGCGTTTACAATAGAACACACTGGATTGACATTACAAGATAAAAGCTTAAACTAATTTATCAGATTATATAATATAATACTAGGCTAAGTATACCCATTAATACAATTTACTAATTGGTAAACATCAATTCCACATTAGTACTCCAGATGATCAAAATAAGACATGTCTGCACATGTCCACAGTGAACAGTGCCACAGTTCTATGACAGTGCACAGTCGAGTGTGATTAATTATGTTATAGTGACAGACAGTCTCCTGCACAAGCACACCTACTCCTATGGTGCTTGGCAGTGAGTTTCTGCCACACTGCTCACAGACACTGCAGACTTGAAACACACACTCTACATTATCTAGCGTTGGATCAGACATACCGGTAGTATGAGTCCAGTATAATGACTTTCTAATGAGTCTATATATCGATATAGTTTGTTACATACATTTAATTATTAAAGCTATTGATATGATTCAGCATATAACCAATAAACAGTTACAGGAAACAACAACATATACTGGGCAAGCACTTGATATCAGTTCATTAACACCACTAGCCATCTCAACTAGTGGGCTAGCTGTTCTCTATCAACACTGCTGACTTGAACCACTGGACAGTCATTTGTCATGCCTCTCCTGCTATACTGGGCAAGCACTTGATATCAGTTCATTAACACCACTAGCCATCTCAACTAGTGGGCTAGCTGTTCTCTATCAACACTGCTGACTTGAACCACTGGACAGTCATTTGTCATGCCTCTCCTGCTATACTGGGCAAGCACTTGATATCAGTTCATTAACACCACTAGCCATCTCAACTAGTGGGCTAGCTGTTCTCTATCAACACTGCTGACTTGAACCACTGGACAGTCATTTGTCATGCCTCTCCTCCTATACTGGGCAAGCACTTGATATCAGTTCATTAACACCACTAGCCATCTCAACTAGTGGGCTAGCTGTTCTCTATCAACACTGCTGACTTGAACCACTGGACAGTCATTTGTCATGCCTCTCCTGCTATACTGGGCAAGCACTTGATATCAGTTCATTAACACCACTAGCCATCTCAACTAGTGGGCTAGCTGTTCTCTATCAACACTGCTGACTTGAACCACTGGACAGTCATTTGTCATGCCTCTCCTGCTATACTGGGCAAGCACTTGATATCAGTTCATTAACACCACTAGCCATCTCAACTAGTGGGCTAGCTGTTCTCTATCAACACTGCTGACTTGAACCACTGGACAGTCATTTGTCATGCCTCTCCTGCTATACTGGGCAAGCACTTGATATCAGTTCATTAACACCACTAGCCATCTCAACTAGTGGGCTAGCTGTTCTCTATCAACACTGCTGACTTGAACCACTGGACAGTCATTTGTCATGCCTCTCCTCCTATACTGGGCAAGCACTTGATATCAGTTCATTAACACCACTAGCCATCTCAACTAGTGGGCTAGCTGTTCTCTATCAACACTGCTGACTTGAACCACTGGACAGTCATTTGTCATGCCTCTCCTGCTATACTGGGCAAGCACTTGATATCAGTTCATTAACACCACTAGCCATCTCAACTAGTGGGCTAGCTGTTCTCTATCAACACTGCTGACTTGAACCACTGGACAGTCATTTGTCATGCCTCTCCTGCTATACTGGGCAAGCACTTGATATCAGTTCATTAACACCACTAGCCATCTCAACTAGTGGGCTAGCTGTTCTCTATCAACACTGCTGACTTGAACCACTGGACAGTCATTTGTCATGCCTCTCCTGCTATACTGGGCAAGCACTTGATATCAGTTCATTAACACCACTAGCCATCTCAACTAGTGGGCTAGCTGTTCTCTATCAACACTGCTGACTTGAACCACTGGACAGTCATTTGTCATGCCTCTCCTCCTATACTGGGCAAGCACTTGATATCAGTTCATTAACACCACTAGCCATCTCAACTAGTGGGCTAGCTGTTCTCTATCAACACTGCTGACTTGAACCACTGGACAGTCATTTGTCATGCCTCTCCTGCTATACTGGGCAAGCACTTGATATCAGTTCATTAACACCACTAGCCATCTCAACTAGTGGGCTAGCTGTTCTCTATCAACACTGCTGACTTGAACCACTGGACAGTCATTTGTCATGCCTCTCCTGCTATACTGGGCAAGCACTTGATATCAGTTCATTAACACCACTAGCCATCTCAACTAGTGGGCTAGCTGTTCTCTATCAACACTGCTGACTTGAACCACTGGACAGTCATTTGTCATGCCTCTCCTCCTATACTGGGCAAGCACTTGATATCAGTTTCATACTTTCAGCAAACTTTGCTAAGTTTACTACTCACAACAGTGTATATTATGCTAATGTAGGCTGTGGGTGGTAAGCTTATGCCTAAATTAAGAATAGACCACTGTAAGGCAAATTTGAAGATAAGATTGCGTTTATTACAGTTTAACTACTAAAATTATACAAAACCAAGTTTCTCAGTCCTTGCACAATTTGCACTACTGATCTAACTTCGGTACCTCGTCAAAGTATAAAATGTCAACCAAAAGTTCAAAATACAACCAAAAGCAAGAGCGTTAAGAACAACAATAAAAGGTGAAAGAACAGATGACATTGAACACAATAACAAAGATGACCCAAAAGACGACTTAAAGAATGTCTTAAAAGACGACTGGCCACAATCAGGAGTGGGCCAGGACTTGCGTTCGCCTGTACAAATACAAACCAAACCAGTAAGCTATTTGCATATCATAGTGTCCAGTGTAAGATGACACATCAACATCTGTTAAATACCATAGTTCCAACACATTGGTGTTGTTCACAATATTGTATGTAAAATACCTGTTATCTTATTCAGTACTAATATATAATCATACTTGTCGGTATTAATGTAATACTAGTACTCTACATGTAAAACACCCTTAATATAATAAATTCAACAGTCAACAATGTTGTCAATTTCACATGTGCATGCCCTGACTAGCCTAGCTGTCATTCCACTGTTGTTTACAAGCAAGTCTTGGACACTGCTCAACTTACAGGTCTCTGGGGAATACACAAGATCAGCCCTCTCCCAGCCACCTCCTAGAGCAATTAATCAATGTAACTTCAAAGGGAGAGAGGGTACCAAGCTGATCCTGGCTTAACTGTAGGGACAGTTACATAATACCTATATACATGCACAATTTATGCTTGCACCATGTCTATCACATCTTATAACATATTAACTATAACAGTAGCACCCTTAAACATGATCAAAACTGAACTTTCTAAAGGGACCTGTACATTTACCAGCTACTGACTGCAAGTGGTCAAAATCTCATTAAGCCCTGTTGGGCATTCTTCTGTAAGGTCCAACGACCACTTATTCCTGATCTTCCACATATTAGTAATCAAAGTCACCACTAAGTAATTATAACTGATAAAGTAAATGCCTTGACATAAACAGATGGACAATTCTCTATCACACAGTATGATACAATTATAAATTGAAAACATTGCTTAATAAGGTAGAAAACATCATTTAGGGACTTACCAAAACATAGTTGTCATTAACTGTAGAATCACGCCTAGCCCACTGGGGCAGGGCCCCTTCCACTGACCACACGTGACCCCTGTCTCTAGGGTAAAATTTATGTTTAAACAACTGAATTATTAGTAATAAGACCAACTACCTACACAGTAAATACAACTAATTACAGGACAAATAATCATAGCAATAATAGTTCACTAACTATATTCTCTAAATTACATTACATTACCCTGGGTGCTGCCATCATGTGGTGGGTAACTAAACTAAACGAACAGACAAGTGACTATGTCACATCCACCCCACTTTTGCTAACATTGCCTTAATGTTAACTAAACACAAGTAATGTTAATTCTAGTGTCCATTCAAAGTCGAACGTAGCTCTCTAAAACGGTTCGAATGCCATCCTGCCGTTGTTCGTGACGATCACCGCACTGTTGTAATGTCCTCATGTGATCTTTCTGCCTCAGAGGTGTATTTGTATTATGCAGTCGCTCGTCGTCGGATAATTCTTCATGACGGTCAGGGTCTATTGTCTTCTCATCAGGAAGACAGGGCAGCTTCCGCCTCGTTGTTGTTTCTGGTTGGGGACACAATCGAAGATCCACCCGATTCACAGTTCGCAATTCTCCAAACCCGTCAGCTGGTTCGATCACGTACACGTCGTTCTTTCCCTTTCTCGCAACAACTTTGTATACTTTTCCTTCCCAAACATCTTGGATTTTGTTACGACCTCGAATGTCACGTTTTCTACGGTACACTCGTTGTCCAAACGACAAGGGAAGATCACGTGCCTTGCGGTCGTAGTGTTTCTTACGACTCAGCTTCGTGTACCAGCTGTCTTCGTGCAAGTTGATAGGCTTCTTGCAATCGTTGTTGGTGACGGGAAACCCAGTCACTTGGTTCCACCTCCTGTTCTCCTGTACCCAGCAGTAGGTCGATTGGTTGTCTAGAATCTCTGCCAAACATCAGGTAGAATGGTGCGTATCCCGTGCTGGAATGTGGAGTCAGATTGTAGGCGTTGACCACTTTGTGTACATGCTCAGCCCACCTTCTCTTCTTCTCCGATAATGTTCTCAGTAGATCATGCAGTGTCCGGTTAAACCGCTCGCATTGGCCATTTCCAGCTGGGTGGTAGGGAGTAGTATGAGAACGCTGAATTCCATATAGTTTACAAAGTTCACTTATTAGCACTGAATCGAAGTTGCGCCCATTGTCGCTGTGTATCCTCTGCGGAATACCGTAAGGTTCAAACCATTGTGTAACCAGTGCCTTGGCTACTGTCTCTGCTTTCTGGTTTCGGGTTACTACTGCAACTGTGAACTTTGTAAAGACATCGGTGATTATGAGTACATTTTCCCGACCATCTGACGAGGGCTCTAATACTGTGTAATCGATGGCGACCACCTCTAGGGGTCGTGTAGCAATGAGCCTTCCCAGTGGTGTTCTCATCTTCTTTGCGGGAAATTTACCAAGCGTACAACGCTCACACAGATTAATCCATGTTTGTACATCTTTGTGTAACGTCGGCCAGTAGGAGCGTGCTCTCACCAGTTTCTCTGTTCTCTCCACTCCTTGGTGACCTTGTTTGTTGTGCAAACTTTCTAGTACGCTATCTTGCAAACATCTTGGCAGCAACAATTGATCAATTTCGCCAACTTTAGAGTCTAGCACGCGCCGGTAGAGAACTCCATTTGTTTCCACAATGTGATCCCATTGGCGTACCAACTGGATCACATTTGCTGTCTCAGATGATTTCTCGTCCATCGTCGGGCGTCTTCCTATCTTCCGGTAATAGATGAGTCTACCAATGGTGGAATCAGCAGCCTGTAATTCTCCCATTGCCTCTTTCGGCAGTCCTGGCAATGTTGTTGTCGCCTGTTCTGCGAGATCTGTATTTACCTTGCATTCACAACACTTAGCAATCTCGCGATTGGCGGATTCCTCCATCACCGCTACCCTCAGATTCACTGGCAAGTGAGACGTCTGTGTGACCATTGCAAGGCTAGCTTCGACAGTGGGGATGTTGATGCATGCCTTGTTGCATTCACTAAGGCGTGACAATCCGTCAGCATTAGCATTACAGCGACCAGGGCGGTACCGTATGTCGAAGTTGAATGGTGCCAAAGACGCAGCCCATCTTTGCTCAACGGCTGTCAGCTTTACTTTCTTGTTCAGGTACGTCAGTGGATTGTTGTCCGTGTAAACAGTGAATGTTCCACTAAGCAGGTAATCGCGGAACTTTTTGGTCACAGCCCATTTCAAGGCTAGTGTCTCCAATCTCATTGCAGAATAGTTAACATCATTCTTCTCAGCACCCCGTAAACTACGACTAGCATATGCTATCACACGCAGTTTTCCATCTTGCATTTGGCTTAGGACAGCTCCCAGCCCCTTGTCACGTGCATCTGTCTCAACAATGAATGGCAGATTATAGTCGGCGAATCCTAGTACTGGTGTTGTCGTCAGTGCTGTCTTTAAAGCATTGAATGCTGTTTCACATTCGTCAGTCCAACATTTCTCTAAGTCGTACATTTTGCTGGTTCTTCGCTTCCCTTTTCCCGCCTTGCAAGCATCGGTTACCACTCGGTGTAGTGGAATGGCGATTTGCGTTAAATTAGGTACGTATCTTCGGTAGTAGGAAGCAAAGCCAAGGAATGATCGTAAGTCCTTGAGAGTTTTCGGGATAGGCCACTTCTCGACGACTGCTATCTTGGACGGATCCGTTGCTACTCCGTCAGCACCGATCAGGTGACCTAAGTATAGCACTTCTTTCTTAAAGAAGTTGCATTTCTTCAGCTCCAGTTTCAATCCGAACTGTCGTAACTTGGTGAATACTGCATCTAGCCTCTTCAGGTGTTCTTCGATACTCTTTGAGAAGATGACAATGTCATCTAAGTAGACCAGTAATATTTCAAACATGTCTCGGGTTTGGCACAGCTAATTATGATTTTACAGAATTTATATTACAAATGTTGTAACAAATTAATACATAACTACGTGGGGTATGCTAGTTTGGTGGTAGTCAGTCAGTTGAGGTGCCCAAAGTTCGAAACTACCTGTTGCCATTTCGAAACTTGGACAGTTTTATTCACCCAATATTGTAGGTGTCTTTCCAAAGAGAGTCCACAAGAAACACTGTCTATCTGGTGTCACCCAATATTGTAGGTGTCTTTCCAAAGAGAGTCCACAAGAAACACTGTCTATCTGGTGTCACCCAATATTGTAGGTGTCTTTCCAAAGAGAGTCCACAAGAAACACTGTCTATCTGGTGTCACCCAATATTGTAGGTGTCTCTCCAAAGAGAGTCCACAAGAAACACTCTCTATCTGGTGTCACCCAATATTGTAGGTGTTTCTCCAAAGAGAGTCCACAAGAAACACTCTCTATCTGGTGTCACCCAATATTGTAGGTGTCTCTCCAAAGAGAGTCCACAAGAAACACTCTCTATCTGGTGTCACCCAATATTGTAGGTGTCTCTCCAAAGAGAGTCACAACAGTAAACACTGTCTATCTGGTGTCTATGCCAGGGTAATAAAAGATCCCACACTGGGGGTAAATGTATAATGGAAGATGAGATAACATCAGTTTGAGTAGAATGCACACATCTTAAATCCCCAGCCAGTAACCCTGTGGTCTGAGCTGATGTAGACAAATCAGTGTCACATGTTAATTACTTGAGACCACTGGTAGCAGGAGGAACATGTCATTAATTCGTCAGAATGATAGGACACAATAAATAAAATGGGCTGTTGCAATTGGTTCATTGTCTTGAGAGAGTGGCCATTGGAGTGGAGCTGTAGAGGGTTTCCCTCCAGCTGTGGGCTGACATCTTGAGCTGCCTGGGTGTTGGATAGGTTTGGCTGGGCATGCAGACTGCCAGAGAAATGTAGGTAGTAGTATTATAGGTTCACTTGTGGATGGTTATACTTTATGTTATGTCTCATTTTGATGTGTATATAAAAAAAATTCTTTCACTATGTGCATATATTATCAATGTTGATTGTCAGATGGTGCTTGTAATTGGAACTAGCAGTTTCTTTCTGTATTCATGGAATGGTCATATATTTCTTTCTGTATTCATGGAATGGTCATATATTTCTTTCTGTATTCATGGAATGGTCATATATTTCTTTCTGTATTCATGGAATGGTCATATATTTCTTTCTGTATTCATGGAATGGTCATATATTTCTTTCTGTATTCATGGAATGGTCATATATTTCTTTCTGTATTCATGGAATGGTCATATATTTCTTTCTGTATTCATGGAATGGTCATATATTTCTTTCTGTATTCATGGAATGGACATATATTTTATACGTATGTGTTTTGCAGGTGGCTGCGCAGACGGGACACAATGTGGTGCTCGTTGACATGTCAGATGACATCCTTGCCAAGTCCACAGCTACCATTAAAAAGAGTCTTGGTCGAGTTGTCAAGAAGAAGTTTGCAGCAGAACCTGAGGCAAGTAGAATTGACGTAGAGAAGTCAGATAACTAAACTAATAGGGCCTAAATGATCACATTCATTTTGTGGGTTTTTGAGTTTAATTAGCATTTTGGTAGACATTCTATTTTTGTCATAGATATTTTTGTAGATCCTACACTTGCACGGGAAATTAAGTTACCGCATTTGACAGTGGTAGCGATTCATGAAGTAAATGAAAATGTGATGACTGTTGTATTACATAATGACAGTGTAATGTTCATACATCTATTATGAAAGAAGCAGGAATCCCATTAAACATTATATAATTTTTGGCATTGTAACCATTGAGAATTCCACAAGGAGTCAGTGTAGACACCAGGGTGAAATCAGGTACCCTTGAGCACTTGAGGGGACCGGCCATGTTTCCAGTCTTGGGACCTCATCAGTCGATTATAAATGATTTTGTTTTGGCATCATCATGTCTTTGCTGACAAATATAAATGGTACCACACAAAATAATTATTTTATTTGATGTTTTGGACCCTTTCTCGTGTATGTAGCTCTTATGATTTTAATGATAATCAGTGTGAGACCAAGGCCTTTGAACTTGTTTTCATAGCACTCACTGCTGGTTGATGTCGCCATATTGGTTTTCAATTAACTCCCCACTATCCAAAAATTTCTATACTCTGTAATCCTTCATATTGGTAACAAATATCAGTAAAATGATACATATGTTGATATGCAAGCAAGGCAGTACCAATCCCAGTACTCATAAAACAGACCCTACTAAAAGTCCACCAAACATGGCAGTTAGGTTGAATGTGATGTAATAGAAGTCTTGTCCCCTGGATGACCCCCTCACTGTAACCCTGTAGGAAGACCCCTCTGGAAGATCTATTCCCTGTAACCCTGTAGGGAGACCCAACCCTACAGACTTCTGTCTCTGTTCGTAATGTAGATTTAATGACCCCTTGTGACAACCTACAGCCCTGTGATACCTTACACAGCCAACAGCTGTTTCATACTGGGCCTGAGATAAAGCCAGGAGACTTTACAACTTACTATGTAGATACTGGAATGACATGTTGTCACACCTCTAGTGCCAGAGTGTGCATAGTCTTAAACAGTCTTAAGTCATATCTAGGCCTCGAAAAGGTCTTTGTGGTAAATAATTGCTGGCAGAGGTGACTAAGTCGCACTCACTTTGTTGAACTCACAATGTGTTCGTGAGCCCTGCCAGTGCCAGGTATTTATTTCCTATCATGTTATGAGAAAATAACTGATATTACAAAAAGTAACTGACTTGAGAAAAAGTAGTTTTCTGTAGTTCTGTAGAGATCACCCCTAAAGTTCTGCTGTGAAGATCGTTGGCACTGATTGTGAGATTCATTTTCAGAAAGGTCAGGAGTTCATGGAACAGGCAATAGGGCGAATAAAAACCAGCACGGATGCCGTGAAAAGTGTTGCTGAGACAGATCTTGTCATTGAAGCAATTGTAGAAAATCTTGACGTGAAGAAGAAATTGTTTTCAAGTCTCGATGGTGCAGCACCACAGTAAGTATTAACACATGTGTAGGTATAGTTATCCAAACTGTTGTAGAATCTGTGCATTGCATTAGTAGACCATTTAGTGGATTGGTTTAGGAACGTGGCGCCCTCTGACGGGTTCTGGTGTCATTGGTCAACTCCTCAACTAATATGGAGTTGGTAGTTTTGTATAACTAAAATGCCCCAACTAACTGAATTATTTAATCTTTGTTCTCATAGTACATCTAAAGTTGCTACGTGTTTTTATACTCTGTGTTTGAGCTGTTATTGCTGCCCAGATCTGGTAGTAATGCAACGTTTATATTCCCCCACGATGAATCCATAATTTGAATTGATGTCTGACAAATTATGCCCCTGAAAACGTGATAATCTGCTAACCGATAGTTAACTTCGACCGAGACATTCTCCTGGTTGATGTCTGGTAGTCGTCAGCATCATGCAACAACATCTAAGCATTCGCCCAACTGGCTGACACTTCAGACCTATGAAATTTTGTGGTAAATTCATAATTCATAGGTAAATAGATGTGTTTATTTTTCCAGTGTAGTATTTTTTCCGCCAACGCTTGTTATCTCGAATTAACTTGTTTGCAGATGCTTTTCTAATTTTGTGCCGCCATTGCGGGACCGACCAGTGTCGCCACTGGACGGAAACAAAAGAAACCACCGCTTGCACAACGAAGCGGCTAATTTTAAAACTAAGAAATTGCTCACATAAATTATTTGGCAATTTGTCGCTCGCCTGGTTTTGAAGCCCTGCAAGTATAGTTATGGAATAGATTAGGGATCGATAATAATTTGTTATGACCGACTACACTCAGAGACACTGGGAATCAAAAATAATAACCTGGTAAATGGTTTGTATCTACAAGTGTACACATACATTACAACTTGGGATAATAAAGGTTTATGGTTCGTATCTACACATACAACTTGGGATAATAAAGGTTTATGGTTCGTATCTACACATACAACTTGGGTTAATAAAGGTTTATGGTTCGTATCTACACATACAACTTGGGATAATAAAGGTTTATGGTTCGTATCTACACATACAACTTGTGTTAATAAAGGTTTATGGTTCATATCTACACATACAACTTGGGATAATAAAGGTTTATGGT
Source organism: Lamellibrachia columna (assembly GCA_963662155.1). Taxonomy (NCBI): domain Eukaryota; kingdom Metazoa; phylum Annelida; class Polychaeta; order Sabellida; family Siboglinidae; genus Lamellibrachia; species Lamellibrachia columna. The sequence goes on from OY759266.1 coordinate 59,341,191, forward strand.
TCGTATCTACACATACAACTTGGGTTAATAAAGGTTTATGGTTCGTATCTACACATACAACTTGGGTTAATAAAGGTTTATGGTTCGTATCTACACATACAACTTGGGTTAATAAAGGTTTATGGTTCGTATCTACACATACAACTTGGGTTAATAAAGGTTTATGGTTCGTATCTACACATACAACTTGGGTTAATAAAGGTTTATGGTTCGTATCTACACATACAACTTGGGTTAATAAAGGTTTATGGTTCGTATCTACACATACAACTTGGGTTAATAAAGGTTTATGGTTCGTATCTACACATACAACATGGTGTAATAAAGGTTGAATGTAGCATGTCCATTATGTTCGCTGCGTAGGTTTCTCCACGGTAATATACATTGGCTGCACATGAAATATATATTTCTGCAGAATAGTGTTTCTGGAAGTAGGTGCTCTTGCTGTTGCAGACACACTATATTCACAAGCAACACATCATCACTGCCAATTAAAGACATTGCATGTGCTACGGGCAGATTGGATCGCTTCGGCGGTCTGCACTTCTTCAACCCTGTACCAATGATGAAACTACTGGAGGTGGGTGTTTGTACACTTCAGTGTCGACACTCCAGTACTGTGTATTGCGTGTGGTGTGATATGTCAGTAGAACCTTCTCAAAGGGTGTAGTTCACTACTGCCAACTTACCTTATAATGTCCAGGCTGATTTGGCCATTGTCTATACCTTCTTTTTAAAGCTCTAAAATTATGACCTGTTTTATTTCTGAGTCCAGTCTGATAATCTGTCATTCTGTGTAATTGTAGTTTATGATGGTTTAATGAATGAATGAATTAATCTTTATTTCAACAATAGATAACAATTTACAAACAATTGATGTAGTGCTGTCACTAATAAATTACATAACTATATAAAATTGGCAATACGTTATCATAACCATAGTGAGATATACCATATCATCATTGTTGCAATTGATGTGTTGTGCTGCGCAGGTTGTTCGGATACCAGAAACAAGTAATCAGACGTTTGGGAAGTTGGTTGAGTTTGGTCAGGATGTCGGAAAGACAACAGTTGAAGCAAAGGTAAGTGAAGGATGTTGCCAGTACATCTTCACTGTCGTAGATGTTCACAACAGTAATGTTGCTGTGGAATATTCAAGCAAATTTTATCATCACTGGTGTAACCCTGTAGTGTATATTATATTCCAAACCAGTAGAAAATTTATGGGCATTTCTGTTTTTGGAGTGAAACTGTGGAACTTGTTACATGAAATAAAACACTAGATGCACAAGTATACAATGATTAGAAAAATTAGTTAGATCTTCTCTCTATGTATTAGGATGGTACAAAAATTTAATGCAGGTACAATCAGACATGTATTATAGACAATTATTTACAGATTGTGATATCAGATATTTATTGTTAGGTTGTAGGACAGGGTAGACACATTTTAGACAGTGGATCACTATCATATAGCAAATTGGCAGCCATTTTCCTGCATTGTTCTGCTTTACTGTATCACACCTGCGAAACGCATTAATAAAGATCATCCAATTTGCATCATCTTGGTTTTTGAATATCTTCCAACAGCAACATTGTAGAAGAAATGCCTTTAGATGCAGCCTAATGGTTATCTAGCACTCATTAAAATGCTAGGTGTGAAGTGTTCCTGTGATCTGAGCTGTACACAATTACAGATTGTGACACCTATGTATTTGTGACAGGACACTCCAGGCTTCATAGTGAATCGGCTGCTCGTGCCGTACCTAATGGAAGCTGTGAGGATGTTGGAACGAGGTGAGCTCAACAGTTTTCAGAATGCATTTGCATACTGATACGGATTCTGGTTGTTTTGACTGTGATTAGACAACATTGGTTCCACGTAGTGTCATACAGCGTTGTTTTTACTGGTTAGACAACATTGGTTCCACATAGTGTTGTACAGCTTTGTCTTGACTGTGGTTAGACAACATTGGTTCCACGTAGTGTCATACAGCGTTGTTTTGACTGTGGTTAGACAACATTAGTTCCACGTAGTGTCATACAGCATTGTTTTGACTGTGGTTAGACAACAATGGTTCCACATAGTGTCGTACAGCGTTGTTTTGAGACCTTCCCCTGGATGTCACTTTTGTGGATGCACATATTTGTATTATTTTACTAGGATGTTTCTCTTTACGACATTGACACAAGCAGGCCGAGAAGGGAATACAAATGAGGTAAGTTATGAGAAAACGTTTCACTTTGATGGCATGATATGTACTGTACCCCATGTCTTCTCAAAACATTGTCAGTTTTTTATCACACTTCTGTAGAGCATCAAGGCTCTTGCTATACTTTGAGTTGACGCATTCTTTGATTATTGATTGAGTCCACTTCAGTTGAAGAAGTTGGCTCTATTTGTTATCACATCTCTGAAAAAACATTGTTGGAGTCCACTTCGGTTGTGGAAGTTGGCTCTATTCGTTATCACATCTCTGAACAAACATTGTTGGAGTCCACTTCGGTTGTGGAAGTTGGCTCTATTCGTTATCACATCTCTGAACAAACATAGTTGGAGTCCACTTCGGTTGTGGAAGTTGGCTCTATTCGTTATCACATCTCTGAACAAACATTGTTGGAGTCCACTTCGGTTGTGGAAGTTGGCTCTATTCGTTATCACATCTCTGAACAAACATTGTTGGAGTCCACTTCGGTTGTGGAAGTTGGCTCTATTCGTTATCACATCTCTGAACAAACATAGTTGGAGTCCACTTCGGTTGTGGAAGTTGGCTCTGTTTGTTATCACAATTCTTAAAAAAATTGGGTCCGTTTTTATTGTAGAAGGGTCTATTTATTATCATGTTGTTGGTTTCTGATTAGTTATGTATGTTGATTTGTTGGGCCCGTCTTGTACATGTGATATGTGCTGCATGCAGGAAGGAATACATGTGATATGTGCTGCATGCAGGAAGGAATACATGTGATATGTGCTGCATGCAGGAAGGAATACATGTGATGTGTGCTGCATGCAGGAAGGAATACATGTGATGTGTGCTGCATGCAGGAAGGAATACATGTGATATGTGCTGCATGCAGGAAGGAATACATGTGATGTGTGCTGCATGCAGGAAGGAATACATGTGATATGTGCTGCATGCAGGAAGGAATACATGTGATATGTGCTGCATGCAGGAAGGAATACATGTGATATGTGCTGCATGCAGGAAGGAATACATGTGATATGTGCTGCATGCAGGAAGGAATACATGTGATATGTGCTGCATGCAGGAAGGAATACATGTGATATGTGCTGCATGCAGGAAGGAATACATGTGATGTGTGCTGCATGCAGGAAGGAATACATGTGATGTGTGCTGCATGCAGGAAGGAATACGCAGTTCTGGTTGATGCTATTTTTACCAATTCCAGTGTCCATCCACTTCCCCAGCCAGTCACTCAGTCTTCAGTGCATCCATCTCTATGTAGAACCGTGGCGAACAACGAACATCACCATGAACTTATCCGCACCTTACTTCTCTGACCACTTCCACTGGATCTGTTTAGTGGATGGTCAAGATCTGTTTAGTGGCTGGTCAAGGTCTGTTTAGTGGCTGGTCAAGCATCAATGTGGATGTTTGGCTCATGTTGAGATGTTCCATAGAATGTCTGATGATTTTCTATATATGTCGTATAGAAAATGGACCCTCATGGAATATGGACCCCAGGTCACCAGAGTTTTGTTTACATATGATTTAAATATTCAACGTGCATAAATATAAACAATAACAACACAGAGGTGTGGTCTAGAGCGTGCACTTGTTTATCATATCTCACAGATACAAGTAAGTGAAGCTGCATATTGCTTTCTAGCTAATAAATGACATTCATTACGGTATATAATTACACAGAATACTATAACTATCACCGATGGAGCTGTATGCCTTAGTTCATCCAGCTTTCAATTCTGAATTTCTGATTATGTTGAAGGCTTTCTCCAATGTTAAATCACGTTTCTTGGGTAGCTTTTCTCTGACTTTCTCATCCAGAACACTTGACAGCTCGTTGATCTCAAAGAAGTTACTCTAGTAGTAGGTAGTATGACATGGTTCTGTTGGTCGAGCGCAAACTAATCTGTGATGACTTTTGTCCAAGGTAGGTAGTTTCTGCTGCAGACACATGATGTTTATTTTACAATAAAATTTTACCACAACAATCCTTAACCTGTAGAGGTGAACAAGGTTGGACAGTTTGAAGACTGTCTTCATACTGGGACGTGTCCTCCATAGACATCACCAGCTCTGCAAACAATACTCAATATCACGCATTCCCTCTTACTCTTTTGTGTTTATCTCTCTTTGTTTTCTTGTGAAATCCGGCCAAGCACTGTGTGATATTTTGTCTCCATAGCAACCATGCTGAGACAGGCCTGGAGTGTCACCAACAAGTGCGACATTTGCACGAACACAATAGTCCATTTCAAATGTTGATGCTTTCTGGATGTCTTCAGTAGAATCTGATTGGCCACACAAAAATCAACATGATTCACTTGTAATTTTTGCAGTGCTTGTACTATTTCCAGTACTTGATGACCATGATCTGGTGCATTTGCAAGCGACTGGGTCGCCATTGTCCTCATTAGCTCATTTAATCTCTTCTGAGCTCTGCTGATTTTTGTTGTTATGTGTAGAATGCCGCTGAGCTCTGTGCACTTGACATGGCATCTATTGACATTGTGTGTTGGACAAAGGTGATTGAATGAACATTTAAAATTTTTGCAATGCTTATATGTGCAGAAGGCAGTCTTCTTGTGGCACACTCCCTCCTCTGGTGGGGGGGGGGGCAGAACTCAGGTTAGTAGTGACAACTAACAGAAATGAACAGCTGCTGCACACATTCGAAAATGTATGCGCTGTGTTTACTGCATGGCCGGGCCACATGTCAAATTGTTATAAAAAATGTGCCTGGACAACATTCTTACCTTTTGTCTCATGGAATGAACAGAGTACAAGTCAAACCATCCAGAGGTCTTCTTTATTATGCATTTTTTACTAGTTGTATCAGCTGAGTAAACTCGGTTGTGCAGATATTACTTCAAACTATTTGGATCTGGCCAAGCCAGGGTTCAGGGTTGTCCAGAGATTGACCCCTATTAATTCATTTCCTCTTTTAAGAGACAACCATATTGCATTAACTCTCCCGGAGCTAATCTCTAAACTCTGGATACTTTGTTGCACTTGACTATCATCATTACTCACCTTATGACACACTAACACGTTGGGGCACCACAAAATTAATTCCTCATTCACTTTGCGACCGGCACAGTAGTAGGCAGAGATAACCCATCAACTTTAGTTGACACCTACCACGTGGAGTGTGCATCCTGTGATGCTCTGCAGATCAGAAGACATATCTTGCCTCAACAAGGTAGGTCTGTGATGTGTCCTGGAGATACGTTGGAATGTTGTGGATCACAGTACGGAGCAACAAGCGCCTGTATCAATTAACCCACATACGTTTAACCCACATAGTGTGACCTTAATTTTGGGACGTCGTCGTGTAGCTCTGTCTGTAGCATCTACTCGTTTCCCTGACATAGACATGGAGCTGGGCATGCGGGAAATTTCTCCTGCCAGGAAGGATGTTTCTTCGGGCAGAAGCCATGCACATGTCCTACCTTGTGGCTGCCTGCCTCCATTTTAGCCAGCTTGGTCGTTAAACGCTCTTGTCCGCCGCAGATCACTTGCTCCTGAGTCGAGTCAAGGGTCATCATTGAACCTCTTCTCGGCTCTGAGGCGCGAAACAATATCCCTCACTGAATTAGGCGACTCATGCCATGGTTGCATCCATGGTCGTAGGATTGGCCTGTTCAATCATCTTGACCGCCATCACTGAGACGACTATAAGACACAGACGTACACGTTGTTGATTGTCATTACAGGCCAGTGAGGGGAACACAGCTTCGGCGAGGTCACGGAAACATCGGTTGAATGACGCATCCATCTATACGTCGTTTGTCGCATCTGTTCGATGGTGTCTCATAACGCAGCCGGCTCAGCGATATTGAGAAAGTTCGTGATGACATGAGCGCAAACTTGCACCCAAGGAATGGCATCACAAGCAATATTGTCATGCACGGTGGTGTCATTCATATAACGTTCGACTTCCTTTCGTAATGGCCCCGTTACTGTAGAACTAGCTACCTCAATAACGGCCTCCTGGCCTACTCTGTAGAACGCCAGTGAAATGTCATCGAGCCACAAGCGTGTTGCCAAAGCAGAAGAACCATGGCACCGAGTGGTCTGCTTAATCAATTTCCTAACCAATTTGGTTTGTTCAAGAAGTGTGCGGTACGCAGGGAACTCTGGCGATTTTCTTGGGCTAGTTGGGCTAAGCCCTAAGCGATCAAACTGGTTGGCATCCATCTTCGTTAATAATTTATGGTTGGAATGTTGACATAACCAGGTAACCAGTTCTAAAGACTATAATGTACATCCTCAATGGGAGGGTACCTAACCTTAATGGTCAACGTTGTACTGCGCCGGCGACGACTTTACTGTCATACGTAGGAATTGGATCTTCTTGAGGGCATGCCGGATAATGTAGTTGTCTAAAAGTTTGTCATCCCAATTTTCATTTTCGATTGGTGCTGGCCAATTACATCCAGGTGGATCAAAATACAGTATATTGTAAAGCTTATATAAGCTCTTGAACTGTGTCACAATCAACAGCAATGTAACTACAATACTACAATGTAACTACAATGTAACTACAATGTAACTACAATGTAACTACAATGTAACTATCAGTGGGGATCAAGGTCCCTGGTAGTCCATCATATCGCCTCTGCCAGGTTCCCTGCACACAGTTGTATGGCATTGACTGGACCTGGTGCTGAGACTGCCGCATTCTCCACCTAATTAATCATACGTAATGCATTACATGTATTCTAGCATGCATATTTTTTACAACCCTTGACTAGTTTCACATGGAATTCATGGATGGTAAGAGAACATTTATTGTATATATTAAGGTAAACCAAATTAAAAATAATAACAAACTAATTCTTCCAAACTTTCCCAATAATATAACAAATACTGGCTCTGACAGCTCTTGCAAAATGTTAAAACAATCATTAATGACAAGTTTTTGGCCGAACTGTAACAATTTGTTTGATTATAAACAATAAAATGCTTTCTCATAGCATAGCAGAAACTCTCCAAAACCAGCAAGACTGAGCAATAAATCATGTTTATTTATAATTTACACCCAAACCTGATCACGCAAAATATTCTCTGCGTAAACACAATTTACATAGAAATATAATTTATTACCTAAATATAAAGCTGTTAATGTAACCCTAAATACATATTACATTTAAAATAAAACTAAAAAAATAAAGATAGTGTGAATGAAACTACCCAGACTTTGTCGGTGAGTTAACTTACCAAGGCTATCCTACCAAACTCCTGTTTCAATCGATGACAGACGTCGAGTGACAGACGACACCAGTCGAGGCTGAAAACAGTGAAACAAAATAGAAATATGACAAAAGATGACCTCATGTCAGCTACCCGAAGTACTGGAATATTTTCAGTGAATGCTGAGTCCCGTCAAATAGGTCAGCATCAAAATTAAATAACAATAATAATGTTATGTGTATAATCACTAGACAAATTATAAATGTTATATGTGTGCACAATTTTCGTGTGTTTACTTTCTGCTGGCATAACTGTGGTCAGTAGATTTTCGTGACCTTAATGAATATGGGTAATTAGTGTGATATACCAGTGGCTTTCGCTCTTGCCGACTTCTTTTCACCACCAGCCTCGTATCTGTCTTCTTGATGGCGGTTTCTTTTTGCATCAATAGTCTTTCATTCTCTTTATCTTTTTACATCGTCTGTGCAGTTGCACTGAGGGTTGTCTGGAATATGCTCGTTGGTAGACCACGTCATGCTGAGTCCGTTTGACCCCCCGAGCAACCCTGTTGCCCCTCATAATATGACATTTTACATTGAATTTGAATTGAATTTCCAGCTGTATCAATTATGGACCACACACGTGTTCATGGGCCTGCCTGTCTTCTCAGTATTTCCTGTGACACTGAAGCGCTGCAGGAACTCGGCTCGTGTCACTGCCCATTCCTGCTTGACATCTTCTTCAATTCGATTTCTGACTAAATGGAATAATGCAGAGCTGCCTACTTCACCAAAACAAAATCTGTGCCATGATGCACTGCTACACAATCCATAAACTCTGTCATGCATGTTGCATCATGTGACATAGAGGACAATACTCATGAACGGATAATGTCAGGGGTCACGCGTCAACTTCTTTTCGAGAACGCTACTCAAACATCCCATCAGCTGGTTGAAAATGATCGATGAGTTGGCACCGCGGATGAGGTATAGTGCGTCAACCAAGCTTCACTCCTGCTTAACTCAAGCAAAACCTTGTACTTGGCTACCTCTTGGACCACCGCCCAGTAGCAGCTCTGTGTGGCCAGAGTAACCACATTGCGTCATCTGACGTTGTCTTTTGAGACATTAACCCATGTGTGGCGTTGGTCTTTGGCAGCGACAGCGTGGCGATGGTCAGCAGATTTCACGTGGTCCGTCAGTGTTCGAAGTTGAAAATTGTTCGTGCCCAATCCTCCCCATAGTGTGCGCTTCCCCTGCTCTTTGTGCTGTTGACAGTGCATATTGTTGTCTGCAATGTCGTACACAACAGAAGTAACAAGGGAGGACCTCAAATGGGGGCATCTTGGCACCGTCTTTGGCATAGTCTTAAGGTAGCAGAACTCCAGTCATATAATTTTAAAATATATAAGTCACTCAAAAACCTATAATATCATTAGAATGACTATGCATCATTTATTCAAGAGACAATTTTTTTTGCATAAATTATGCAAATTAATACTCAAAATGGCTGCCAACGACAGAAATATATGAAATTTTTCAAACAATATATTTTCAGAAGCATACATCATAATGATCTGAAATTTACACACAACATTTACTACATGGTACTGTATGGGATGGTGAAAGAGTGTAACAAATAAATGATATTGAAAAATTTTATGTGGAAAAAACAAAATTTGTAAATTGTTTTCTCCAAATTATGTATTCTGACACATGGTACACTAATTCTAAAATAAGTACAGCAAAATGCTTTGATCATCCCATATAGCTGAGTCTTGTGTACTTCTCTTTCAAATTTGAAGCCAATTCAACAAAAAATGGCGACGCTATGATGTTTGAAAGAACGTGTGAAACAGGAAAAAACTGATTCTGAGAAAATCGCTGGTAAAGTTTGATATTGAGCAAAAAAAGTGTGAAAACTCACTGAATATCTAATAAAGCTGTCACAGGCATTGTTCATTACTCCTGGTGTCCTCCCTTTTCATATACATTTCCTTCTTCATTCTACTTTTTGTCCTGGAAGTTTTTTTTCTTCGCTCGAAGGATTTTGCGGCGCTTTTTTGACGTTTGTAAACTTTTGCGTTTGGCGAAGTAGATGCGGATGTCGTCAGCTTTATGTAAGTCAGCAATTGTGAAGTGACCAGGCACTAGTTTTAGCTCACACAGCATACTCTTGATAGATGTGCTACCATCATTGAAGTAACTGACCGCACTGTACGTTGCATCTTCAATTACGAGGCGGCTGACAAAGGTTTCATTTGGACAACGATCCCAGATCAGTTTGTTCAGGCATTCATTATTGTTCTGTGTCATGCCATGTAAACATTTGCACAGGAGATCGGGGGATGTAAGTTCATCATAGATTGGCTCGATTACTCCAATGAGAGCATCTGGGAGCCCATGTACATGTCTAAATGTGTCCTTGTTACGGTTGTAGCCGCACCAACTATTGTCGTCACTGGGACACATATGGTGATTAGGATTCTCATCCGTGCTGCACACATGGTACAAACTAGCCATCAGATTTCTTTGCATGGCAATGACATCACCCACATTCTGCCTAATAGCCAGACCAAAATAGTTCTGTAGCGTGTCAATCCGACATTTTGTCAAGCGACCAATTCCTCCGATGCCCTTCCCGTCAGAAAGCAGTTTGCCCTTGTAGCTCGTTTTTAATTTCCGTAACCGAGAACCCACTCGCTTCTGCACATGGCCAATGCATTCCATTTTGGTTATGCAGCAGTCCTCACCATACGGCTTGCAATCATTGACACACTTGAAAGATGACGAGTCACCATCACCCAAGTAGTTGATATAGCGTAAGTCATGTTGCAATTGGGACCTAAGAAACATGCGTGACGCACCAACCGACTCCATCGAACTAGCACTGCCACCATGATTAGCAGCACATTTGTGGTCCGCTTTCCACCTCATGTACCTGTCAGACTGCCTGTCCTCCTTCTCCCACTTGATGCAGCTATGACAAATGTTCGACAATACCTCAACATCTAAGCATTGACCAGTGTCCGTGGATATTGCTGTCACAACACCGTGGTGACTCACATGGCCGCGTCGTTGCCACGTCCCATCAACAGAGACGGTACAGTCGCCTCCCACTGCACTCTGCACACTCAGACCGGCAGATGACATGCTATCAACAGCTACTTTTCACTTTGCAGCATCGTTCTAGGAGTGTCTTGTAGCTCTTCTTGTTCATAGGTTGTGGCGAGTTCATGTAGGTTGAAAACTGTTTCAGGGCTTCATGGCCCTTTCCCAGGCTACGCACAAAGGCAACCATCCTGACATTAACTTGATATTTTGATGCTCTTCCCTCTGCAGTTTTATTTGATGTGTACATAGCATCTACACTCCCTTGGCATCCGTCACATGTGAGGCAGAGTTTGTGTGCATAGCCCTGCTTACTTGTCAAGTCAAGTTTGCATCAGATACTGTTCCCACACTGTGGACAGTCCCTTGCAATTCTCGAAATAAATTCACACAACACAGCTATATCGATTAGTGTAAACCCCTCCTGTACATCTTGGAAGGCCTCGTGTATGTCTATTTTCGTGGAATTTGCTGTTAGTTTGCGCTCAGAAGCATTGTTTACTTCTTTTGAGGGCAGTCCATGGGCGCCGCCATCTTGGATTTTGTGTTTACCTCCACTAAAGTTTCGTTGTTTTTGTCGACCAGAACGTTTCTTGTCATCCATTGTACTGCATATAGATAACTAACTCATTTATATACACATTGGTGTTACTGGATGGGCTAAACAACCTGTATGTCGGCGGATGAACGCAGATGAAAAATCAAAATGGAACGTCAACTGAAAATTGGCTCTAACACAACACAGTTCACGGCTGGCCAAAGCCTCATATATAAGAGAGCCTATGATTGGCTAATAGGCATTTCCCGCTATAGTCTTTTCCAAATTTACTGGTTTTTGAATTTTTAAAATTGATACACTAGAAATTATCATATCCAAGGACAAATCACGTTGCTATGGTAAAATCTGATGTGACCTAAAATTACATGGTTACTCCATATGTGTAATAACACTTTTTTTTTATTATTTCACTTAAAATGTAATACTTAATGTAGGAAAACATATTTTTTAAGGTATATATGAAAAAATATGAAAAAAAATAAAAATAAATTTCTTCATATTTGACTGGAGAATTGATCAAGCATCATCACTGTAGACTAAACCGATCCAACACCACACAATGAAAAGCATCATCACTGTAGACTAAACTGATCCAACACCACACAATGAAAAGCATCATCACTGTAGACTAAACCGATCCAACACCACACAATGAAAAGCATCATCACTGTAGACTAAACCGATCCAACACCACACAATGAAAAGCATCATCACTGTAGACTAAACCGATCCAACACCACACAATGAAAAGCATCATCACTGTAGACTAAACCGATCCAACACCACACAATGAAAAGCATCATCACTGTAGACTAAACCGATCCAACACCACACAATGAAAAGCATCATCACTGTAGACTAAACCGATCCAACACCACACAATGAAAAGCATCATCACTGTAGACTAAACCGATCCAACACCACACAATGAAAAGCATCATCACTGTAGACTAAACCGATCCAACACCACACAATGAAAAGCATCATCACTGTAGACTAAACCGATCCAACAATGAAAAGTTGCAATACAAGAAACATCAACCAACAAACATGTAATGATATATTCACCACTTTACCAAATCACAGGGACAGACTACACAACATGCAGAATCATAACATGAAACTGAATAAACATGAGCAGCGTGCAAGCAGTAGAATGCAAGAGGCTCTGACCAAACAGCCAGCTGAGTATTAAAAATAAATATTTTACAAGGGCTGAGAAAAGCAACACGCACTACTGTTGATAATAATGAATCAAATTAACACCGCCATCCGAGTGTGTACCCAGTGGGCAATTAGTCATGCCCATTAGTTAATCATGAACCCAAGTTCAAATATTACATGGTCACGCATCATGGTGACACATTCCTGAGACACAATAGTGTTCACCTCCGGCAACTCGACGTCGGGTGAAGTGGTGACATTCGGCGTTTGACACGAACGACAACAGGTCAGTAAATTATCACGTAGCCGAAACAGCAGCAAGGCGCCAAGCACCAACAGAAGAATGAGAAACACGAATGGCCACCAATCATAGTGGGATGGCAATTGCCAATTACATTACAAAATACATTACAAACACATAAACACACATGATACATAGTCGGAGAACGGTTGATCATAACCTGACATGTTTATAAGGGCGTGAATATTAGTGAAAATTCCCCTTGGGCATGTTAAGCCTTCTTTTGTAAATACAAGCCCCGTTTTACAAATAGAAGGATCTCTATCTAAACAGTTGTCAGGTAGAAACATACCCTCTGTATCATATGCAAGGTCTGTTGGTACCTGCATTTGGTCACTATAGCTGGACGCATTATAAATGACAGGCCATGCCAGAGATGATACTGTAGATACTTGACATGATCTGTTAGTGATAAGATAAGATCCTCCTTGTCTTCCCACATAGGCATAATTCGTACAAATACCATTCCACTCCTGGGGCATATACTGTCCACTCGGCAACTAGCCGTTAAAATCATTTGTAAGTCAGCTGGCGGTAAAATATCTCCCGTCAGCAATCCGCTTTCCAACGCTGCACACTGTCTATGATATATGTCTCACTGATGAAACCAGAAATTGTGTATGCTTTCCAGAGCTGATAAGCACTGATCTATATGCAGACTAGCGTGCACACGTTCAAAGGCGATCGTGGAAATGGCTGTCCACGTCGTAATGTGTCCATGCAATTTCGAGATGTAAGCCTCAGTGTCCCGGATATGCTTGCGATTGAGGCGAACCTCCGCAAACACGTGATTCACCAGTCACGAGTTCGTTGGTTTTATGGATTACACGCTGATTGTCAGAATGTACCTGTTGAATCCAACGTCTAGTCATGTCCGTCTGTGCCTGTCACGATCCCAAATACATTGTTGAGAAGGTGACATCAAGGTCAAAGAATCCACGTCGAACCCATTGACCATGCAGAATCGAATGCAGAATCTGACCTTCAATGGCCTGTAAGTGTTGCAGCCATGACCATCTGGTCACATAGGGTGGTCGAGAAGCACAGATTGGTTGTTGGACACAGGGCGTCCAGGACAACAATTAACATCCACTTGGCAATGTGACTACATGTTTCATGGTCTCCGGTCAAGAGGATACCGTCGGTTAGTTTCTGTGGCACTATGAATTCAAACGCAACAATAAGCAATTAGAAAATTCATGGTGAAAAGGCCGATACAAGGGAAATAACTTCCCATCGCCCGGTCCTGTTCCATGGCAGTAGGCGGTGTTAGGGTCTGTTTATGTCTGTCCTGTTGTCTGTGAGTGTCCTTACAGTCCTTACACCTCCACTGTCCATGAAGTCGTACTAATTAAGTAGGACGCAGGCGCTCAATATCCGTAGTAGGAATGCTGTGCCACTGTGCGTCACGCTTGTAATGACCACACATGAGTCTCACCAAGGCGAAAGACCATTGCATCCACCAAATGACCAACCTTGCGGCGTGCTCGATCAATCATGTCATTACGATATGCCACAGGTAGCACCAGTCATGGGTAGGTGGGCGCGGATGACTTTGAAGAGGCGAGTGCGGATCCTTTTGTATGCCTCGAGGCACCAGTGGCGTAACTATAATCAGCAGACTTTCGTGATCACAACGAATAAGGATGATCTTCCCTGTTTGCAGTTGGCAGGGTTGTCTTTCATTGGCGCCTCCTTGTAACCACTAGCTTAACTGCTGCTGTTTTTGGTTTCTGGATCATCGTTTCTTTTTGCACCATGGTAGTTCAGCATTTGCTTTACCTTGACATGACGGATATGCAGGTGCATAGATGATTGGCCTTGCAACCTGTCCACTTCTTGGATAATGTATGTTCTCCAATTTCTGCAGCATTGAATTCCCTGCTCCATAATTTACACAATCAATCACCAAACACACTCAATGCGCATTCCTTCTGAATTTAACAGTGTTCGGCATCGAAGCACTGAATGATCTGTAAATAGATTCCTTCTTCTTTGTCGTTAATCTGTGTTGTGTCATCTGAAGCGCTGAATTTCTAAGACACATTGAAGTGTTGCTCGATCTTCATCTGTCATATTCAGTTGCATCAGGCCACATGCTTTCCAATGCTGTGACCTTTCCACCAGTTGTTTGGTGTACCTCTGCAACAGACAATTCCATGTCTTCGGCAGTTCTTACGTGAGCCAGAATAACAATCCATTGATTATCTGTGGCATCTTAGTAGTTATGATGACAGTGTCACCGGCATAATGTGTGTGCATATCTGTGTAGATTTTCTGACATCGTGTTTTCCTGTCCTCTGGGGATATGTTTTTGTTTTCTGCTGATCAAGGAGTTCTGTGCAGGGAACATCCTGGATAAGAAAGATGCTATCATTATTTGTCGGAACTGTCTGACTGAGATGTGTTGTGTCAGCCTGCCATTCTGTCACGACTGTTCATTAATTAACTGTTATCAGTCTGGTGACAGACTACTGTTACCAACCCTCACAGCTCAAAATAACTCACTGTTGGACATTCAAAAGAGATTAGATAGATCTTAATAAATAAGATAAATATATCAAGCTAATGTGTTAACAGTTATAATGAGCATTACCATAGCTTGTTCTCCAGAAGAAAGCCTGTAATCTCTTGTTTGCCTGGCTTGCACTCTGCCCAGCACCATAACTGTTTTTCAGCGACATTGAGTTATACCTCACATCCATGCTGATATAGAATGGTGTGTTTGAAGCCAGAATGTGATGCAACTTCGTGTTTCCTATAGTTGAATATTGTAGTCCTACATTGTTGGCTACATTTGTGGCACATGGTTTCTGACCAGGTCTTATCTACTTTGACTTGTAGTAAGAGACCACACACTGACACATCTTTTTCTTGTATTTCCAAGTGTGGAAGTATGCCTCTGTTCTCTTGGCTGGCACGCCCATTGATACAGTCATTCCACAACCACCACCTCCACACTAAGGCCATACGTGTCATCTGTCAAATCAACCAGTATGTCTCCAATGGTTTTAACATGACTTGAAGGTATCTGCCTGTTAGGTCAGGGCATTGATCAAATTGTGGCTGTAGAATTTTGCTTGTGCCTGACTGGCCCTCTGTGGTCAAGTGATTGATGCTCACATTGCTGCTTGGTATGTTTCCACCATTGAGTCAGTGATTGTGTTCTGTCGTTGCAACTTTGTAAAACAACTAAATGCATACTTACTGAACAATGATGATTAAACACCATTAACAAAACTAATACGATTAAAACTTTATACTCTCAAGTGAACCATTTGCGTCACGATATTGTTGAAGTTGTGGTAATTTCTTGTTGATCCATACAATTGACACTGGACGAGCTTAGGCGGTTTAATATATATTCTGCTGTCTCTCCTCTGTATTTTGAATGCCAATAGCTGTAATCGTCTCGTCAAGGCTAGCAAATTTCCAGACAAAGGCTTCCCACAACAAATCCTTCTGTTGGTTCCAGGAAGCTCTTGGAAAACATCTACTTTCCGACGTACTTCAACTGCCATTTTAGCTGAGAAAGTCGCATCGACCTTCACCCCATATCCACTGGCACTGCCCTAGTGTATGCCATTGTGAGTGCATTTGCCTGAAACGCCCCAGAAATATGATGCATATAATATGTACTTACATGTAGACACTGAATATGTGAATAACTTGTGTCTTGTGACCAACAGACATACTCTCGGTTAGCAAAAACTCAAATTTCTGTGTTTTATAAGCTTTCTGTTACAGGTTTCATTAACGAACAACTCATGACTTGTCCAAGTCCGTGTGCGAGTGTCACACTCAAAATAATATGCACCTAAAAAATGTCATTCTATTAACATCGAGTGACAGATGACACCAGTCGAGGCAGAAAACAGTGAAATAAAATAGAAATATGACAAAGATGACCTTCTTCAAGAGACATGTACCACATTAAAAATAAAGATATACCACAAAACAGTTGAATCCTTTTACCTAACTCGGTTCGGTTGATGACAGATGTCGAGTAACAGATGATACCAGTCGAAGCTGAAAACAGTGAAATAAAATAGAAATATGACAAATGTGATCTCTTGTGGTATGTTGGTGAACTTTAGCTAAGCCAATAGTGTCAAGCATACCATATACCATATACGCTCTACAGCCTCCGTCGTATTGCAGTAAATCACAAAGTACAAACTAATCAAATACAAACTCGCTTCAGGATATATTTCAATGAATTATTCAACTTCACTATAATATCACACAAGTTGGTTTTATATATGGTCAGCTCTCCTAGAAGCACGTGTGCGTCCAAGGGTGCGCTCATTTCCAGACAACATCTGTCCACTGGTATCTGTGCAAAATCCCACAATGTGAAGGTGGACAAAATCCCACAATGTGAAAAGTAGACAAAATTCAACATTAATTAAACATTATTGTTAAAATTTTTAAAGCACACCCCTCAGAACTCTAATACAGGTCAGCTGGAAGTCACAACACTGTTGATGGGGCTGGTGCTGGAAATGACACAACACTGTTGATGGGGCTTGTGTTGAAAGTGACACAACACTGTTGATGGGGCTGGTCCTGAAAGTGACACAACACTGTTGATGGGGCTGGTGCTTGAAGCTCCCAAATCTCGCAGTTCTACCAAACTCCTGTTTCAGTCGTTGACAGACGTCGAGTGACAGACGACACCAGTCGAGGCTGAAAACAGTGAAATGAAATAGAAATATGAAAAAGATGACCTTATGTGTCAGCTAGATGAAGTACTGGAATATTTTCAGTGAATGGTAAATCCTGTCAAATAGGTCAGCATCAAAATTAAATATGTAAAAAACGAAATCAATAAAAAATCTGCTAGGTTGCTGCAGCGACATTATGAATAAGTGATAAATTACTTTTGTTTACAATTGACACACAAACCTGATTACGCAAGATAATCTTTTAACACAAAGCCGTAAATATCACATATTATATTTTAAATAAAATTACATTAATAAAAGATCTGCTAGGTTGTTGCAGCGACAGCCGGTGTCATATAGTAGTCCTCCAGGAGTTACGTGTACACTCTTGAATAATCATCCACGTTCACATGGCAATCACACGCCGCCGTGTGTATCTGATGTTTCAGCATTTCTTTATTACAAAATGGTCAGCTCTCCTAGAAGCACGTGTGCGTCCAAGGGTGCGCTCATTTCCAGACAACATCTGTCCACTGGTATCTGTGCAAAATCCCACAATGTGAAAAGTAGACAAAATTCAACATTAATTAAACATTATTGTTACAATTTTTAAAGCACACCTCAGAACTCTAATACAGGCCAGCTGGAAGTGACACAATACGGTTGATGGGGCTGGTGCTGGAAGTGACACAACACTGTTGATGTGGCTGGTGCTTGAAGCTCCCAAGTCTCGCAGTTCTATGAAACTCCTATTTCATTCGTTGACAGACGTCGAGTGACAGACGACACCAGTTGAGGCTGAAAACAGTGAAACAAAATAGAAATATGACAAAAGATGACCTCATGTCAGCTACCCGAAGTACTGGAATATTTTCAGTGAATGCTGAGTCCCGTCAAATAGGTCAGCATCAAAATTAAATAACAATAATAATGTTATGTGTATAATCACTAGACAAATTATAAATGTTATATGTTTGCACAATTTTCGTGTGTTTACTTTCTGCTGGCATAACTGTGGTCAGTAGATTTTCGTGACCTTAATGAATATGGGTAATTAGTGTGATATACCAGTGGCTTTCGCTCTTGCCAACTTCTTTTCACCACCAGCCTCGTATCTGTCTTCTTGATGGCGGTTTCTTTTTGCATCAATAGTCTTTCATTCTCTTTATCTTTTTACATCGTCTGTGCAGTTGCACTGAGGGTTATCTGGAATATGCTCGTTGGTAGACAACGTCGTGCTGAGTCCGTTTGACCCCCGAGCAACCCTGTTTCCCCTCATAATATGACACTTTACATTACATTTTTGTAGGGTTGAATTTCCAGCTCCATAATTGATACAATCAATGACAGAACACACACGTGTCCATAATTGATACGATCAATTACAGAACACACACGTGTCGATGGGCCTGCCTGTCTTCTCCTCAGTGCTTGCTGTGACACTGAAGCGCTGCAGGAACTCGGCTCGTGTCACTGCCCAGTCCTGCTTGACATCTTCTTCAATTCGGTTTCTGACTAAATGGAATAATGCAGAGCTGCCTACTTCACCAAAACAAAATCTGTGCCATGATGCACTGCTACACAATCCATAAACTCTGTCATGCATGTTGCATCATGTGACATAGATGACAATACTCATGAACGGATAATGTCAGAGGTCACGCGTCAACTTCTTTTCGAGAACGCTACTCAAACATCCCATCAGCTGGTTGAAAATGATCGATGAGTTGGCACCGCGGATGAGGTATAGTGCGTCAACCAAGCTTCACTCCTGCTTAACTCAAGCAAAACCTTGTACTTGGCTACCTCTTGGACCACCGCCCAGTAGCAGCTCTGTGTGGCCAGAGTAACTGCATTGCGTCATCTGACGTTGTCTTTTGAGACATTAACCCATATGTGGCGTTGGTCTGTGGCAGCGACAGCGTGGCGATGGTCAGCAGATTTCAAAATACATTAAATGGATAACATAACAAACACATAAACACACATGATACATAGTCGGAGAACGGTTGATCATAACCTGACATGTTTCTAAGGGCATGAATATTAATGATTATTAGTGAATATTCCCCTTGGGCACGTTAAGCCTTCTTTTGTAAATACAAGCCCCGTTTTACAGATAGAAGGATCTCTATCTAAACAGTTGTCCTAAACTGTTGTCAGGAAGAAACATACCCTCTGTATCATATGCAAGGTCTGTTGGTACCTGCATTTGGTCACTATAGCTGGACGCATTATATGCGACAGGCCATGCCAGAGATGATACTGTAAATACTTGACATGATCTGTTAGTGAAAATTCTGCAGTGAAGATAAGATCATCCTTGTTTTCCCACATAGGCATAATTCATTAAAAAAAATGGTAATACCATTCCACTCCTGGGGCATATACTGTCCACTCGGCGACTAGCCGTTAAAATCATTTGTAAATCAGCTGGCGGTAAAATGTCTCCCATCAGCAATACGCTTTCCAACGCTGCACGCTGTCTATGATATATGTCTCACTGATGAAACCATAAATTGTGTATGCTTTCCAGAGCTGATAAGCACTGATCTATACGCAGACTAGCGTGCACACGTTCAAAGGCGATCGTGGAAATATCAGTCCACGTCGTAATGTGTCCATGCAATTTCGAGATGTAAGCCTCAGTGTCCCGGATATGCTTGTGATTGAGGCGAACCTCCGCAAACACGTGATTCACCAGTCACGAGTTCGTTGGTTTTATGGATTACACGCTGATTGTCAGAATGTACCTGTTGAATCCAACGTCTAGTCATGTCCGTCTGTGCCTGTCACGATCCCAAATACATTGTTGAGAAGGTGACATCAAGGTCAAAGAATCCACGTCGAACCCATTGACCATGCAGAATCGAATGCAGAATCTGACCTTCAATGGCCTGTAAGTGTTGCAGCCATGACCATCTGGTCACATAGGGTGGTCGAGAAGCACAGATTGGTTGTTGGACACAGGGCGTCCAGGACAACAATTAACATCCACTTGGCAATGTGACTACATGTTTCATGGTCTCCGGTCACGAGGATACCGTCGGTTAGTTTCTGTGGCACTATGAATTCAAACGCAACAATAAGCAATTAGAAAATTCATGGTGAAAAGGCCGATACAAGGGAAATAACTTCCCATCGCCCGGTCCTGTTCCATGGCAGTAGGCGGTGTTAGGGTCTGTTTATGTCTGTCCTGTTGTCTGTGAGTGTCCTTACAGTCCTTACACCTCCACTGTCCATGAAGTCGTACTAATTAAGTAGGACGCAGGCGCTCAATATCCGTAGTAGGAATGCTGTGCCACTGTGCGTCACGCTTGTAATGACCACACATGAGTCTCACCAAGGCGAAAGACCATTGCATCCACCAAATGACCAACCTTGCGGCGTGCTCGATCAATCATGTCATTACGATATGCCACAGGTAGCACCAGTCATGGGTAGGTGGGCGCGGATGACTTTGAAGAGGCGAGTGCGGATCCTTTTGTATGCCTCGAGGCACCAGTGGCGTAACTATAATCAGCAGACTTTCGTGATCACAACGAATAAGGATGATCTTCCCTGTTTGCAGTTGGCAGGGTTGTCTTTCATTGGCGCCTCCTTGTAACCACTAGCTTAACTGCTGCTGTTTTTGGTTTCTGGATGATCGTTTCTTTTTGCACCATGGTAGTTCAGCATTTGCTTTACCTTGACATGACGGATATGCAGGTGCATAGATGATTGGCCTTGCAACCTGTCCACTTCTTGGATAATGTATGTTCTCCAATTTCTGCAGCATTGAATTCCCTGCTCCATAATTTACACAATCAATCACCAAACACACTCAATGCGCATTCCTTCTGAATTTAACAGTGTTCGGCATCGAAGCACTGAATGATCTGTAAATAGATTCCTTCTTCTTTGTCGTTAATCTGTGTTGTGTCATCTGAAGCGCTGAATTTCTAAGACACATTGAAGTGTTGCTCGATCTTCATCTGTCATATTCAGTCGCATCAGGCCACATGCTTTCCAATGCTGTGACCTTTCCACCAGTTGTTTGGTGTACCTCTGCAACAGACAATTCCATGTCTTCGGCAGTTCTTACATGAGCCAGAATAACAATCCATTGATTATCTGTGGCATCTTAGTAGTTATGATGACAGTGTCACCGGCGTAATGTGTGTGCATATCTGTGTAGATTTTCTGACATCGTGTTTTCCTGTCCTCTGGGGATATGTTTTTGTTTTCTGCTGATCAAGGAGTTCTGTGCAGGGAACATCCTGGATAAGAAAGATGCTATCATTATTTGTCGGAACTGTCTGACTGAGATGTGTTGTGTCAGCCTGCCATTCTGTCACGACTGTTCATTAATTAACTGTTATCAGTCTGGTGACAGACTACTGTTACCAACCCTCACAGCTCAAAATAACTCACTGTTGGACATTCAAAAGAGATTAGATAGATCTTAATAAATAAGATAAATATATCAAGCTAATGTGTTAACAGTTATAATGAGCATTACCATAGCTTGTTCTCCAGAAGAAAGCCTGTAATCTCTTGTTTGCCTGGCTTGCACTCTGCCCAGCACCATAACTGTTTTTCAGCGACATTGAGTTATACCTCACATCCATGCTGATATAGAATGGTGTGTTTGAAGCCAGAATGTGATGCAACTTCGTGTTTCCTATAGTTGAATATTGTAGTCCTACATTGTTGGCTACATTTGTGGCACATGGTTTCTGACCAGGACTTCCCATGTCTACTTTGACTTGAAGTAAGAGGCCACACACTGACACATCTTTTTCTTGTATTTCCAAGTGTGGAAGTATGCCTCTGTTCTCTTGGCTGGCACGCCCATTGATACAGTCATTCCACAACCACCACCTCCACACTAAGGCCATACGTGTCATCTGTCAAATCAACCAGTATGTCTCCAATGGTTTTAACATGACTTGAAGGTATCTGCCTGTTAGGTCAGGGCATTGATCAAATTGTGGCTGTAGAATTTTGCTTGTGCCTGACTGGCCCTCTGTGGTCAAGTGATTGATGCTCACATTGCTGCTTGGTATGTTTCCACCACTGAGTCAGTGATTGTGTTCTGTCGTTGCAACTTTGTAAAACAACTAAATGCATACTTACTGAACAATGATGATTAAACACCATTAACAAAACTAATACGATTAAAACTTTATACTCTCAAGTGAACCATTTGCGTCACGATATTGTTGAAGTTGTGGTAATTTCTTGTTGATCCATACAATTGACACTGGACGAGCTTAGGCGGTTTAATATATATTCTGCTGTCTCTCCTCTGTATTTTGAATGCCAATAGCTGTAATCGTCTCGTCAAGGCTAGCAAATTTCCAGACAAAGGCTTCCCACAACAAATCCTTCTGTTGGTTCCAGGAAGCTCTTGGAAAACATCTACTTTCCGACGTACTTCAACTGCCATTTTAGCTGAGAAAGTCGCATCGACCTTCACCCCATATCCACTGGCACTGCCCTAGTGTATGCCATTGTGAGTGCATTTGCCTGAAACGCCCCAGAAATATGATGCATATAATATGTACTTACATGTAGACACTGAATATGTGAATAACTTGTGTCTTGTGACCAACAGACATACTCTCGGTTAGCAAAAACTCAAATTTCTGTGTTTTATAAGCTTTCTGTTACAGGTTTCATTAACGAACAACTCATGACTTGTCCAAGTCCGTGTGCGAGTGTCACACTCAAAATAATATGCACCTAAAAAATGTCATTCTATTAACATCGAGTGACAGATGACACCAGTCGAGGCAGAAAACAGTGAAATAAAATAGAAATATGACAAAGATGACCTTCTTCAAGAGACATGTACCACATTAAAAATAAAGATATACCACAAAACAGTTGAATCCTTTTACCTAACTCGGTTCGGTTGATGACAGATGTCGAGTAACAGATGATACCAGTCGAAGCTGAAAACAGTGAAATAAAATAGAAATATGACAAATGTGATCTCTTGTGGTATGTTGGTGAACTTTAGCTAAGCCAATAGTGTCAAGCATACCATATACCATATACGCTCTACAGCCTCCGTCGTATTGCAGTAAATCACAAAGTACAAACTAATCAAATACAAACTCGCTTCAGGATATATTTCAATGAATTATTCAACTTCACTATAATATCACACAAGTTGGTTTTATATATGGTCAGCTCTCCTAGAAGCACGTGTGCGTCCAAGGGTGCGCTCATTTCCAGACAACATCTGTCCACTGGTATCTGTGCAAAATCCCACAATGTGAAAGTGGACAAAATCCCACAATGTGAAAAGTAGACAAAATTCAACATTAATTAAACATTATTGTTAAAATTTTTAAAGCACACCCCTCAGAACTCTAATACAGGTCAGCTGGAAGTCACAACACTGTTGATGGGGCTGGTGCTGGAAATGACACAACACTGTTGATGGGGCTTGTGTTGAAAGTGACACAACACTGTTGATGGGGCTGGTCCTGAAAGTGACACAACACTGTTGATGGGGCTGGTGCTTGAAGCTCCCAAATCTCGCAGTTCTACCAAACTCCTGTTTCAGTCGTTGACAGACGTCGAGTGACAGACGACACCAGTCGAGGCTGAAAACAGTGAAATGAAATAGAAATATGAAAAAGATGACCTTATGTGTCAGCTAGATGAAGTACTGGAATATTTTCAGTGAATGGTAAATCCTGTCAAATAGGTCAGCATCAAAATTAAATATGTAAAAAACGAAATCAATAAAAAATCTGCTAGGTTGCTGCAGCGACATTATGAATAAGTGATAAATTACTTTTGTTTACAATTGACACACAAACCTGATTACGCAAGATAATCTTTTAACACAAAGCCGTAAATATCACATATTATATTTTAAATAAAATTACATTAATAAAAGATCTGCTAGGTTGTTGCAGCGACAGCCGGTGTCATATAGTAGTCCTCCAGGAGTTACGTGTACACTCTTGAATAATCATCCACGTTCACATGGCAATCACACGCCGCCGTGTGTATCTGATGTTTCAGCATTTCTTTATTACAAAATGGTCAGCTCTCCTAGAAGCACGTGTGCGTCCAAGGGTGCGCTCATTTCCAGACAACATCTGTCCACTGGTATCTGTGCAAAATCCCACAATGTGAAAAGTAGACAAAATTCAACATTAATTAAACATTATTGTTACAATTTTTAAAGCACACCTCTCAGAACTCTAATACAGGCCAGCTGGAAGTGACACAATACGGTTGATGGGGCTGGTGCTGGAAGTGACACAACACTGTTGATGTGGCTGGTGCTTGAAGCTCCCAAGTCTCGCAGTTCTATGAAACTCCTATTTCAGTCGTTGACAGACGTCGAGTGACAGACGACACCAGTTGAGGCTGAAAACAGTGAAACAAAATAGAAATATGACAAAAGATGACCTCATGTCAGCTACCCGAAGTACTGGAATATTTTCAGTGAATGCTGAGTCCCGTCAAATAGGTCAGCATCAAAATTAAATAACAATAATAATGTTATGTGTATAATCACTAGACAAATTATAAATGTTATATGTTTGCACAATTTTCGTGTGTTTACTTTCTGCTGGCATAACTGTGGTCAGTAGATTTTCGTGACCTTAATGAATATGGGTAATTAGTGTGATATACCAGTGGCTTTCGCTCTTGCCAACTTCTTTTCACCACCAGCCTCGTATCTGTCTTCTTGATGGCGGTTTCTTTTTGCATCAATAGTCTTTCATTCTCTTTATCTTTTTACATCGTCTGTGCAGTTGCACTGAGGGTTATCTGGAATATGCTCGTTGGTAGACAACGTCGTGCTGAGTCCGTTTGACCCCCGAGCAACCCTGTTGCCCCTCATAATATGACACTTTACATTACATTTTTGTAGGGTTGAATTTCCAGCTCCATAATTGATACAATCAATGACAGAACACACACGTGTCCATAATTGATACGATCAATTACAGAACACACACGTGTCGATGGGCCTGCCTGTCTTCTCCTCAGTGCTTGCTGTGACACTGAAGCGCTGCAGGAACTCGGCTCGTGTCACTGCCCAGTCCTG
Organism: Lamellibrachia columna; assembly: GCA_963662155.1. Taxonomy (NCBI): domain Eukaryota; kingdom Metazoa; phylum Annelida; class Polychaeta; order Sabellida; family Siboglinidae; genus Lamellibrachia; species Lamellibrachia columna. The sequence goes on from OY759266.1 coordinate 59,366,457, forward strand.
CTTGACATCTTCTTCAATTCGGTTTCTGACTAAATGGAATAATGCAGAGCTGCCTACTTCACCAAAACAAAATCTGTGCCATGATGCACTGCTACACAATCCATAAACTCTGTCATGCATGTTGCATCATGTGACATAGATGACAATACTCATGAACGGATAATGTCAGAGGTCACGCGTCAACTTCTTTTCGAGAACGCTACTCAAACATCCCATCAGCTGGTTGAAAATGATCGATGAGTTGGCACCGCGGATGAGGTATAGTGCGTCAACCAAGCTTCACTCCTGCTTAACTCAAGCAAAACCTTGTACTTGGCTACCTCTTGGACCACCGCCCAGTAGCAGCTCTGTGTGGCCAGAGTAACTGCATTGCGTCATCTGACGTTGTCTTTTGAGACATTAACCCATATGTGGCGTTGGTCTGTGGCAGCGACAGCGTGGCGATGGTCAGCAGATTTCAAAATACATTAAATGGATAACATAACAAACACATAAACACACATGATACATAGTCGGAGAACGGTTGATCATAACCTGACATGTTTCTAAGGGCATGAATATTAATGATTATTAGTGAATATTCCCCTTGGGCACGTTAAGCCTTCTTTTGTAAATACAAGCCCCGTTTTACAGATAGAAGGATCTCTATCTAAACAGTTGTCCTAAACTGTTGTCAGGAAGAAACATACCCTCTGTATCATATGCAAGGTCTGTTGGTACCTGCATTTGGTCACTATAGCTGGACGCATTATATGCGACAGGCCATGCCAGAGATGATACTGTAAATACTTGACATGATCTGTTAGTGAAAATTCTGCAGTGAAGATAAGATCCTCCTTGTTTTCCCACATAGGCATAATTCATTAAAAAAAAATGGTAATACCATTCCACTCCTGGGGCATATACTGTCCACTCGGCGACTAGCCGTTAAAATCATTTGTAAATCAGCTGGCGGTAAAATGTCTCCCGTCAGCAATATGCTTTCCAACGCTGCACGCTGTCTATGATATGTCTCACTGATGAAACCATAAATTGTGTATGCTTTCCAGAGCTGATAAGCACTGATCTATATGCAGACTAGCGTGCACACGTTCAAAGGCGATCGTGGAAATGGCAGTCCACGTCATAATGTGTCCATGCAATTTCGAGATGTAAGCCTCAGTGTCCCGGATATGCTTGCGATTGAGGCGAACCTCCGCAAACACGTGATTCACCAGTCACGAGTTCGTTGGTTTTATGGATTACACGCTGATTGTCAGAATGTACCTGTTGAATCCAACGTCTAGTCATGTCCGTCTGTGCCTGTCACGATCCCAAATACATTGTTGAGAAGGTGACATCAAGGTCAAAGAATCCACGTCGAACCCATTGACCATGCAGAATCGAATGCAGAATCTGACCTTCAATGGCCTGTAAGTGTTGCAGCCATGACCATCTGGTCACATAGGGTGGTCGAGAAGCACAGATTGGTTGTATGAAAGTAGTAGTTGTTGGACACAGGGCGTCCAGGACAACAACTAACATCCACTTGGCAATGTGACTACATGTTTCATGGTCTCCGGTCACGAGGATACCGTCGGTTAGTTTCTGTGGCACTATGAATTCAAACGCAACAATAAACAGTTAGAAAATTCATGGTGAAAAGGCCGATACAAGGGAAATAACTTCCCTTCGCCCGGTTCTGTTCCATGGCAGTAGGTGGTGTTAGGGTCTGTTTGTCTGTCCTGTTGTCTGTGAGTGTCCTTACTGTCCTGACAGTCCTTACAGTCCTTACACCTCCACTGTCTGTGAAGTCGTACTAATTAAGTAAGACGCAGGTGCTCAATGTCTGTAGTAGGAATGCTGTGCCACTGTGCGTCACGCTTGTAATGACCACACATGAGTCTCACCAAGGTGAAAGACCATTGCATCCACCAAATGACCAACCTTGCGGCGTGCTCGATCAATCATGTCATTACGATATGCCACAGGTAGCACCAGTCATGGGTAGGTGGGCGTGGATGACTTTGGGCATTTGAGACTGTAGAGGACATCACTGATCAATGTATAGTGCACCTCGTCGTCCAAAGCTGTCTCTGATACAAATTCGGTTGTTTGGTCCTGTTGAATGATAGATAAATCTAAGTTGTGCTCAAGTGGCAGTGTTTGTTTGATTGTTTGGTCAGGGAATGCATGTTACTGCCACTGTGGCTTGTACAGTGGGCTTAATATGTATATGATATAATATGATCAGTATAGACGAGAGAGAGAGAATATAGATATCGTGACCTATGGGGTTGTATTCCATTAAGCAAAATTCAGTCTGGATGAAGCAGAAACAACTTACGGCGTGCAGTACTCAGCTCATTGTCAGGGGCGTCAGCAGCATCAGTGATCATTGAGATAGAAAAAATATCCTGGCGCGCACGCCATTGTCACTTAACTGTCACTTAACTGTCTACTCATAACCGCCTCACGTCAGGTTCTTCCTCATACTACATTCAGCAGTGAGCCCTGACACGATTACGAATATAGACGATATAATACACGTTGGTGTTTTTCCAGGTTCGACCTACAGCGGAGGCTTTTATTGTTTTATGCTACATAAATCTGACTGACAGTGCTACTGATATACAATTAGAAGTTTTCTTGATTTCACTCTTTTTTAGTGGTAGGCAAGCTGGCCTCTACTTATAGTTGAATCAGAATCGTGGACATGCTTCCTGTCATGCACGCCAGTCACGCACTTCACGTAGACCAGTCCCGCATCCATCGATGCAGCTGTGGTCACTGTGCAGGTTCAATGCAGTCATTGCCTCACTTCTGAGGTCCTTCCAGTGCTCGAACCCAATGAGTGGACCAGGCAGTGTCTCGGCCACTGCAAGATAGGTCTGGGACGGAGGTAACGGTTGCCTGGAGCATAGCACCACGACAAACACACCTTGTTGTAGCAGCTGCGCCTCGTTGATGACGAACAAGACCAGGTTGGTACCTTCTAGCTAGATGCCGTTGAAGAGGCTAGTGCAGATCCTTTTCTATGCTTCGAGGATCAGGCACCAGCGGCGTAACTATAATCAGCAGACTTTCGTGATCGCAACGAATAAGGATGATCTTCCCTGTTTGCAGTTGGCAGGGTTGTCTTTCGGTGGCGCCTCCTTGTAACCACTAGCTTAACTGCTGCTGTTTTTGGTTTCTGGATCATCGTTTCTTTTTGCACCATGGTAGTTCTGCATTTGCTTTACCTTGACATGATGGATATATAGGTGCACAGATGATTGGCCTTGCAACCTGTCCACTTCTTGGATAATGTATGTTCTCCAATTTCTGCAGCATTGAATTCCCTGCTCCATAATTTATACAAACAGTCACCAAACACACTCAATGCGCATTCCTTCTTAATTTAACAGTCTTCGGCATCGACGCACTGAATGTTCTGTAAATAGATTCGTTCTTGTTTGTCGTTAATCTGTGTTGTGTCATCTGAAGCGCTGAATTTCCAAGACACATTGAAGTGTTGCTCGATCTTCATCTGTCATATTCAGTTGCATCAAGCCACATGCTTTCCAATGCTGTGACCTTTCCACCAGTTGTTTCGTGTACCTCCGCAACAGACAATTCCATGTCTTCGGCAGTTCTTACATGAGCCAGAATAACAATCCATTGATTATCTGTGGCATCTTAGTAGTTATGATGACAGTGTCACCGGTGTAATGTGTGTGCATATCTGTGTAGATTTTCTGACATCGTGTTTTCCTGTCCTCTTGGGATATGTTTTTGTTTTCTGCTGATCAAGGAGTTCTGTGCAGGGAACATCCTGGATAAGAAAGACGCTGTCATTATTTGTCGGAACTGTCTGACTGAGATGTGTTGTGTCAGCCTGCCATTCTGTCACGACTGTTCATTAATTAACTGTTATCAGTCTGGTGACAGACTACTGTTACCAACCCTCACAGCTCAAAATAACTCACTGTTGGACATTCAAAAGAGATTAGATAGATCTTAATAAATAAGATAAATATATCAAGCTAATGTGTTAACAGTTATAATGAGCATTACCATAGCTTGTTCTCCAGAAGAAAGCCTGTAATCTCTTGTTTGCCTGGCTTGCACTCTGCCCAGCACCATCCCAGCAGGCACACGACGTTGTGGCAACGTTGTAGCAACGTCAGGTATCGACGTTGTGATGACGTCGAAATATTGGTCGATATGAAAGTTGAGTCGACGTCGGATATTGATGTTGTTTCAACGTCGGATATCGACGTTTCAATGTCGGATATCGACATTGTTTCAACGTCGGATATCGACGTTGTTTCAACGTCAAGTATCGACGTTGTTTCAACGTTGTGATGTCGTCGAATTATTGGTCGATATGAAAGTTGAGTCGACGTCGGATATCAGCGTTGTTTCAACGTCATGTATCAATGTTGTAACAAAGTTACAAACTGACTAGATTTCAACATCCTTAGTAACGTTGATTTTATAATTGAAACAACGCTGACTGATCTGTCAGCATTGTTTCAACTTCAATGAAACAAAGACACAAATGTACCGGTGAGTCCTATGTTTTTTATTGATGATATAAAAGAAAATGCACTTTAGACTATAATATGTGTCTGATTAGACAGTGTCGGTGGGTTGTTTTGTTGTGCTGGCTGTTCGTCCACCTCCCCCACTCCTCTCTGGCGCATACTTCAGGGTAGCGGCAACAGCTGTGCTTACGTCAGACTCGGTGCTGCCATTCACCGACCTCATAACACTAGCTGAAAGGGAATATGCATATATGTAAGTTGTATTATATGATATCTTCTGATATCATGAAATGTGATAAATATCCTGGTAGTTTCTAGTTGGAAACATAAATCAATGAAGAATTAATTAAATTTAGTGAATTACCAATTAAGAAACCACGGCCCACGTACGGAATTGGGCGCTTCCCGAAGTTAGGACACGCAACTATAATAGCATAAATGCAAGTATTGATAACGAATTAAGCAACCGATATGCAGCGCAGAACACTAAATGAAGATTTCACAGAACATATAATATATAGATATATTGTATAATAATATATAATTAATTTTGTGTTTCTATTCTGGTAAATCAATTACTCACAACAAATAAACATGTAAACATATATAGTGACAGCTAGTACTGCTGATCGAGTTCACTTTGTCAGTGAGTTAATCCTTCCACCAAACTCCTGTTTCAGTCGACGACAGACGTCAAGTGACAGACGACAACCTGATCACGCAAGATATTCTTTGAATAAACGCAATTTACATAGAAATATAATTTATTACCTAAATACGAAGCTGTAAATTTCACCCTAAATACATATTACATTTGAAATAAAACGAAATAAATAAAGATAGGGTGAATGAAACTACCCAGACTTTGTCAGTGAGTAACTTACCACGCCAATCCTTCCACCAAACTCCTGTTTCAGTCGACGACAGACGTCAAGTGACAGACGACACCAGTCGAGGCTCAAAACATTGAAATAAATTAGAAATATGACGAAGACGACCTCATGTGTCAGCTAACTGAAGTACTGGAATATGTTCAGTCAATGCAAGGTCCGGTCAAAAATACCCAAAAATAAGTCTAAATACGCTCTTAGAAGAGCCCAGCCTTATAGTGGAAGAAGTTCTAAAAACAATACCAATACATTGTTCTGTTTACCTCTTGCTATTTCAAGCAGGTAAACCCGCACTCGATATGTTGCGAGTTTCCCGCAGTACAGGTCTGCTGAAAATGGCATGCCATCTATTTTCTCCGGTAAAGGACTCCCACTGAACATCGCCAGGCGAAAATCCAGTTCGGAAACCTTAAGTTATTGGGCAGTGTTTTTCCCACCTGGTAGATAGGTGTTAAAAGTAGTTGCTGTTGTAGTGTCTCGAGGCACATCTGTTATCTGCTGCCCTCCTCCTTGGCTGACCCGTGCTAGACTCTAGTTATGTATACATATTGACCTGTGTTTCCACCCAAGGTAGAGACGCTTTGTGTCTTTAACGAAAGCTGTAAATGTCACCCTAAATACATATTGCATTTGAAATAAAACGAAATAAATAAAGATGTAGTACAAAAATGGCTGTTTGACGCAGGTCTTGTTCTATCATCAATCGGGATCAAGGTCGCTGGTAGTCCATCCTATCGCCTCTGCCAGGTTCCCTGCAAACAGTTGTATGGCATTGACTGGACCTGGTGCTGAGACTGCCGCATTCTCCACCTAATTAATCATATGTAATGCATATTTTTTACAACCCTTGACTGGTTTTACATGGAATTCATGGATGGCATGAGAACATTTATTGTATATATTAAGCGTTTTAGGTAAACAAAATTAAAAATAATAAACTAATTCTACCAAACTTTCCCAATAATATAATAAATACTGGCTCTGGCAGCTCTTGCAAAATGTTAAAACAATCGATAATTAATGACAAGTTTTTGAATGAACTGTAACAATTTGAGCAATAAATCAGGTTTGTTTACAATTACACCCAAACCTGATCACGCAAGATATTCTCTGAATAAACTAAATTTTCATAGAAATATAATTTATTACCTAAATAAATGTCACCCTAATTACATATTACATTACCACGCCAATCCTTCCACCAAACTCCTGTTTCAGTTGAAGACAGACATCGAGTGTTCTTTTGTGTTTTATAAGCTTTCTGTTACAGGTTTCATTAACAAACGACTCATGACTTGTCCAAGTCCGTGTACGAGTGTCACACTCAAAATAATATCCACCTAAAAATGTCCATGTATTAACATCCCCTTTTCCATTTTCAAAGTAACAGTACATTACTTGTGGAGGAATAGTTAGACAACTTAATGTTCAAGTCTTGCTAACTTGTCTTGTATATTACTTGTGGAGGAATAGTTAGACAACTTAATGTTCAAGTCTTGCTAACTTGTCTTGTATATTACTTGTGGAGGAATAGTTAGACAACTTAATGTTCAAGTCTTGCTAACTTGTCTTGTATATTACTTGTGGAGGAATAGTTAGACAACTTAATGTTCAAGTCTTGCTAACTTGTCTTGTACATTACTTGTGGAGGAATAGTTAGACAACTTAATGTTCAAGTCTTGCTAACTTGTCTTGTATATTGCAGAACAATGTTGACTGAACAGTTAACACAAAAATCTAATTACTATAGCATAATTATACGGATAGATTAAGTGCTCATTGTTACTCATCATCAGTCCATTGTCACAGACTTAGTCTCGGTATCGAGGTGGTTTCATGATTTCACAACGAAAGCGTGTTCAATATGGAGAGGCATTACATTGTGGTGTACTGGCAGTATTGTCAGTATTTATAATGTCCATTCCATCTGTTGCGTTGTTGATTGGGTTGAGCAGCAGTGGCGTTGATGGTGAAGTCTGTTCTGTGTGAGACTCCGCTGGAGTTGATTCGATGTGATATTTTCTCGGGTCCGACTCGTTTGGTTCATCTCGCGGAGTCTCGTGTATCGGTCTCAAGAATACGCGGTTTCGTCTAAGCATGTTGCCGTCATAGTCTATTGTATATGATCGCTCAGTCAGCTACTTCACTACTCTTCCTTTTCTCCACCTGTTGTTTGAGTCAACCATGTCTTTGATAAGAACTGGCATTCCAGTCTTGATCTGTGGCAGATCGTGAGCGTTCTTGTTGTACTGATGTTGTAGATTCCGGTGTTTTCGGTCTTTCTCAGCACGTACACATTTGTTCATATCTGGCTCGTAACACTTTCGTGCTTGTGGCACCAATGATCGCGTGCGACGATTCATTAGTCTCTGCACTGGACTTGTCATCTCAACATTCGGCGTGTTACGGAACTCTAGTAACGCTAGATAGGGATCATCAGATCTCTTGAGCAGTCTTTTTGCTATTTTCACGGCAGATTCAGCTTTGCCGTTCGATTTCGAGTGGTCGGGTGAACTGGAGGTCAAACTGAATTCCTACTCATCACTGAACTTTCAGAATTCATTACTTGTGAACTGTGGCTCGTTGTCGGCTTGGACCACTACCGGTATGCCATATTGTGCAAATTGTTGCTTGCATACTTCAACAACAGTCGTGGCAGTAGTGTCCCTTAATTGATCAAATTTGATGAAATCAGATAGTCCACAAGAATAAGATAATTCACTCTCTTGTATGTGAACATATCCAGTCCAACTTTCATCGACGGTTGATCAGGGATTGTTGTCGCAGTATCTCTCTGTGTTGACCTGGGGCATCCTGTTGGCACTTGTCACATCTGTCTGCGACTTCTTTGACATCCGCATTCAAACCCGACCAGTAGATTGCATCTCGTGCTTGTTGTACCATCGCTGCGCATCCTGAGTGACTTACGTGTAGTTGGTTAAGTAGGTCACGACGGAGAGCTTTCAGAATAACAATGCGAGAACCCTTGTAGATGATTCCATCCTGCATTGTCAGCTCCTTACTGAAGGTCCAGTATGGTCTTGCTGATGTAGGAATCATCAGTGTTTGGTCTGGCCATCCCTTCATGATCACGCTGGCGAGTTCTATCAACTCTTGGTCCTGTGAAGTAGCTTTCTGTGTGGCTTGATATCGCACATCAGAAACGCATTTATCAGTGCTTGCATCACTTTTCAAAGCTTTGAAGTAGCTCATTGGTGACTTGTGGTTGAACAACCTCTTCTCTCGGTACGTTTTCTGTCTTCTCACCATTACTTCGTAGACGTGACAACATGTCTGCCACCGTCTGTTCTCTTCCAGGGCGATATTCGATCTTCAGTGAGTAATGCTTTAGGGCTAACAGCATTATTTGAAGGCGTTTAGCAATAGAGATTTTTTTGCTATCGCTTCTAGTGGTTTGTGGTCCCTATGAATAGTAACATCTGTATGCCTGAAGATGTATTGATCGTACTTACATGCTGCGAATATGATCGCTAGACATTCTAGCTCAATTGGTGCATAGTTGCTTTGGCTCTTCGTCAACGAATGAGATGCATAGGCCACCGGTTTGCCATTTTGCATCAACACTGTGCCTAGACCAACAGTACTTGCATCTGCATTGGGTCGTAGTATCCGAGTACCTGGTCAGACTTTGTCAGTTCCTTCATTTTCTGGAATACCTTCTCTTGTTCATCACCCCACACAAAGTCTGCATCTTTGTGAATGAGTTTGCGCAGCGGTTCACTTTCGCTCGATAGGTTGGGCATGAACTTTGCGAGATAGTTCATGTATCCTAGAAAGCGGCGTAGTTCTCCTGTGCTTGTTGGTGCACTCATGTTTTTGATCACATCGACCTTCGTTTGGTCCGGCTTCACTCCGTTTGTTGTTAGTACATGTCCTATGTAGGGCAACTCGGTTACGTGGAAGCGGCACTTCAACTTGTTGAGCTTGAGATTCATCTTTCTGGCTGTCTCTAGCAGTTTGATCAGATTGAAGATGATATTCTCACTTTCGCAACTAGCTTACCGTCCAGTTGATTGACTTTGATTCCCAAGACCGATTCTCCCGAATCACTTGAGTTGTCTGTCATGTGCACAGGCTTCCTCGATCGACACATTTTTTCGAAATAATTCAACCTGAGACATTTTTTGCATTTTTGACCTAATGCAGGACATCTTTGTCTTTCATGTGCATAACCGCATTTGAAACAAGGTTTATGCTGTTCACGTTTTGGTTTGTCACACTTTGGTTTTCTTGGCCTTGGCCTTGCCTTTGGCCTTGGCCTTGCCCTTGGCCTTGCCCTTGGCCTTGCTGCGTTCACAGCTTGCACAGTGTCACTTTGTACTGCGTTTTTTGTTTAGTGCTTTCATGTCCTCTTTTGAGTCTTCTGTTGCACTGTATTTTTGTAATGCTTTATCCAGTGTTAGTTTCCCATCTGTTAGCCTCTCATCTGTTAGTTTCCCATCTGCTTCCCATGTTCCAGCAGTCTTCGTCTTGTTTTGTCATCCTCGAGACCCAACGTCAGTGCGTTCAACACCATGTCTTCATACAATGGGCCGAAGTCACATTCTCACGCTTGTTTTCATAGCTGCGTCACAAATTCATCGATGGACATATAGTTTCGTTTCTGGGTGAATAACTTGTGTCTTGTGACCAACAGATTTACTCTCGGTTTGCAAAAACTGTCAAATTTCTGTGTTTTATAAGCTTTCTGTTACAGGTTTCATTAACGAACGACTCATGACTTGTCAAAGTCCGTGTGCGAGTATCACACTCAAAATAATATCCACCTAAAAAATGTAATTCTATTAACATCGAGTGACAGACGACACCAGTCGAGGCGAAAACAGTGAAATAAAATAGAAATATGACAAAGATGACCTTCTTCAAGAGACATGTACCACATTAAAAATAAAGATATACCACAAAACAGTTGAATCCTTTTACCTACCTCGTTTCTGTCGATGACAGATGTCGAGTAACAGATGACACCAGTCGAAGCTGAAAACAGTGAAATAAAATAGAAATATGACAAAGATGACCTTCTTCAAGAGACATGTACCACATTAAAAATAAAGATATACCACAAAACAGTTGAATCCTTTTACCTACCTCGTTTCAGTCGATGACAGATGTCGAGTAACAGATGACACCAGTCAAAGCTGAAAACAGTGAAATAAAATAGAAATATGACAAATGTGATCTCTTGTGGTATGTTGGTGAACTTTGGTTAAACCAGTATTGTCAAGCATACCATATACCATATACGCTCTACAGCCTCCGTCGTATTGCAGTAAATCACAAAGTACAAACTAATCAAATAAAAACTCGCTTCAGGCTATATTTCAATGAATTATTCAACTTCACTATAATATCAAACAAGATGGTTTTTTTATAAGGCAACCGCGATGTTATGAATAAAACTTGGCAGATGGCAGTACTATATTAAGACAACCCAATCTGAAAATAATAACAAACTAATTCTACCAAACTTTTCCAGTAATATAGCAAATACTTTAAAACAGTTTGTTAATGACAACTTTTTGGCCAAATTGTAACAGTTTGTTTGATTATAAATGATAAAATGCTTCTAAGTAATTCAGTGTGTGGAAATTATTGTCCAAAGTGTTTTATTAAAATTGCATAAATTTTCATAGCGTAGCAGAAAGTGTCATGACCAGGACGAGTGAGCGATAAATGAACTTTGTTTACAATTTACATACAAACCTGATTACGCAAGATAATCTTTAAATACAAAGCCGTAAATATTACATCTTAATAAAACTAAATCAATAAAAAATCTGCTATGTTGTTGCAGCGACATTATGAGTAAGTAATAAATTACTTTTGTTTACAATTGACACACAAACCTGATTACGCAAAATAATCTTTAAACACAAAGCCATATATATCACATATTATATTTTAAATAAAACTACATTAATAAAAGAACTGCTAGGTTGTTGAAGCGACAGTCGGTGTCATAAAGTAGTCCTCCAGGAGTTACGTGTACACTCTTGAATAATCATCCACGTTCACATGGCAATCACACGCCGCCGTGTGTATCTGATGTTTCAGCATTTCTTGATTGCAAAATGGTAAGCTCTCCTAGAAGCACGTGTACATCCAAGGGTGCGCTCATTTCCAGACAACATCTGTCCACTGGTATCTGTGCAAAATCCCACAATGTGAAAGTGGACAAAATCCCACAATGTGAAAGTGGACAAAATCCCACAATGTGAAAAGTAGACAAAATTCAACATTAATTAAACATTATTGTTACAATTTTTAAAGCACACCCCTCAGAACTCTAATACAGGTCAGCTGGAAGTCACAACACTGTTGATGGGGCTGGTGCTGGAAGTGACAACACTGTTGATGGGGCTGGTGCTGAAAGTGACACAACACTGTTAATGGGGCTGGTCCTGGAAGTGACAACACTGTTGATGGGGCTTGTGCTTGAAGCTCCCAAATCTTGCAGTTCTACCAAAATCCTGTTTCAGTCGTTGACAGACGTCGAGTGACAGACGACACCAGTCGAGGCTGAAAACAGTGAAATGAAATAGAAATATGAAAAAGATGACCTTATGTGTCAGCTAGATGAAGTACTGGAATATTTTCAGTGAATGGTAAGTCCTGTCAAATAGGTCAGCATCAAAATTAAATATGTAAAAAAACTAAATCAATAAAAAATCAGCTATGTTGTTGCAGCGACATTATGAGTAAGTGATAAATTACTTCTGTTTACAATTGACACACAAACCTGATTACGCAAGATAATCTTTAAACACAAAGCCGTAAATATCACATATTATATTTTAAATAAAACTACATTAATAAAAGATCTGCTAGTTTGTTGCAGCGTCAGTCGGTGTCATATAGCAGTATAGCAGTGACATTATGAGTAAGTGATAAATTACTTTTGTTTACAATTGACACACAAACCTGATTACGCAAGATAATCTTTAAACACAAAGCCGTAAATATCACATATTATATTTTAAATAAAACTACATTAATAAAAGATCTGCTAGTTTGTTGCAGCGTCAGTCGGTGTCATATAGCAGTATAGCAGTGACATTATGAGTAAGTGATAAATTACTTTTGTTTACAATTGACACACAAACCTGATTACGCAAGATAATCTTTAAACACAAAGCCGTAAATATCACATATTATATTTTAAATAAAACTACATGAATAAAAGATCTGCTAGTTTGTTGTAGCGTCAGTCGGTGTCATATAGCAGTATAGCAGTGACATTATGAGTAAGTGATAAATTACTTTTGTTTACAATTGACACACAAACCTGATTACGCAAGATAATCTTTAAACACAAAGCCGTAAATATCACATATTATATTTTAAATAAAACTACATGAATAAAAGATCTGCTAGTTTGTTGCAGCATCAGTCGGTGTCATATAGCAGTATAGCAGTGACATTATGAGTAAGTGATAAATTACTTTTGTTTACAATTGACACACAAACCTGATTACGCAAGATAATCTTTAAACACAAAGCCGTAAATATCACATATTATATTTTAAATAAAACTACATGAATAAAAGATCTGCTAGTTTGTTGCAGCGTCAGTCGGTGTCATATAGCAGTATAGCAGTGACATTATGAGTAAGTGATAAATTACTTTTGTTTACAATTGACACACAAACCTGATTACGCAAGATAATCTTTAAACACAAAGCCGTAAATATCACATATTATATTTAAAATAAAACTACATGAATAAAAGATCTGCTAGGTTGTTGCAGCGACAGTCGGTGTCATATAGCAGTATAGCAGCGACATTATGAGTAAGTGATAAATTACTTTTGTTTACAATTGACACACAAACCTGATTACGCAAGGTAATCTTTAAACACAAAGCCGTAAATATCACATATTATATTTTAAATGAAACTACATTAATAAAAGATCTGCTAGTTTGTTGCAGCGACAGTCGGTGTCATATAGCAGTCCTCCAGGAGTTACGTGTACCCTCTTGAATAATCATCCACGTTCACATGGCAATCACACACCGCCGTGTGTATCTGATGTTTCAGCATTTCTTGATTGCAAAATGGTCAGCTCTCCTAGAAGCACGTGTGCGTCCATGGGTGCGCTCATTTCCAGACAACATCTGTCCACTGGTATCTGCAAAATCCCACAATGTGAAAGTGGACAAAATCCCACAATGTGAAAAGTAGACAAAATTCAACATTAATTAAACATTGTTACAATTTTTAAAGCCCACCCCTCAGAACTCTAATACAGGCCAGCTGGAAGTGACACAATATGGTTGATGGGGCTGGTGCTGGAAGTGACACAACACTGTTGATGGGGCTGGTGTTTGAAGCTCCCTAGTCTCGCAGTTCTATGAAACTCCTGTTTCAGTCGTTGACAGACGTCGAGTGACAGACGACACCAGTCGAGGCTGAAAACAGTGAAACAAAATAGAAATATGACAAAAGGTGACCTCATGTCAGCTACCCGAAGTACTGGAATATTTTCAGTGAATGCTGAGTCCCGTCAAATAGGTCAGCATAAAAATTAAATAACAATAATAATGTTATGTGTATAATCACTAGACAAGTTATGAATGTTATATGTGTGCACAATTTTCGTGTGTTTACTTTCTGCTGGCATAACTGTGGTCAGTAGATTTTCGTGACCTTAATGAATATGGGTAATTAGTGTGATATACCAGTGGCTTTCGCTCTTGCCGACTTCTTTTCACCACCAGCCTCGTATCTGTCTTCTTGATGGCGGTTTATTTTTGCATCAGTAGTCTTTCATTCTCTTTATCTTTATACATCGTCTGTGCAGTTGCACTGAGGGTTGTCTGGAATATGCTCGTTGGTAGACAACGTCGTGCTGAGTCCGTTTGACCCCCCGAGCAACCCTGTTTCCCCTCATAATATGACACTTTACATTACACTTTTGTAACGTTGAATTTCCAACTCCATAATTGATACGATCAATTACAGAACACACACGTGTCCATAATTGATACAATCAATTACGGAACACACACGTGTCGATGGGCCTGCCTGTCTTCTCCTCAGTGCTTGCTGTGACACTGAAGCGCTGCAGGAACTCGGCTCGTGTCTCTGCCCAGTCCTGCTTGAGGGCATCTTCAAGAGACATGTACCACATTAGGACAGTGCCTGACAAGTGGAAGGCCAACACATCTGCCTACTTCTCCGAATCAATACAATTTACGTAGAAATATAATTTATTACCTAAATACACCAGTCGAGGCTGAAAACAGTGAAATGAAATAGAAATATGAAAAAGATAACCTGATGCGTCGGCTAATGAAGTACTGGAATATTTTCAGTGAATGGTAAGTCCTGTCAAATAGGTCAGCATCAAAATTAAATATGTAAAAAAACTAAATCAATAAAAAATCTGCTATGTTGTTGCAGCGACATTATGAGTAAGTGATAAATTACTTTTGTTTACAATTGACACTCAAACCTGATTACGCAAGATAATCTTTAAACACAAAGCCGCAAATATCACATATTATATTTTAAATAAAACTACATTAATAAAATATATGCTAGGTTGTTGCAGCGACAGTCGGTGACATATAGTAGTCCTCCAGGAGTTACGTGTACACTCTTGAATAATCATCCACGTTCACATGGCAATCACACGCCGCTGTGTGTATCTGATGTTTCAGCATTTCTTGATTGCAAAATGATCAGCTCTCCTAGAAGCACGCGTGCGTCCAAGGGTGCGCTCATTTCCAGACATCTGTCCACTGGTATCTGTGCAAAATCCAACAATGTGAAAGTGGACAAAATCCCACAATGTGAAAAGTAGACAAAATTCAACATTAATTAAACATTGTTACAATTTTTAAAGCACACCCCTCAAAACTCTAATACAGGCCAGCTGGAAGTCACAACACTGTTGATGGGGCTGGTGCTGGAAGTGACACAACACTGTTGATGGGGCTGGTGCTGAAAGTGACACAACACTGTTGATGGGACTGGTGCTGGAAGTGACACAACACTGTTGATGGGGCTTGTGCTGAAAGTGACACAACACTGTTGATGGGACTGGTCCTGGAAGTGACACAACACTGTTGATGGGACTGGTCCTGGAAGTGACACAACACTGTTGATGGGGCTGGTGCTGGAAGTGACACAACACTGTTGATGGGGCTTGTGCTGAAAGTGACACAACACTGTTGATGGGACTGGTCCTAGAAGTGACACAACACTGTTGATGGGGCTGGTGCTTGAAGCGCCCAAATCTCGCAGTTCTACCAAACTCCTGTTTGAGTCGTTGACAGACGTCGAGTGACAGACGACACCAGTCGAGGCTGAAAACAGTGAAATGAAATAGAAATATGAAAAAGATGACCTTATATGTCAGCTAGATGAAGTACTGGAATATTTTCAGTGAATGGTAAATCCTGTCAAATAGGTAAGCATCAAAATTAAATATGTAAAAAAACTAAATCAATAAAAAATCAGCTATGTTGTTGCAGCGACATTATGAGTAAGTGATAAATTACTTTTGTTTACAATTGACACACAAACCTGATTACGCAAGATAATCTTTAAACACAAAGCCATAAATATCACATATTATATTTTAAATAAAACTACATTAATAAAAGATCTGCTAGGTTGTTGCAGCGACAGTCGGTGTCATATAGCAGTCCTCCAGGAGTTACGTGTACACTCTTGAATAATCATCCACGTTCACATGGCAATCACACGCCGCCGTGTGTATCTGATGTTTCAGCATTTCTTGATTGCAAAATGGTCAGCTCTCCTAGAAGCACGTGTGCTTCCAAGGGTGCGCTCATTTCTAGACAACATCTGTCCACTGGTATCTGTGCAAAATCCCTCAATGTGAAAGTGGACAAAATCCCACAATGTGAAAAGTAGACAAAATTCAACATTAATTAAACATTGTTACAATTTTTAAAGCACACCCCTCAGAACTCTAATACAGGCCAGCTGGAAGTGACACAATACGGTTGATGGGGCTGGTGCTGGAAGTGACACAACACTGTTGATGGGGCTGGTGCTGAAAGTGACACAACACTGTTGATGGGGCTGGTCCTGGAAGTGACACAACACTGTTGATGGGGCTGGTCCTGGAAGTGACACAACACTATTGATGGGGCTGGTGCTGAAAAAAATAAAACCAACTCTCTCATCCTCAACAAACTACGACCCAGTGCCGCCCCAGCCATCACTTCAACGATGTCGCTGAGACTGGAAAGTAAAATATATCCGTGAACTGATGCTGCGTAATTAAAACATTACACTGACCTCAACTCTCTCATCCTCAACAAACTACGACCCAGTGCCACCCCGGCCACCGCGTCAACGATGTTGTCGCTGAGACAGGAAAGTAAAATATATCCGTGAACTGATGCCGTTTAATTAAAACATTCCACTGACCTCAACTCTCTCATCCTCAACAAACTACGACCCAGTGTTGCTCCGGCCACCGCGTCAACGATGCTGCATAATTAAAACATTACACTGACCTCAACTCTCTTATCCACAACAAACTACGACCCAGTGCCGCCCCAGCCACCGTGTCAATGATGTTGTAGCTGAGATTGTAAAGTAAAATATATTCGTGAACTGATGCAGCGTGATTAAAACATTACACTGGCCTCAACTTTCTCAGCCTTAACACACTACGACCCAGTGCCACCCTAACCACCACATCAACAATGTTGTTGCTGAGACTGTAAAGTAAAATATATCCGTGAACTGATGCAGTGTAATTAAAACATTCCACTAACCGTAACTCTCATCCTCAACAAACTACGACCCAGTGCCGCCCCAGCCACCGTGTCAATGATGTTGCTGAGATTGTAAAATAAAATATATCCATGAACTGATGCAGCGTGATTAAAACATTACACTGACCTCAACTCTCTCATCCTCAACAAACTACGACCCAGTGCCGCCCCAGCCACCGAGTCAATGATGTTGTTGCTGAGATTGTAAAATAAAATATATCCATGAACTGATGCAGCGTGATTAAAACATTACACTGACCTGAACTCTCTCATCCTCAACAAACTACGACCCAGTGCCGCCCCAGCCACCGCGTCAATGATGTTGTCGCTGAGACTGGAAAGTAAAATATATCCGTGAACTGATGCAGCGTAATTAAAACATTCAACTGACCTTAACTCTCTCATCCTCAACAAACTACGAACCAGTGCTGCCCCGGCCACCGCGTCAACGATGTTGTTTCTGAGATTGTAAAGTAAAATATATCCGTGAACTGATGCAGCATGATTAAAACATTACACTGGCCTCAACTCTCTCAGCCTTAACACACTATGACCCAGTGCCACCCCAACCTCCACATCAACAACGTTGTCGCTGAGACTGTAAAATAAAATATATCCGTTTAACTGATGCAGCATAATTAAAACATTACACTGACCTGAAAACAGTGAAATGAAATAGAAATATGAAAAAGATGACCTTATGTGTCAGCTAGATGAAGAACTGGAATGTTTTCAGTGAATGGTAAGTCCTGTCAAATAGGTCAGCATCAAAATTAAATATGTAAAAAATTAAATATGTAAAAGTAAAATATATCCGCGAACTGATGCCGCTTAATTAAAACATTACGCTGACCTCAACTCTTTCATCCTCAACAAACTACGACCCAGTGCTGCCCCAGCCACCACGTCAACAATGTTGTTGCTGAGACTGTAAAGTAAAATATACCCGTAAACTGATGCAGCTTAATTAAAACATTACGCTGACCTCAACTCTCTCATCCTCAACAAACTACGACCCAGTGCCAACAATGTTGTCGCTGAGACTGTAAAGTAAAATATGTCCATGAACTGATGCAGTGTAATTAAAACATTCCACTAACCTTAACTCTCTCATCCTCAGCAAACTAGTGCTGCCCTGGCCACCGCGTCAAAGGTGTTGTTGCTGAGATTGTAAAGTAAAATATATCCGTGAACTGATGCAGCGTGATTAAAACATTACACTGACCTCAACTCTCTCTTATCCTCAGCAAACTACGACCCAGTGCCGCCCCAGCCACCGCGTCAACGATGTTGTCACTGAGACTGGAAAGTAAAATATATCCACGAACTGATGCCGCTTAATTAAAACATTACAATGACCTCAACTCTCTCATCCTCAACAAATTACGACCCAGTGCCAACAATGTTGTCGCTGAGACTGTAAAGTAAAATATATCCATGAACTGATGCAGTGTAATTAAAACATTCCACTAACCTTAACTCTCTCATCCTCAACAAACTAGTGCTGCCCCGGCCACCGCGTCAAAGGTGTTGTTGCTGAGATTGTAAAGTAAAATATATCCGTGAACTGATGCAGCGTGATTAAAACATTACACTGACCTCAACTCTTTCATCCTCAACAAACTACGACCCAGTGCCAACAATGTTGTCGCTGGGACTGTAAAGTAAAATATATCCATGAACTGATGCAGTGTAATTAAAACATTCCACTAACCTTAACTCTCTCATCCTCAACAAACTAGTGCTGCCCCGGCCACCGCGTCAAAGGTGTTGTTGCTGAGATTGTAAAGTAAAATATATCCGTGAACTGATGCAGCGTGATTAAAACATTACACTGACCTCAACTCTTTCATCCTCAACAAACTACGACCCAGTGCCAACAATGTTGTCGCTGAGACTGTAAAGTAAAATATATCCATGAACTGATGCAGTGTAATTAAAACATTCCACTAACCTTAACTCTCTCATCCTCAACAAACTAGTGCTGCCCCGGCCACCGCGTCAAAGGTGTTGTTGCTGAGATTGTAAAGTAAAATATATCCGTGAACTGATGCAGCGTGATTAAAACATTACACTGACCTCAACTCTTTCATCCTCAACAAACTACGACCCAGTGCCACCCCAGCCACAACGTCAACAATGTTGTCACTGAGACTGGAAAGTAAAATATATCCGTAAACTGATGCAGCATAATTAAAACATTACACTGACCTCAACTCTCTCATCCTCAATAAACTACGACCCAGTGCTGCCCCGGCCACCGCGTCAACGATGTTGTTGCTGAGACTGGAAAGTAAAATTTATCCACGAACTGATGCCGCTTAATTAAAACATTACACTGACCTCAACTCTCTCATCCTCAACAAACTACGACCCAGTGCTGCCCCGGCCACCGCGTCAACGATGTTCTTGCTGAGATTGTAAAGTAAAATATATCCGTGAACTGATGCAGCGTGATTAAAACATTACACTGGCCTCAACTCTCTCAGCCTTAACACACTATGACCCAGTGCCACCTCAACCACCACATCAACAATGTTGTCGCTGAGACTGTAAAGTAAAATATATCCGTGAACTGATGCAACGTAATTAAAACATTCCACTGACCTTAACTCTCTCATCCTCAACAAACTACGACCCAGTGCTGCCCCAGCCACCGTGTCAATGATGTTGTTGCTGAGATTGTAAAGTAAAATATATCCGTGAACTGATGCAGTGTAATTAAAACATTCCACTAACCTTAACTCTCTCATCCTCAACAAACTAGTGCTGCCCCGGCCACCGCGTCAAAGGTGTTGTTGCCGAGATTGTAAAGTAAAATATATCCGTGAACTGATGCAGCGTGATTAAAACATTACACTGACCTCAACTCTTTCATCCTCAACAAACTACGACCCAGTGCTGCCCCAGCCACCACGTCAACAATGTTGTTGCTGAGACTGTAAAGTAAAATATACCCGTAAACTGATGCAGCTTAATTAAAACATTACGCTGACCTCAACTCTCTCATCCTCAACAAACTACGACCCAGTGCCAACAATGTTGTCGCTGAGACTGTAAAGTAAAATATATCCATGAACTGATGCAGTGTAATTAAAACATTCCACTAACCTTAACTCTCTCATCCTCAACAAACTAGTGCTGCCCCGGCCACCGCGTCAAAGGTGTTGTTGCTGAGATTGTAAAGTAAAATATATCCGTGAACTGATGCAGCGTGATTAAAACATTACACTGACCTCAACTCTTTCATCCTCAACAAACTACGACCCAGTGCCAACAATGTTGTCGCTGAGACTGTAAAGTAAAATATATCCATGAACTGATGCAGTGTAATTAAAACATTCCACTAACCTTAACTCTCTCATCCTCAACAAACTAGTGCTGCCCCGGCCACCGCGTCAAAGGTGTTGTTGCTGAGATTGTAAAGTAAAATATATCCGTGAACTGATGCAGCGTGATTAAAACATTACACTGACCTCAACTCTTTCATCCTCAACAAACTACGACCCAGTGCCAACAATGTTGTCGCTGAGACTGTAAAGTAAAATATATCCATGAACTGATGCAGTGTAATTAAAACATTCCACTAACCTTAACTCTCTCATCCTCAACAAACTAGTGCTGCCCCGGCCACCGCGTCAAAGGTGTTGTTGCTGAGATTGTAAAGTAAAATATATCCGTGAACTGATGCAGCGTGATTAAAACATTACACTGACCTCAACTCTTTCATCCTCAACAAACTACGACCCAGTGCCACCCCAGCCACAACGTCAACAATGTTGTCGCTGACACTGTAAAGTAAAATATATCTGTAAACTGATGCAGCATAATTAAAACATTCTACTGACCTCAACTCTCTCATCCTCAACAAACTACGACCCAGTGCCGCCCCAGCCACCGCGTCAACGATGTTGTCGCTGAGACTGGAGAGAAAAATATATCCACGAACTGATGGCGCTTAATTAAACCATTACACTGACCTCAACTCTCTCATCCTCAATAAACTACGACCCAGTGCTGCCCCGGCCACCGCGTCAACGATGTTGTTGCTGAGACTGGAAAGTAAAATATATCCACGAACTGATGCCTCTTAATTAAAACATTACACTGACCTCAACTCTCTCATCCTCAACAAACTACGACCCAGTGCTGCCCCGGCCACCGCGTCAACGATGTTCTTGCTGAGACTCTAAAGTAAAATATATCCGTGAACTGATGCAGCGTGATTAAAACATTACACTGGCCTCAACTCTCTCAGCCTTAACACACTATGACCCAGTGCCACCTCAACCACCACATCAACAATGTTGTTGCTGAGATTGTAAAGTAAAATATATCCGTGAACTGATGCAGTGTAATTAAAACATTCCACTAACCTTAACTCTCTCATCCTCAACAAACTAGTGCTGCCCCGGCCACCGCGTCAAAGGTGTTGTTGCCGAGATTGTAAAGTAAAATATATCCGTGAACTGATGCAGCGTGATTAAAACATTACACTGACCTCAACTCTTTCATCCTCAACAAACTACGACCCAGTGCCACCCCAGCCACAACGTCAACAATGTTGTCGCTGACACTGTAAAGTAAAATATATCCATAAACTGATGCAGCATAATTAAAACATTCCACTGACCTCAACTCTCTCATCCTCAACAAACTACGACCCAGTGCCGCCCCAGCCACCGCGTCAACGATGTTGTCGCTGAGACTGGAGAGAAAAATATATCCACGAACTGATGGCGCTTAATTAAAACATTACACTGACCTCAACTCTCTCATCCTCAACAAACTACGACCCAGTGCTGCCCCGGCCACCGCGTCAACGATGTTCTTGCTGAGATTGTAAAGTAAAATATATCCGTGAACTGATGCAGCGTGATTAAAACATTACACTGGCCTCAACTCTCTCAGCCTTAACACACTATGACCCAGTGCCACCTCAACCACCACATCAACAATGTTGTCACTGAGACTGTAAAGTAAAATATATCCGTGAACTGATGCAACGTAATTAAAACATTCCACTGACCTTAACTCTCTCATCCTCAACAAACTACGACCCAGTGCTGCCCCAGCCACCGTGTCAATGATGTTGCTGAGATTGTAAAGTAAAATATATCCGTGAACTGATGCAGCGTGATTAAAACATTACACTGACTTCAACTCTCTTATCCACAGTAAACTACGACCCAGTGCCGCCCCAGCCACCGTGTTAATGATGTTGATGCTGAGATTGTAAAGTAAAATATATCCGTGAACTTATGCAGCGTGATTAAAACATTACACTGACCTCAACTCTCTTATCCACAACAAACTACGACCCAGTGCCGCCCCAGCCACCGTGTTAATGATGTTGATGCTGAGATTGTAAAGTAAAATATATCCGTGAACTTATGCAGCGTGATTAAAACATTACACTGACCTCAACTCTCTTATCCACAACAAACTACGACCCAGTGCCGCCCCAGCCACCGTGTCAATGATGTTGATGCTGAGATTGTAAAGTAAAATATATTCGTGAAGTGATGCAGCGTGGTTAAAACATTACACTGACCTTAACTCTCTCATCCTCAACAAACTACGACCAAGTGTCGCCCCAGCCACCGCGTCAATGATGTCGCTGAGACTGGAAAGTAAAATATATCCGTGAACTGATGCAGCGTAATTAAAACATTCCACTGACCTCAACTCTCTTATCCTCAACAAACTACGAACCAGTGCTGCCCCGGCCACCGCGTCAACGATGTTGTTTCTGAGATTGTAAAGTAAAATATATCCGTGAACTGATGCAGCATGATTAAAACATTACACTGACCTCAACTCTCTCATCCTCAACAAACTACGACCCAGTGCCGCCCCAGCCACCGCGTCAATGATGTTGTCGCTGAGACTGGAAAGTTAAATATATCCGTGAACTGATGCAGTGTAATTAAAACATTCCACTAACCTTAACTCTCTCATCCTCAACAAACTACTACCCAGTGCCGCCCCAGCCACTGTGTCAATGATGTTGTTGCTGAGATTGTAAAATAAAATATATATCCGTGAACTGATGCAGCGTGATTAAAACATTACACTAACCTCAACTCTCTCATCCTCAACAAAGTACGACCCTGTGCCGCCCCAGCCACCGTGTCAATGATGTTGCTGAGATTGTAAAATAAAATATATCCGTGAACTGATGCAGCGTGATTAAAACATTACACTGACCTCAACTCTCTCATCCTCAGCAAACTACGACCTAGTGCTGCCCCAGCCACCGAGTCAATGATGTTGTCGCTGAGACTGTAAAGTAACATATATCCGTGAACTGATGCCGCTTAGTTAAAACATTCCACTGACCTCAACTCTCTCATCCTCAACAAACTATGACCCAGTGCTGCCCCGGCCACCGCGTCAACAAAGTTGTCGCTGAGACTGTAAAGTAAAATATATCCGTGAACTGATGCAGCATAATTAAAACATTACACTGACCTCAACTCTCTCATCCTCAACAAACTACAAACCAGTGCCACCCTGGCAGTGCCACCCCGCCAGTGCCACCCCAAGTACATACTGCATACCAATAGCTCCTAGCTTTAGGACTCATCATGACCAATATTTCACAAGTACTAACAACTTAATCATAGTTCTTTAGTTGCCTTAAACTGACCAATACAAGTGTCTCCTGAAATTGAGTTTTTGTGTGATCATTACATAGTTATCCATACAAATTAGCAGATTGATTTATCTGAAGAAGTGTTACAAATTATAATTACATTTGGCACCGAAAATGGTACCTGAAGACTTCCAATGGTTTGTGAGAGAATCTGCTTTCCTATACGTTTTCACATGAACCACTATGTTCTCATTCATCCTTACTGGAAATAAAAGTTTCACTGCATGGTGGCCATATGAACATTTGTCAGTCAAATATGCAGTAATATAAAGTGAAATGTATGAACTATTCCGAGCTACCATAACAATATGGCTCAAGCTTAAAAATAACTATAATGCTGATAGTGGTTATATATACTTTCTGTGAAAAGATGGTTGACCTTATTTCACAACAGCAAACAAGTGTAGGAAATGTATTCAATATACAGATATGTACACAATAAAAAACTAAAATGTATCTGAAATACAATTACTTTTAAGTGTCATTTATTTCCTCAACAAATATCAAAACATAGGAATACAAATGTATTTGACCATATAATGCCTGACAACTAAAAAATAATGTCATGGGGTAGGACTTCATCTGAAAGTGGACAATCACTCGCTGTCACCATCAACACCAGTCATCAGTTTCATGCACCACTCCTTTGTTGTAGGCCACTCGGTGTAGTTGCACCGCCTAGGTTTTTCACCTGACGTCAACCATCTTTTCGTGGAAGCTGTTGGGTCAAAACTTTCTACCTCAGGTCCTTCATGTGAAATTCTGACAACGTTATCCAGAGTGCTGCTGGACAAACAACACCTCATCTGATTTAATGTGGTTTTGCGCACTGAATGTACCCTCACACTCGGCACTTGTGACAGGGATGACCAACATAACTTCAACAAGATGAAGAATATCTTTGAAATCAGTTTTGTATGGCTCTTTGATAAGCATGATCTCCCACAAAGCATTAAAGTCTTTATGTTTAAATTCAGTCGACACCAGGACTTTCATGGAAGTCCACTGCTGTAAACACAACTCATAGTTACAACCCTACTTTTCCAGCTTACTTTTATAAAAATGCAGGAGAAATTCCAGATAATAATTTGCATGTTGCAAAAGTTCATCCACATGGTCTGGCCAGCCATCTGGATTGAAACGGTGGGAAAGTGAAGCAACTACTTTTCCCACCGTATGTTCCTATTTAAACTCACCTGTGTCACACAGCAGACTTTCAAATTTCTCCTTTATGCATGTGGTGGTCACCTGAACCAGTTTCTGAATAGGGCCAATAATCTCACTAGGCATTGAGTGTAGGTTGCCAAGTACATTTCTGCCATTGCCTGTTAACCTAATTCCTTGGAATGTCACCATGTGGCTTTCACTGCTTTCACAACCTGGTGAGAGTTGGGCTTCTACGAGATTCTAGAATTTCTTAAAGTGAGTATGTGACACCTGGGCGCAAGACAATAATTCAATGGATGCCACAGCAGTCTTAAGCTTAGTAATGGCTGTTGGCAGAATAGTGTTATTCTGCAGTGGCAAACTAAGAAACGCCAGTTGATCATACACATCCAGAAGGAAATGACAGTACGATAGAAAGACACACTTATGCATTTCTCTTGCAATCTTCCTAGCCCTGCCCTTGATATCTGGATGTGCATGACCTTCTGCCAGATGCTCCATGTGGTTCAGCACTGCAGCATACTGACCAGCATCTGTCGCAGGGTGAGATGTCTTGCTGCCTACCAGTAGACACTAAGAACTTTGTGGAATCCACCTGGTTCCTTTAACCCGGCTGGGCATGTGCACCTTGATGTCTGGCTGTTCAAAGATTTCTTTCAGCTCCCGTCTACTCTTGGTAGAATAATTATACGTTCGATAAATGAGATCCATTATTTCTGGAACTATCTTAGCAAATGCATTTGCCTTCAAAGCATTTGAAATGGAAATCTCAAACACTAAAAGTCGATCAAATCAGGAACCCTCTTGCTTGTACCCTCCTGCTTGTACCCTCCTGCTTGTACCCTCCTGCTTGTACCCTCCTGCTTGTACCCTCCTGCTTGTACCCTCCTGCTTGTACCCTCCTGCTTGTACCCTCCTGCTTGTACCCTCCTGCTTGTACCCTCCTGCTTTTACCCTCCTGCTTGTGCCCTCCTGCTTATGCCCTCCTGCTTGTGCCCTCCTGCTTGTGCCCTCCTGCTTGTGCCCTCCTGCTTGTGCCCTCCTGCTTGTACCCTCCTGCTTGTACCCTCCTGCTTGTACCCTCCTGCTTGTACCCTCCTGCTTGTACCCTCCTGCTTGTACCCTCCTGCTTGTACCCTCCTGCTTGTACCCTCCTGCTTGTACCCTCCTGCTTGTACCCTCCTGCTTGTACCCTCCTGCTTGTACCCTCTTGCTTAATACCCATATTTACCACAGCATCATCAGCCGTTAAAAAAAAAACCGCCGTCAGTCTTTGGCCGATGCTATCGAACGTGTTGTCAATCGCATGTAAAATGCCTTATGTATGTTGTACTGGCACCATGGCAACAAACTTAGTGCATGCACGCCCTTCTAATACCACACGTACACATACAACTTCGTTTTCCACTATATCATTATCAGTTGCCCCATCACAAAGTACAGATATGTATCTAGCATTCTGTACATTCTTACACAAGTCATCTTCCAAAACTTCACATATTCTGGCAATCATGTTTGCACATCCTACTTCATTGGCATATGTCGGTGAAACCAGAACCCCATTTTTGGCATGAAGTGTCATCAAAACCTTGAAGTTTGTAAATGGTAGTTCTGCCTTAGTCACTGCATACATTGAATTTAATGTGCGAGTCTTTTTCTGTTTTTTCATCAAGTTTTGTCATTGCTTTTGTTTGGACTCTTTGGAAAGGTTTCTTGGTTTTACTGAGGAATGCATTGTGGCTGGCAATGTGCCTGTTGGAAGACTGGTGTTTTTGCAAAGTCTTTCTTGAAACTAGTGGATCCTGTGATGAAATCAGTTATCCCCACGACTTTTGGTGAACTTTTACAATAGCTGCATATGAGCACCGTACCATCTCGAGACTTCCTTATCAAGCCAACTGTACCGTGTGAGTCATGAAGTCTGGACTTTTTGTTTGTTTTTTGACTGCATGACATTTGGTTTTGTGTGACTGACCGTTGCTGATGTTGCTACAAGTGATTTATCTGGCATTTGCTTAGTTAAAAATGCAGCAATACCAGTTAGTTTGCTTCTGTTAGGATTACTGTTTAGTATTTTCTTTTTGACAGGAGGCTCATGACCCTTAATTGGATTATTGTGATTCTCACTTTCAGAATTGTCAAACTGAATAAGTACATTTTCAGCAGGGATTAACTGGACAGTGTGGTTTAGAATGTATATTCCTGTGCCCAGATAACCTTCCCTTGACCACATAATAACTACTGGCCAATGATGTTGTGGGGCCTTTGCAAACTGGTGGTGTTTGCCACCTCCATTAGTCATAGGGTGAATGATACCATGATATAATGGGAACCCTGGGAAACACAGAAATGATTGTCTCGTTGATAACCGAACTAAGGGCCATGACCTTGAGGATTGATGACTACTCCGATATCAACCTGGTTCGCTCTGCTTCCTTAACAACAACCTCAGTAACATCTGAACTATCATCAAAGTCGCCACACACTTGCAATAGTGATGGGACATAGCAATAGTGATGGGACATAGCAATAGTGATGGGACAGCAATAGTTATGGGACATAGCAATAGTGATGGGACATAGCAATAGTGATGGGACATAGCAATAGTTATGGGACATAGCAATCCATCACGACTGCAGCTTGCTGGAAGTAGGGGTGCAACGAATAGAGATGTACATTACACCAAAGTTCACCAGCTGTTTCTTTGCGGAGTGATTCCACAAGAGACTCTTCACCTGATTAAAAAGCACAATGTGTTGTAAGTAAATGTGTTGTAAGTAAATGCACACATTTTGAAATAGAAAAATAACAATTTCTACAAAACAAATTTGGACTGATTGATAGGCAACAAATCATATATATTATATAAATTATAGTATACTCAAATATATTGTTATGGTTACTATAGATGTTTATTACATCAGATATTTCTCTACCTATTATTAAAAAAAAAAATTGTACAAAAATCAGAAGAATTTTTACAGTTGGATTAGACATGAATTTTGACATGAACCTCTCAGATGTATGGACACAGCATTGTAAAGGCAGCTGCCGTTTCGTTGTATTTTATGGCATCCCACTGTTTACGCCACGTGGAATTACTCCGCCAGCGTATGCTGCCTTCACCTTCGCTGTACAAAGTGCACAATCTTTCACGCACTCTTCGCTGGCAGGATGGTGGCTCCCAACATTCTGGAAGCGTGCCTCGGTGGCATATGTATCGGATGGTCGCCCTGCACGCTTCTGACCACCACGATAGTTGCCGATCAACTGGTCCGCAAGTTCCTCACGGAATTCCTGGTGAAATCGCAGCAGGCGATTACTCGCACCACCACGATGATCCTTGAAGTAGGACTCTATCACGTAGGCATTGTGGATCGCCAACTCCAGCAGATGAAAGACGACGCGTCGATTCCACTTGCTAGAGCGTCGCACACAGTTGTAATATTTAATGATTCTGTCAGCAAAGTCGACACCTCCCATGTGTTCGTTGTAGGCACGAATGCAAGGTGGCGATGCAACGTCAAGGCCATCTCTGTCGCCACGTTTCCCCTTTCGCTTCACGATCCTCTCGGCAGCTGGGACTGCAGCGTCATGTTCTGGAGCGTGGATGGTGCTCAAGAAGTGGACAGGCTTGCTGTCTATCCACACTTGAGCGAGAATCGCCTCTTTCATGCGCCACATGTCGTCTCCACGTTTGTGGCCCCGCATTGACTTGACCGTAATTGCCGTTGGGAATCCGGAGCGATCTGCGCGAGCCGTTCCACAGCAGTATACCTGAACAATAATAAACTGTTATAGAAATATTCATAACATGCAGCAAACAAAAACATACTTCAATAGAAAATGAATACAAGTCACAAGAATAATAATTACAAAATAAATACCACTGAATAATTTGTTGAGTTGCTAATAAACTTGTATATTATTATTATTACTGAAAATAAAAAAAAACATTTACAATATTGATATTGTAATATAAAACATTGATGTTGGTTTATTTATACTTGAGCGTCAGTTACCTTCTGCTTGAAGAATTCCTCCATCATGGGTACTTTCGTGCTCCATCAATTCCCGGACTACTCGACAAGACAAATTCACCTCTCGTTCTTCGTTGAGACGGGCACCCGTGTATATCTGAAATTCACAGACGTATCCAGTCTTTGCCTCTGCCATGACAAATGCCTTGATCCCAAATCGCGCCCTCTTCGACGGGATATACTGGTGGAAGTAAATGCGTCCTTTGAACGGGATCATGCTCTCGTCGATAGAGAGTTCTCGTCCAGGGTTGTAGAGGTTCCTGAACCGTTCCAGGAGGAGATTAGTCAGTGCACGAACCTTGAAGAGAGGATCGTGGTTGGCGTTGCACGTTTTGCACGTATCTGTATGAGGAGGATGAAATGACAGGTTAAACTCTGTTACAAAGACCCTACGATAAACCCATTCTTTCCCTCGTTCTTTCCCTTCTTTCCAACATTGTTCTGCACAGAGACGATGCATTTGTGATACTGTCAGATCTGGGGAGAGGTACTTTCTCGTCCTCTGCAAAGTCTATCCAGCTGTCGCAGCTAAAGCATGTCAAATTAAGTTTCGCCTTTACTTGGCATTAGAAATTTAATTTATATTTGTTTATAATCAGTTATGTTTACAATTGATACTTGGTAGTCTTCACAAAGACTGTTTTTGTGTTGTAATACACACTTTATGCTATTTTACTTAGGTCTTAATTAAATTTACTATTGTCTTGCAACTTATTTTCTATGTAACAACTGGCGACAACAAAACGTAATATCGCTTGTGCTAACTAAATTTCAGTGAGCTTCTTTAAATTATACTGAATTTCTACCTATGGCTAACTTTTAACAATAAATGTTGCTAAAACAAAATATTCAGGTTCTCAATGTTTAATATGTACTAAATATTTATTTACAATAATATTATGTCTCGTATTATGTACCCAATCAACTGACCACAACAAACCTTAATTATCGCTCGCGCTACCGAGTCTTTGGAGATCTACAATATAAACTACCCTAAATTTTAACAGCGACTATTGCCTAAACAAGGTCTCTTGCAAGATTATGTTTAATATACATGTAATAATGCTACTTATCCGATCAATATTCCACGTTTTAGACAAATATCCAATCCACCAAATTCAATTCCGTGTTCTCCTCCATCGTAGTAAATAGTTGATGCAACCATAACCGTTTCACAAATTGTCACCTTGTAAGAACACGCCGCTGGTGAGCGTCACTGCCACACAACCTGTCTTGGTGTATCTAGGTCAATGGCACAATCACCAACATTACACTGATGCGATCATAGTTGTTTCACAAATCTTCACCTTGTAAGAACACGGCACTGGTGTCCGTCACAGCCACACAAGCTGCCTTGATGTCTAGGTAAATGGCATAATCATTCCATTAATGCGATCACTTGGTAGTCTTTTTCAACAGACTAAGTCACAAAGAGTGAATAGAAGTCACGCGTTTCACGTACTCCAAAATACACGTGTCTAGAACGGTAAAGAATAAAAAAATCGCATAAACCCAATTTATGCAAAAATGCAGATACGTCGTTATGGTTGTTAGGCGACGATATATATATATATATATATATATATATATATATATATATATATATATATATATATATATATATATATGTGCACTGATTTATTTATGTTATATACTGATGCCTTGTATAGTCAATGCGGGCAGTGTTTGTGTGCTGTCAGGTCGGCCATTTTGGATTACCGTCTGTGTTTTCACAATTAGTGCTGTTCTGCATTCGGACTGTTCGATATGCTGTGTGTAATAGCTGTGACATTAGCAGTACCAGTAGTCACTAATGATGATCGCAGGCAGGCAGTGTGCATTGCTCACCCTCCCGTTGTCAGGTACTTGTGGGCGATCACATAGTTCGATTAGTTCCTTTCTCCCATCAAGTGTCAATCTAGGATCACGAAATAGGGTCTTAGATGGTCTCCCTGGTCTTCATACCTTTACCTTTACCTTTCTTTGTCCATACTTTAAGCCAATTATGTCATCGCCCGCAAGTACGTGACAACGGGAGGATGAGCAATGTCATCGCCCGCAAGTACGTGACAACAGGAGGATGAGCAATGTCATCGCCTGCAAGTATGTGACAACGGGAGGATGAGCAATGTCATCGCCCGCAAGTACGTGACAACAGGAGGATGAGCAATGTCATCGCCCGCAAGTACATGACAATGGGTGGATGAGCAATGTCATCACCCGCAAGTACGTGACAACAGGAGGATGAGCAATGTCATTGCCTGCAAGTACATGACAACGGGAGGATGAGCAATGTCATCGCCCGCAAGTACGTGACAACGGGAGGATGAGCAATGTCATCACCTGCAAGTACATGACAACGGGTGGATGAGCAATGCGCACTGCATTTTGCTTTGGTTACCAAGTAACGAGCTCTCTCACCACTTCTTTTCTTCAGGAACAGTGACCTGTGAATTGAGCTCGCCTCTGTTTGATTGTCTCTGAGATCTTAGCTGTTTCCATGTACAAATCTCCATTTGTCATGTGTTGTGTTGTCTCATACTTCCACTGTACAGTGCTGTACAGTGACATATGGTGCAACTAGGTAAACAGTTTGCAATACAGTAGTCCCACTCTTATAACGCCAACCCTTCAGCAAATCTAAAGTGGCCTTATAAGGCGAGTGGCCTATGGTGAGGGGGAACCATCGATGAATGTAGCATATGAAAAGAAAAAATATGGACAGTGAACATCATTTATTTGTGAACAACAAAAGCATTGAGAGTGGTCTGGCGTTGGCTATCAATCGCCTTACGGCAGTCCTCTGGATTAGCTCTCTGACTCTGGCCTGTGACAACACCGCGGTCAGAGCAGGGTTGTTTGTGGCCACTGCATAGTCCAGTAACTCTGTGCTATGTGACCACGCAGTAGCCAATGGAATCACCGGGCTGTCCTTGCGCTCATCCTCCTCGCTCGAGCTAGCGGCGTCATCCCGACCGCCGCCATCTTTGATAGCTCTGGCACTGGCAACAAGCTCACTCTCCCAGTTGTTACTGATGGTTGTCTGTGTAGCGACTTTGCTGTCACTGGCGACATAGTCCTTGAAGGTGATGCCAGGCGGTAAAAGAGGAAGCAGATCCACATCGTCCCACTCGTCATCGTTGATGGTCGTTGCATCAAGAAGAGCGTCAGAAAACCCGCACTTCTGGAAGCACTTGCTGAGGCATCAGTTTCTCGCCTGTGACACTTGCACACAACAGAACCATCAGGCGGTCCTTTGACAGCTTGCCGTCGTCGCCGAGTCACCGCTCAGAACAGAGGCCTTTATATTGTGGCGGATCTGAAACCTGTGGAGCCACCCGTTACTCGCAGTGAAGTCTTTGTGGCCCATCTCCACAGCGAAAATTGCCGCCTTTTCTTGTAAGAGGCGACCCGTCAGCGGAATGTTCTTTGCCCGTGCAGTTGAGAACCATTCGTACACCTTGGCGTTTAGGTCTGCGTACGCACACTTTCTAACGGCCACCAATTTCCGTCGTCCGTTGACACCACCGTCCCACTCTTCGATGACTTTCTCCTTTCCCGCGATGATGTTGTTTATCTGCGTTTTCCCCACGTTAACCTCTGCCACCAACTTTCGTGAACTATCACCCTTCTCGTGCAATCTAATTACTTTGACTTTGTCGTCGAGAGATAAAACAACTTGCTTTCTAGTCACCACCTTTGAAACACGTGATTGTGGTCACATGCATATGCCCTTGTTTCATGGCAAACTGGCCGCTCCCTTACAAGTACACATGTACTTTGTCAACATTCAAGACTTCTAACAATTTAACAATACCGGCTATATGGTGTTTTTTGCCAAGAACATTAATTCAATAATAATGATTGTGTGTTGGCATATAGGAAAATAACAGTTGATTTGTCATAGATAATGTAATTTGTAACACAAGTACGAATGCCAACTCAGCACGACGAGTGTGTATGGTAGGCCTACTTAATTTGTTATAAACATCGACATCGTCTTGTAATTAAAAATAGCAGTTTTGGCTGCCGATTGGCCGCTGCTGACGGGTAGACTCTTCCTGTAACCCCGGCCGTTGGCCGCATTAGCCGGGTGGCCGCTAGTGAGGGGTGGTTTGTATTAGACAACGCTAATGTAATGAAAATATGGCTGCGTAATCTGGGTGGCTGTCGGCGAGGGGGGCCTTATAAGAGGGGGACTACTGTATAGGTTTGTGTATTGAGTAATGTAACTAACATAATCAATCAATCAAAGATATGACATTCGTTCCTAACAGCTTATGAGAGTTCATTATTTGTCTGTAGGCGATGCAAGTGCGAAGGATATTGACACAGCCATGAAGCTGGGTGCAGGCCATCCCATGGGGCCGCTGGAACTCTGTGATTACGTTGGCCTTGACACCTGTAGTTTCATCATCGATGGTAAGTGTCTCATCAATAATGGCAAAGGTTTGTGTCTGTTTTTGTATAAAGCATGTTTGTGATGTAAATCTTAGCTCAAATAGTCTTGAGAGTAAATTTATGGAATGTCACAAATAGAATCATGTGTCCTAACCAGCTTGTCTGTCTCTTCTTGGTCACCTTCTTCAGGCTTTAATCTTCTCATGCCACGTTGAGTACTTCTCATGGTACGTCGAGTACTTCTCATGCCATGTTGAGTACTTCTCGTGCCATGTTGAGTACTTCTTGTGCCATGTTGAGTACTTATCGTGCCATGTTGAGTACTTATCGTGCCATGTTGAGTACTTCTTGTGCCATGTTGAGTACTTCTTGTGCCATGTTGAGTACTTATCGTGCCATGTTGAATAATTATCCTGCCATGTCGAGTACTTGTCATGCCATGTCGAGTACTTCTCATACCATGTAGAGTACTTCTCGTGCCATGTTGAGTACTTCTCGAGCCATGTTGAGTACTGAGTACTTCTTCATTGTTTATTCTCTCTGTTTATTCACCATCGACTGTATCACTGTATTACACTTGTAGCAACTGTCAGAGTTCCTGTTGATGCAATGTATGGTCTTCACGTTGTAGGCTGGCACAGGATGAACCCGGAGAACCCTCTATTTAACCCATGTCCCCTGCTGGACAAGCTGGTGGCCGAGGGTAAACTAGGAGTGAAGAGTGGAGAGGGTTTCTACAGCTATAAGAAATAAGTATGCAACTCCTTTTGCCCTGCGTCTAGGTGTGCGTCTTTAAGGGGTTATCTTTTGCCCTGCGTCTAGGTGTGCGTCTTTAAGGGGTTATCTTTTGCCCTGCGTCTAGGTGTGCGTCTTTAAGGGGTTATCTTTTGCCCTGCGTCTAGGTGTGCGTCTTTAAGGGGTTATCTTTTGCCCTGCGTCTTCAAGGGGTTATCTTTTGCCCTGCCTCTAGGTGTGCGTCTTTAAGGGGTTATCTTTTGCCCTGCCTCTAGGTGTGCGTCTTTAAGGGGTTATATTTTGCCCTGCCTCTAGGTGTGTGTCTTTAAGGGGTTATCTCACCAAAACACTTGTGATGTGGATGGAAGAGATGAATGCTAGAGGTTCTGTTGATGTTGTATACAGTTGACCCACAAACTGCACTCTTTATTAGCATGCCTATTAGGCATACTACCTTTGTTGACAAATAAAAGTTTCTTAATCTGCATAACAGACATTTATATATTCTTAGTTTGATTTACCCAAAATAAATGTGCATTGGTCAGTGACCTGTTTATATAGTCAATGATATAACTGTATTGTTAAAAGCCTGACTAGTGACGTATTATGTTTCAGATACACAAACAGAGCTGCTCTAATGGGAGATGATGTACTAAAACGTCTTCAGTCATCACAAGCACCCGTTCAAGTGATGTCCAAGAAATGATGATTGTACTGGATTAACAACTTTTCTAGTTCACAGTGGAGTGTGTGTGTGTGAATATGAACTGTTTATCTCTTTGTTAAGATGCATTATTGCAGTCAATGTTCTTAAAGTGCGTAGATATACCTTATTAGTAAGGTTAATAGTCAATATTTATGATGGTCACTGAGCTATACTGATGGATGCTTAGGAATTCTGCAACTTGCCCAATGCAATTGTTTGTTTTGTGTGAAATTATACCAGTAGATAAACTCTGCCGCTTACCTACATCAATGTTGGAAATCATTTGCAATAAAGGTGGAATTTTAACAAGATTAAGTCTGTCTTGTATTTGCTTTTTGTGATATTTTGGTTACAAAACGGCCACATCATAATCGCAATGTGGTTCATCTGCCTGCAACTCTTCTGTGCTAGAGGAAGGTATGAATGTAGGCTACATACAACGGAACACTTGAAATGAGCAGTCTTTTATAATCATCATATCAACAATGTTTATAAAATATAAGGAATCATAAAATCATTATTTCAAAACTGTTCCCCATGGATGTCATTACGCAAAGATGACAACGTCAGGTAATATCAGACGGATGAGTGTACTTAAAGGTAATATCAGACGGATGAGTGTACTTATAGGTAATATCAGACGGATGAATGTATTTATAGGTAATATCAGACAGATGGATGAGTGTACTTAAAGGTAATATCAGACGGATGAGTACTAAAGGTAATATCAGACGGATGAATGTACTTATAGGTAATATCAGACGGATGAGTGTACTTATAGGTAATATCAGATGGATGAGTGTACTTATAGGTAATATCAGACGGATGAATGTACTTATTGGTAATATCAGACAGACGGATGAGTGTACTTAAAAGTAATATCAGACGGATGAGTACTAAGGGTAATATCAGACGGATGAGTGTACTTAAAGGTAATATCAGATGAATGAGTGTACTTATAAGTAATATCAGACGGATGATTGTACTTAAAGGTAATATCAGACGGATGAGTGTACTTAAAGGAAATATAGATGGATGAGTGTACTTAAAGGTAATAGACGGATTAGTGTACTCAAAGGTAATATCAGACGGATGTATGTACTTATAGGTAATATCAGACAGACGGATGAGTGTACTTAAAGGTAATATCAGACGGATGAGTACTAAAGGTAATATCAGACGGATGAGTGTACTTATAGGTAATATCAGACGGATGAGTGTACTTATAGGTAATATCAGACGGATGAGTGTACTTAAAGGTAATATCAGACGGATGAGTGTACTTAAAGGTAATATCAGACGGATGAGTGTACTTATAGGTAATATCAGACGGATGAGTGTACTTAAAGGTAATATCAGACGGATGAGTGTAATTAAAGGTAATATCAGACGGATGAGTGTACTTATAGGTAATATCAGACGGATGTATGTACTTATAGGTAATATCAGACAGACGGATGAGTGTACTTAAAGGTAATATCAGACGGATGAGTACTAAAGGTAATATCAGACGGATGAGTGTACTTATAGGTAATATCAGACGGATGAATGTACTTATTGGTAATATCAGACGGATGAGTGTACTTATAGGTAATATCAGACGGATGAGTGTACTTATAGGTAATATCAGATGGATGAGTGTACTTATAGGTAATATCAGACGGATGAGTGTACTTAAAGGTAATATCAGACGGATGAGTGTACTTAAAGGTAATATCAGACGGATGAGTTTACTTAAAGGTAATATCAGACGAATGAGTGTACTTATAAGTAATATCAGACGGATGATTGTACTTATAGGTAATATCAGACGGATGAGTGTACTTAAAGGAAATATAGACGGATGAGTGTACTTAAAAGTAATATCAGACGGATTAGTGTACTCAAAGGTAATATCAGACGGATGAGTGTACTTAAAGGTAATATCAGACGGATGAGTGTACTTAAAGGTAATATCAGACGGATGAGTGTACTTATAGGTTATATCAGACGGATGTATGTACTTATAGGTAATATCAGACAGACGGATAAGTGTACTTAAAGGTAATATCAGACGGATGAGTACTAAAGGTAATATCAGACGGATGAGTGTACTTATAGGTAATATCAGACGGATGAATGTACTTATAGGTAATATCAGACGGATGAGTGTACTTATAGGTAATATCAGACGGATGAGTGTACTTAAAGGTAATATCAGACGGATGAGTGTACTTATAGGTAATATCAGACGGATGAGTGTACTTAAAGGTAATATCAGACGGATGAGTGTACTTAAAGGTAATATCAGACGGATGAGTGTACTTAAAGGTAATATCAGACGAATGAGTGTACTTATAAGTAATATCAGACGGATGATTGTACTTATAGGTAATATCAGACGGATGAGTGTACTTAAAGGAAATATAGACGGATGAGTGTACTTAAAAGTAATATCAGACGGATTAGTGTACTCAAAGGTAATATCAGACGGATGAGTGTACTTAAAGGTAATATCAAACAGATGAGTGTACTCGAAGGTAATATCAGACGGATGAGTGTACTTATAGGTAATATCAGACGGATGAGTGTACTTAAAGGTAATAACAGACGGATGAGTGTACTTAAAGGTAATATCAGACGGATGAGTGTACTTATAGGTAATATCAGATGGATGAGTGTACTTAAAGGTAATATCAGACGGATGAGTGTACTTAAAGGTAATATCAGACGGATGAGTGTACTTAAAGGTAATATCAGACGGATGAGTGCACTTATAGGTAATATCAGACGGATGTATGTACTTATAGGTAATATCAGACAGACGGATGAGTGTACTTAAAGGTAATAGACGGATGAGTACTAAAGGTAATATCAGACGGATGAGTGTACTTATAGGTAATATCAGATGGATGAATGTACTTATAGGTAATATCAGACGGATAATTGTACTTATAGGTAATATCAGACGGATGAGTGTACTTAAAGGAAATATAGACGGATGAGTGTACTTAAAGGTAATATCAGACGGATGAGTGTACTTAAAGGTAATATCAGACGGATGAGTGTACTTAAAGGTAATATCAGACGGATGAGTATACTCGAAGGTAATATCAGACGGATGAGTGTACTTAAAGGTACCGGTAATATCAGACGGATGAGTGTACTTAAAGGTAATATCAGACGGATGAGTGTACTTATAGGTAATATCAGACGGATGAGTGTACTTAAAGGTAATATCAGACGGATGAGTATACTTATAGGTAATATCAGACGGATGAGTGTACTTAAAGGTAATATCAGACGGATGAGTGTACTTAAAGGTAATATCAGACGGATGAGTGTACTTATAGGTAATATCAGATGGATGAGTGTACTTATAGGTAATATCAGACGGATGAGTGTACTTAAAGGTAATATCAGACGGATGAGTGTACTTATAGGTAATATCAGACGGATGAGTGTACTTAAAGGGAATATACAGTTTTCATTCGTTAACTGACTGTTTTATGGGACTTCGCAACAAAACATATTGCTATCGTGATATTTCACTGCGTAAATATATTTTTTGAAAATACATAATTTGATGATGAATTAAAATATGCTCATTTTACACTAGATACAGAAACTGTTCTACTGCAATTTTTGGACAGTAAATATATTAGTTTTAAACAGAAAGAGAGTTTAGGCATATTAATTACCTGGCTAACCAAAGGAAATGATACCCCAACTTATCAGCTAACCAGTGGGAATCAACCCCCAACTTATCAGCTAACCAGTGGGAATCAACCCCCAACTTTATCAGCTAACCAGTGGGAATCAACCCCCAACTTATCAGCTAACCAGTGGGAATTAACCCTCCAACTTTATAAGCTAACCAGTGCGAATCAACCCCCAACTTTATCAGCTAACCAGTGGGAATCAATCCCCCAACTTTATCAGCTAACCAGTGGGAATCAACCCCCCAACCTTTATCAGCTAACCAGTTGGAATCAACCCCCAACTTTATCAGCTAACCAGTTGGAATCAACCCCCAACTTTATCAGCTAACCAGTGGGAATCAACCCCCCCCAACTTTATCAGCTAACCAGTGGGAATCAACCCCCCAACTTTATCAGCTGACCAGTGGGAACCAACCCCCAACCTTTATCAGCTAACCAGTGGGAATCAACCCCCCAACTTTATCAGCTAACTAATGGGAATCAACCCTCCAACTTTATCATCAGCTAACCAGTGGGAATCAACCCTCCAACTTTATCAGCTAACCAGTGGGAATCAACCCTCCAACTTTATCAGCTAACCAGTAGGAATCAACCCTCCAACTTTATCAGCTAACCAGTGGGAATCAACCCCCAACTTTATCAGCTAACCAGTAGGAATCAACCCTCCAACTTTATCAGCTAACCAGTGGGAATCAACCCTCCAACTTTATCAGCTAACCAGTGGGAATCAACCCCCCAACTTTATTAGATAACCAGTGGGAATCAACCCTCCAACTTTATCAGCTAACCAGTGGGAATCAACCCCCCAACTTTATCAGCTAACCAGTGGGAATCAACCCTCCAACTTTATCAGCTAACCAGTGGGAATCAACCCTCCAACTTTATCAGCTAACCAGTGGGAATCAACCCTCCAACTTTATCAGCTAACCAGTGGGAATCAACCCTCCAACTTCATCAGCTAACCAGTGGGAATCAACCCTCCAACTTTATAAGCTAACCAGTGGGAATCAACCCTCCAACTTTATCAGCTAACCAGTGGGAATCAACCCTCCAACTTTATCAGCTAACCAGTGGGAATCAACCCTCCAACTTTATCAGCTAACCAGTGGGAATCAACCCTCCAACTTTATCAGCTAACCAGTGGGAATCAACCCTCCAACTTTATCAGCTAACCAGTGGGAATCAACCCTCCAACTTTATCAGCTAACCAGTGGGAATCAACCCTCCAACTTTATCAGCTAACCAGTGGGAATCAACCCTCCAAATTTATCAGCTAACCAGTGGGAATCAACCCCCCAACTTTATCAGCTAACCAGTGGGAATCAACCCCCCAACTTTATCAGCTAACCAGTGGGAATCAACCCTCCAACTTTATCAGCTAACCAGTGGGAATCAACCCCCCAACTTTATCAGCTAACCAGTGGGAATCAACCCCCCAACTTTATCAGCTAACCAGTGGGAATCAACCCTCCAACTTTATCAGCTAACCAGTGGGAATCAACCCTCCAACTTTATCAGCTAACCAGTGGAAATCAACCCTCCAACTTTATCAGCTAACCAGTGGGAATCAACCCTCCAACTTTATCAGCTAACCAGTGGAAATCAACCCTCCAACTTTATCAGCTAACCAGTGGGAATCAACCCTCCAACTTTATCAGCTAACCAGTGGGAATCAACCCCCCAATTTTATCAGCTAACCAGTGGGAATCAACCCCCCAACTTGATCAGCTAACCAGTGGGAATCAACCCTCCAACTTTATCAGCTAACCAGTGGGAATCAACCCTCCAACTTTATCAGCTAACCAGTGGGAATCAACCCCCCAACTTTATCAGCTAACCAGTGGGAATCAACCTTCCAACTTTATCAGCTAACCAGTGGGAATCAACCCTCCAACTTTATCAGCTAACCAGTGGGAATCAACCCTCCAACTTTATCAGCTAACCAGTGGGAATCAACCCCCCAACTTTATCAGCTAACCAGTGGGAATCAACCCCCCAACTTTATCAGCTAACCAGTGGGAACCATTGCACATTTCCCTTAAGGCAGTGAATCGATGGGACGAGCTGCGACATCAGAGGACTGGCTTCACTTTGTAGTTGTGTAATACTGTATTGGGACTTCTGTTAAGAAAATACACTGACGTTCATACACAGCGGTCTGTATATTGAAATGGTCAGCCTTGGACAAACTGGACTGACTACAATACTGATACAAACAGCGATTTAATCCAATACATCACCCATGACCACCCTATCACATTGGTTCCAGCTGCCAAAAATAGGTGGCTATCTGACCACAACTAGTCATCTAAACAAAAGTAGTCCATCTGATCAGAAGCAACACAATATCACAATTCTTACAGACTAACGTATACATACACACATCTAATGGTGGGAACGCTTCGACTGTTATGAACTTAAATCCATCATTGGTAACAGTTACATGGAAATTGGGGTCAGGTTAGCTTCCAGTGATGCATGATCTGACATTGTTCATCTACAAATGGTAGTGTATGCACTTAGACTAAGTGCAACACACTGCAATCGGAATGTAAGTAACATTTCAAATGACGGAATGAGTGACGGTTTTCCACCATGTACCTATTATGTTCCATTATGACTAGAGCTCGCAAGAGCTTCAAACACCATACTTAATACTAGACAGCGACAATATATCTTTGGCACCCATTACTGCAACATTTTCCAAATGCTACTACACTCACACAGTGAACGGTTGCAACAGATATGATTAGTGACCTCTCATCTCATCATAGGTCATCAGTGGCAAACAACCAGCTCAAATATAAATCTTGGCAACACAAATGTACCTACCTGCTCTAGTCACAATGCATAACTCTAAGCAGTGCAAATTGCTTTAAAAGATATTTACAAGATTTTCCAGCACCCAGTCACCACGTTTTAAAGCATTTTTGTCACCAAAACTGCATCACTAGTTCTATCAGATTGACTGTAATGTATAGACGTTACTCACCATGACTCAAGGACATTAATTACCTTGTCCACTGTAAATAAAAAGCTAATTTGATTGTTAGAAATAAACAAATTCCATTACACCAGAACTTGTAGAAAGTTCATTTAGCCACATCCTGTGGTCAGCAGACTGACGTCACCAAGGTCATGCGACATAAACACTGGTTGCGACTCCTGGCTGACACCTCAATTCAAATACCAACAGTTTCTTGAGAGATAATCACCATTCAAATATAGCAAGAAACTAGAACGTCCATTCAAGGGTGAACATTCTTGTGCATGTGAATCTAAACATCGTTGCGAGCCAGCAGTAGTGTTATCACTACCACTGGCATATATTCTACAGTGTACGGTAGTGTTACCACTACCACTGGCATATATTCTACAGTGTACGGTAGTGTTACCACTACCACTGGCATATATTCTACACAGTGTACGGTAGTGTTACCACTACCA
Organism: Lamellibrachia columna; assembly: GCA_963662155.1. Classification (NCBI taxonomy): domain Eukaryota; kingdom Metazoa; phylum Annelida; class Polychaeta; order Sabellida; family Siboglinidae; genus Lamellibrachia; species Lamellibrachia columna. The sequence continues at coordinate 59,408,492 of OY759266.1, forward strand.
CTGGCATATATTCTACACAGTGTACGGTAGTGTTACCACTACCACTGGCATATATTTTACACAGTGTACGGTAGTGTTACCACTACCACTGGCATATATTCTACACAGTGTACGGTAGTGTTACCACTACCACTGGCATATATTCTACAGTGTACGGTAGTGTTACCACTACCCCCGGCATATATTCTACAGTGTACGGTAGTGTTACCACTACCACTGGCATATATTCTACAGTGTACGGTAGTGTTACCACTACCACTGGCATATATTCTACACAGTGTACGGTAGTGTTACCACTACCACTGGCATATATTCTACACAGTGTACGGTAGTGTTACCACTACCATTGGCATATATTCTACAGTGTACGGTAGTGTTACCACTACCACTGGCATATATTCTACAGTGTACGGTAGTGTTACCACTACCACTGGCATATATTCTACAGTGTACGGTAGTGTTACCACTACCACTGGCATATATTCTACAGTGTACGGTAGTGTTACCACTACCACTGGCATATATTCTACACAGTGTACGGTAGTGTTACCACTACCACTGGCATATATTCTACAGTGTACGGTAGTGTTACCACTGGCATATATTCTACAGTGTACGGTAGTGTTACCACTACCACTGGCATATATTCTACACAGTGTACGGTAGTGTTACCACTACCACTGGCATATATTCTACAGTGTACGGTAGTGTTACCACTACCACTGGCATGTGTATGGAAGTGCACCAAATCATTTGTATTTTGTCCCACTTGCTATCTTGGTCAACGTGTTTATGGGACGTGCCCATGCCCAAACTTCAAAGAGCATTTCTAGGAAATGCCTTGCTTATAAAATTATATAAATCTTCTGATTATTAATTATTATTAACCGTCCGATCAGACAGTTGGTCCATTACCAATTAAAGTTAAGTTCCTGTTTGCAGGCCCCAAACATTCCAGCGAGCAACAATCCCATTGGTTAGAACAGCAACCGAAAAATCTCTGGTTCAACAGGTCGATCTGCAAAGGGTATTGATGTAGTGAGAAGCCCCTGGAGGCAAGGGTGAATCTTAGCAGATACTTTGGTTGTGTGACACTGGGAATGCATGTTTACACAAAGTCAACTGAATATAGTGCATGTATCCAAAGTATCCGAGAACTTTGAAGGTAATACACATATATACAGGGGATCTTAGAAGTGTGTCCAATGACACATGTGTCACACATCTAACCAAGTCTGTGATATCACTGGCCCCTAGACATTGGTGCAGTGACCACGAAGACACTAACTACTGTGACAGTGCAAATACTGCTTCAATGACCACGAAGACACTTCTGTGACAGTGCAAATACTGCTTCAATGACCACGAAGACACTACTGTGACAGTGCAAATAGTGCTTCAATGACCACGAAGACACTTCTGTGACAGTGCAAATACTGCTTCAATGACCACGAAGACACTACTGTGACAGTGCAAATACTGCTTCAATGACCACGAAGACACTTCTGTGACAGTGCAAATACTGCTTCAATGACCACGAAGACACTACTGTGACAGTGCAAATACTGCTTCAATGACCATGAAGACACTACTGTGACAGTACAAATAGTGCTTCAATGACCACGAAGACACTACTGTGACAGTGCAAATAGTGCAATGTTACAATGACCATACATTGCATCCAATAATTATAAAAATTGGTTCTGTTGTGGAATTAGTTGACTCAGCTGGACATCTGTCCTGCATATCTACTGTACTGAACATGATTGACGAGTCCTTTCCACAATGTTGCATTGAAAAGCAGTTACATCAACACCCACACAAAATACTTCCTGTTGGACATATGCTCACCTAAGAATTTGCATGTTTCATTCACTGAACCATGTCTATCGGTGTTCAATCAAGCATGCTCAACCTTTGTTCAATCAACTGTGGCCATCTGACATGTCCTCTCAACGATATCCATCCACGGGGTCAACTCAACCATGTTCTTTACTCGGTTCATTCAACCATGTCCATGCACCGAGTCCATCGATTGGGTCCACTGAATCATGCAGAACATTTCACCCATGGGAAATATCCAAAACCATTCCATCTTATCTGTGTCCCATGATGTCCACCAAACATCCTGCCTCGCAGACATTTATTAAACACTGCCTATCAACTAGACATATCCAGCGGCCGTCGTCAGAGTGGCTTGTCTATGATACAGACACCCCCGTAACTACGACCCGTCGTCATTGACGTGTTCAATACCATCCAGGTGTCTGACTTGTGATTGTAGAATTCTACGGAGCCGAGATTGCTGGAGCCGTCGTCTCCTCCAACAACGTAGAGAAGCCCATCATGGGCCACAACACCTGGAGCAGAGACAGACACGGTCAAACTAACATTAAAACTTTGGGTACAAACACAGTTAGTTCATGTTCAAATTGGTAGTGCATGAATAGAAGAGTGTTTACATATACTAAAATTGTCGAAAGGATTTAATTTGATCATTACGTTGAGTAACTTGTGTAACAATTTTGTTAAGGCAATCTATGGTTCTGAACTGGGACTGTAGATTTTGAGGACGGAACTATAGATTTGTTTATGTTTATGATCATGTTTATAAAAAGTCATATACTTCTTGGGAGCATGGGACCATGTAATTCAAGCAAGGAAGCATAGAATTCAAGCGACTGTAAGCTTAAAAAAATACTGGACTTGTGTTACAGAGGCGGAGCCTGTTTTGTCCTTTTTTGCCCAGTCAAAAATAATTTTATAGTTTGTCCCATGATTTCGTCAAACCTAAATAACACATTTACACAAACAAGCTAGCATGTCGTAGTGGATACTAGAGCTAGCATGTTGTAGTGGATACTAGAGCTAGCATGTTGTAGCAGACACTAGAGCTAGCATGTTGTAGCAGATATTAGAGCTAGCATGTCGTAGTGGATACTAGAGCTAGCATGTTGTAGCGGACACTAGAGCTAGCATGTTGTAGCGGATACTAGAGCTAGCATGTCATAGCGGATACTAGAGCTAGCATGTCGTAGCTGATACTAGAGCTAGCATGTTGTAGCGGACACTAGAGCTAGCATGTCGTATTGGATACTAGAGCTAGCATGTCGTAGTGGATACTAGAGCTAGCATGTTGTAGCTGATACTAGAGCTAGCATGTTGTAGCGGACACTAGAGCTAGCATGTCGTAGTGGATACTAGAGCTAGCATGTCGTAGTGGATACTAGAGCTAGTATGTCGTAGCTGATACTAGAGCTAGCATGTTGTAGCGGATACTAGAGTTAGCATGTCGTAGTGGATACTAGAGCTAGCATGTCGTAGCTGATACTAGAGCTAGCATGTTGTAGCGGACACTAGAGCTAGCATCTTGTAGCTGATACTAGAGGTAGCATGTTGTAGCTGATACTAGAGGTAGCATGTTGTAGCTGATACTAGAGATAACATGTTGTAGCTGATACTAGAGGTAGCATGTTGTAGCGGATACTACAGCTAGCATGTCGTAGCGGATACTAGAGCTAGCATGTCATAGCGGATACTAGAGCTAGCATGTCGTAGCTGATACTAGAGGTAGCATGTTGTAGCTGATACTAGAGGTAGCATGTTGTAGCCGATACTAGAGGTAGCATGTTGTAGCTGATACTAGAAGTAGCATGTTGTAGCTGATACTAGAGGTAGCATGTTGTAGCTGATACTAAAGGTAGCATGTTGTAGCTGATACTAAAGGTAGCATGTTGTAGCTGATACTAGAAGTAGCATGTTGTAGCTGATACTAGGAAAATTTGGTTTTCATTAAATGAGTCTGAAATGAGACAAGATAAATAAATTAAGTTGAGATAGAAGCTCAAAAAAATTTGTTTGGGGGGTTTGGGGATTATTTAAAAGAACATATCCTACCTGCGTTCCTGCGACAGAGGTGCATGTCGGCCACTGGGGTCCACTTATTCAACTCAGGGTCGTACATCTCCACACTCTTCCTCACAAGTGGGCCGTCATGGCCTCCGACAGCGTACAGGTGCCCATCTAGTACGCCCACCCCTAGACACACAATATGCAAGTTCACGTGTTGACTCATCATATTTAAACATCTATTAACATTTCAGCATACAAGCCGCCCAACTTGATGCCTTCACTGCTGGTTCATAATGAGTTTCGAAACTCGTGAAATATTATAGTAGGTGTAAACATTCACTTCAGTCGGCTCTTGTTTTCAACATATACATGCGTGCATGCATGCGTGTGTGTGTGCATGCATGCATGAGCCGGTGTTTACATACAAACAACTAGTTGTAAAATTGTACTGTAATAAATACTGACTGATTTACAATAAAAATGTCATTAAAATGCGAGTGTTACAGACACAGTCTCATCGTTTCTATCATAAAGTCGTGTTTTATACAATATAAACTGTACCTATTCAAACCCCCAAATATATATATATATATATACATATATATATATATATACATACATACATATATATATATATATATCATATATATATATAGGTATAGGCACAGTTTTAAAACAGATGATACGATGTTAATGTAAAATATTAGTAGTGCACAGTAAATGATGAAGGAGCCATACCAGCCCCACTGCGACGACATGACATCTCAGCGACAGGCGTCCATGTGTCTGCCTCTGCGTTGTAGCACTCCACAGTGCTGAGACAGTGACGACTGGCGCCGTCGTACCCTCCGACGGCATACAGCAGGGCTACAGGGCACAAACAGTCACATGACTGAGGCACAAAGGCAGATTTACACACAGCTAATCCATTACTATATAAAATCAAACCATTTTAATTGTATAAACCCCTTGATTTTTCCAGCAGTCGTTGTGTGTTAGCAGTGTAACTATCATAGGGTAACTAATGGTATTTATATTTATCTCAGAGAGTACATATATGTGTTTGTGTGTGTATATATATATATATATGTACATGTGTGTGTATATATATATATATATACATATATATATATATATACACACACATATATGTACATATATATATATACACACACACAGAAGTATATATATATCAGGTTTGGCCGGTATTTCCCGGGGGTGGTATTTCCCGGTGGTAATTCCCGGTATTTCCCGCCCCAGGAAATATTCTTCAAAGTGGGAAATAAGAATTTTTAATATGTTTTTTGTTTAATTTGATTTAATTTGTTTGTTATTTGTATATATGATTATATTACATTGAAGTGTATGTTAGGATGTTAATTGAAGGTGTAAAACTGTTTCGTCCCGGCCAAGGGTACTCATCAGATAGCTTTTAAGGCAGCCATGACATAGTTGTTGATATTGCTCTGCTGCAATTTGGGATGCTTGGCTGCTGGAGTAGTAGTCACCTCGGTCTCAACTTCCTGTGGCCCATCTTCAATTTCTTCATGTCGTCGTTTGTGGGTTTGTTTTGGCAGACCCGGACATCTTTCTCTGTGACTCTTTAGTCGATCGGCCTTCGCGCTAACAATAGTCTGGCAGTCGTTGCGTTTCGCAGTTTGCTTCTTCCCTTCTACGGTAATAGTGTAGAAACCCCATATTGGATTCTTGGCTTTCATGGTTAAGTTGCTGCTAGACTGAGAGTATAATATGCATGTGCTCTGAAAAAATTTACTGAAACCTTATATACCTTAGCAAGATATGAAGCCATTTAGCACTTATTCCTGTGATTGGCTGTGAAACTAATTGACAGCAAATTGACAACTAGCACCCCCTTTAACTGTTTTAAGCTCATGTCTGTGGACTGTCACTGTGGAGATAATTGACACCTTTTGTTAATCAATTAAATGACTCTTCTTAAACAAACACTGGAACAGTACATGCTTGAGTAACAGTGTAAAGATGAAGCCATGTATACCTGTCACTCACTGTCTTTGTACCACTGTATTTTAAAAAGACAATGAAGATTGACACCTTTTTGTGAAATGACACTTCTGTAGCTAAGAGTAAGGGATCATGATATAGATAAGATAGATAATGTGTTATTTATGATGAGCCATATGACCCATGAACAAATTGTCATGGCATCAAGTGTTAAATAACCAGGTAAGAACATACTTTCCATATTTCCCAGTATTTCCCGGTATATATATATATATATATATATATATATATATATATATATATATATACACATATATATTTACTTGTGCATTTGAATTGGATTAGTAATTTAAACCTTAGTATTCCATTTGAAAGCTTGTCTTAAAATCAACCAGTGAACACTTTTGACAATTCCTTGCCATCACCAATTCGCTAAGAAGTGTAGATTTAACCTGTGCACTAACGCCATACATTAGACACATGACATAAGGTTAGCACAGCCTTGTGCAGTACCAACCTCCGACGACGCCAACACCGACGCTGCTCCTGCGAGTACTCATTGGCGCCACCAAACGCCACTCATTGACGCGTGGGTTGTAACACTCGACAGTATTGAGACCTGGGTGTAGAGTCACAATACACTTATGTGTACAATCATAATACACTTATGTGTACAATCATAATACAGCTGGTTGTACAGTCCTAATACACTGGTGTATTTATATTATATAACAATACATATGAGCAAGGAAGTTGTTGAAGTTGTTGCTCAACTGTGCATGTGACGTGACAGGTGTCACTGCCAACTAACCTGAAGATCCGTCGAAGCCGCCGACTGCATAGATGAGTCCGTTGAGAACGGCAGTGCCGAGCGTACTCCGCCGTGCCTCCATACTGCCCACGCACGACCACACGTCCTTGGTAGGGTCGTACACGTCCACAGTCCGCACTCGCAATGACCCGTTGAAACCACCAACGCCATACACCAGGCCATTGATCACAGTGACACCTGGTGAATGCAAGCGCCAAGATACCTGTGATTGCGAGTCCCAACACCAGTGAAATAACATGTTAACATGAACAGTAGTGTACACCGTACATGAAAGCCTTGTGTTCTGGCTACAGCTCAGACTCTATGCATGGCATTGCATGCATGTATTGGCTATATATTATATAGATATCTCAAAGTCCATTACTACAAGAACTCACAATAAGAACCATGACTTAAGTTGTGGACAAACATGGACACACGCAAGCACGCACGCTTATATATACACACATCACATGGCACTGATTTGTCTGATGGCAGCACTCTCATGACACCAGAAACCAGCTCGTTACAGACCGAAGCCGATTCAAGATGGCAGCACACACGCACATTGATGGATCACTGAAATCGGTCGCCTTAACACTGGATTTATCATCCTTTAAAACTAGGGAGTCACACAGACTCCCACCAAGTCCAAGGGACATATAAGGAGTCTGTAGGTGAAACAAGGAGTCTCGGACTCACAGACTACCATGAAAATTGAAGCTTGCGTATCTTTGTTGCGCTCACAAAGGAGAGTGCCAAGAACAGCTAGCTGCCTAACTCTTAGTATTCTTCTGAAGAACTTTGGTGACTCAAGTGAGACAGCCTGCACCAGTCAAGTCTGGTGTCAGCTTGCAGTCAGGCTAAAGAACTTTGGTGACTCAAGTGAGACAGCCTGCACCAGTCAAGTCTGGTGTCAGCTTGCATTCTGGCTAAAGAACAAAGTGGGTATTGAGACATGAACACTAGCAAGTGCTAATTGGAACTGATCAAAATGATCTGTCCCAGGTCTGATGGTAGGTGTGTTGTATTATGGAAGATGTATTGTATGACGACAGGTGTGTTGTATGATGGCAGGTGTGTTGGTGAATTGGGATATTTTGTATACAAAAAATCCCAATTCACCAACACACCTGCCATCATACAACACACCTTTAATGGAAGATGTGTTGTATGACGACAGGCGTGTTGTATGATGGCAGGTGTGTTGGTGAATTGGGATATTTTGTATACAAAAAAAGTTTGTCGTATGAACAAATACTTTACAGGCTGTAACTGATTGTAATTGAAGTGTTGCAATTACACAGTATATTTCAATTAGAATTACATAATATTGTTGTAATCAATTACAATGTAAACTGCAATTACAATGACGTAACAGGAACCACCCTGATATTACAACTGTAATTGTTAGTGATAGCCCGCCGGATGGCAACACTAGTCAGCAGTCAATGTGAACATTTATTATTTAGATTATTCTGTTTACTTTATCATATTATACCATATTATAATATATCGTACTATATTATATAGCTAATTTGTTGACTTTAAATGTTCTGTTTCACATACAACCTGATAACCACAGACTATATTACTTTCTACTCAAGCCTATGTTACTGTACTATTGTGGTAGACACACCATGTGACCTGTCTGCCTGATCATTGTACTTCGCGATCTTGATAAAGGAGCTTCTGCTGCGAGTCCTATGCCGTGTGCAATCGCATTCATGTAATTCGTTGACGTGCTCACTGAGTCCTTATACTACTTGTGAGCTTGGCTAAGTGTAAGGTATTCGTGGCGTAAGGGGAGAGTTGACCAGGCTGATCCTGGCAGCTCTTCAGCAGTTCGTGGAACATAACAACAACCATCTACTCACAGGTCTACATAACCAGACTGAACCAGCTGACACTTACCGCAGCGACACCGACGCGACGGCATGTCAGCCACCTGAGCCCACTTCTCCTCCTTGAAGTCAAAGCATTCTACACTGCGAATGGCCTTGGGAGCTTGGCCACCAATGACCAGAAGTACCTGCAATGACAAAGTACTCCAATGACCAGTATTACCTGCAATGATATAGTACACCAGTGTGCAGAAGTACCTACAATGACAAGGTACTCCAATGACTAGAGTACCTGCAACAACAAAGTACTCCAGTAACAAAGTACTTTAATGACCAAAAGTACCTGCAATGACATAGTACACCAGTGACCAGAAGTATCTGCCGTGACAATGACCAGAAGTACATGCAATGACAAAGTACTTGAATGACCAGAAGTACCTGCAATGACAAAGTACCCCAATGAGGTCCCACCAATGACCAGAAGTACTAATGTGAGTTCAATTACACTGATGAAACCGCCATAGATTAGCACCACCACCAACCCCAACACCACTACCAACCCCAACACCACCACACTGACATAACATAACCATACTTGTTCCATACCGGGTGTACGAGTGCTCTCACCTTGGGCAGCCCAAGGGGAGTCCTGGGCTTGGTGCGGGGCGTCTTGTAGACAAGTTTCTGCTGTGGTCGCAGGAGGTGGTACTTCATCGCCTCGATGAGGTAATCCTTGCACTCACTGTTGCTTTTGATCAGCTGCTCCTCCTCGACCCGCTGTACAAGGAACTCCTGGGAGAGCAGCGGCAGTCGGACATGCTCAACCAGCTCTGACACAAACTGTTGACGCATTGCTAGGTCACGACGCACCCACTGCATGACTGACTCAAACACCTGGGGACAAACAGGACAACTCAATGTCACACTGCAGCCACTGTGTGATGAAAGCAAACACAGTTGATTTCAGTGATTTTACTTCCCCAGAAATTACTGTTGTCAGCCAGCGACACTAGTAAGTTTGAATTGGCAGTGAGATGGTGTATCATGAAACAGGATGAAGACATATGACTTAGGTGGTGAGGTTCATGAAATACTTAAGCATATTAACATTTCACACAAAAATGCCAATGTCGGTGGAAAGTGTGTATCTCTGAGTGCGTTTGCCACCACAGAAAACTATGGTCTGACCCCGACTGCTATTGACACTGTTACAGATTGTGACATGCCTCACCTGTTCCTCCGAGGTCACGGTCAGTTGGTCACTACAGATGAGCTGACAGACTTGACCAGCTGTTAGGTTGAGGAACTCTTCATTCTGGACAACCTCACTGAAATGCAACAAACAACCTCACTGAAATGCAACAAACAACCTCACTGAAACGCAACAAACAACCTCACTGAAACGCAACAAACAACCTCTCTGAAATGCAACAAACAACCTGACTGAAACACAATAAACAACCTGACTGAAACACAATAAACAACCTCACTGAAATGCAACAACCTCACTGAAATGCAACAACCTCACTGAAATGCAAGCAGTGTAGATTTGTATACAAACAATACTGACAGAAAAGACCGGGCCATATATACCGGTAGATTAAAATACTTTGGATTGCTGAGAACCCAATGTCTTCCTTGTCTACTCCCATCAGGAGTTTGTTTCTTTGGATCTTGTTAAAGTATAAACAGACTAGCGGCAAACAAACAATCAATATTACAAACACTTTCTACTGCAATGATGTAAAAATATCTGAAATAAGGGAACATTGTTTATGAAGGACTTCTTGTTTCTGGACATTTTGTTATGTTAATACATTCTATATTTAGTCTGCAAAATGAGAGTTCACATTTTCTCAATGAATGCCTTACCTGAAGTGCTGCTCGGTGTAGATCTGTGCATACTGCTGCAACTCCTGGCACGCATGTAGGTCGGCGAACGCCCGGATTCCTAGACAGTTAGATGGGTGTAGCTGAGACTGGAGGAACTCACAGCAAGCGTCTCGTACCTCCACCAACTGTAGGATGTTGGCTGCCGGCAACAACATCTGCCAACCAATACTTGGACATCACACAACATATGTCATGAATGGACATTTTACAACAACATATGTTCAGCTATCACAACAACATATGTCAATGCATGGGCATCTTACAACAACACATGTTCAACTATCACAACATCTGTCAAACTACGTAAACATTATGGACATCGAAAAAACACACATATACCAACTGTCCTTTTTGAATGTAGTTGTGATTTTCACAATCAAAACAGGGTGTGGTCAGTGTAATTTTACAACAAAATATGTGAAACACAGCAGTCCATGGCTTCTACTTTATTTTACAAAAAACTGTCAACTATCACAAAGTAATAGTTCATTTTGTTTCTGTCAATTGTTCCAGAACAAGTAATTGAGACAGCTCTCTGCAACATAATTTAGCTAAAATATGTTATTGAATATGACACACTGAATACATCTGGCCCAAACTCACATGGCTAAATGTCTATTTAAACTGATGTAGTTGCAGATACAGAACCTTACATGTGCAGTCGTGCACACAAGACTGAACTGTCTAAGTGTCCTGATACATGTGCACTCGTGCACACAAGACTGAACTGTCTAAGTGTCCTGATACATGTGCACTCGTGCACACAAGACTGAACTGTCTAAGTGACCTGATACATGTGCACTCATGCACACAAGACTGAACTGTCTAAGTGACCTGATACATGTGCACTCATACACACAAGACTGAACTGTCTAAGTGTCCTGATACATGTGCACTCATACACACAAGACTCAACTGTCTAAGTGTCCTGATACATGTGCACTCGTGCACACAAGACTGAACTGTCTAAGTGTCCTGATACATGTGCACTCATGCACACAAGACTGAACTGTCTAAGTGACCTGATACATGTGCACTCATACACACAAGACTGAACTGTCTAAGTGACCTGATACATGTGCACTCGTGCACACAAGACTGAACTGTCTAAGTGTCCTGATACATGTGCACTCATACACACAAGACTGAACAGTCTAAGTGTCCTGATACATGTGCACTCATGCACACAAGACTGAACAGTCTAAGTGTCCTGATAACCTGACAAACTTTGATGGCAAGTTGTGTACATGGCTGCAACCTCTGACTGTTATTATGATTTAATCCTCTAATGACCCTACTAAAACATAAAATCTAAATAATCATTACAAACAGTAGTAGGTAGCAACAGTCATGCCGATTCAATAACCATTTAGTATACTAGTAAAAGTTTACATATCTAAAATAAAAACAACTAGCAAACCGAATGTAGTTACTACAATACAAGAAATGTTAACACTAACTCTAGGACAGTTGCTACAATATTTGATAAATTAAGCTAAACAATAACAACAATGATGAGGAAAACATTAAACAAAGTTCTACCCTAAAGCAGTTGCTACAATACATAAAATAAACAAACACGAGACATTTAAAGCAAAGACAAAGACCACCTGTTTCCCCCTATCCTTACCTGGACATTGTGTTCAGTGAAAGACACCTGGACATTGTGTTCAGTGACAGACACCTGTGTATCCTTACCTGGGCATTGTGTTCAGTGACAGACACCTGTGTGTCCTTACCTGGACATTGTGTTCAGTGACAGACACCTGTGTATCCTTATCTGGACATTGTGTTCAGTGACAGACACCTGTGTGTCCTTACCTGGACATTGTCTTCAGTGACAGACACCTCTGCAGTGTAGATGAACTCCACAAGCAGATTGAGAGCGCGTCCATCTATTCCTTGTAGCACAACGCGTTCTGCCTTTGACTCGGTCAGTTCGCCCGTGAACATGGCGTAGAAGTAGGGACTGCACGATGCCAACACTGCCCGGTGTGCCGCGATCTCTATGTCATCCACCACAATCAGCACATCACACAGCATCTTCTGTCTGTGGCAAACGACAAGGGAAAGATGTCATTTCAGTTGCTGCAAACTTACAAAATATCAGGTTTGCTTGCATGTTATTCCAACTGCTAGTAATTGTAAACAATATACAGACAATGGTTGAGCCATTATTCAAACAACATGAAAAGACCAGTAGGCTTATCATTTTATGGTTTCAGAAATACCTGCTCAATGAAACAATGCAGGAGTACCAAGCCAGTTACTAACTGTTGGGATGCCCCATTGGGGTGGCTATGGCTTCACACATTCCTAGCACACACAAAGGGCATGGTTTCAGATATGTGCAGGCAGACAATAAATGTTATCTTAGAGCAGGAGTTGCAACCTGTCTTGAATTCAAAGTAAGCACATCACACCCCACGATAGTTTGATTTGAGCAGAACTTCTGAGTTCTTTTTTCAAATTGCCACATGGTAACATTGCCACGCAGACCCTTTGTTAAAAATTGGACAAAATTAATGTTCTCACCTCAGATCTTCAAATGGTGTACAAATGTATGTTTAGCTGCTACAAACACTTTGAGTTCATATACAATTCTAGGGTTGGATTGAGGACCACATTGGAAATAAAACCAAACTGCACCAGCACAAGAAAATGAGGTTAAATTCATTTTCTTTCAATTCCAATTCAACTTACCCAAAATCTTTCAATAAAAATTCTGCTTCGTGAAAATTTTTCAATTCAAATTCAGGAATTTAATTGAATAATTCCAATTCATTTTTGAATTCACCCCAGTCTTGCACTACTGTAAAGACTGCCCCAGCAAAAACAAAAATAGTTTTTGTTAGCAAAAACCTAATTATGCTTAAATTAATCTGACTGGTGTGCTAGCAAAATAAACTGTTGAAAAATATGTTCATCTTTTAAGGAGTGAATAGTTTTACCATTATCCTTATACCTATCGTAGTTTCTGCAAGTTTTAGGGAAAAAACTTTAAAAACACATTTTGTTCTGTTTCTACCAATAGTCCTGCTCTATTTTCGAGAAAATTGTTCTACTTGCGTAAACACCAAGTAAAAGTACTATAGCTACCTTCCGAAAAAAATCAAGACAAATTCATTCCAAATTGCATTTCCACCATAAATCTTTGGTGGTTCTTCGTTCTGATAATGACTTGCGCATACAAGTCCGCAATTATGCTTAATTATTTTGTTTTGTTGCGCCCCTGAGCTCAGTTTCCTGAGGATATAGGCGCCATAGAAGTTAATTATTATTATATTACATTGTTTGTGAGCGTTAATATTAACTTCAGAAAGCAGTACTGTTGAAAAGCAATGCCCTCAGAAAGCATTAAGCTTTAGAGACAGAGCCCTGGATATGTATCCCCCTCACTTTCTCCCCCTCACTTTCTCCCCTCACCTGCGCAGTGTAGTGAGTGTGTCAAATGCCTTATCAGCATGGTTCTGATGTTTGTATGGCGGCTTCTCGAACTGCTGAAATGTTTCCATGGCAACCGAGGTGCAGGATCCTGGTTGTTGGTCATCCTCCATTCTGTAGAAACAACATTTCACTGTGAGAGTTTGTTCACACCCATTAATGTAATTAAATAGTCACAACATATTGTTGAGTACTTGGTAAGATGTAAACTGTCTTTTGTTATGTATCAACAATCTCTGCCTTTATGTCCAGAACATTCAACATGATATCTCAATTCAACCAATATGGGAGTTGCTTGTAGCAAGAATAATAAAGTTGTTCATTAAACAATAACCATAATTAATTATACTACACCTCTTCAATGGTAATGTCTCTCGCGAAGTTGACATTCCCATCCCTCTACCTCTCCCTTCCTCTACCTATCCGCTCCCTCTACCTATCCCTTCCCCTCTGTCTACCTCTCCCTCTACCTCCCTCTGCCTCTCCCATCCCTTTACCTCTCCCTTCCCCTTTCTCTACCTCTCCCTTCCCACCTTCAGCAGGATGAAGGTGGTCATCAACTAGAAGAAAACTAGTGTATAGAAGAACATGTAATGTAATGTTTACACTAAAAACGAGTTGGTCTGATCCTCGTTTATTTTTTATTTATTAATATATTGTTCTTGATACTAGCATAAATATATCCAATGAACACAGCCCACCAAAATATGTTTAATAAACCCTAAACGTATGTTTGTAATTTGCCAGAAATAGTCGAAATCTGTGGCCTCGTGAAATCCAGTGGCTATCAGCTACAGAAGAGGCAGGGCTTAATCCTTGGTATTGTATGCAAAACCAAATGATGTCAACAACTTCAAAAACAACTGTGACTAAGTGACAATTTTTTTGATTGTACCTATTGTCATTTTTAATCAACTTTCGCACGACGTGACTTTTGACAAAGTGCCACATCAAAGATTGCTACTTAAATTAAAAGCCCATGGTATCGGGGATAGCATAACTGACTGGATAGAACAATGGCTGACTGACAGAAGACAACGAGTTGTAGTAGATGGCGAAGTTTCAAATTGGAAATCGGTTTTGAGTGGGGTACCTCAAGGATCAGTATTAGGACCTATATTATTCTTAATTTATATCAATGACTTGGACGAGAGTATAACAAGTAACGTACTGAAATTTGCGGACGACACAAAACTGTTTAGAAAGGTTAATACTGATGGTGATAAACAACATTTACAAAACGATCTGGACAGATTAGTGAAATGGTCTGAGAAATGGCAGATGCTGTTCAATTTTGGGAAATGTAAATGCCTACATACAGGACATGGGAACTTGAATGTAAACTATAAAATGGGAGCTACTGTTCTTGGTACTACTGTAAAAGAAAAGGACTTAGGAGTTACAATAAGCGCTGATATGAAAGTTTCAGAGCAGTGTGGTATTGCAGCTTCAAAGGGTAATCAAATTCTTGGATTGATTAGAAGAAACATAACATATAAGGGAAAAAAGTTAATTATACCTCTTTATAAAGCAATAGTTAGACCTCATTTAGAATACTGTATACAAGCATGGAGACCATATCGTAAGAAGGATATAGATACGCTTGAACGCATACAAAGGAGAGCAACTAAAATGATTCCAGAACTTAGAGACCTTAGTTATGAAGAACGCCTGAAAGAATGTGGTTTAACAACTCTAGAGACAAGGAGGTTAAGAGGAGATCAGATTGAAGTTTTTAAGATATTGAATGGGTATGAAAATATTGATAGAAATATGTTTTTCTCACTCAAGAAGGATAGCAGAACTAGAGGACATGAGGTAAAATTAGTAAAGGATCAATGTAGATTGGACATCAGGAAGCACTCGTTCTCACAGAGGACAATAAATGAATGGAACAAACTGTCTACAGATTGTGTAACTGCTAGCAGCGTGAATATGTTTAAAAACAAGGTTGACACATATATCAGGAGGGCGGGTTATAAGTAGGTGAACATTGTTGGACTCTCGATAAGCCAATGGCTTCCTTGTCCACTTGCCATCTGGGCCTTTGGCTTGGATGGCAAATCTTGTTAAATCTTGTTAAACTGATGATATACAACTGATGATATACATTTTCGGTTGTTCATCTCCAGGTTATTTTTTATTGTCAATAGCCGGTGAAATCGTTGTTTACAAATAACCTACAAATTAGTTCTGAATTATCCGATTCAAGAGAACAAAAAACATCATTACCGAGCACCACTGAACGCTATTCGCTGTATGACTGTTTTGTGTTGGGTGATATGCTGGTTCGATGAATTGTCAGTTGAGCAGACAAAGTCACTTAAATTACTGCCACTGCCCTGGAACAAATTTTATTTAGTAATCAGTAGTAATGTTGTAGATCAGTAATATTTGGGCGTTGGCGAAAAAAGGTGTGTTTCCGGTAACCCGACCCTACCTAGAAAAACGGGCTGACCATAATCTTTTTATTTGATATTTCAATCAATATTCGTTTTGTTACATTTAGTTAAAACTAATAAAAAAAACCGCAAGTATAATTTAAAGTGCATATTCAATGACATGTGTGCACTACCAAACTTATTTGGTGGTCTTGTTATATGCTGAATCATGTTGGCTAGGGATGGCAAGATGGCACTTGCGTATTTAGTCTGCGTAATAAAATGCCAGTGCTTATTCCACGTGAAAATCCTACATGGAAATTTGTTATACTGTAAAACGAAAGGTTTGACAGTATTGCCAAAGAGTATGGCTGCAGCGATGGATCATGTGAAATCGCCATGGCGGAACTGGAGGAAGGACCGTGGACAACCGTGTCGCGCACGGACGCGTTGTTTACCTCACCGGCACCAGTCATAAACGTGGTTATGGCATTTAGATGTAAATTCATCACGATGTCATGCACGCTGGATCTTGCCAATACCGGCCCTTCGAAGTGGCATCAGCTGTTAAGGACCAAGCAGGCAAGGGCAGGGACAAAACTTCTGCCAAGATGCCACCAAAACACTTTGCAAAAGCTCCTGCTTCTAACGTCAAGCAACATGATGAGGACGACATGTCAGGCACACCTCACTGCGCAAACAGCCCAACTGCTCATAGAGTGTGTTGAATGTCGGAAAACAAGAGTTGTGTACGGCAGAAGACAACTGTCAGAATGGCAGAAAACTACGTTTCCTATGCTACTGTCACAGTTTGACTGCACTTGTGGTAGCCACATCACTGCATTTACATCATCGTAGTTAGGATGGACATCAACAGTTCAAGCCCAGTAGAAGCCCCATTCTACAGCTCTCTGCCCTGGGACGAGGGAACATATGATTTTACTCGTTACTGTGGTGCAGACGGGGCTGAAAGAGACGCGCAGCTGAAACAAAGTTTCAGAAGTGTTTCCCATCTGTGCTGGGTGCAGCAGGGATGGCTGTGTGAAAACTGTGAATCGCAGTTGGAACATATCTGGCAAAAGGGCGTTGCGTCACATTGCAATTTTTAAAGATTTAGTTTAATGGTATTCTTTGTTTTAATTAAACCGATTTTATTACGTGATATCTACATTCAGCAATAATAATAGTGTGTCCATAAATTTACTGTAGTGTTAAAAAATATATAATAAAAAATATTTCCCTACCTAAGTAAGTTTTTTTGGCCCGTTACCTTACATCTTTTTGTTTAGGCCTTACTTGCATAAAACGTGTTTAATTGTCATTGAATAAAAAGATATTTATGTGTTGTTGATGTACTAGAAATCTGGCGGCGATATGTGGCCGATTTCATTGTCAGGTCTGAAAGTGCAACATCTCAGCCAGTGCAAAGTTCAGTCGTCAGGAATTAATCCTCTCCTCAGCTGGTGGTACGCTACGATTAGGTACGGCTAGGCCCTCGGCAAACACTGGAAACATTGTTTGCATCAACGGAACAACCAGTCTTCATATAGATGAGGCTCTTCATACTCACGCAGATGTATTCATTGCAATACGTTGACACACAGTCACTAAACATTTATGTTAAAAGATTACGATACATGATTTGTTTTGGTAAAATTAGCCTAGGCCTTTGCGAAACTCACTTCACCGGAGGTGCATTTTGCGCATGCGTCGCAGTGATTTCCTGTTTACCAGAGGTTGGCATCATTCGCTGCTCGGAAACGAGAACTGTGGCGGAATGCGGCTGTGGTGACGGCGCGCTCGAAATGGAAAGCAACATCGACACCAAGGTAAGACAAGTGTAATTGCATACGTATTTGATGTTGTTATTTGTCTGTTTTTGTAGTTAGAATATACATGTTGTGCGTCTTGCTTGTCTTGTCGTAGTAGTCGGTGCCCGCGCTAGTTGCGAGCCGAGGCCAGAGCGGCAGAGCGCCCAGCCCCAATCCTAGAGACAGAAAGCGACGTGGTGGCCGTCAATTCATAAATCCATAATGCACGCGCTTCAGTTTATTTATAACAAGTGTCATGAGCTAATGCAGAACGTAACCATTCTGCCAGTAAAACGGGTCAAATACCATCCAACACAGCTAATGACTAATGTGTGTCAGTGACAGTGGCAGTTAGGCTATGTGAATCTATGACTACTAATAGTACTATATATATATATATATATATATATATATATATATATATATATATATATATATATATATATATATATATATACAAATATCACATAACACATTCATTGTCAGTTAGTGTCGGACACAGTTGGTGACCAACCTTAAGATATTTTAAGATGGGTCTGATCGCAAAAGTTATTTGTAAAGCACACTCCATCATATGCTACACTTAGAGCACATCACTTTATGAGAGAGATTGTGTGTATATCCTGTTGCACAAATATGTTTCGTAAATTAGTTTATCCCTGTTCAAATCTTTAAATGCGTGTGATCGTCTATATATCACTGCTTATACACTACTAGTACATCTTTGTTGAATATGTAACTTTTGTGTGTGCGCGTGCATGCACGCATGCGTGTGTGTCTGTACATACACATATGCAAGAGCTAACTGACTTTTGTTGTTGTTGATATTTTCAATATATTAAGTATGGGCGTGTACAAACAATGTTTAGAGATTAATGGGTAGATTTGTATAAGTTTTTAACTTCTCATCTGCTCCTTTTCAAGCAATATTTCCTTGTTTGATTATGAACAATACACACAAGTATTGTGCGCATGACAAGACTATATAATAAAGTATAAACTGACTGGATGGTTGGTTTACCAAACATCAAACAACATTCAAATATCTTCACTGGTTTGGGTTTTGCAGATTCTCTTCTACTTCGTATAGGTTTTTTTAATAAAGTCAAGTTATAAAGTATAGATATTATCAAGTTATATAGTATAGATATTATCAAGTTATATAGCATAGATATTATGTTATAGAGTATAACATATATCTATCTATATATATATATATATATATATATGACATGAAATGTTAATGTTGTGAAGACATAGTATGTCATTCATATGATGTGACATAGTATGTCATTCCCTACTAATGTTTTAGAGCTTGGCAGAGTTCTTTGTTAAATGGCTGCATTGTCAGATACCTTTGAGGACGGAGGTCTCTCACTGTGCTCTGGCATTATTGGTACTTGGCAAATACTGGGCATGCTGTTTAATATTTACACTGAAGTCTGAGCTAATGCCTGGTTCTGCTGATACTGGTCTGTATAACAGTACCAGAATATGCACAGTTCATTAACTGGCTTATGTTGACTAGTGTGTTGATGTAATTGAACAAATAAAAATAACTTCAAACACATTGCAGAAATTTTGTCGAATAAGGAAATATAAACATAACTGTTATTATACTAATTTCTTAGAAATAGTGGAGTGATTGACTGTTTAACCTGTTTTCCAAATAATATATGTAACCCTGAATTGTGAGATATTATGATCAGTTTAGGGTTTTCACTGACAAATGACAACTCTCTATGCTTCATGACACAGTCATATTCCAATTATCAAATGGATATACTCAACTGAAGTATGCAATAAAATAGTAGCTACATGTGCCTCTTTTTATGGAAATCAACTCTTTTATGAAACCCCTTTTGTAAGACACTAAACAGATGTTTAGGTCCTATGTAAAGGCCCATCGACTTTTTGAAATTTTATTGTCACAAACTTTTATATTTCTTGTGATTGTAGCTGTGCTTGGAATGGGGCAACTCATTGCTGGCAGAAGTCAACATGGCTGTCACCATGCTGGCTGACTTCCAGGAGGCTTCCGTACTCAGTCTGCTCATAGACATCCTGTGGCCAGCCTCCAGGCTACAGTCACAAGTGCAGGTAATTTCACTGACTTACCTGTTGTGTGCATGTTTTAGTTTTACTCTCATGTATTTGAATCACCTGTGATTTCAGTCAATATCACCTGTGATTTCAGTCAATATCACCTGTGATTTCAGTCAATATCACCTGTATGGTGTTCCATGCACGCATCATGTAAAACTTTATGTTTGTATCAGATAAACTATGCTTCAGTGATAAACATACTTTCCAATCTGACGTTTGTGTTCGGATTATCAGATAGTGTAGTAATAAAACATTTGTGCATTTGTGATTTGAAAAAGCAAAGTTAAATACAACTTTTGCCCAAAAAATTGCTAGAAAAAAGATGTTGCATTACACCAATACCATTGTCTTGGTGAATGGCATGTATGGAGATGTTCCAGGTGTCATGTATGGAGACGTTCCAGGTGTCATGTATGGAGACGTTCCAGGTGTCATGTAGGGAGACGTTCCAGGTGTCATGTAGGGAGATGTTCCAGGTGTCATGGCAACATTTTTTTTTCTCACTTGCTGAAGTCACCCCAGATTATGTACATTGAAAAAGTGACTGAGGGAGATTAACTTACATGCATTGTTCATTTATATTATTTATTACACACTGCTAGTAACCATGTCGCCTTGTTATGTTTTTGATGTGGTCCCTTGTGACATGGTCCCTGTGGTGCATATTAGGTTGAGAAGAGTTGATGTGAACCATGTGTTAGGTGAAAGCAATAATTACAGCAGGCATTTAGGAACTGACATTACAGATTGCGTGCCATACTTGTTACACATTATGTGGCATGGGGCCAATCTTCACAGATCATACATTCCTTCGTGAATTCACTATTATGTGTACTGAATGACCTGCTCAGTATTAAATGACCTGCTCAGTATTAAATGCAGAAGCAGCTTGTGGGGTGAGGCCACAATTAGTTTTAGCATTACCATTTAAGCATTTCTGCAGAACATTTTTCTTACAATTTCCTTTAAAGTTTCACAGTACATTAAACATTATTTATCATTTAAATATTAAACTTGTGAAAATGACACCTTGGTTTTTTACGAATACCCCCATCAATTTTTTTTCAATTTTTTTACCATATATATCAATTTTCTATTGTTGGTGCATTTGGCAAAACTTATTTAATGCTTCAATACATAAACATTCAATGGAAAATAGCAAAGTGGCTCCACCTCTATGTACAATGACATAAGGGTGTTCACACTTTTGCAAGTTACCCAGTCTAACAATCAGAATTATTTTTTTTAATCAGTTGAACAAAAATATGCACTGACTGCACATACTGATCAATTGAACAAAAGTATGCACTGACTGCACATACTGATCAATTGAGCAAAAGTATGCACTGCCTGCACATATTGATCAATTGAACAAAAGTATGCAATGCACTGCACATACTGATCAATTGAACAAAAGTATGCACTGACTGCACATACTGATCAATTGAACAAAAGTATGCACTGACTGCACATACTGATCAATTGAACAAAAGTATGCACTGACTGCACATACTGATCAATTGAACAAAAAATATGCACTGACTGCACATACTGATCAATTGAACAAAAATATGCACTGACTGCACATACTGATCAATTGAACAAAAGTATGCACTGCCTGCACATACTGATCAATTGAATAAAAGTATTCACTGACTGCACATATTGATCAATTGAACAAAAGTATGCAATGCACTGCACATACTGATCAATTGAACAAAAGTATGCACTGACTGCACATACTGATCAATTGAACAAAAGTATGCACTGACTGCACATACTGATCAATTGAACAAAAGTATGCATTAACTGCACATACTGATCAATTGAACAAAAGTATGCACTAACTGCACATACTGATCAATTGAACAAAAGTATGCACTGACTGCACATACTGATCAATTGAACAAAAGTATGCACTGACTGCACATACTGATCAATTGAACAAAAGTATGCACTGACTGCACATACTGATCAATTGAACAAAAGTATGCACTGACTGCACATACTGAGGATAACATTTTAGTTTGCTGTCATGTTCTTAGTTGTTATTTATTGTCTTTGATATTATTGTGGGACTGGATTTGCTTGCACTAGGTGGCTATCCATGTGTGACACATCAATAGAAATACATGACTGTTTGCTCTGAATATCTGTGTAAACACTTAAGAAATATTGCTTGTGCGATGCAGCACGTTAATCTGTAGCAGACATGTTCAAAATACTTTCACCTGTCCTTATATTAGTAATCTGTTATGATTGAAAGTTTCTCTAAATAGCACAGGTTAGTGTAAACAAAATGCAATATTTAACACATCACTGTATTGTTGGATGTGAATGGACCTTTCTATGCACAGCTGTAGTACAAACTTATTCAAGATAACAACTTGGGCATTTCCATGGAGGTTTCTGTACGTATAGTTTATGATTTTAGCCAGTAGTATGAGATCAGGTTTACATTGATATTAAATTATCATTCAGTTGATATTATATATTCAAGTATTTAAGGTGAATAAATTATTATTATTATTTACTCTAGTCTTTAATTTATTATTTACCATAACCTGCTATAATAAACTACTGAATAATTTGCTTAATTTCACACAGGTAATTGGGGCATTGTTTGACACTTCATGACTCGTATCATTCGTTCATTCTTGTCTTTAGTCATCATTGTTAAAACATATTTTAGGTAATTTATTATTTATCTGAATGTTGTGTTATTTGTAGGCTCTTTCAGGGGAATCAAACATCAAACAGCTCCATGTCATCTTTAACCACCTCCAGAGTATCAAAGTGAAGCATTCCATCACTCCAGAGGGTAAGTTGTAATATGTAATCACATGATAGGCTAAATTATAATACTTATTAAAATTATTGAATGTCATTTCCATCGCATGGCATAAGCTATCAGTTACACTACAGTGAGAACTGTAGAAATATTACTGCTTCTCCTCCAGAGTGTGTTTGTATTGTATGAATAGTGCTACAGTGAGAACTGTAGAAATATTGCTGCTTCTCCTCCAGAGTGTGTTTGTATCGTATGAACACTGCTGCGGTGAGAACTGTAGAAATATTGCTGCTTCTCCTCCAGAGTGTGTTTGTATCGTATGAACACTGCTGCAGTGAGAACTGTAGAACTATTGCTGCTTCTCCTCCAGAGTGTGTTTGTATTGTATGAACACAGCTGCAGTGAGAACTGTAGAAGTATTGCTGTTTCTCCTCCGGAGTGTGTTTGTATTGTATGAACACTGCTGCAGTAAGAACTGTAGAAGTATTGCTGCTTCTCCTCCAGAGTGTGTTTGTATTGTATGAACACTGCTGCAGTGAGAACTGTAGAAGTATTGCTGTTTCTCCTCCGGAGTGTGTTTGTATTGTATGAACACTGCTGCAGTGAGAACTGTAGAACTATTGCTGCTTCTCCTCCAGAGTGTGTTTGTATTGTATGAACACAGCTGCAGTGAGAACTGTAGAAATATTGCTGCTTCTCCTCCAGAGTGTGTTTGTATTGTATGAACACTGCTGCAGTGAGAACTGTAGAAGTATTGCTGCTTCTCCTCCAGAGTGTGTTTGTATTGTATGAACACTGCTGCAGTAAGAACTGTAGAAGTATTGCTGCTTCTCCTCCAGAGTGTGTTTGTATTGTATGAACACTGCTGCAGTGAGAACTGTAGAAATATTGCTGTTTCTCCTCCGGAGTGCGTTTGTATTGTATGAACACTGTTTCTCCTCCCTCCTCTTGTGCTACTTTGTACAAGCATTAAAAACAATTTATTTTGTAAGTATTTTATACTTATCAGAATGTATTTATATCATTGTCATGTATAGTCTGTGCTTTTTCTAAGAACCCCCCTGTGGAAATAAATGCTTGCACTTTTCCAGTCATCTTGATATTTTAATGTACCTTGTGTTCACATTTGATGCACTCCTTCAATGTGTACAGGTTACAGTTTTATATTGAATAAATCAAATCAAATTGAGACAACTGTTGTGTCTAGGCCTGCACATGGCCTAATCTAACCATGAGCTGTGACACACAACAGTTAGTCCATGCAAACTGTGACCTCCTTGACAGAAGTAGGTGTGACAATACCTGGCCATTATCACACCTGGCCCACACTGTCAATCTCCTGTGACAACATGCAGCATTAGTCTTGCAACACCCTTTGTGTAGTTGTGATTGTTGTTTGGGATTAGGGTTCTCTTGAATGTGGGGTGGATGTCCATTAAGTGGTGTATGCTGCCTTTAAGTGTTCCTAGGTGGAAGTTGATGGCATATGGTGGGGGAGGTAGGATATTCCCAAGGGAAATTAAAGATGCCTGTTAAATGGGCCACAGAGGACTGGGTACTGGAGTGAGGTGTGCATTATTCATGAGGTGTGAACTCACATTGTGGACACACTGTGTGTGTGTGAATGTGTGTAAATGTGCCTTTGTGGATACGGGTCAGTGGACAGGCATTAACATGCATATGTCTGTCATATAACTGCCATCACACTGAAAACAAACACCCTATTTTTGGCTGTGCATGCAACGTAGGTTGCTAATTTTCTAAGATATTTAGCATGGTTAGTTGAATACATGATGGCACTGTGTGTGGCAATTATCCAGATAATATCAAATGACAACTAGCCTAGGAACATCAAAGCAGCCTAACAGGATAATAATGAGGATATACATTATACAAATAAAATGTAATCAGCTAGGAAAGTAATTTTGTTTATCCTGTCACAGTTAGGATGATTTACACCAAATATAAACAAACTGTATTATATGCTTAGCAAAATATTGTCACTCTACATAATTAATTCTGAAATAAAACTTTGAGATATTGGCACAGAATGCTACATAAACATTTTAACCGGAACAGCTTCATTAATTGTATCAAGCATATTTGCGGAATGAACTTGGTAATATTGGCTAGTTCCAAGCAATGTAATTGTTAAAGACAATTTAATTTTCACTCGTGTTTGAAATTAATCTTTCATAATAAATTGCTAAGCATTTTATGTTTAGTCACTAACTAGTCATTACCATTTTATGTTTAGTCACTGACTAGTCATTACCATTTTATGTTTAGTCACTAACTAGTCATTATTAAAAAGTCTATTTTATGTTTAGTCACTAACTAGTCATTACTATTTTATGTTTAATTCCATATACATGATAGAGATGATGAACGAATCATCACTACATCTCATATCGCTGGCCAGGGTAGCCGCTTATGCATTTAAGAGCAGTACAGCAAAATTTTAGTTGACATTGTCAACTAGTAATGTTTTGGGGATGTGCACCAGTTGCACCCTAGTGTGTGAGTGTTCAAATTATCACAGAAATTAAATGTGTTAACAGCATGTAGTCTGTGTATTCTGTGTATTCTGTGTATTCTGTGTATTCTGTGTATTCTGTATATTTGCCATTTGAAACACTGAAACGAGCTTCATTTACCAAACCAAGCATATCTTAGCAACGCATCTCGTGATCTGATTGGTTAATATGACAATTAGGACACAGTTCTGTTGCACATTTGTACCACAAGCAGTGATGAAACCGTCACTGCTTGTTCACGAGGATGAGCGACACATGACTGAACAACCAGGAGCCTGGCTCTGACATATCACACCCGGCAGGTAAATGTTTTACAAGTGATGCTATTATACGGTGGCTGAGACAGGTCAATTAATGAATAATTAATCTCCTGTGTGATTCAGATCCCTTCTGGTGTGATTGCAGGGCTTCTCAATGGTGGCGCTACCAGTCTCCTGGATCTGATGTGGACTCTCATTCTTCACTTGTGCATCCACACTCCAAGTAAGTGATCCACACCCACGACCACCCACACTCCAAGTAAGTGATCCACACCCACGACACCCACACTCCAAGTAAGTGATCCACACCCACGACACCCACACTCCAAGTAAGTGATCCACACCCACAACACCCATACTCCAAGTAAGTGATCCACACCCACGACACCCACACTCCAAGTAAGTGATCCACACCCACAACACCCACACTCCAAGTAAGTGATCCACACCCACAACACGCACACTCCAAGTAAGTGATCCACACCCACAACACCCACACTCCAAGTAAGTGATCCACACCCATGACACCCACACTCCAAGTAAGTGATCCACACCCACGACACCCACACTCCAAGTAAGTGATCCACACCCACGACACCCACACTCCAAGTAAGTGATCCACACCCACGACACCCACACTCCAAGTAAGTGATCCACACCCACGACACCCACACTCCAAGTAAGTGATCCACACCCACGACACCCACACTCCAAGTAAGTGGTCCACAGCCACAACACGCACACTCTAAGTGATTCACACTCACAACAACCACATTCCAAGTGGTCCACATTCAAAACACCCACACTCCAAGTGGTCCACACCCACAACACCCACACTCCAAGTGATCCACATCCAAAACACTCACACTCCAAGTGGTCTGCACCTACAACACCCACACTCCATGTGGTCTGTATCCAAAACACCCACACTCCAAATGGTCCACACCAACATTCCTAGTGGTCCACACCCACAACACCCACACTCCAAGTGGTCCACACACACAACAACATACTCCTCAGAAGTGGTCCACATCCACAACACCCACACACCAAGTGGTCCACATGGTCACATCCACAACACCAACACACCAAGTGGGTCCACATGGTCACATCCACAACACCCACACACCAAGTGGTCCACATGGTCACATCCACAACACCCACACACCAAGTGGTCCACATGGTCACATCCACAACACCCACACACCAAGTGGTCCACATGGTCACATCCACAACACCCACACACCAAGTGGTCCACATGGTCACATCCACAACACCCACACACCAAGTGGTCCACATGGTTACACCTACAACACCCACACACCAAGTGGTCCACATGGTCACATCCACAACCCCTACACACCAAGTGGTCCACATGGTCACATCCACAACACCCACACACCAAGTGGTCCACATGGTCACATCCACAACACCCACACACCAAGTGGTCCACATGGTCACATCCACAACACCCACACACCAAGTGGTCCACATGGTCACATCCACAACACCCACACACCAAGTGGTCTACATGGTCACATCCACAACACCCACACACCAAGTGGTCCACATGGTCACATCCACAACACCAACACACCAAGTGGTCCACATGGTCACATCCACAACACCTACACACCAAGTGGTCCACGTGGTCACATCCACAACACCCACTCTCCCTCCAACTGGTTGACACCCACAATTCTCCATATTTTTTACTTTTATAGCTCAAATCAACACCTATTGAATTATAAAAAATTTGGATGTTATTAAAACAAATAAGACGTATCAGTTATGAGTAAATGTTTGATAAATATTTCAGAGTTAAAAGTTCCTTTTAATTATCCATGATTTCTGTCAGGTTGTGGAATAATTTCAACATGGACTAATTGTAAATTTTTTCAGAAGTGTCACCCTTTCAACGGAATGTGAAGATGGGCCAAAGGTCAATCCTCAACTGGTGTAGACAAGAGTTGCCCTACATGACTGTTGACCACATGGACTCTCTGACCAATAAGTATGTCTTAGAGCAGGTCAACCACATTGGCATGTCACAAGTCATGTATGCGAGGTCATCTGTCATGTGACACTGTGTTAGTGGTCAGTTTTAGTTATATGAAGGCAAACTGTGGTCCGTAGGTGTCTGTGGTGGGGCACAGGATCTCAGTGGGTAGATGACCTGGGTTCAAGTCCACCTCCTTGGGCAACTTTGTTCACCCCACTTTGTTCGCCCCACTTTGTTTACCCTACTTTGCTCACCCCACTTTGTCTGTCTTTCTGTAGACACTATAAGCTGTTGGTCCTTCTACCTGGATTCTGTGCCAGAGGAAGTAAAAATCCTACACAAGATAAATGTGTACCGGTAACTCCATAAATGTTGTGGACTCCATCTCAACCACATGAGTCATGGCAGATGCAACCAAGATGTGGCTCAGTTCATTCTGCCAACTACCTCGCCTGAGGACTCGACTGAATGAAGTTGCTTGTCACGTAGTGTCAGTGTACAATAATAATTATGTATTATAATAAAAATGGTTCTTGGAAATGAAGTCACAGGAAACAAATCACAGAAAAACTTATAGTTTTGGGTAGGCAGAAAATTTAAGTCACAGAAAATAATATCACTTACATAAATCTACATGATAAATGTAATGGAAAAGTATTTGAATTGATGGTAGATTTCTTATAGGTTTTGTGAACAATTTAGTATTAATTTGTTTGAACTATTACGGAAATGTTGACATGTTTGTTAAAACATATGTAGAATGTTTGATAGAATTGGTAAAGTTTGTGATTGAAATTATCAGTAATACCACGTTTTGTAGTATGCTAACAATTATGTGTCAGACTATCTACTTATATTTGAACTTAATTAGTAATTGTGATATATATTTAGCAGAATTTAGATTTAATTTCCTGATTATTTGAAACCAATTCGACAGCGTCATTTGTTTTACTCTCTTCACTATGACACTTTTTCTGACTTTTCCTTTGATTTTTCTTACTACATTCTCAGAAACCCCCAAAACCTGTGCCATGTGACTGTTTCAGCTGGGTGCATGATATATCTATTTAAATTGTATTTACATTTAAAACCTATTACATTATCCATGTTTTATTAAATTTATTCAGTTATGCATTTGTGTGATCATACAGCTCTAGGTTTGTCTCCATGACCAAAACAAGTCAGGACAACTATTTCCGTCTGTATTGCAATTATGGATTGTGAATCAATATTGTGGAATATCAATCTCTGTGTAGATTTACCATTCAGCATTGCCAATTTGCGAACACGGTTATTAATGTTGTTGAATACATTGTATTTGTAGATTTCTAGGTCATTTGTCCAATTTAGTAATTTCGCTGTTTAAGACGGTGTCCTTGTTTGCCAGGTCATATGCTGCTACAAGGTGCTTATTGATAGATTTGGTGTAATTTCAGTGTCTGCCATGATGGTATGCTCATAGATCTGCTGTGCCGCTTCTGTTCAGTGGAGCATGACCCGGTAAGTCAACAGTGACTGCTTCAGTTCCACATGGCTGCATCCTGACAGTTGCCTTTCTAAGTCACTTCTGTATTGTAGTCAAATTTCATATTGTACAGTTTTGGGCTGAGGAAAAACAATTGAAGCAGTATTTTAAAGCCTTTCTGATGGCAAAATTAATTGCCTTGGATATGAAATCCTGCTCTTCCTATATGAGAATCATGTAATATTTACAGACTAAGAACCTTACAAAATAAAATATTTAATTTTTTAAATCCCTTAAGCCTACTGATCTTTTTCTGTTCCATTTGTTAACAAAACCATATGTTGTTTAAAAAATACAATTCTTCCTACTTTCTATATCTGTACAACAGATGGAGCCACCATCACTATTAATTTCACTATGAGGTAGATGGAACCACTATTGCTGTAGTTTGGTCAATATGCATTTTATATTTCGAAAGTCAAACTTATGAAGTGCTTTACGATGATGAATAATGTAACACCTGTCTGTAACTATAGGCAAAATATGACAAAAAGCATGGAATCAAATTGTGAAAGACAAATTAGCATTAAAACAGAATTATCCTAATATAATATTATATTGTCATTATATCAACAAGCCTTCTCTTGTGTTGACAGGATCCTGTCCAGTATTTAAAGAACTGTTTGAAAACAGCACAAGATGAACTGAGCATCTCTGAGAACATTCTAGAGTGAGTATTGCACGCAACTGGGCTGCTAGGTATCACTGTTAATAGTGGCAGCAATGTTGAAAACCCTGTTTCATTTTCAGCTAATTGAATTAATTAATAAATCTGGCATATATTTAAAAAGCAATTTATGCAGTTGCAATGATACAACAAATTTCTAGTTTCACTAGAATTTTTTTTAAAAGCAACTGATGTGCTCTCTATGAAACCCAGGAGGTCTTATAAGAGAATCACCAGGAACTATCAGTGTATTGCATAACAATTAATTTCAGTGATATAAAATACAAAATATACTGCTATTACGAGATACAGAATAGAAATATAAGAAATTTATGTATAAATCAGACATACATTTCTCTTGAAAATTTGCATAATAGTTTCTTATACCTCGAAAGGGGTCGGTTGGAAACAATGAGTAATTTGTCGCTTGTGCTTCAGGCCAGTAGCTGTGATAGATGGAAGTGTGGATGAGACAGCACTTCTGATCTACCTGGCTTTACTGAGGAGGAAGGTGTGTAACTGCAATAAACCACCCTCCTCAATTCATTTAACTTTACTGAGGAGGAAGGTGTGTAACTGCAATAAACCACCCTCCTCAATTCATTTAACTTTACTGAGGAGGAAGGTGTGTAACTGCAATAAACCACCCTCCTCAATTCATTTAACTTTACTGAGGAGGAAGGTGTGTAACTGCAATAAACCACCCTCCTCAATTCATTTAACTTTACTGAGGAGGAAGGTGTGTAACTGCAATAAACCACCCTCCTCAATTCATTTAACTTTACTGAGGAGGAAGGTGTGTAACTTCAATAAACCACCCTCCTCGATTCATTTAACTTTACTGAGGAGGAAGGTGTGTAACTGCAATAAACCACCCTCCTCGATTCATTTAACTTTACTGAGGAGGAAGGTGTGTAACTGCAATAAACCACCCTCCTCAATTCATTTAACTCTACTGAGGAGGAAGGTGTGTAACTTCAATAAACCACCCTCCTCAATTCATTTAACTTTACTGAGGAGGAAGGTATGTAACTGCAATAAACCACCTTCCTCAATTCATTTAACTTTACTGAGAAGGAAGGTGTGTAACTTCAGTAAACAACCCTCCTCAATTCATTTAACTTTACTGAGGAGGAAGGTGTGTAACTTCAATAAACCACTCTCCTCAATTAATTTAACCTATCACAAATTAGGTTTGTTGATATTCAGATTTGCAGTGTGTAAATAGTTTAAGTAATATGCACAGTCAGTTTAATAAAAGACTGCAAGCTTCTGTTAAGATCATCAACAGTATTGACTTTGATCGTTACATTGGGTAACTTGTGAAACAACGAATAGCTTTATGTTGTAGAATATACCCACCATCTTTGCCATTTTCCCACTGATTTTTTTAACTGACTCAGTCAAATATAATTCAACATTATTTATCTGATGATGATTTCACAAATGAGTTAGCACGTCACAGTGGATGATAGGTAGGATTGCGTTTTACGAAATGAGTATGAAATGAGACAAAGAAAAAATCTAATTGAGGAGGGGACTTTAAAGTATGCATTATTTTTGAGGGGGGACTAAAGTATGCTTTACCTTTGAGAAGGGGACTTTAAAGTATGCATTACCCTTGAGGAGAGTACTTTAAATATGTTTTATCTTTGAGGAGAGGACTAAAGTATGCATTACTTTTGAGGAGAGGACTTTAAAGTATGCATTACCTTTGATGACAGGACTAAAGTATGCATTACCTTTGAGGAGGGGACTTTACAGTATGCATTACCTTTGATGAGAGGACTAAAGTATGCATTACCTTTGAGGAGGGGACTTTAAAGTATGCATTACCTTTGAGGAGGGGACTTCAAAGTATGCATTATCTTTGAGGAGGGGACTTTAAAGTATGCATTATCTTTGAGGAGGGGACTTCAAAGTATGCTTTATTTTTGAGGAGAGGACTAAAGTATGCTTTATCTTTGAGGAGAGGACTTTAAAGTATGCATTACCTTTGAGGAGAGGACTAAAATATGCATTATCTTTGAGGAGAGGACTAAAATATGCATTATCTTTGAGGAGGGGACTTTAAAGTATGCATTACCTTTAAGAAGGGGACTTTGAAGTATGCATTACCTTTGATGAGAGGACTAAAGTATGCATTACCTTTGAGAAGGGGACTTTGAAGTATGCATAACCTTTGATGAGAGGACTAAAGTATGCATTACCTTTGAGAAGGGGACTTTGAAGTATGCATAACCTTTGAGGAGGGGACTTTAAAGTATGTGTAACCTCTGAAGAGCAGACTTTAAAGTATGCATTACTTTTGAGGAGAGGATTTAAAGTATGCATTACCTTTGAGGAGAGGATTTAAAGTAGGCATTACCTTTGAGGAGAGGATTTAAAGTAGGCATTACCTTTGAGGAGAGGATTTAAAGTAGGCATTATCTTTGAGGAGAGGACTAAAATATGCATTATCTTTGAGGAGAGGACTAAAGTATGCATTACCTTTGAGAAGGGGACTTTGAAGTATGCATTACCTTTGATGAGAGGACTAAAGTATGCATTACCTTTGAGAAGGGGACTTTGAAGTATGCATAACCTTTGAGGAGGGGACTTTAAAGTATGTGTAACCTCTGAAGAGCAGACTTTAAAGTATGCATTACTTTTGAGGAGAGGATTTAAAGTATGCATTACCTTTGAGGAGAGGATTTAAAGTAGGCATTACCTTTGAGGAGAGGATTTAAAGTAGGCATTACCTTTGAGGAGAGGATTTAAAGTAGGCATTATCTTTGAGGAGAGGATTTAAAGTAGGCATTATCTTTGAGGAGAGGACTTTAAAGTAGGCATTATGTTTGGAATTTTGCAACTCTACAAAATCGTAAACTTTTCCATTTGTTTCTGAATATTAGTTGCATATTATATTCCAAATCGGAACATTATTTTCTGTTGTCATAAATTGATGGTAACATGAGGTTTAATTGCCAATCTACACTGTATTAGTTTTCTATTGAATAATATTCATCATTTATCATTTGCATCGGAAAAAAATCATTGTTGTATGCAGACGTATTTTCTTAATTCTCGCAGAGATTATAATTAATACATTGACAATATGTATTCTCACAGGTCAAGCAGAGGTCACAGGGTGGGGGTCAATTGGGGTCAGGGGACAACAGTGGCCAGCAGAAACTGGACGGTGTGTCTACCCGACCACAGATACTACATGAAGTCAAACATGACATAGCTGGACATTCTGACCAACCATTTCCGCACATGGCTGAAACAAACTCTGGTGGTCAGTCGGTTACTGACACAAGTCCACAGTGTTGCCATGACGATAGTTGTCTTGACGACAGTGTGCCACAGAGTTGGGAGGAGGGAACAGAGACTGGACCGTATCCCAGGAACCACTGCTGCAACATCTGGTGTGGGGATGACAATGCTGGGTCATGTGGTACAGTTGTCATGGCAACCGAGGCACCGTTGGAGAAACGCCTGCACAAGATCGGACAGGTATAGAAAGTGTTTATTTGATCAAGTCTAAATGGTTTTTAATTTTCCTGGCAAGTTTTTTTAGAGTGCATCAGTATATACATATATGATCTCTAATGAAATTATCATTATACACATAATGAAATAGAATAGCAGGCATTTTCTTGTAATTGTGTGTAAATTTGTCAGTTTTCCGCTTTTTGTGATATTTGCTTTGCAGGAATGAGTCTCAGATTTGTAGATTTGCTATATGCCCTTCTACTTTGTGTGGTTCAATTACGAAGCTGTAGAAGTTGTATGCAGTCAGTCTAAACCTCAGCTCAGAGGGGCAACAAAACAGAATCATTAAAGGTGCATCTTCAATTAGATTTTTTTGCTAGTCTCATTTCAAAGTAATTTTGTAAAAAAACAAACCTACCTAATATCCACTGCAACATTCTAGCTCGTTTGTGCAATTTTTATATGTAGTTTTTGTGAAATCACCCAACAAGCTATTAAATTACTTAATGCTTGTTCAAGTATTAAATGAAGTGAAAGTCAAAATGGTGAAAAATTATTTTCACCCTTGGTGAAATTTTTTAACTTTGTCATGTAATTGGCGATAGGATTGAAGTCACGCCCATGATCGGCATTGATTCGCACAGTGTTTACCGTTTTGGATATCCACCATTTTGATCCTTACAAGATCTAACGACTGAAGTCAATTCTTTTGATGATTTGAACCAAAATAGGCATTTTTTATTAAATAGACTGTGCATATTAGTTAAACTAGTCACACACCATACATCTGGACATAAATAAACCGGATTTGTGATGGGTTGAACCAATTGAGGAAGCAGCTTTAAGCATTATGACCAAAGATTTAAGGTGGAAATGGAATTTGGAATATCTATGCTTTTAACCATGTATGTGTAAACTTGGATAAGCTGATTGGTTTTTATTCTACAAGTGCTACAGATTCATATATTATGCTGTTGTGTTTAAGGTTGTCAGAGACAGCTCGAGTGAGTCGCAGGAGTCCATTGAAGTGTCACTGGAGGTAACGTCTGTTTTAATGTTCATTTATCAACATCCCCACAGTCTGGTACACTTTCTTGAGATATGCTTATGATGCTATTCAATGGTATACTATTGGATCCATTTCTTGTGTTTCCATCCCTCCCACTGATGTTCTTCCTTTCTCCTTCCATTTTCTTCCCCTCCTTTCCTCTCCTTCCCTTCTCATTTCATCATTTTCTTCCCCTCGCTTTCTCATACTTATAGTGTCTTCTCAGACTTTCTCCCTCCCACCCATCCTTTCCCCTGTCCTTCTGTTTTGCTTCCCATTTCATTCCTCATGTTTCTCACTCTTATGTTTCTCCCAGCACCAGTCGATGCAGTATATAATAATATGAACATTTCTACTACACCTAAATCCTCAAAAACCAGAGATCAAAGTTCACCAAAACAATGTTTAGACAATGTCTCGACCTAGATATACACTGTACAATGTTATAGTTGTCACCAGATGGATGAATGTGCCAGAGAACTAAGGAGGGAAAGCCCGGTTAAAAAGATGGATGAATGTGCCAAGGAACTAAGGAGGGAAAGCCCAGTTTAAAAGATGGATAAATGTGCCAGGAAACTAAGGAGGGAAAGTCTGGCTAAAAAGATGGATGAATGTGCTAGTGAACTAAGCAGGGAAAGTCCGGCTAAAAAGATGGATGAATGTGCCAGGGAACTAAGGAGGGAAAGCCCGGTTAAACAGATGGATGAACGTGCCAGGAAACTAAGGAGGGAAAGTTCGGTTAAAAAGATGGATAAATGTGCCAGGGAACTAAGGAGGGAAAGCCCAGTTTAAAAGATGGATGAATGTGCCAGGAAGCTAAGGAGGGAAAGTTTGGTTAAAAAGATGGATGAATGTGCCAGGAAACTAAGGAGGGAAAGCCCGGTTAAAAAGAAGTCTTCAGATGACAGCGAAAGTACAGTTGTTTCCTGCTGACCCGACACTCAGAGGGAGTGAATATGCGTGTGTCATTTGTCCACTGCGCTTGTTGTCTGTTCTAGATTGGTGACCTGACAGACGAGCCCAGTCAGGAGCCACATGTGATGACCCTCAACATCCAGGACGATGAGGATGGAGAGCAAGGGCATGATCTCCAACCCCCCAGCGACACAGACAGTGGGGTGGCAGGGCACAGGGAGGCAACCTCCGAGTCCGAATCGGGAATAGAGAGCAACTGGGGAAACTCAACGACGCATGACCTTGATGGAAGTGTCAGCTGTGAAGGTCATTATGAAGGTCACCTTGACAGTGTATCGTGTAGTTATGAGATGGTAGACACCAGTGTAGGGCAGGACATTGGGACAAACCGCAGCGTGTCACGGAAGACATCATCAGTGACACTGGGAGATGACACTCTGAGGGAGGACATGAACTTTGACAGTGACAGTGACAGTGACACAACCTTGCATGGCAGTGAAGGAAAGGATGTGGAGTCTGGACAGGGATGGACACGTGTAGATTCTCCAGACAGGACATGTGCTGGCGGTGAAAGTGGTTCTAGAAGTGGTGGTTGTGGTGGAAGTGAAAGCGATGCTTTAGATTACGTATATACGAGTAAAATATATGTGACATTGAGTGACAAATCTGGCCAATCAGATTTGTCGTTGCCTGAGCCTGTGTCGAGTAAAGATGGGAATGGCTGTGGCTTCACAAGGCAGCGGTCTCTGTTCGATGAACTACAACAAGTGGAACATGAGTTCCCATTACAGACGGACACGAGAGATGGCAGTGAAATGGCTGAGAGCATGCAGTCAGGGAGAGACAGGATGTCTTTCAGTGATACCTTCGGACTTCAGTTGAGTGGTCAGTTGAAAACTGGAGACATAAAAGACAATGTCTGTTGTCAAGGATACACTGAAACAGTCATGAGGGAAACTAACCCACCTGATAGACAGACCGAATTAAATATTAAAAAAACTGTACAGAATGTTCCAGAAACCAAACAAAAATGGCCAGAAACACAGGACATTGATGTAATGTCGTGTGATGACTTTGAGAGGGAAGACAGTGCCCAGGAGGAAGAGGAAGAATGTCTGCGGGATGGAGGGGAGGCAATGGGACGTTGTGACAGTGTTGACATTGTGACAGACTTGAGCTATGAGGACAGTTTTGAGGAGAGCCCCCGGGACAACGACACTGAGGACTGCTGTATCGCAAGTGCGGAATTCAGCGAGAGCGAAACTACAAGTGTTCACAACCCACAATGCACTGCTTCACCGGTGGACGATGACCAGCGCCAGACAGATGACCTCCAACTGGATCTCGCAAGAGACATCATGGTGGATGACGTCTCTGTGACATCAGAAGACCCTGCTGACTGGATGGATGCCTCGATGAACTCACTGATTGCCTCGGCCAACAGAGACTGGCTACAACAGAACATTCTGTCCGAGTCGGCGCAGTTGAGAAATGAGGAGTTTGCCGCTCTACAGAAGGCCCTGATGATGAGGACCATACAATGTGTGGTCTCAGAGCAGCTGTCACTGGGGACCCTAGGCCAGTCAGTTGGCACAAACCCTGACAACCAAGAAGTATATTTTGTGTCAAACGATGATGTTGGATCGACACAGTCCCACGTGGTAGCACCGAACGTGTGTCCGACAGGAAGTGACGAGCTGCTCCATCTGCTGGACATGATTGGGATGCAGGGTCAGGAGATGCGGAAGGAGCTGGTGATGTCCCAGACGCGGGAGGCGCATCTCCAGGAGGAGATGTTGAATGAGGATGAACAGCTGGTGGAGGTAGTCGATGGGCTCCAGCAGGAACTCTCCGTGCTGAAGGAAGACAATGTGAGACTTCACGATGAACTCGTCCTCAACAAGATGCTCAAGTCTCAGTATGCGGAGGAGATCGAGTCACTGAAGGGGGTCGTACGGCGACTGTGCGGACACATCGAGAACCTTGAGGTCGAGGTGAAGAAGATGCACGCAGACATGACGCCGCGCAGGGTGACAAAGAACGCATCAATGGTCACCGAGCTGCCATGTCGATTCAACTTTGCAATGCAGACAGAGTGTGACATTGCCAAGGTCACCTTGAGAGATGCAGAGTGTCAGGGGCTGTCACCAGAGACTGTTGACAGTTGCCTCCAAACAATGCTGGAGTCGGCTTTACTTGATGACGTGGAGTGCAGTTGTCCTGACGACGCTGGCGAGAGGATGTCAAACAATATGACAGCAATGATTGACAAAATCCTCCAGCAGATGGCCAACATGACGGGGATGTCAGGCGCATCTGTTTCATCGACACCGATGTACAGTCATGATGCTGATGATGACTGGCAGGCGACCAAGGAATCAGACTGCTCTGACGCCACCGTGGACGTGATGAAGCAACACTTGGCCAACGCTGTGCTGCAGTATGACCTGACCAAGTCAGAGCTGGAGCGCAAGAACAGTGTCTTACAACAGGAGGCGGAGTCTTCAGCGACCCGCCTGGGTGACTTGGAGAGGGAGTTGAAGAAGGCTCGGGATGAGAATGACGTCCTGAAGGTGTTGACGGAGGGAGACAAGGCTGAGATGGACATCCTGAAGGACAAGATTGCCATGATGGGCAAAGCTGTCTCATCGGCACAGAACGAGAATGAGAGGTTGAACTTGAGGCTGGAGACAACACTCAGTGAGGTATCCATGACAATGCCGACTCACGGAGCCGAGCTGAAGGAGAAGATGGCTGAACTAGAGACAGACAAGAAACAACTGGAACAGGTAGACATTTTGTTTCTCTGCTCAACTAACTTTAGGGGCTTAATAAATGTAGAATTCCAATAATCCTAAAAAAAATTGGTGTGCAGGTGGGTGGGCGGGTGGTGGGTCAAGGGATCACTTGGGTTATAAACAATTGGAAAAGTGTATTTATTGGAGAGCTTTTTCCTGGTTGAAATTTTGCAATAATCAGTTTTCCATTCACTGCATTGACAATGCATGCATGATGCCTCCATTTTGTTTAAGAGGTGTGGGTATGTAGGGTCAATTCTATTAAAAAAGTTGATTACTGAGTTGATTTTATATTTACAAAGCCCCTTAGTTTTAGCCACAGATTTTTTGAATGCAGTTGAACAAGTGTGGTAACACTGGACTCTCATAATACTTCCAAAAAACAACAGATTTGACCTCGCTTTTAGGAATCCATGTTGAGATGGATTTAATAATTTATGCCTAACAAGGAAGTCGACCATATGGTCTTTGATTAACCTAATAATTTATAAATCACTAATGTTAAACTCACTGGTCTGTAATTCTCTGACTTATTTCTCGAACCCTTTTTAAATAATGGTATGATGTTTGCTTCTTTCCATTCAAAAGGAACCACTCCCTTTTTTAACGACAAGTTGAACACTCCTGCAAGTAGTAATACTTATACAAGACATTACAAGTTTAGTACGACTTGGTACAGGTTTGTGTGTGTAGCCAGTAGGTGTCAGCACTGTGTAATTGCTATGTGTAGGGATGTACTGAAGTAATGTAATGTAACTTTAGTTGATATAATTATAGACTCTCTATTCTGTCTTTAGTCCCAACAGCCTTATGTTAAGGTGCTAATTAAAGGGATAAAACTTAATTTTTTCCTCATGTCCCAATATATATATATAATTATATATATATATATATATATATATACACATATATATTATGTTGTGCTACATTTGTGTTCAAGTGCTTATGAAGATGTCTACATACTTAGTCAGATCATGGAACATATTAACATCTCAAATTATGTTTTCATTTAAATAGGATGAGTAGCAATCCTGGTAATTAAACATATTTAATTGCATTTGTGATATTCAAAACAAACAATGTAATTTTGCATTATGTTCTACTAACTAGTAGAAAGTAGGAATACTTATACACCAGTTTGGTGGCTTTATAAACGCATTTCTTACAAATTGGATGGTGCTATTAGTGTAAGCACGAATTTACATTTATTATATAACATTTTATAATTAGTAAAATTTACATTTAGATAACATTTTAATTTATATTTAAATATATAGTTAGTAAAATTACAAATGTATTTCATACCTCTAACAATACCTGTACAACTAAGCTTTTTAACACTTTAATTTTATAGATAATCACAATGCAGATTATTAAAACAACAACTTAGGAACATAGGTACCTACATGGGTATCTATGTAGGACATACGTGGGTACCTACATGGGTACCTGTGTGGGTACCTACATGGGTACCTACATAGGTACCTACATTGATACCTACGTGGGTACCTACTACCTACATGGGTACCTACAAGGGTACCTACGTGGTAGTTGATATAATTATATTATTTAATTATTATACCTACGTGGGTACCTACTTCAAACATTTTAATTGAGAATATTAAATGACTGCGATGTTTGTGAGAGAGCATAGCTGGAGAGATAATGATAAGCTGTGTGCAGATTACCGCATCGACTGTGGTAAATCAATCTCTGGTGAATTATTCAGGCTCGGTGCTGTCCTTCTCCAGTGGCCCTTCTCTCTCTCTCCAATAGCTCAAATTACAATCAATAAACTCCCTCACTTGAATCATAGCTGTGCATAGAGTTGATGGATCAGAGAGAAGATGATGAAACTCATCATAATATTATGGTCATTAGATGGGGATCTGTGTTGGTAGATACAGGTAGGAGGGGCAGGTGTTTGTCCACCCTTGACCCCAGTGGTCAAGCCCTTTGTCTTGCAGTGGGGGGAGTTTAATGAGGTGAATGATGCTATGGACTTGAACAGTCACAGGTGTGGCAGCTAGCAGTGCTGGCAGTCTATCCTGTTGGACAGTGTTTGGTAGCTCTGTGGGAAAGGAATTCCTTTGTGTACATATGGAGATACTGATAGAGTACTGGAGTACTGATATTGGCTAGATCCAAGGATTACCGAAGATACCAGATGATTACCAGTTCGTGGATTACTGAAGAGGACTATTCTACAGGTACTGGTGACTGGTATCTACTGGGCTTGTCATCTGTTGCATGCATGCATGCACATGTATTGTCTCATGCATTGATTACATTTAGAGAGACTAGCAGAGTATGTAGAACAGACAGAGTATGTAGAACAGACAGAGTATGTAGAACAGACAGAGTATGTAGAACAGACAGGCTATGTAGAACAGACAGAGTATGTAGAACAGACAGAGTATGTAGAACAGACAGAGTATGTAGAACAGACAGAGTATGTAGAACAGACAGAGTATGTAGAACAGACAGACTATGTAGAACAGACAGAGTATGTAGAACAGACAGAGTATGTAGAACAGACAGAGTATGTAGAACAGACAGAGTATGTAGAACAGACAGAGTATGTAGAACAGACAGAGTATGTAGAACAGACAGAGTATGTAGAACAGACAGAGTATGTAGAACAGAGCAACAAGATTGTGCAAATACAGCACAAATAATATTTTGTGCACACTGCCCAATTTGGCGCAGTAGAGTGAATGTTTTTTATTTATTTTATTTCCTGTTTTTTTTTACAAAAAGGTGATCACAGAAAAATCTATAAATCTCCACCTTTGTATCTAACTTCCCCAACTGTATAGTATATAGTATATGTGATTCAAACAATGACTCGTGTCATCGTATTGGATGTTCTACGGGATTCCTGAAAACTTGTTTAATTTCCCATGCCACTTTTTTACTACACAGACCATTTGTTTCAGTGAACACTATAATGTGGTCACACGATGTGGGGATTGCCACATGGGAATCTCTACGGCAGGTAACTGGATGTATAAAAAACATAAGTGTGTTCCCTAAAACAATAAACATGGCTTGTTATTTTGTATAACAAATACAATGCTGCAGCCCTTTTCTGCAAATGCAAGTAAAGAAAGTTATAAAAGTAAACGTCAGTCGCGGTAACAACTTGCTTTGTATTTCACATGAGCATTCACAGCTTTAGCTATCCTTAAACAGTAACAGGTAAATAAACACTTAGTATAATCATGCCTTATATCATCTTGGTGATAGGTGTCCCATTCAGTATAATCATGCCTTATATCATCTTGGTGATAGGTGTCCCATTCAGAACCTTAGTCCTCAGCTAATTTAAATGCACACTTGCTACACTTGCTGGCTTTCTACACTGCAGATCATTTGCAAGTCACAAGGAGAGTTCTGTTTGGTAATGTGGAAGCCACAAAGGCTGTTACTGCTGTACAAACACACATTAGTGGTAGTGTTTGCTAGCAAGTGGTGTTGGTCCAGCGGTAATGCAGTGTAGACGGGTATGTGACCAGCCTCATGGGAACATGGCACCAGTTTAGAAACCGGTTGAAACTTGCCAGAAACTGAAAGCTTGGTTGTCATATCGTTGACATGTGAAGCAGGGATATTGTTTCCTCGTGTGTAACAACAAGACATGATGTTGTCCTTGTACCTGTAACCAACTGCTGGGTGAGTAGGAAACATACGTTTTCCTCGAATTATCGAGTCTGACATAATTTGAGTAATTGTTGCTGTAGTAAAGGTTTCAACATTGTGTCTTGGGTCTTCTGGTGCCAGAAAGCCAATCTTGTCACACTAACATTACAACCAGGTTATATATATTTAGTGTTTTGTGTCAGCCTACTTTTCAAAATAATGTTTTGTCAAGATGATTTTCATCAGGATTTCAGTTTCAGGATTCAATTTTTTATGCATGGATGTCTGATGATATGTTGAATGTAATGTCGGATGATTTGTTGAATGTAATGTCGAATGATTTGTTGAATGTAATGTCGGATGATTTGTTGAATGTAATGTCGGATGATTTGTTGAATGTAATGTCGGATGATTTGTTGAATGTAATGTCGGATGATTTATTGAATGTAATGTCTGATGATTTGTTGAATGTAATGTCTTATGATGTATTGAATGTAATGAGAATGTAATGATTGTTATGTAATGAGGATTATGATGGTTGTAATGTAATGATAATATAATGGTTGTAATGTAATGAGAATGTGATGGTTGTAATGTAATGAGAATATGATGGTTGTAATGTAATGAGAATATGATGGTTGTAATGTAATGAGAATGTGATGATTGTAATGTAATGAGAATGTGATGATTGTAATGTAATGAGAATATGATGGTTGTAATGTAATGAGAATGTGCAGTACATGTACATTCTGTCCACTGCAGTACATGTCTATTCTCTCCACTGCAGTACATGTCTATTCTCTCCACTGCAGTACATGTACATTCTGTCCACTGCAGTACATGTCTATTCTGTCCACTGCGTGCAGTGCAGCTACTACATAGCTCCAGTTAATTGCTCCGTGTACCTTCATAATTAACATGTAGTTTGTTGGTAGAGCACAGTATCGTAGCAGTACTTCTGTGCCCCACCAACAAGACGGTTGTCAGTGTATTTATGAGTACCACATGTGAGGGGTGGGGTTTGAAGGGCTGGGGGGTTTGAAGGGGTAGGGGAGTTTCATCGAGGGGATGTAAAATCTCATCCACTTGCATCAAGGAAGCCAGGAGATGAAGCAAGCACTGGCTCTCTGGTCCCCCCCCCTCAGTCGCCAGGAAAGGATTTATTTGTTACTCTTGATTAACCTTTTTTATTGATTCTAGATGTTGTAGAAAAAGTCCTGAATGGTCGATATATTCTTGATTTTGTCACAGTCCTGTATGTAAATTTAACTTAATTAATCTCATTGAATGCTTAGTGATATTAATTAAATACCAACAGGCTGTGTAAGTACAATATAAATGATTGGCAAAGTGTGAATAAACTGTTAATGTATTGCATAACATCCATAAACAAACTAGTAATTATAGACCTCTGGATACACACCTGATGTACTCAATAATCCAATAAAGGTGTAGTGTTTGTTGTGTACTTTGATGTATACTTTGATGTAATTGTAACAAACAGCAGATAAATAAGTGATTGTATCACTGCACAATTGGTCCCATAATGAGTTGTACCCATGACCAGTGTGTAAGCATTGGTCATCATAAAACATGAGTCTGATTGCCTGATAACTTTGATGGTAAGCTTATCAAACACTTGGAGTGCAACTGTGCAGCCCTGTAGCCTACTTGCAGTAGACCCCCCCCACCAGCTGGAATAATGAGATTATGTAGGTGGGTAATTAGATCTGGGACCTGTGAATACAATAGGTTGTGTGCAGTGTTTGGTATGGAGCATAACTGGCTTGCATTAGGCAGCCTTGAAGACTGTGTTTACTGGCAGAGCTCTGAGACTGCATGTGGTTATATGAATTGGTCAATAGAATTTGTGAGTCCTGGTCAGGGCATTTCTTCATAGTTGAAGGTAGTTTTAGGTTTGTGGATTACAGGTAAAACTTGCAGCTCATCGAGGAAGTTTCACATGTTGGTGTCTGTTGTGAGATGCACGTATATATCCAATTTTCGTGTTTGTATGTTTGCTGCTAGGCACATTGTCCTAACTTTTTATGAAGAAAGCTCGGTTGTTAGTCAGGGTTTTAAGCCTGGTGTTGTATTAAATAGATCTAGTCCATGGTTTGACTGTAACATTTTAACAGTCTGAAGTGCATTTGTTTATAGATATTGTAAAACTTAAGAAGTAAATATAATCTTC
Source organism: Lamellibrachia columna (assembly GCA_963662155.1). NCBI lineage: Eukaryota > Metazoa > Annelida > Polychaeta > Sabellida > Siboglinidae > Lamellibrachia > Lamellibrachia columna. The sequence goes on from OY759266.1 coordinate 59,452,473, forward strand.
TTTATCTGGTGTTATATAATGATAATAATTGTATATTGCCTTTTCAATATGAAACTTCCTTTTGGAACATTTGCCATGAACCAGATTGCATGTTTGTGTACAAATGACAGGCAACATTTATGCATTATTGAAGAGTGCTTAGTCTCTTTACTACGACACAGATACATCCTGGTCATGAAGAAAGTACAGACCCACTGTGCCAGTCAGTTTAGGATCAGGGGATAGGTTTCACAGTCTAGTAATCGGTGTATTGTTGAAAGGAAGTTATCTGCTGTTTTATGTTCCCGATTGTTTGAGCAGAAACAAAACTATTTAAATGTAATTATTTGCCATAAATGCCCTAATTAATTTCCTAATTTGTCAGGTATGCTGTTAGTTGTTTCAATGGGTAATTAAAACATTGCTAAATTACATTTGCAACAATATTTTTTGTTTCTGTTTTCAGACCCTTCATCAGATCCACGAGGAGAACAGTCGGGGCACCAAGACCGTGACAGCCCTGCAAAGGTCTTTAGTTGAATCAAAGGACCAGAAGGACCGACTGTGGACCGAAGTAAAGATCCTGCTGGAGGAGTATGGTCTTCTGAAGACTGACGTTGACACAATGGAGAACATCCTACAGCAACACGCGCCTGAGCTCTACGGCAGTGTGACAATACGAGGCAAGCGTCATGGGCACACGCTCGTGCGCAGTCTCAGTGAACTCAAGCACCACGTGTTTGGGGACAAGAAGCCATCAGACCTCGGCATCAGTTCTGATGGCAGTCTCCATTCACTTCACAATGCTCCTGAACTGAGTCTGCAGGCTCCAAGAGACACCCCAGAAACAGCAGCGACCATACACGAGAACATCATGAAACAGTCTCAGCTGGTTCTCAATAACATCGACGATGTCCATGTCGACAAGAAGCCTTGTGCTCCTGTTGTGAATTGGCAGGATGTGTGCCAGTCGATTGCAAGCCAGCTGGACTCTGAAAGTGGCAGTGACAGACCTGTTGTCACTGTGCCTCTGGACACTACCAAAGTGATGCCATTGTTTAATATGATGCTGAAGGAATTAGACATCCAGAGCGAGCCTTCAGAAGCTGCCAGAATGGATCCACTTCAGCCATGTCTACCGAGACAGGTGCTTGGTCTTGCTAAGACAATGGAGACCGAGATGGGACTGAGCTCAACATCTTCCACCCAGTCCCTATCAGCAGTCTCTGCGGGGTCAATGGTTGTGGATCCTACTGGTGTCAAGGCCGAGACACATGGTGAAGATCGGTCATCTGCAAGCAGTGATCGCAGCCACTGGGATTATGAAAGGGTGAACCAAGAATATGAGGAGTTGAAGAAGAAGCGATTGCATCTGCTTATAGAGGCCTACACAGGTAACCCTGACCCTGATGCTCTGATAGCCCGAGCAAGGGGCCAGGGTAGCACCCCAGCATACACAGGGATCAACCCTTCACCGGTGGCTTCCAAAGGGAACACAAACGGCGCCGAGATTGAAGCCGTGAAGAAGTTGGAGGCTTCAAGAGCTCGCATGTTTGCCATGAGAGAGAAGCTGCGCTTGAGTTCAATGGAGTATCGTGTCTCCAATACACCCAGTGACAACGCTCCAGTGGGTGACATCTCACAGTCTACGCTGGACGTCACCTCTCGCAGACGACTTGCTGAAGCGATGTCTGTGCAGGAATATCCACAACGGCAAGACATGGTTGACGCAAGACCTTGGAAAAAGACAGTTGATTCATTGAATGACAACACAAGACCCAACGGTTACTTCAGTATGCCTCTGATGAGCAGCAGCCCAAGGGAAGAAACTCCACAATTATCATATGTAGGGAGTGCGGAGCGGGTACAGAATGTGCAGCCGTTTTACAGTCAGCAGCATCGACAGATATATCCCCACAAGAAAGGCTACAAGACAGCAGAGGAGTTCGCAGATGGCAAGTTTATCAGCGATGTCGTCCAAAATGCAGGATCTGACAACTATGTCGAGTCGGTGACAGATAATGGGGTGAAATATTCACCTGTTGTTCATCGGAACAGTGACAGCTGGCACCGAGAGAAGAGATGCGTTCCGTCTCAGCAGGGTGGTGTCTATTGGACACAAGGAGACAATTATTTTGTGACTCACAGCTGTAGGGATCAAGACGTGACAGAGTGTGAGGACACAGTAGATAAGGGTATGGAGTCACTGGTGTCGAGACAAGGCGACATGAGCGGTGTGACAGACACTGCGTACAACTGGCGGCAGCCGAGACAAGTCCAGAGCTGTTGGAACCTCACTAACCATCACATATATAGCGACGTCACATCCAGACATGACAGAGGACATCTTGTGATGACCATACCTGACCACTGCCATGGTCTCACTCAACACAGCCAATCACTGGTGGACATCAGCAGTACACAGGCACTGACCGATGCCAGTGAGACAGAATCAAGACTGGACTTGTCTGCCCAGTCAGCCACAGAGCTGCACTGCACAGACACCTCACTTCAGGAGAGTGACCACTTGGACATGTCTGTCTGTAGTGATGACTCTCCTCAGTTACTGAGGAGACAGCCAAACAATGTGTACCATGTACAGGAACGACACAGAGGCCATGTACACATCGACAATGAAGACCCTATTGCTGATATCAGACATGGCGGGCCTACCTTTGAAAGATCAAGAGATGAAAGGCTGAAGACGTATGCAAAACATGACAGCATGGGTGGAATCTACATTGACAAGTCACAGTCGAATGATCAAAACAGCAGCATAGCTGACAACACAGTGAACACGAGGGGCGCTGATTGGACATCTTATTACCAAAGAAAGTGTCGAGCATTGAAAGTTTCTGACCAGGATGTATTGGTGACAGATGGTCGACCTGATGTTGAGTACAGAATCAGCGCAGAGTCAAATCAAGTTGCATTTAAAAATGTGGAGAAAGGTCAGACCCTGTCTGAGGGTGAGGGTAAATACAAGAGCAGACTAGGTGCCAGAGATATCCCAAAGAGGTCGGGAGAGCTGAAAGATGTCCATACTGTGGAGACTGTGTCAGGATCTAGAGGGAAGCCAGCCTGCCCTGTGACCACCTGGGAGCTGTACGAGTCTTCAAGGTGTGAGGAGACTCAGATAAACAGTTACAGTAGAGATGACCATCCCAAGACAGTAAAATTTTCCGATGGAGCCGCAGAAGCTCATAGAAAACTGATTTATCCTGACGCACCCACACAACGTGAACCAAGAGAAACCCTGAAGAATTCAACACCGTTGCTTACAGGCCATCAACAAAACAAGGAAGAAAAATCAAAAGAAATGGAGGTGAGACCGAGGAACAGACATTGGGAGGATGAAGATGGTGACAAAATTGAGTCAAATCGTTACAGCTGGAGGGACAAGGAACTCGTTGCAGATGAAGGAGTTTTGAGAGATCCCCCTAGTCATGTGAGTAGCCCCCTGAAGGAACAACACATTCATATGTTGAATGCGAGACGTCTGTCTGTCCATCGAGACGACGACTCCTCCACCTCCATGTCGGACGTTGACTTCGTGGTGATGCGGTCTGGAGACATTGTCCGACGGCGCAAGAAGGGCAAAGGTCGCAAGAAGGATGCTTCAGAGACAGCGACAAGACGTACTGTTGCAGAAGAGGGGGTCAATAATGACAGAGGACATCATCCGAATCTAGATGCGATCGCGGAAGGCAAGAAATGCCTAGAAGAGGAAGAGGATTACTTCGGAGACTACAAATCTCTTCAATTGGTTTCGGGAACTACAAAGGCAGACAACAACGTTGAGCCTTGGACAGAAGCAAAGCGGCGTGTAGGATTTTCTTCTGAGGTCAGATGCAATGAAGATCCTTATTGGGCGGAGACAAAGAGGCACGATGGGTCAAGACTGACTGGTGTTAGCGAACACAACGACACGTTGAGAATTGCTAGTCCATCGTCTGTGAAGAGGTCAGCTGCCGCAGCCTTACAGCTGGAACGGGACCTTGTGGCAGCCGGGAAACTGATGGAGGAGATTGAGAAGTGCAAGATGGTTGATTTGAGCCTTGGCAAGAGACAAAGTGACATTGTCACCAATGACACAAAGACACAAACCAATGTCATTAACGATGTCACAAAGTTGAAGACACAAACCAATGTTGACACAAAGTTGAAGTTTAGTGACAAAGAGAGTGTCATGAAGCAAGCCCATGAAGACACACCACAGAAGAAAGAAGAAATCCTGCTTGATGAGATGAAGGAGAGTGTTCTGGATGTTCCTGAACGGTAAGTACGAGAACAAAATGTTTTAGTTGGCTCTATTTACTTTAAAAAACTATGTCAATATATTAGATACCCAGTGTAATGTACCATTCACCTACAGTGATCCTCTTGAACTTGATTGACATCCCAGGTGGAATATGATGGGGTAATAGCAAGAAATGCTTTGTTAGTTGCTACGTTACTGGGCAGATGACAATACTGAAAATATTCAAGATAGTGCTTTACTGTGACGATAGGAAATTCAGAAACACCATCTACAAAAGTGAGTTTATAAATGCACTGAAATTTCACATGAAACACAAACTTCCTCAGATGGAGTTAATTTTGCTATATAATTTATGTCTGTTTGATTCTTTATTGAATTTTATGTTTTGATGTAGAGCTCTAAAATCAATGTGATTGCAAAGAGATTTATACAGTAGGTTTATTAATTATTTCAGTAACATTTGAGCAGTTAGGTGTCTGTTAATAATAGTAATAATAAATAATAATTAGTGAATGGCAAATGGTTAACCGATGAATTGGTTTCAGTTGTGCTTTTACATCATCATTTTTAATTTTGGTGAGTACAAGTCTCCAGTGGAAATGCACTGATAATCAACTGAATTGTATTTGTCTTGTCTTTCTGACATTCAGTATTGGTGTAAATTGGTTTCTTCCCTCTTTTTCATTTCCAAAAGCAGTATTGATAATACACAGAATGTAGAAGTGCTGTATATATATATATATATATATATATATATATATATATATATATATTGTATATATGTATATATATGTGTGTGTGTAATATATATATATATATATATTATATGTGTTTATAGTTAGAACATAATTTGCATATATTTATACTTGTTTTTAGAATAATCCCATGTTTTCTAGAATATGAATACGGATGAAAAACCATGACACATATTGACAAATGCTGCCATCTATGATCTTTAAAAAAAAAATTTATTCTGTAAAACCATGATAGGATGATTGTAATCAGTTGTTTTTCTAACTAATCAATTTCTTTAAACATTTTATCATAAGATTTCATGTCATTTAAAAATGTGATGTAAAGACGTTAACCATCATATCAAATAATTAGGTTAACTTTCAAAGATAACTGTTAATGTGCCTTGCCATGAAACAATGGCATAAACAGGTTATAGTAATGCTATGTGAAAGAACAATTTAGTTATTTGAAATCAGTCAATAAAATACTCATTACTGATTTTACATGTTGCACACTTTAGTTTACCAGTTTTGGTATAGCATATTTTCAAGTATGATATCAACCAAGTCACCCACCTAGCCCCTCTGTACATACAACATCTGGTAGTTCAAGTATGATATTAACCAAGTCACCCACATAGCCACTCTGTACATACAACATCTGGTAGTTCAAGTATGATATTAACCAAGTCACCCACATAGCCACTCTGTACATACAACATCTGGTGGTTCATTTGTTTGTGTTCGTTTCTCAGTTTAGCCCTCCCAACTATTCAAGTAAACCTGGGTGTTTCATGCTGAAGACTGACTGATCACCTTCCTGCCACGCTGCAGATTATCTATCCTCCTCTTGGCTATTTCTGTTGTGTTGCTGTAAATGGATTCTTGCCAGACTGTTTGAATGTACAAACATGAAGAATACTAATACTAATCTGAGCATAGATATGTCCAAATGTGTTCATCTAAGCAAGACAGTGATTGACCATAAATATGTGTTAGCATGATGACTTAAAATTGTAGGATTATGGACTGTCAGACATTCTCAACTTATAACAAATTGTAGGGTTATGGACTGTCAGACATTCTCAACTTATAACACATTGTAGGGTTATGGACTGTCAGACATTCTCAACTTATAACAAATTGTAGGGGTATGGACTGTCAGACATTCTCAACTTATAACAAATTGTAGGGTTATGGACTGTCAGACATTCTCAACTTATAACAAATTGTAGGGTTATGGACTGTCAGACATTCTCAACTTATAACAAATTGTAGGGTTATGGACTGTCAGACATTCTCAACTTATAACAAATTGTAGGGTTATGGACTGTCAGACATTCTCAACTTATAACAAATTGTAGGGTTATGGACTGTCAGACATTCTCAACTTATAACAAATTGTAGGGTTATGGACTGTCAGACATTCTCAACTTATAACAAATTGTAGGGTTATGGACTGTCAGACATTCTCAACTTATAACAAATTGTAGGGGTATGGACTGTCAGACATTCTCAACTTATAACAAATTGTAGGGTTATGGACTGTCAGACATTCTCAACTTATAACAAATTGTAGGGTTATGGACTGTCAGACATTCTCAACTTATAACAAATTGTAGGGTTATGGACTGTCAGACATTCTCAACTTATAACAAATTGTAGGGTTATGGACTGTCAGACATTCTCAACTTATAACAAATTGTAGGGTTATGGACTGTCAGACATTCTCAACTTATAACAAATTGTAGGGTTATGGACTGTCAGACATTCTCAACTTATAACAAATTGTAGGGTTATGGACTGTCAGACATTCTCAACTTATAACAAATTGTAGGGGTATGGACTGTCAGACATTCTCAACTTATAACAAATTGTAGGGTTATGGACTGTCAGACATTCTCAACTTATAACAAATTGTAGGGTTATGGACTGTCAGACATTCTCAACTTATAACAAATTGTAGGGGTATGGACTGTCAGACATTCTCAACTTATAACAAATTGTAGGGTTATGGACTGTCAGACATTCTCAACTTATAACAAATTGTAGGGTTATGGACTGTCAGACATTCTCAACTTATAACAAATTGTAGGGTTATGGACTGTCAGACATTCTCAACTTATAACAAATTGTAGGGTTATGGACTGTCAGACATTCTCAACTTATAACAAATTGTAGGGTTATGGACTGTCAGACATTCTCAACTTATAACAAATTGTAGGGTTATGGACTGTCAGACATTCTCAACTTATAACAAATTGTAGGGTTATGGACTGTCAGACATTCTCAACTTATAACAAATTGTAGGGTTATGGACTGTCAGACATTCTCAACTTATAACAAATTGTAGGGTTATGGACTGTCAGACATTCTCAACTTATAACAAATTGTAGGGGTATGGACTGTCAGACATTCTCAACTTATAACAAATTGTAGGGTTATGGACTGTCAGACATTCTCAACTTATAACAAATTGTAGGGTTATGGACTGTCAGACATTCTCAACTTATAACAAATTGTAGGGTTATGGACTGTCAGACATTCTCAACTTATAACAAATTGTAGGGTTATGGACTGTCAGACATTCTCAACTTATAACAAATTGTAGGGTTATGGACTGTCAGACATTCTCAACTTATAACAAATTGTAGGGTTATGGACTGTCAGACATTCTCAACTTATAACAAATTGTAGGGGTATGGACTGTCAGACATTCTCAACTTATAACAAATTGTAGGGTTATGGACTGTCAGACATTCTCAACTTATAACAAATTGTAGGGTTATGGACTGTCAGACATTCTCAACTTATAACAAATTGTAGGGGTATGGACTGTCAGACATTCTCAACTTATAACAAATTGTAGGGTTATGGACTGTCAGACATTCTCAACTTATAACAAATTGTAGGGTTATGGACTGTCAGACATTCTCAACTTATAACAAATTGTAGGGTTATGGACTGTCAGACATTCTCAACTTATAACAAATTGTAGGGTTATGGACTGTCAGACATTCTCAACTTATAACAAATTGTAGGGTTATGGACTGTCAGACATTCTCAACTTATAACAAATTGTAGGGTTATGGACTGTCAGACATTCTCAACTTATAACAAATTGTAGGGTTATGGACTGTCAGACATTCTCAACTTATAACAAATTGTAGGGTTATGGACTGTCAGACATTCTCAACTTATAACAAATTGTAGGGTTATGGACTGTCAGACATTCTCAACTTATAACAAATTGTAGGGGTATGGACTGTCAGACATTCTCAACTTATAACAAATTGTAGGGTTATGGACTGTCAGACATTCTCAACTTATAACAAATTGTAGGGTTATGGACTGTCAGACATTCTCAACTTATAACAAATTGTAGGGTTATGGACTGTCAGACATTCTCAACTTATAACAAATTGTAGGGTTATGGACTGTCAGACATTCTCAACTTATAACAAATTGTAGGGTTATGGACTGTCAGACATTCTCAACTTATAACAAATTGTAGGGGTATGGACTGTCAGACATTCTCAACTTATAACAAATTGTAGGGTTATGGACTGTCAGACATTCCCAACTTATAACAAACATTGGCATTTTTCTAGAATCCAGGCCCACCTCAATTTCACCGTTATTAACATGCAATGTGTATAGTAGCACAGTGCATGTTTATTTAAAGAACATGTAAATTATTAAACATGTGTGTAAAACACATTTAAAGTATTGGCCTATGCGTAAACACAGCTTTTTCACATTATTTATGAACAGCTTTATTTCACAATGCAGTTAGCAGTTGTAGGTGAATCTCTGAATGAAGTTTTCATTTAAATGTAAAAGTATGTAATATCATTGAGACTGGTTTTCATTTAGTTGTTTTTATGTGCAGCAAAGGGCCCGTGTTGACAGAGGAACAGAAGAAATATGCGAACGAGTTGATAGACAAATATGCATACCAGTGGGAGCAGACTCGCAACCTACTGCTGCCACCTAGTGAACAAGTCCCATGCGTCTTGACGGCAAGCTCAGAGAAGGCAGAGGTGCTGCAAAGTACAACTACTGACGATGGAGTTGAGAACAAAGTGGAAGATTCGGCTTCTGATGACAACTGTACCACATCAGAGGTTAACGGAAACACTAAAGTCAGGTTTGAGGTGGACGAAATTGTGACACGATATAATCAGGAGTGGCTGAGTAGACAGCAGGTGGTGACAGCTGGTGGCAACCAGTAGAACTATGCTGATGTTGCACAGATTGTGGCCAGATAGGTGAAAGATTACATTAAGAGTGTCTAATGACAGTGGAGTGTTGGATTACCAGTTGTAGGCTGGGGCATTCTTGGGAGATTTTAGGGCATTATGTCGCGTTACAAACTATATTAGGTGGCAAAGTTCAGAACTGACTACAAGTAAAATAATTAGACATTTAAAGTAAGAACATTTGTTTGGTAAATGAATTTTTTTCATTGCTTGTACAAAAAACTAAAGTTTGTTGAATGACTTGATGGTTGAACCAAAATATGATGGGGGAATGGTCTAGCATTTGCAGAGATAACAAAATAATTAGTTGAAGTCATCACTGAGTTTTCATTGCTAATTATGATATATCTGAACTTTGTTTACATTCGGTGATGACTGTGGTTTATCTCAAATTTAACGGTAATTTTTATTTAAAACTTTGTGCTCATAAACATTCCCGTGTGTAGTGATTAGTGTCTTCAGGAAAAGATTTACTGGTTTTTGTTACTGTGATTTTTTTACTGATTTACATTTACCTGATATTTGTAAACAGCGTATGTGGGTTCTTGTGCCAAATGTGTACTTTTTTTTTTTTTTTATTTACAATAAACAAGGTATGTAGTTATTTAGCTGTATATTTATTTGTTTACTTGTATAATTTGTTTTTAATAGAAAATGTGTGGGTAAATGTTATTTCTTGTATGTTCTGTTTTTCCTTGGTGACCGAGGAGTGACAGGTCGTTGTTGTTCCCTTTGTCCCTCACGTCCGGGGTGAGGTAAACACATCCGGTGTGAGGTAAACACTTCTGCCAGTCATTGATTTTTGTGTTTCATTTATAATGTGGAATCCACAATTTTACATTATATTATATAGTGTAAATGCATGTCCAAACTTTATAGATTGCAGTGTTGAGAGAGATAATCAGAAAATGAGCAGTCATGGAGAGTTTTGTTGCCTATAACAACAGGTGTCATGGCTGTAGAACTTTTTTTGATGTGTAATTAGAATTTTTACATGTCATTGGTACGTAACTGGAATTGCTATAATTTGATTGTACCCCCGTCTTGTTGTTAGCAGGTTACACCCTCACAAGATTGTACCCCGTCTTGTTGTTAGCAGGTTACACCCTCACAAGATTGTACCCCGTCTTGTTGTTAGCAGATTACACCCTCACAAGATTGGTTCCAGTGGGATGTCGTATTTGTAACTGTCTCAAATACTGTTTCTTGTTCTTTTCTGTGTAGCCCAACTATTGCAATGTGCATGCTTAATGATACTTACACCTGTCATGTTATACGCATACAACAAGAGTAACATGTCTATTGCTGGAGTATGATACTTACACCTGTCATGTTATACACATACAACAAGAGTAACATGTCTATTGCTGGAGTATGATACTTACACCTGTCATGTTATACACATACAACAAGAGTAACATGTCTATTGCTGGAGTATGATACTTACACCTGTCATGTTATACACATACAACAAGAGTAACATGTCTATTGCTGGAGTATGATACTTACACCTGTCATGTTATACACATACAACAAGAGTAACATGTCTATTGCTGGAGTATGATACTTACACCTGTCATGTTATACACATACAACAAGAGTAACATGTCTATTGCTGGAGTATGATACTGACACCTGTCATGTTATACACATACAACAAGAGTAACATGTCTATTGCTGGAGTATGATACTGACACCTGTCATGTTATACACATACAACAAGAGTAACATGTCTATTGCTGGAGTATATTATTTATTAAGAGGAAGAGGAAGAGGAAGAGAGGTGGGTAAGAAAGCATCAGAGGCTGAATATTTATTTAGAGTCACACCTGTCAACTCTCCCAACTTTTATAGGAGACCCCTTCTTTTTGGCCCACCCAACCCAATATCTGCCCCTATACTAAATCTCCTCGTTTTTTCAAAATGCTCAACTTCGTGCCAGTGTAGTGTATTTTATTGCACAAAATATACAACTAATAAATACACAACTCGGTCACAATGACAGACCCTTGCGATATGTCACATTCATGTGTCAATCTAGTAGTGCCCTTCATTGATCCAGAATGATTATTGTAGTCTTTTTTGTGGCACCGTCTGCCATTGCAAAATATATGTTTTTAAGTGAGTAGGTTGGCAGGTATTAGTGGAATGGCTTTACATCCAGCATTTTGTGGAGCTGACTGCTTATGTGAAATGTGTCACAGTAATAATAGTGATATAATAAAGGTACTTCTATAGTGTTAGATCCGGCCTATTGGCTATTGCTGTTTATTCAGATGATGTGTAGTGTTAGGTACCTAGTATCACAACTACAATGATGTGTTGTGTTAGGTACCAAGTATCACAACTACAGTGATGTGTTGTGTTAGGTACCTAGTATCACAACTACAATGATGTGTTGTGTTAGGTACCTAGTATCACAACTACAATGATGTGTTGTGTTAGGTACCTATTATCACAACTAGTGATGTGTTGTGTTAGGTACCAAGTATCACAACTACAATGATGTGTTGTGTTAGGTACCTAGTATCACAACTACAATGATGTGTGTGTGTGTGTTATATAAAAACAGTACTTCATTCCATCCATTAATTTAAACGTATCTATTATGTACTTATTAATTGTAACTAATTTATTTAACTGAATACATAACTACTATTTGTTGTAAGATACAAAATAAGTGTTGTGTGATACAAATAAATGTATGGTACAAAATAAGTTGCTGCACTTCAACATTCACGTATTTAATATTTAATAGTTTTAGATATAGAAAGTGACACATTTGATGCACATGGTACTTCTTTATGCTGTTCACTGAGTTTTCGGATTATTTTTATCCAAGGTAAATACGAACATTGTCAAAACATGGTCAGAAGGTGGTCTTGCGTATTGGATAAAACTATTTATGTATGACATAATTATTGTCTCAAAAACTGTTTACTTATATATGTTCGTATCATATATGTATGACATAATTATTGTCTCAAAAACTGTTTACTTATATATGTTCGTATCATATATATGGTGCTAATAAATTTCTAGAAATTTGATCTTTGAATGCCAGCATTTTAAAATTATAATATCACACTTTTTTGTGCGTTTTTGTGGAGAGAAGTTTGATTTTCTATTCAATGCCCTTTTTAGCCTGTCATTCACAGTTTCAGTTGTTGTCATTTACTTCAATCACTCCTCGACCGAGTTGTACGTCTGGATGACTCATCAACTACCCAGCGCCACCTGTTGGATGTTCTTCCTCTTACTTGCTCCCCTTTCACAGTCTCCTGTAGAATTTACTGCAAACTAGTAATTTAGGGATTATTCAGAAATTAAAAGGGTTGGTTGAAACTAGAAAGTATTGAATATGCTCTCTTCAGAGGGGGTTTAGATCAGTGTTCAACTCTTGTTCTAGAATAAAGGGGTCCTGCTCAGTATATTTATAATGTCTGCGAGACTCGCTGGATTGCATAACTGACTCCCCTGGCATCTCCAGTAGCTTTGTGACATGTTTTAACGTTCCATTTATTGCCAATTGTTGACAGAATCTGTCTGTGTGTATATGTAAAACAGTATGCATTGCAAATGTATGTATTATGCATAACCAGAACCAGTGGATATTTCTAGATGTTGCTGCATTGTTGGATGCATTCTAATATAATTTCTATTCTGATTTAAAATAATTTAATAGAATATGCCATCGCCTGGTGCAAGACCGTCTTATGAAAAAGAAATACCGGTATCATATCTGATATTAAATAGTTAGGTTCAGTCCCATAGCTAATAGTTAATCAAATGTAGGGGAAAGGTGGGCAAAACGGGGTAGTAGAAAAAAAAGGGATTTGATTATATCTCTATACCTACTGGTGCCACCTGAAGCCACACATCAACCCGAAATTCACAACAGCTCCCACAAACCAAAAAACTCCAATTGCGATCAGCCAACAAATTGGTCAAAAATAACAACTTTCTACATACAGCCTAGCTGTAACATTAATTCTACGAACTCGTCCCGCGTCTGGTCCGCGTCTGCCACGGCGACCGCGACCGCGACCGCGACCGCGACGACAGGCCAACGAGACCGGGAGTGATCCGTCGGTGCGCAAGCTCCATCTTCTCTTGGAGCCTAATCTTTCGAGATTTGAGTGCCCCGAACTTATCGACCACGGAGTCGAATTCAGTGACATTGGTAAGCTCTCGCTCGATCGACATGACTGCCAGACTATTCTATCGCTCGTGTCCCATACTTGGTGAACTTTATGGTGAGAAATTGTGGGACGATATCTCGTGTTCCCCACTTAACCACCCGCTCAAAGAAGTCAAGCGCATTCCAGCTGCCCATCATCTCTCATGTTAGAATGTCGTAACTCTTGATGAGGTCAGACGTCGCACACGACTGACCTCCTCTCCGTTCCTTCGTCCACGTAAGCTTGGGTAAGTCAGTCAATGGCGGAGTCGATGCGCTCATCCTTGGTCGAGTCCACCGGACGCTCCATTTATGTTTGAAACTCGAACTTGTCGTTCGCCTCACGTGACTAGTTCTTTCTCATTTCACCGTGGAGTCGATCGATAATAATAATAATAAACAATATTATGAAGCTGCTCTCGCCTCACTTCCGCTTGCAGTGACAGGTCGGCACGCTCGACGTTCCTCCTTTGTGTCGCGAACCTGCGGCTTTTTAGCGTCAATTCCGAAAGGCGGGCAAAGTGGGGTGAAACAAATTGCCCAAGTTTCGAAACAGCAACAGGTGGATCGAAACCCCGGTCACCTCGTCTGACTGTCCGACGCCCCACCACCGACCACAACACCCTACTTCCTATGAGGTGATGATTGTTATTTTCATTCATTTAATTTAAAATCATTTCATATTTATATTGGTCTATGAAAATGTTGTGTGGAAGATGCACACCTGCCAGTCTCAAAGACGAGGCGCTCCCTGCCCTCCGATTAATACGCGTAGATCTACATGTTTAGTTGACCTGCCTTGTTGCATGCGGTCTATTTACCACACTAATCAATGTCCACCTGACTATGTACACATGCGTGAATCAGACCATGAACCACGCCTATAAATAGCGTCCTTATAGATCTCTGTAATATAGTCACATACCTGTACGCTATTCGCGTGACATCGGCTCTACACAGACAGGACGCACTGCTGCACCAAGTGCAGTGGAAAACCACGTGTCACAATGAATTCTTTGGCAGCACAGCTTAAACAAGTCAAGTTAAAGACACCAAACGAACCAACGAAGGATTACTCTTCACCAAAGCTAGCAGGTATGTGCGGGTTCTCGATGAAATGGTATGTGATAGTAACTGTACGTACTGTGCAGTGGCCTATCTGGTCCACGACATTACCGCTGCCGAGATCCCGAAAGGCCGAGATCACTAGCATCGGCTGGTGTGCTGGTGACAAAATCCAGCCACTGGCACTTGACGTTAAAGATAGTTCGGAGGCATTGCTGGTGGACATGTTCCAGGAGTTTGATATATGGGGGGGTACATATGTAGTGTACATGGCTTCGTCACACATGCCTTGCAAGTCTACCAGAGTTAACTGTTTGCTTCGGCGTTTCTGTTATCTATAACTGATGTCCTTATATCGAAATTGTGTAAATTACTCAGTCGGGTGACTAGGAGCTGGCTGAAACATGACTTCGGTTTTCTTAAAACGAATGGTTAGCGTCACGGCTTGGGGAAAGCGGGTGACTTGGTGCTGCTCAATATGGACGAGGACTGCGCAGTTACCTGCAGACAGAAGCTCACAGATAAGTTGTTGTTTTGTGTTTGACAGACTTGTTGGTAAGTCACAAACTGGCAAGTCAAGTCACAAGTCAATGATCTGCAAATCAAGTCTGAAGTCAATGACCTCTAAGTCTAAGTGAAGTTTCGAGTAATTTATCTGAAATCCAAGGTCAAAATGTACCACTCGAGTCCGACTCAAGTCAGCCTCTGTGCCTCGGGCCAGCATCCGTGACTCGAGTCGGCCTCTGTAACTTGAGTCAGCCTCTGTGATTCCAGTAAACAAGTCTGCTTTTTGAGCTGGCCTTATATTATAGATATGTCTGTTTGGCTGAGCGTGACAGCGTCTGGAAGCACTGAATAAGAGAGTGCGCCAGCACACAGCTAGTCCTGCTTGATACAATTTAAAATGGGGAAGGTGTCAGAAAGTTCGCTGTTGCATTTCATTTGCTCTGTTGTCCTTCATGCAGCTGTTGGTTGATCTTAGTGAATGTGGGGGGGTCCAAGTATGATAAGAACTGTCAGTGTCTATAATTTGCTGCCGCTAACAGTGTTTTTAAAAGCTTTTAAAAGCATTAGTGACATCGATACATGCAGCAAAGACTCGTGTTTTGTTCTCATGGGTGGTTCCGATAACAACACTCAGACTGTGTACATTTAATTGATTTGCTGAAACTATATGCAACAGTCTGAACAGCAGTAGACGTCAACAACTTCAGGCCCGTCCTAAGGGTTTGGGGGGGTCAGGCATACACAATCACAATCAAATATATATTTCTGAGATGATCTCTAAAAAAAGTTAGTTAAAACAAAATTAATAATGATCTCACAAGGGGTATGGTTCAACCCACCCGAACCCCACCCCCCCCCCCCCGAGGACGGGCATGAAATACAATGTATGAAGTACACCATAAATGTTGAAGCATCTTCTAACCAATGTGTTTGCCTTGCAGGGTTTTTGTCTTCGCAAGAGATCCACGACTACCAACAAGCTGTGTTAGACGTGAACACAGAGGAGTGGCTAGACATCTTGCGGGAAGAAACATTCCCCTCCTGCTATTGCCCACTTCTGCTGGAAGATGCCAATCTCTTCATATCAGTTTATGAACGACATTTTAAAAATGTCGATCCACAACAGGTTAGTAAAGTCGAGTGGCAGACGACTTTAAGCAAGAGCGAGAAACACACTCTTGACAAAATGGCAGCCAGACTTGAGGTTGCAATGGCAACCTTCACCAGTGAAGGCAGTCATGTTTTTGTCAAAACCTCCAGTCGCAGCGCTAAGGATGCTCCCATGGTCCAAGACAAGTTCGTTGCTCTCTACAAGACGGAACTACATAGGCTGAATGAAGAGGAACAAAGAAAAGAAAACCAGCAAATAACCTGTCTTCTCAGAGCTGCATTTGAAGCAATGAAAGTTAAGAAATCTGAAGAAGTAATTGACATGTTCATGTGTAGTGAGAGGATTTACCAAGACATGTTACTGGCCGTTCAACATGAAGAACGATTCTGTGAACACTTTGTCATCAGAAAGTTTGTACATATAGATGTTGACATGGAGTTCCGTGGGTTTGTCTTTGGACAACAACTGAGAGCTGTTAGTCAGTACAACTACCTGATATTTTCTGCAAGACTTGCAAAGGACAAGGACAGCATAATGGAGGTGTTGCAGCAGTTCTTTGACCAACAGATACAACCAAAGTTCAAAGATTCCAAATTCCCGGACAATTATATAATTGATTTTGCTGTGTGTGAAAATGGCAAGTATTCCCCATTGTAGTCACTTTTCTGAGAACTCCAAGTATAATATTTCATTTTAATTAACAGAATAAACTTTTTTCTCAAAGCCAGACTCGCTGCAGTTATCACAACTACATTGATTACAAATGTTTGTATATTAAAATTGTATTGCTTCCGCTATTTGCTAATCATTACTCAAATCCAATATTAAATCTTAAATATAATCTTCAAATGCTTGCAGATCATGTAATACAATTACAAAGCAAATTCTTTTGTTAAAGAAATTAGTTCTTGTTAAGTTATTTCTATATATATTATATTATTATCATTACAGAAAAGAAAATATGGGCGATAGAAATCAACCCTTTCCTAGAGACGACAGATGGGGCGTTGTTCAGCTGGCGAAGTGAGCGCCACCTTCTGGAGGGCAAAGAAGGCTTTGTGTCCCGTATCACAACTAGGCCAAGGTCGGGGGCAACTGCAGCACTTCCCTACCACATCAAGGCGCTCCTCAAGAGTAACATCAACAAGGAATGAAATGTCACAAGAAACAATGAATATACCTGTTGGTGCATTATGTTACTGACTTTTGCTTATTAAAACTATTTTTTAAGAAATGTAACGCTGCATATAACACTTGCAAATGGATTCACTTATATATAATCTGAGCAATTAGAAGCAAATTCATAGTTGTAATTTATCCCAAAGTGGTATAGGTGGCAACAAACAGCAGCTATAATTATAAAATGTGTAATTGCTGCTAAACTGTAATAAACCCAATATCTGCAACACTACAAATTATGAAATGAGACTAATACCTACCAGGAAGTAAAATGGACACAAACTTTACACTATAGCAAAAAGATTACATATTACAATTTTAAGCTGTCCACTCTTACATATCGTGCTCTATCTACACAACAACCACCCTACTTGGCTAGTCTCCCGCATTTTTCAAATATCCCTAGGCAGCTCATATCATAAATTTCACAACTTATTGTGCCTAAAACAAAACTTAACTTGGGCAAACATGCTTTATCTGTCGTTGCGTCTAGGGTCTGGAATGAACTCCCGATCACTTTGAAAACATCTGAAACTATAGCAATCTTCTGAAAAAACTCGACATTTATTCCAAATTGCATTTCCACCATAAATCTTTGGTTGTCCCTCGTTCTGATACTGACTTTTGCACGTCTCTGTTCAATGAATGTGTTTTGTTGCGTCTCTGAGCTCAGGTTCCTGAGGATATAGGTGCCATAGAAGTTAATTATTATTATATTATTTTCAAATGCACAAGATGATGAGAAATGAGAAAGTTTTTCATGATGCCTAATGTTTTTACTAACAGATGGATATCTGATGAAAGTTTTATTGGAAATACATGGTACTCATCCAAGCTGCTATGATGCTATGACTGTGGTCAACTTGTTATTACAGTATGTTATATTTTTATGACTGTTCTAGTATCTCTGTCATTTGTTTTCAGTCACTAGGGTTGTGTCAGTCTGAGCAACAACTGAAAGTCTACTGTTAAACAATTAAACATTTATTTCACATTTGCAAGCATATCCGTTACACATAATTTGCTTTTGGAACAAGCTACGAAAACATAAACAAAGCTACGTTGACGTCAACAGGATGAGTTGATGCAGTGTCAAGAAGCAACAGTAGCACTACACACGGTCCTAAATCAAACATTAATAATTACAGAACAACCATCATATGACTTGACAATACTGCACTTTGGCTCAATAAAGCTCACACTTCACACCAGAGGGCGGTGTAAGAATAATACAAACAGAGCCCTTCATAGATATCTATGAAGGGGTCTGAATACAAATGGCTAAGTTCACAGGTGTATATCAAAATGGTGAAAACAACAATTATATTCTTGCCAAATACTGGCTTGTCTTTGGTAATGGCTCTGATACTTGCTACCTGCTACTATAAACTGATGATTGTGAATCCTACAAATGCTCTGTTCAGGTCGTTTTATCTGTACCAATTATACAAGTAATGTACATTCCTACACAACCTTGATAAAAACTTGTGCTCTCACATTTTCAGAATGTATTTCTTCACTCTTAATAATATTTGTGTTTACAAAGTGGTATCAGACAATACAACGTCTGCCTTTTAAGCATAAAGAATAAACAACATTTAGTTGTACCCCACACAAGCTACATCAAACAGACCTTCACTTCAACTACTTATTTATTACACTCGGTGACCGAGTCAGTATATTTATATCAATACAGGGCAGACACGGTTTAGCTAAGACTGAAACATTACCTGCCACATTACAGCATTTCAAAATGCCACATATAAATGCTGTTCTGGTACGCTTATTTAAATAGTATTTTACGATACAACAATGCCTTAAATACAGCGTAATTATGTCTGCTAAATGCAAACACGTTTCATTTCTAAAATAAATAGTAACCATAGAGATACACAGTGCGACAAGCGAACTGTACAGAAATGTATAAAATAACAACAAAGAGTAGCCCCAAGAGTGGGTCACTATATAAGGGAATATATAAGGGAATACTCATAAAAAGTAAAAAAGCAATAATTTCAATGACATACAATCCTGATTCTTTGCTAAAAAGACAAACAAATTCAATTCAATATATACAGAGAATGTGATTGTACAGGATAGAAAGAGTCACATTTCACAAGTTCAATCAGTTGTGTTATAACTATACTTAATTTGTAATCAATTTATTTGATTAAATAAATTAACTGCCGATGACAGAAAATAAGATCCTACAAAATAAGATATGGCATAGGTCTGGTTTATAGTCTCCATATCAAATGCTACGATTCTCCCATTCATGAGGGTGGATTTGAGTCCAGTGATACAGTTAATCAAGACCATTACTGCCTGTAAATCATCGATTCATATGTCAAGTAATGTAAAACTGGCAGGTCGAATTCTTCCTACCCAAGTTTTGACACATCAACAATTAAAACATGCAGGCAATTATTGCACATAATCAATAGCAGCAGAGAGATTGCTGACCTTCACTTGACATTCCAGCTGAAGGCTCTCATTACACACACTTCAAGAAAGCAACAGTGACCATAGACTCCCAGGTTGGTTGCACCAATCAGCGTTGCAAGCACAAACACGAACCAATACAGAGGCATACAGAAACTAAATTTCTCCCGGATCTTAGCTGTTTGAAACATCCGGGAGGTATAATTGGTTGAGGCACAGGACGCTTCCAAATTTAAGGAACTGCTGGGCTGTGCCCAATGCTCATAGAGTAGTTAACCCCCAGATGGGGTTTGCCGATTGAGAAACAGAAGTAAAGAGTGACGTCTTCATACAATCACCTTCACGCTCACACTCCAAACTCTTGATCTTTCAAACCCACAGTCGATCTTTGAGGTATAGGCCACTGAGTTGTGCCCATGAGCTTGAGTTCCCGAGGATGTAGTTAATTATTATGATATTATACACTATAGAAATGACATTATACAATGTCTGCAAGACTCATGTATGACTTGCAGATGCTTTTTAATTTCTGCAAAAACAGTATCATATATATATACTGATAGGTTTAAACATAAACAATTATCGCATATTTATAATTAGCTGCAAATAGTTTTTTGTTTTACTTTACTAGCAAACTGCAGTAAGCTGTATGCTAAACTTAAAAGTTATACATTATAACTATAATGTTAAGTATTCATTAATATCAGGCGTATCGTCCCTTGTGTAATTGTTGTAAATTATATGACATTTTAAAGTTTAACTTTAATTTAATTCCATTTGGTCTCTTAAAACAAGTGTTATTTATAGTTATTTGAATAACGTTGTCGTCCCCAGACTAGTTTAAACTCATACACCAGTCAGCACTTCATACCATCAATGAATAAATAAAACAACAGGCGTGATCCCGCTGAACTGATATTGCACACGTACACAAGATGGTAGCACTGAGTGGCCTTTTCAATGATGTAGTTATAAGCGAGTTGGGTCAACCCAGATGATCACATTTCCATGCTTTATGTTCTGCCATTCGCACTGCACATGTCGACGTTTGCCATCGATGACAACCACAGCATCATGTGACACGGTCATGAGGTACTCGCCGAAGATGCCACTCGCCACAATGGAGCGGCCATGTTTGCCCCTGTGCCCATCCAACGCCTCTGGCGGCTGACCAACTCCTGCAGTCGAAAGAAATGACACAATGTAACAACTGAAGACTTTTTGCTCAGCTAGTTTCAGATTCATTTGCCAAAAATCAAAACTATTCAACTACGATATGCTAGTATCAACTATGATATGCTAGCTCGTTTGAACAAATGTTTTAACAAGCAATTAAATTATGTTTGGTTTGGCCGAACCAAAATTCTGTGAAAAAAACTAAACTGACAATGTGTAACCCACCTCTGTATACTGTCACATAAAGCTATTCGCTCTTTCGCAAGTGACCCGATCAAATGCTTTCTCAGCATCAAGTTTTTTTAGAGGAATGCAAAGTTTTAAAGGCTTGACGAATATTACCTATCAATTTCTCTTCACTGATGGTTCTTTGTAAATGTGAAATCAATGCATGTTACTTTAATATCTACTTAGTCTATCAGGTGGCGCCACTGACACACTGCTGAGCTAGCATGGCAAGTCTTGTGTGACTCTCATAGTGAACATGTGCTTGTAATAAAGTGTATTTCCTCATGCATTTAGTACTTTTATTGACTAACGAAATAGTCTATATCGTTATACCTTCGATCATTTCAACTTTTCCTGAACGCAGGTTCATGAAGAGCACATCGTTCTTGTCCTGGGAGCTGGCATAGAGGTCATAGCCTCGTCCTGAGTCTGACGGGAAGAAGGTGACAGCACTGATGTGTGTGTTGGTGAACTCATCGTACAAGTAGTCCAGCTTCCCTGCAGACACACAAGTGTCACCTTCATAATGCTCAACAACGACCATTTCCAGTTAGATGAATGGTAAAATGTTAGACAGTCTGCGCTGTTGTAGGCTGTCTCTGCATCACCCGCTAGGTGGGGTAAATGTCTGCACTCATTCGGGATTGCCAGATGAGTTACTGGAAATTGTCTGACACAATTAACAATATAAACATAAACATTGAAATTTCACAAATTGTTAAGTTAAAAAATATGTTTAAAATATGTTCACTAAATGAATAAAAGGTCCACATAGTTAGTCATTGCTGATATCTATAATAATGTCATAAAGGATGCATGAGATAGATGTCTTTAGAACCATCATGAAAGCGACTGTACGTACCACTGTCTGCAACAGAGCTGACTGTCACAGAGTTGCCCTCGTTGTCAATTAGGATGACGTAGCGGGAATCTGGGGACACGTAAATGTCTCCACCAGACTCGGAGTGTGACACAATCACATCTGTGATGTAGTCAAGGACCAGGCGGGAAGACTTTGTGTTCTCGCTGCCGTGGGGTGCACATTGCACCATGATCTGGCCACCTGGTGATAGAAAGATCACACATTTAGAACAAGTTATATATATATATATATATATATTTTGGTGGCGGTCGGTCACATGTAATTTTGGGTGACCTGGTGGTGTAGTGACCCCCACCCACATGGTGAAATGAACAGATTAGCTTGTAGTGATTTAGTTAGTAGTCATAATGTTGTTACCAATACTTGACACACTTAATACGTTGTCGAATTATATCTATTATGTGAAATTAGCAGTCTGGGGCCGGCATGCTTGCTGTGGTTATTTGTCGCTTGATTATTGATGTTTACACGGTTACTATTAATAAAACTACATGTCATTAAGTTGGCCCACTTCAATCTATACCTGACTTGCATTGTTGTTCTGCATAAATGGATGTATGTAAACATACTGTCGTTTATGTGGGATGACAACGTAACTTAATTCATGTAATATGCTTTAGCATCATAGCTATTAGGACGATACTTGTTTGGGTTACGAGAGTATGCATGGCAGCTCGCGCATGCGCACCCGATAACGCTATAAAAGCGAGTGCGGCAGTGATGCCGGCCTCTCTTTCTTCGGAATTGCGTAGAGTGTACACGAGAAATCTTTGCTTTGTTTCAATTGTTGTAATTTTTTATTTGTGAATTATTGTGTAGTGTTAGTTGATGTTAGTCTAGTCTTGTGCGTATATTGATTCAGTTTGGGTTTAATCGGAGTTCTTAAACAATTTGCCCACCCTCCCTCCCTTTGATGGATGGAATGGACGTTCTTCAGGATTGTCTAGATTTATAACTACGTGGTGGGCGGAGTGACCCCCACCCACATGGTAAAATGAACAGATTAGCTTGTAGTGATGTATTTAGTAGTCATAATATTGTTACCAATGGTTGACACACTTAACACGTTGTCGAATTATATCTATTATGTGAAATTAGCCGTCTGGGGCCGGCATGCTTGCTGTGGTTATTTGTCGCTTGATTATTGATGTTTACACGGTAACTATTAATAAAACTACATGTAATTAAGTTGGCCTACTTCAATCTATACCTGACTTGCGTTGTTGTTCTGCATAAATAAATAAATATATATATATATATATATATATATATATACATATATATGTACATCTGTATATCTATTACATATACACGTCTATGTACATCTGTATGTGTATGACTCACACAAACAAATGTCTATGCACATCTGTGTATGTATCACACACATACATACATGTCTATGCACACCTGTATATGTACCACATACACATGGATTTCTGCACATCTGTATATGTATCACACACGCACGCACGCACGCACGCACGCACGCACGCACGCACGCACGCACGCACGCACGCACGCACGCACGCACGCACGCACGCACGCACGCACGCACGCACACACACAAAGGTCTATGTACATCTGCGTAAGTATCACATACGGAAATATTTGCAGCGCAAAGGTCTCACGACACAAGCTAACTTGGAAATCGAGAGAGGCTGGCTCTAGGTCACGCGTAGAGTGTACACGAGAAATCTTTGCTTTGTTTCAATTGTTGTAATTTTTTATTTGTGAATTATTGTGTAGTGTTAGTTGATGTTAGTCTAGTCTTGTGCGTATATTGATTCAGTTTGGGTTTAATCGGAGTTCTTAAACAATTTGCCCACCCTCCCTCCCTTTGATGGATGGAATGGACGTTCTTCAGGATTGTCTAGATTTATAACTACGTGGTGGGCGGAGTGACCCCCACCCACATGGTAAAATGAACAGATTAGCTTGTAGTGATGTATTTAGTAGTCATAATATTGTTACCAATGGTTGACACACTTAACACGTTGTCGAATTATATCTATTATGTGAAATTAGCCGTCTGGGGCCGGCATGCTTGCTGTGGTTATTTGTCGCTTGATTATTGATGTTTACACGGTAACTATTAATAAAACTACATGTAATTAAGTTGGTCTACTTCAATCTATACCTGACTTGCGTTGTTGTTCTGCATAAATAAATAAATATATATATATATATATACATATATATGTACATCTGTATATCTATTACATATACACGTCTATGTACATCTGTATGTGTATGACTCACACAAACAAATGTCTATGCACATCTGTGTATGTATCACACACATACATACATGTCTATGCACACCTGTATATGTACCACATACACATGGATTTCTGCACATCTGTATATGTATCACGCACGCACGCACGCACGCACGCACGCACGCACGCACGCACGCACGCACGCACGCACGCACGCACGCACGCACGCACGCACGCACGCACGCACGCACGCACGCACGCACACACACAAAGGTCTATGTACATCTGCGTAAGATGGTTGGTGTATCCATACGCGTGAGCGAGTAATTAGGCCAATACTCTCTCTACCATAAAAGGTCTAACCTCAAATCGCCTTCATTGCCCTGTCATCTCGCATAAATCCTTTATGCGCCGCTGTCACATAAATTCATTTATGCAAAATAACAACACAAGTCCAGCGTAGATTGAAATAGGCCAAAGAATGACATATGTATCACATACATACAGATGTCTATGTATCATCTGTATATGTATCACTCACGTACATATGTCTATGTACATATGTATACGTATCACACACATACAGCTGTCTCTGTACATCTGTATATGCATCACATACATACAGATGTCTATGTACATCTGTATATGTATCACACACATACAAATGTCTATATACATCTGTACATGTATCACACACATACATATGTCTATGTACATCTGTATATGTATCACACACACACATACAAATGTCTATGTACACCTGTATATGTATCACATACACATGTCTATGTACATCTGTATATGTATCACACACATACAGATGTCTATGTACACCTGTATATGTATCACATACATACAGATGTCTATGTACATCTGTATATGTATCACACACACATACAGATGTCTATGTACATCTGTATATGTATCACACACACACACACGCACGCTTTCATGCGTGCACGCACGCATGAACACACACATCTATGCACATCTGTATATGTATCATATACACACACATACATGTCTATGTACATATGTATCACACACATACATATGTATATCACACACACATACAGATGTCTATGTACATATGTATATGTATCACACACACACACACACACACACACACCACACCCACCCACCCACCCACCCACCCACCCACCCACCCACCCACCCACCCACCCACCCACCCACCCACCCACCCACCCACACACACACACACACACACACACACACACACACACACACACAAAGGTCTATGTACATCTGCGTAAGTATCACATACATACATATGTCTATGTACATATGTATATGTATCACACACATACAGATGTCTCTGTACGTCTGTATATGTATCACATACATACAGATGTCTATGTATCATCTGTATATGTATCACTCACGTACATATGTCTATGTACATATGTATACGTATCACACACATACAGCTGTCTCTGTACATCTGTATATGCATCACATACAGATGTCTATGTACATCTGTATATGTATCACACACATACAAATGTCTATATACATCTGTACATGTATCACACACACACATACAGATGTCTATGTACATCTGTATATGTATCACACACACACATACAAATGTCTATGTACACCTGTATATGTATCACACACACACACAAAGGTCTATGTACATCTGCGTAAGTATCACATACATACATATGTCTATGTACATATGTATATGTATCACACACATACAGCTGTCTCTGTACATCTGTATATGCATCACATACATACATATGTCTATGTACATCTGTATATGTATCACACACATACAAATGTCTATATACATCTGTACATGTATCACACACACATACATATGTCTATGTACATCTGTATATGTATCACACACACATACAAATGTCTATGTACACCTGTATATGTATCACATACACATATGTCTATGTACATCTGTATATGTATCACACACATACATGTCTATGTACATCTGTATATGTATCACACACATACAGATGTCTATGTACATCTGTATATATGTATAACATACATACAGATGTCTATGTACATCTGTATATGTATCACACACACATACAAATGTCTATGTACATCTGTATATGTATCACACACATACAGATGTCTATGTACATATGTATATGTATCACACACACACACATACAGATGTCTATGTACACCTGTATATGTATCACATACATACAGATGTCTATGTACATCTGTATATGTATCACACATACATACAAATGTCTACGTACACCTGTATATGTATCACACACATACAGATGTCTGTGTACACCTGTATATGTACACCTGTATCACATACAAATGTCTGTCGTAAGAGAAGATGAGAAACAAAACACAACAATTTTTAAATCGTTGTTGTCCGTCGCATATTAAACATGAAGAATAGTTTCATTGGCAAATAGCAAGGAAACAGAAATGACAAATGACGCTACCCCTTTGGGAGACAGTTGATTCAAAACGGGCAATCCATGACGCTCATGTGATCAATGCTAGTTAACATTCAAACTCCAGCCTCAACTGACTACTTTAAAATGTTGATAATTTTCCAGATTGAAAAACATATCGCTGTAACAATGTTAGAAACAGTACAGTACGCGTGTGAAATATACAATAGTAACCATCAGAATATGTCTTAAAACAGTTAACTCCGACCATTATGTTAAACCTTTGTGTGTTTCTAACAACTCCATGTGTCATATTGATAATTGTTTTCAACAAAGTTGTGAGTTTCCAAGATGTCGGACTGTATAACCGCGCCGCGTGGTCAATGGAACCTTACATAACTTAAAACGATAGTAGTTCTGTAACAGTTCACCGTGCGACGCCACATGACAAAGTTGTGAGTTTCCAAGATGTCGGACTGTATTACCGCGCCGCGTGGTCAATGGAACCTTACATAACTTAAAACGATAGTAGTTCTGTAACAGTTCACCGTGCGACGCCACATGACAAAGTTGTGAGTTTCCAAGATGTCGCACTGTATTACCGCGCCGCGTGGTCAATGGAACCTTACATAACTTAAAACGATAGTAGTTCCGTAACAGTTCACCGTGCGATGCCACATGACAAAGTTGTGAGTTTCCAAGATGTCGGACTGTATTACCGCGCCGCGTGGTCAATGGAACCTTCTTCACTTCACTTCACTTCACTTTCCCATAACCCGTAAGGATCGTTGGGGCACCATTGATGACTTTCTAACCAGCTCTCTCCACGTTTCCCTGTTCTCGACAGCCCTCTGGGAGTCAGCGAACTCCATTCCTGTCCACTCTTTGATGTTGTCTTCCCACCTCTTCTTCTGTCTACCTCTTCGTCTCCCCCCTCTTACGGTACCTTGCAAGATAGTCTTTGCAAGGCCAGATGATCGTGATACATGACCGTACCACTTCAGTTTACGCTTCTTAACTGTTGTAAGAAGGTCATCATATGGTCCGATGGCTTCTTTGATCTTGTTGCGGACAGCTTCGTTAGTAACATGGTCTTTGTATGATATGCGCAAGATCTTCCGAAAGCATCTCATTTCCATGGCTTGTATCCTCTTCTGTAGATCTGCTGAGAGGGTCCATGTTTCACAAGCGTACAGAAAGATGGACATGACAAGGGAGCGCATCAGCCTTATCTTCGAACTGACCGTGATGTTTCTGTCGTTCCATAAGGGTTTCAACCTTGTTAGTGCTACTGTTGTCTGTGCAATCCTGGCAAGTATCTCCGGTTTGGAACCCTCATCTGTGATAATTGATCCCAAGTACCTGAAGCTTGTTACTGTCTGAAGTCTCTGTCCATTAACTTTGACCTCTGTGCTGATGCCTTGTGTGTTGTTCGTCATCAGTTTGGTCTTTTCGGCACTGATCTCCATGCCGTATGATGTAGAAGTTTTTTCAAGGCGCTCCACTAAATTGACTAGTTCTTGTTCATCTCCTGCTAAGCCGTCGATGTCGTCAGCAAAACGAAGGTTGGTGATTGTCCTGCCTCCAATGCTGACAGTGCCTTGATGGTTTTCTAAAGCATCAGTCATGATCCTTTCCAGAAAAATGTTGAAGAGCGTTGGTGATAGTAGGCATCCTTGTCGAACTCCGACTGTTGTTCGAAACCAGTCTCCTATGCTGCTGTTGAAGGTTACTGCACTGGTGGCATTGTCATATAGGTGTTCAATGGTTCGGACAAGCTTGGAGCCAATGTTGTACTTCCTCATGGTTGCCCATAGGGCCGCATGCCATACCTTATCAAAGGCCTTCTTGAAATCTATAAAGACATGAACCTTACATAACTTAAAACGATAGTAGTTCTGTAACAGTACACCGTGCGACGCCACATGACAAAGTTGTGAGTTTCCAAGATGTCGGACTGTATTACCGCGCCGCGTGGTCAATGGAACCTTACATAACTTAAAACGATAGTAGTTCTGTAACAGTTCACTGTGCGACGCCACATGACAAAGTTGTGAGTTTCCAAGATGTCGCACTGTATTACCGCGCCGCGTGGTCAATGGAACCTTACATAACTTAAAACGATAGTAGTTCTGTAACAGTTCACTGTGCGACGCCACATGACAAAGTTGTGAGTTTCCAAGATGTCGCACTGTATTACCGCGCCGCGTGGTCAATGGAACCTTACATAACTTAAAACGATAGTAGTTCTGTAACAGTACACCGTGCGACGCCACATGACAAAGTTGTGAGTTTCCAAGATGTCGGACTGTATTACCGCGCCGCGTGGTCAATGGAACCTTACATAACTTAAAACGATAGTAGTTCTGTAACAGTTCACCGTGCGACGCCACATGACAAAGTTGTGAGTTTCCAAGATGTCGGACTGTATAACCGCGCCGCGTGGTCAATGGAACCTTACATAACTTAAAACGATAGTAGTTCTGTAACAGTTCACTGTGCGACGCCACATGACAAAGTTGTGAGTTTCCAAGATGTCGCACTGTATTACCGCGCCGCGTGGTCAATGGAACCTTACATAACTTAAAACGATAGTAGTTCTGTAACAGTACACCGTGCGACGCCACATGACAAAGTTGTGAGTTTCCAAGATGTCGGACTGTATTACCGCGCCGCGTGGTCAATGGAACCTTACATAACTTAAAACGATAGTAGTTCCGTAACAGTACACCGTGCGACGCCACATGACAAAGTTGTGAGTTTCCAAGATGTCGGACTGTATTACCGCGCCGCGTGGTCAATGGAACCTTACATAACTTAAAACAATAGTAGTTCTGTAACAGTTCACCGTGCGACGCCACATGACAAAGTTGTGAGTTTCCAAGATGTCGGACTGTATTACCGCGCCGCGTGGTCAATGGAACCTTACATAACTTAAAACGATAGTAGTTCCGTAACAGTACACCGTGCGACGCCACATGACAAAGTTGTGAGTTTCCAAGATGTCGCACTGTATTACCGCGCCGCGTGGTCAATGGAACCTTACATAACTTAAAACGATAGTAGTTCTGTAACAGTTCACCGTGCGACGCCACATGACAAAGTTGTGAGTTTCCAAGATGTCGGACTGTATTACCGCGCCGCGTGGTCAATGGAACCTTACATAACTTAAAACGATAGTAGTTCCGTAACAGTACACCGTGCGACGCCACATGACAAAGTTGTGAGTTTCCAAGATGTCGCACTGTATTACCGCGCCGCGTGGTCAATGGAACCTTACATAACTTAAAACGATAGTAGTTCTGTAACAGTTCACCGTGCGACGCCACATGACAAAGTTGTGAGTTTCCAAGATGTCGGACTGTATTACCGCGCCGCGTGGTCAATGGAACCTTACATAACTTAAAACAATAGTAGTTCTGTAACAGTTCACTGTGCGACGTTGCATGACACAACGGTGGTCATTTATTTTGTATGTAACCAACATTTTGTAAATTAGTGCTTTGACCCCCTCCCCCTCACCCCTCTCTCTCCCCTTCCCCCCTCCCCCTCCCCCCTCCACCTCCCCTTTTAGTATGCTCGGTACGAGTAGGTAAATGTTGAGAATTGTGAACAGCCCCTAATGTTTGACCAAGTATTAAGTCATTTAATAGTTTGTCTGAAGATTTCACAAAAACTATAAAAAAAATTGCACAAACGAGTTAGCATGTTGCCGTGGATACTAGGTAGGTTTGATTTTTTGTCAAACGTATTTTAAATGAGACTTGCGAAAAAAAATTGAAGAGGAACTTTTAATTGAGGAGGAACCTTTAATTGAGGAGGGACCTTTAATTGAGGAGGGTCCTTTAATTGAGGAGGGTCCTTTAATTAAGGAGGCACCTTTAATTGAGGAGGCACCTTTAACTGAGGAGGAACCTTTAATTGAAGAGGAACTTTTAATTGATGAGGGACTTTTAACTGATGTCAAGTCAATAAATTGGTCAATAAATATATTCTGTAGCAAAGTTGAAAAAGGACGTTTACAAATGGTACCAGTGACACTTGTAAACCTGTTGATTTGTTTTGCTAACTATTGTTACTATCGATCATTCACTGTACTAGTCATGATAACTATCGATACTAAAATTTACTTGATAATATTGCACTGCCACGTCGACTATTGTGACGAATTGATAGTTCGCTTGTTAACGACCTTGGCGACTCACCGATCGGTATGAAGGTGACGGTCTGCGGCACACACAGATGTGCACTGAGGTCGATGGTCTTCACATACTGCATGGTGTGCATGTTGAGCTTGTGCAGCCTCTCCTGTCCCTGCTGCATGGCGTAGCCATAGTCAAAGATCTCCTGCAGGTCATTGCTTGGAGGCAGGAACACGTCATCCATCTACAACATGGGTATTACTTGATAGATGTGGGGTCAATATTTAAAAAGCAGGACATTATGTAATGCCATTAGTAGATCGTGCACAGTCACTACCCACCACCGACACAGTCACCACCCACCACTGACACAGTCACCACCCACCACTGACAGTCACTACCCACCACTGACACAGTCACCACCCACCACTGACACAGTCACCACCCACCACCCACCACTGACAGTCACCACCCACCACTGACACAGTCACCACCCACCAATGACAGTCACCACCCACCACTGACAGTCACCAACCACCACTGACACAGTCACCACCCACCACTAACAGTCACCACCCACCACTGACAGTCACCACCCACCACTGACACAGTCACCACCCACCAATGACAGTCACCACCCACCACCGACACAGTCACCACCCACCACTGACACAGTCACCACCCACCACTGACACAGTCACCACCCACCACTGACAGTCACCACCCACCACTGACACAGTCACCACCCACCAATGACATTCACCACCCACCACTGACACAGTCACCACCCACCACTGACACAGTCACCACCCACCACTGACAGTCACCACCCACCACTGACACAGTCACCACCCACCACTGACAC
This sequence comes from Lamellibrachia columna, assembly GCA_963662155.1. Lineage (NCBI taxonomy): Eukaryota > Metazoa > Annelida > Polychaeta > Sabellida > Siboglinidae > Lamellibrachia > Lamellibrachia columna. The sequence continues at coordinate 59,484,117 of OY759266.1, forward strand.
AGTCACCACCCACCACTGACACAGTCACCACCCACCACTGACAGTCACCACCCACCACTGACACAGTCACCACCCACCACTGACAGTCACTACCCACCACTGACACAGTCACCACCCACCACTGACACAGTCACCACCCACCACTGACAGTCACTACCCACCACTGACACAGTCACCACCCACCACTGACACAGTCACCACACATCACTGACATAGTCACCACCCACAACTGACAGTCACCAACCACCACTGACACAGTCACTACCCACCACTGACGCAGTCACCACCCACCACTGACACAGTCTCTAGCAAAATCTGGATTACGTGTTATTTATAATGTCTTCATGAACACTTCTGCACTGTTGAATTGAACTGAGTTTTTCATTTGTCTTTATACATACCAACACACAGCGTGTCTGAAAGGGTATTTTTTACTAAAGGCAAATGTGACTACAGATTGCACAACATAGTTAGGAAATACAGGAATTTGGTCAGAACACTAAAGCAGACGCGGGTTGAGCAGGTAATAGTGTCATGGATTCTACCAGTAATAGGAAGGAGGGGTCATAGATATCGAAATTGCCGGGGTATGGCAATTAACATGCTAGTCGAGAAGCTATGTAGGGAAGAGGAAGTGGGTTTTGTGGATTTGTGGGGAAGTTTTGTTGGAAGGGCTGATATGTACTGAATTAAGACTGACAGGATACGTAATGTTTAGGAGAGATCGAATAGGAAGAAGGGGAGGGGGAGTTATTTTATATGTTAAAGAATCTATTCAGGCTTATGAAATAAAATTAGAATGATGAAGCTGTTTGGTGCAAAATAGTTTCAGGAAATTCAAAAGTAACTATTGGATTAGTTTACCGAAGTCCAAACATAAACGAAGAGGATAACACAAAATGCTATAAAGGAAGTTAGTAAAGGGAATGTATCATAATGGGAGATTTTAACCATGGACACATACAATGGAAATCTCTAGAGAGTACAGGGGGTGAGGACCAACAATTTCTATTTTTAATTCAGGAGAGCTTCCTTACTCTGCACTTGCTAGAACCAACCAGGGGAGAAAAAATGTATTAGATATAGTTTTATCATCACAAAAAGAATTAGTGGACAATGTAAAAATACATGAACCATTGGGTAACAGTGACCACAATCAAATACATTTTGACATCAACGTAAAATCAGAAAGTAAAAATAAAAAACATATAGGAGAAACTTCCACAAAGGTGACTATAAAGATATGAGAAAATACTTAGCAAAGCTAGATTGGAATAACATGCTGATGAATAAGAACGCAATTGAATGTTGGAATATTCTAAAATATGAAATTGAGAGTATCATCGATAAATGTGTTTCCTTGAAAAACTGAGGAAAACAGTCTAGAAAGAAACACTTGTCAAAAGAAGCTATTAGAAAAATAGCGTTTATATGCGTACCAGAAAGGATGAAGACTATGCAAATTACAAAGAGGCTACAACTGAAATTAGAAAATCTAAAAGAACCTTTGAAAAAAATTGGCAGGTAATATAAAAAATGACAGCAAGAGTTTCTATGCTTATGTAAGGAGTAAACAGAACGTTCGAGATAAGGTCGGACCACTGGAAAACAACAGGGGAAACATAATTTCAGACGGGTTTCAAATGGCAGAGGTCTTGAATGAGTATTTCAGCTCAGTATTTACCACAGAAGATATCAGCTCACTTCCAGTTCCATTTACTAAATTTGAGGGAAATAAATCAGAACATTTAGGGCAGTTATTTGTAACTCCTGTAATGATAGCAAACAAAATTAAGAAGATGAAAGATAATAAATCACCTGGAGTTGATGGGATACCACCAAAACTGCTTAAGGAAATTGTTGAGCAAATTAGTACACCACTTGCAAAATTGTTTAACTTGTCACTAGAAGAAGGAATAGTTCCTTCAGAATGGAAAGAATTTAAGAAGGGATCGAGGAACAAGCCAGAAAATTACAGACCAGTGAGTTTAACATCAGTTGTATGTAAATTACTCAAAACATTAATTAGAGACCACATGGTGGAATTCCTTGTAAAACATAAATTAATAAATACATCTCAACATGGGTTCCTAAAAGCAAGGTCATGTTTTTTTGAAGAAATTACAAAGTGGGTAATTGACGGGTCACCAGTGGATGTTGTCTACTTAGATTTTCAGAAAGCTTTCGATAAAGTACCACACCAAAGATTGTTACTTAAACTAAAAGCCCACGGTATAGGTAATGATGTAATCAACTAGATAGAAAAGTGGCTTACACACAGAAGACAGAGAGTAATAGTAGATGGTGAGATTTCAAACTGGAAATCTGTTTTAAGTGGGGCACCACAGGGATCAGTATTAGGCCCTATACTGTTTTTAATATATATAAATGATTTAGAAGATGACATATCTAGCAAAGTACTCAAATTTGCAGATGACACAAAAGTATTCAGAAAGGTTACAAATGATACAGATAAACAAAGTTTACAGGATGATCTAGATAAATTAGTTAAATAGTAAGAAAAATGGCAAATGTTATTCAATTTTGGGAAGTGTAAATGTATACACATAGGACATGGAAACATGGACGTAGAATATAAAATGGGGGATGCTGTACTAGGTAGAACCACACAAGAAAAGGACTTAGGAGTAACATTTAGTGCTGACATAAAAGTTTCAGAGCAATGTGGGATTGCTGCTTCAAAAGGAAATCAAGGGCTAATTAGGAGAACTATCATGTATAAGGAGAAACAGCTAATTGTACCCCTGTACAAAGCAATAGTTAGACCACATTTGGAATATTGTATTCAAGTATGGAGGCCGTATCGTAAAAAGGACATAGACAAGCTAGAAAGAATACAACGAAGAGCAACTAAAATGATTCCAGAATTAAGAGACCTTAGTTACAAAAGTCGCTTATTACAATGTGGCTTGACAACACTAGCGACCAGGAGACTAAGAGGAGACCAAATAGAAGTGTTTAAAATAGTGAACGGTTATGAGGATGTTGATATGAATATGTTCTTCAAACTTTAAGAAGGCAGTAGAACCAGAGGACACAAAGCAGCATTAGTTAAGGAGCAGTTTAAGTTGGACATGAGAAAGTACTCTTTCTCACAGAGGGTGATAAATGAATGGAACAAACTGCCAAATGATTGTGTTAATGCTAGTAGTGTGAATATGTTTAGAAATAGAATTGACAGATATTTGATAAGGGCGGGCTACACATAGATGAGAAAATTGTTGGACTCTCGATAAGCCAATGGCTTGTCCACTTGCCATCTGGAACTTGTTGTTTGGAATGGCAATCTTGTTAAATCTTGTTAAATCTTAAACATGTTCTTGCTTTTTGCCCTCACCTGGTCTAAGCCGCCGGCGACAGACTGGGGGTGCACAATGCCATGGCGTTTGCTCTTGCTAGCTTCCCGGATCACAATGACACTCCGTGTGCCAGTGCCACTGATGTCATTCCAGCACACTGCCCACACCTGGTCCAAGTGACTGACATACTGCAGGCTGACAGGCACCTTGTCTGTTGTGATCACCTGACAAAAACAACATACCACCTTGTCTGTCATTATCACCTGACACCAACATCAACAACAACAACATACCACCTTGTCTGTCATTATCACCTGGCAACATCAACAACACAACACCATGTTTGTTGTGATCACCTGGCAACAACAACAACAACCATGTCTGTCATGATCACCTCGCAACAACTTACAACTAAACACACCTAGTACGATTTCTCCGACTACGTCCATGTAAACATGCCAGGTAATACGTAATACGGAATTCTAATCGATGACACGATAAAACAATCAACAGTGTCACCAGTAAAACAGGAGTGTTCACCTCATTAACACATGACCTTCACATGACCTACACGTGACCCACCTCGACAGGATTTGACCTCTTCGTGATCTCGATGACAATGATGCGATTCTGCTGTGGCTGACTGATGTAGATGAATCTATTGCGCACATTGACAGCTGCACCCCAAGAGCAGGGTTTCTCCCCATCACACAGGGTGTGGAGACTGATGCCGTAGGGCGGCTGGAGCACGAAGTTACTGAAGTCGCCTGACACCTGGTGTGCAATGTAGCAGTGGTTCGGTTCGTAGACCGTGTAGCCGTCATCATGGAAGATGACAAAGACCTCATGTGTGTCCTGGGTGGCTGGCAGTGAGAGAGGGACGAGGGTGGGTGTTAGTAAGGTCACTGCTGATGACATTTCAACTAGCTTTGTGTTGTGTAGCTATGAGAGATGGACGTCTTTACATCTGATAAAGACTAATCCAACATTGTTTCAATAATAAATGCAACTGCAATAAAAGTGTGTGAAATGTATGTAAGACAAAACATAACAATGTATGGAAGACAAAACATAACACTGTTTGTAAGACAAAACATAACAATGTATGTAAGGCAAAACATAACAATGTATGTAAAACAAAACATAACAATGTATGTAAGACAAAACATAACAATGTAACTGCCACATAAAGTTATGCTGCAACATCAAACCATTGCCCAATCTTGCCAGGATGCACCAACTTAACTTGAACACATGGATACCTCAGTGTTTCCCAGGTGTAGTACAGAACCGTGACCTCCTGAATTTAATCTAGCAGTATGGTGAGTATTGCAAAATACCTGAAACACTAAACTACTAATGTATAAATAATCTCATAGTCCTAGTTTCTCTGGTGTGCTGCTGCTCAGATGTTGTCACTTACACTCCGAGGTGTAGGAGGGCACGTCTGACTTCTCAATGAACACCGTGGCGATGTCCTGGGCAGTGCCGGCTGAGCTGCGTGCCTTGCACTTGTACGCCCCAGTGTCACGCGTGTACACGGCGTGCATGATCTCCAGGGTGGCATTCGTGTCTAAAACATCAGTCATAATGATATGACTCATAGTTATTGAACAATTCTTGGTTTTATGCAGAAACTGCTTCAGAATGTTGTATTGAGTGAACTTGGGCATGATGTCCCACAAGGGGGTGTGGTGTCCCACAAGGGGGAGTGGTGTCACACAAGGGGGTGTGGTGTCACACAAGTGTATGTGATGTCACACAAGGGTGTGTGATGTCACACAAGGGTGTGTGATGTCATACAAGGGGATGTGATGTCACACCAGGGGGTGTGATGTCACACAATGGGGTGTGATGTCACACAAGGGGATGTGATGTCACACAAGGGGATGTGATGTCACACGAAGGGGTATGACATCACACTAGGGTATATGATGTCATGGTTATTATATGGGTTCATAACTAACATCTCAACATATTTAATGCAATAAAGCGGTAATTTACTAGCGATTCATGCACAGTTTTAATCAGCTCTTCGGAGTGTGTGCATAACAGTGCGATATTGGTTTTTACTGCACTTGCCATCACACTGTGCAGGACAGTGTGTGTCCACTGTGCAGGACTCGTGTGTCCATAGAGAGCGCATTATCAGGTAGCAATTACCCATGTAATAAACACGGCAATCCCTGTTCGTTAATAAATTGGATTGCCCATTACCAACCTACCCAATAGTTGGTAGGTTGGTAATGCAAACAGAGAAAGGGCTGCGTAAACATGTTCATTACACTGATGTAACACAGATACACTGGGGGGGGGTAACAGGGTACTGAGCGGAGGAAGCACACAAAAAACAAATACATCGTCCTATAAGAATTGTCAGCCTTGTGAGAAATTGTTCATTTGCCAAAGCATTTAACAAGATTTAACAAGATTGCCATCCCAAACAACAAGTTCCAGATGACAAGTGGACAAGGAAGCCATTGGCTTATCGAGAGTCCAACAATTTTCTCATCTATGTGTAGCCCGCCCTTATCAAATATCTGTCAATTCTATTTTTAAACATATTCACGCTACTAGCATTAACACAATCATTTGGCAGTTTGTTCCATTCATTTATCACCCTCTGTGAGAAAGTACTTTCTCGTGTCCAACCTACACTGCTCCTTAACTAATGCTGCTTTGTGTCCTCTGGTTCTACTGCCTTCTTTAAGTTTGAAGAACATATTCCTATCAACATCCTCATAACCGTTCACTATTTTAAACACTTCTATTTGGTCTTCTCTTAGTCTCCTGGTCTCTAGTGTTGCCAAACCACATTGTAATAAGCAGCTTTTGTAACTAAGGTATCTCAATTCTGGAATAATTTTAGTTGCTCTTCGTTGTATTCTTTCTAGCTTGTCTATGTCCTTTTTACGATACAGCCTCCATGCTTCAATACAATATTCCAAATATGATTTAACTATTGCTTTGTACAGGGGTACAATTAGCTGTTTCTCCTTATACATGATAGTTCTCCTAATAAGCCCTAGAATTTTATTTCCTTTCGAAGCAGCAATCCGACATTGCTCTGAAACTTTCATGTCAGCACTAAATGTTAATCCTAAGTCCTTTTCTTGTGTGGTTCTACCTAGTACATTATCCGCCATTTTATATTCTTCATCCATGTTTCCATGTCCTATGTGTATGCATTTACACTTCCCAAAATTTAATAAAATTTTTCTGACTATTTAACTAATTTATCTAGATCATCCTGTAAACTTTGTTTATCTGTATCATGTATAACCTTTCTGAATACTTTTGTGTCATCTGCAAATTTCATTACTTTGCTAGATATGTCATCTTCCAAATCATTTATATATATTAAAAACAGTATAGGGCCTAATACTGATCCCTGTGGTACCCCACTCAGAACAGATTTCCAGTTTGAAATCTCAACACGTACTATTACTCTCTGTCTTCTGTGTGTAAGCCACTCTTCTATCCAGTTGATTACATCATTACCTATGCCATGGGCTTTTAGTTTAAGTAACAATCTTTGGTGTGGCACTTTATCGAAAGCTTTCTGAAAATCTAAGTAGACAACATCTACTGGTGACCCGTCAATTACCCATTTGTAATTTCTTTCTTCCTACTCGATCTCTCCTAAACATTACGTATCCTGTCAATCCTAATTCAGCATCTGTTATGTCTGTGTTGGCCCATGATTCGGTTATACCAATTATGTGGGGGTCAGTATCTTCTACCATAATGTTTAATTCTTTTTTCTTATTTACTATACTCCTAGCATTTAAACACACGCATTTATAACCTGCTTCAGACATGTTTTTAGGACATTTTGTTATTGGTTTGTCTGTACTAGTGGCCTCTTGTCCTGCTTGAGGCATCTCTAAGTAACCCCACTGCGCTTCTAGTTTAAACAATGTTTACTACCAAAAATATTTGTTATGTTACATACGCCACTGTCTACTGCTGCTGTGAGTCCATCCGCAAATACTGCTGCCCCCTTTCCACTTAGATGAAGCCCGTCCTTCATGTACATATCAGCCCTCCCAACAAAACTTCCCCACAAATCCAACTTCCTCTTCCCTACATAGATTCTGGAGTAGCATGTTAATTGCAATCCCCCGGCAATTTCAATATCTGTGACTCCTCCTTCCTATTACTGGTAAAATCCCTGACAACCCGCGTCTGCTTTAGTGTTCTGACCAACTTCCTGTATTTCCTAACTATGGCAGCTGTACCCTCCCTCTCTACGTTATTTGTCCCTATGTTTACTAAAACAGATCCACCCTTGCCCGAACCCACAACGTTTTCTACCCTCTTAGTTATCGCCTCTATTTTGGCCCCAGGCAGACAAACTACCATGTCATCTCCCTTGTTTAAGACTCTGTCGGTCTTCCTAACTATTGAGTCCCCCACAAACACCCTCGCTCTCTTTCTCACCCCCTCTATTTCTGCCTCATAATAGCTCTTCTAATGGATCCCTTCCATCACATTCTGTCCTGCAGCCTTGTCACTTGGCAGCCTGTTATCAGTCTCTCTCTCACCCGTCAACATGTCACTTTTCCCTCCCATCTTCTGGCTAACTTGCGCTCCCATCGCCTTTCCTCCTGACACCTTCCCTCCTGTATCCCTCACTCCCATCACATTAACCATCATCTCCTTCCCCCCGTCTCCTTCGCTACTGTCTTCCCCACTCCCCTCTCCTTCAATCCATTTGTCTTCCCTCCCATTTCTTTCCTTCCCATCTCCTTTCGTCCTGTCTCCCTCTGTCCCGTCTCCTTATGTCCTGTCTCCCAACGACCTATCTCTCGTTGTCTTCCCCCACTTTATCATCTATTTTCCCCCCACCGGAACCACTGGCACAACCCACCTGCTCCCTTCCCACCATTGCCACAACGAGCAGCCTCAGCTGTTCCAACTCCACCTCAAGTTCCTTCATCCTCGTACATTCCCTACACTAAAAACTAAAGCTATCTGCCTGAACCTCAGCCCAGGACTTCTCACACCCAGACTTGACAAAGTCCACCCAGTTGCTACAACTGCTGCATATTAAATGCCTGGTGGCCTTTACCTGCCGTTTGCACGGCGCCATCAAAAAATTTAGTTTTAATTTAATTGCTACGTTAGCCTTGAATAAGGCTGTTTTTGTGTTCAAAAGAACTCTTTAGGCTAATATACTTGCTAACTATGTCTTTTCTACTAAGCTCGTACAAGCAAAGATAAAGCCTGCCACCTAACGAATACGGAGAACAATGTGTAAACAAAACAATGAAGTCAGTGTATACCAACTTACGTTAAATCCTGCTGTTAATTCCTTTTTACCGAAAACGTTTACTACAACTATGTTAGATATTACCTTATGTATGTAATTTATGTAAATGTATCACTTTATCTAATATATATTTAGCTATGTAAACGATAGTTTGGTACACCAGTTTAATTCACGACCTGTAAACAAACTCCCTTTTATCGCTCGTTGAATTTGAGTCCGGGAAAAATCCTGCCTCTGTTTCTTAATATATTTCTATAAGAAGTTTGTGTATAATGTATGTGTAATAGTAATACTTGTTCTAACCAAATTTCCACTGTTTCTGCCTATTCAATATGCTATCTCAATTTTCGAATGGTAAACAACCCTATTAACGCTCACTGACTTCCCTGTCGGAGTCCGGAACTATCTTACTCTAAAATACTGCCTCTGACTAATAATTAACAAAACCTGTTTCCTAATATATGTCTACAATACGTTTATGTATAATATATATACAATAGTAATACTTATTCTATTCGATATTCCATGCAAGTACTTTCTTGCAATTACATTTGAAGCTAATCAGATGTCATCAGCAGCTTCGGGTGGTGGCCAAATGAAGCAATCAGCCCACCTGACTAACCATCCTGTCTATAATGTCATTAGACGACTGACAGGAAACACCATGTTGGCTCTCACGCACAGGAGGTTAAATCTTACTATTTAGGGCAGTACATTGTAACTCCAGAAATGATAGCTAAGAAAATAAAGACAATGAAGGAAAATAAATCACCTGGAGTGGATGGAATTCCTCCAAAACTACTAATGGAAACAGTAGAACAAATCAGTGTACCACTTGCAAGAGTATTCAACTTGTCATTACAAGAGAGAGTTGTTCCTTTTGAATGGAAAGAAGCAAACATCATACCATTATATAAAAAGGGTTCGAGAAATAAGTCAGATAATTACACACCAGTGATTTTACGTCAGTGATTTGTAAATTATTACAAAGTTTAATTAAAGACCACATGGTAGACTTCCTTGTTAGGCATAAATTATTAAATCCATATCAACATGGATTCCTAAAAGCGAGGTCAGGCTTAACAAATATGTTGTTTTTTTGAAAAAATCACAAAGTGGATAGACGTGGGATCACCAGTAGGTATTATCTACTTAGATTTTCAGAAAGCTTTTGACAAAGTGCCACATCAAAGATTACTACTTAAATTAAAAGCTCATGGTATTGGGGATGGCATAATTAACTGGATAGAACAATGGCTGACTGACAGAAGACAACGAGTTGTAGTAGATGGAGAAGTTTCAAATTGGAAATCAGGTTTGAGTGGGGTACCACAAGGATTAGTATTAAGACGTTTATTATTCTTATTATATATCAATGACTTGGACCACACTATAACAAGCAATGTACTGAAATTTGGACGACAGTATAACAAGCAATGTACTGAAATTTGCGGATGACACAAAATTTTTTAGAAAGGTTAACACTGATGGTGATAAACAACATTTACAAAATGATCTAGACAAATTAGTTAAATGGTCTGAAAAATGGCAGAAGTTATTCAATTTTGGGAAATGTAAATGCCTACATACAGGACACAGGAACTTGAATATAAACTATAATATGGGAATTAATATTCTAGTTACTACTATAAAAGAAAAGGACTTAGGAATAACAATAAGTGCTGATATGAAAGTTTCAGAGCAGTGTGGTATTGCAGCTTCAAAGGATAATAAAATTTGTAGGTTTATTAGGAGAAACATAACATACAAGGAAAAAATCTAATTATACCTCTGTACCGCTTGAACAATTACAGAGGAGAGCAACTAAAATGATTCCAGAACTGAGAGACCTTAGTTATGAAGAACGCCTAAAAGAATGTGGGTTAACAACCCTACAGACAAGGAGGTTAAGAGGAGATCAAATTAAAGTGTTTAAGATATTTAATGTGTACGAAAATATTGATAAAGATATGTTTTTCTCACTCAAGAAAGATAGTACATGTAGAACTAGAGACAAGAGGTAAAATTAGTAAATAATCAGTGTAGATTGGATATCAGGAAGTACTCGTTCACATAGAGGACAATAAATGAATGGAACAAATTGCTACAGATTGTGTAACTGCTAGCAGCGTGAATATGTTTAAAAACAAGGTTGACACATATCTCAGGAGGGCAGGTTACACGTAGATGAAAATTGTTGGGCTCTCGATAACCCAAAGGCTTCCTTGTCCACTTGCCATCTGGGCCTTTGGCTTGGATGGCAAATCTGATTAAATCTATAAACACCTAACCAGAGTGAATGACCGTATGTGACTCACGTAGCAGGACGTAGTGACCAGCGGAGTTGTCGGCCAGCAGGGTGGACTCATTGATCTCCCACGACAACTGTGGCTGTGGGATGCCATTGGCGTGGCACTTCAGCACCACCGTGGACCCACTGGTGTGGAATTGTGTGGCTGGGCTCACCTCAACACTTGGCGGCACTGCAATACAAGGCGTAGGTTGGGTGGCACTGCAATACAAGACATAGGTTGGGCGGCATTGCAATACCCACTGGTGTGGAATTGTGTGGCTGGGCTCACCTCAACACTTGGCGGCACTGCAATACAAGGCATAGGTTGGGTGGCACTGCAATACAAGACATAGGTTGGGCGGCATTGCAATACAAGGCATAGGTTGGGTGGCATTGCAATACAAGACATAGGTTGGGCGGCACTGCAATACAAGGCATAGGTTGGGTGGCACTGCAATACAAGGCATAGGTTGGGTGGCACTGCAATACACGGCATAGGTTGGGTGGCACTGCAATACACGGCATAGGTTGGGTGGCACTGCAATACAAGGCATAGGTTGGGTGGCACTGCAATACAAGGCATAGGTTGGGTGGCACTGCAATACAAGGCATAGGTTGGGTGGCACTGCAATACAAGGCATAGGTTGGGTGGCACTGCAATACAAGGCATAGGTTGGGTGGCACTGCAATACAAGGCATAGGTTGGGTGGCACTGCAATACACGGCATAGGTGGGTGGCACTGCAATACAAGACATAGGTTGGGTGGCACTGCAATACAAGGCATAGGTTGGGTGGCACTGCAATACAAGACATAGGTTGGGTGGCACTGCAATACAAGGCATAGATTGGGTGGCACTGCAATACAAGGCATAGGTTAGGTGGCACTGCAATACAAGGCATAGATTGGGTGGCACTGCAATACAAGGCATAGATTGGGTGGCACTGCAATACAAGGCATAGGTTGGGTGGCACTGCAATACAAGGCATAGATTGGGTGGCACTGCAATACAAGGCATATGTTGGGTGGCACTGCAATACAAGGCATATGTTGGGTGGCACTGCAATACAAGGCATAGATTGGGTGGCACTGCAATACAAGGCATAGATTGGGCGGCACTGCAATACAAGGCATAGGTTGGGTGGCACTGCAATACAAGGCATAGGTTGGGTGGCACTGCAATACACGGCATAGGTTGGGTGGCACTGCAATACAAGGCATAGGTTGGGCGGCACTGCAATACAAGGCATAGGTTGGGTGGCACTGCAATACAAGGCATAGGTTGGGTGGCACTGCAATACAAGGCATAGGTTGGGTGGCACTACAATACAAGGCACATGTTGGGTGGCACTGCAATACAAGACATAGGTTGGGTGGCACTGCAATACAAGGCATAGGTTGGGTGGCACTGCAATACAAGACATAGGTTGGGTGGCACTGCAATACAAGGCATAGGTCGAGTGAGCTTCCTCAAATCACAATGACACAACATCTTCATTTTTCTGTTGCAATAATTACTGTGGTCGCCACTCCTACAGCGTGGTTTATTATCTTTTCCTTCTGTAGAGTGGGTGAGTCCACAGCAGGTTACACAGGTGCCCCTTGGGTAGCACAATTTTACGGCAGTAAGTGTACTTGAATTTCTCAGTTGTACTGCCGAACTACCGTGCTCCACCTTAAGGAATGAGCTTCAAGAGACCTTGTTAATACGACCAGTAAATTAAGAGAAATAACCAACAATGTATGTCAAGGTGACGTTGTCACTTACACTGCACTTTGACGACGTGGGTCTGTATGATGTCATTGTTATGTTCGTCCTGACACGTGTAGTTTCCAATGTGCTGCAGACCCAAGTTGCTGACATACAGAGACCCGTCATCAAACACCTGAAGCAAGCAATGGAGGTGACATGGGGTGAATTAAGACAAAAAAAGATACAGTCCTTGGGACAGCTGAAAGCACTTTACACTTCACCCCTGGCGGACCTGTTCATTCATACACCAACTCGATTTCTCTGTGAAACATTCAGCCACACTACAATTACTGCACAAAGGCTACTCATTCACATATCCCCGACTGTCTTTAGAATTGAAATGCTGAGTGAATGAAACAACTTGGAGTAAACTTGGAGTAAACTTGGAGTAAACTTGGAGTAAGCGACATTAACCGGGTTCTTTTAATTGAGTCTGATATTCTACTCAATGTGCCACTCTGCCCCACTCTAAGACATCAATGGTTAGTGGACTGTACCAGGAGTTCCCACCCATAGGGCCGCTAAAGCCACTAAGGCCCACTGTATTACAAAACCTGATCAATACAACCAGCAGTTGTTATTGCAATAAAATATGACTATAATGTCAAACTTCACTCTCAACATTTGGTAAGAAAATTTATTTCCAAAGTTCTGCACCTCAGAATGACAACATATGGTAAGCTTATGTACACCACAGTTACATATGGTAAGCTTGTGTACACCACAGTTACATATGGTAAGCTTATGTACACCACAGTTACATATGGTAAGCTTATGTACACCACAGTTACAACGTTGCATAGATAATTCAATTTGCTACAAAATAAACTTAACTTGCAATTACGTGATATCAATACTTTTGAAGCTACAGCTTAAAAACTACAAACACCCATCATTTTCAGAATATGTCTCAGTTGCCCGGGGAAAGCAGCCCACGCTTAATTCAATTTGAGGGTCTAATGGGTTAAAGGATTTTTTTACACACAATTAAAGTGGACATTGCGTTGTCCCTTGGGACCACCTCAAACCATCCTGCGGACCACCTGAGGACCGCGGACCACCTGAGGGCCGTGGTTTGGGAACTCCTGGTCCACACAACAATAAACACACTAAGACACAGGCAGTCTTGTGCACTACAGACACGGGCAGTCTTGTGCACTACAGACACGGGCAGTCTTGTGCACTACAGACACGGGCAGTCTTGTGCACTACAGACACGGGCAGTCTTGTGCACTACAGACATTTGGGGTTGTCCAAGTCACCATGCTATTCCAGCATCTTCTTCTTCCATTACAACTCTACCTCTGTCTTAGTGATACTTCATACTTCACCATACATACACGGTAGGTTAGAGATGAAACCACCACTCAGTGAATCCCCAGCAGATCTTTTACATCCCTGACAGACACCAGGTAAAAGGGACCAATGACTAAATTAGTGTCTCTTCTGAAAGACACAATCAATACAGAGTGAACCAAATGTCCATAGCTTTGAAGAAGCAGCAGTCGGACGTGAACCACCATCCACTCAAGTGACAGACTTGTGTTCTAACCACCTTGCTACCGTGCTGCACTTGATGCAATATAAATTTTGTGGGAAACACAATCAGATAGCAGCCACCAATCAAGTTAACTCAATATAAATCATCACATACATTAACAAGAATAAGAATTTTAGTCAGGCTGTTATGCGGACATCCACTGAACCTGAATGTCATAGCACCATAATTTCACTGCACTCAAAGAACCCATTAAGCACTGCATTATGCATCATCACCAGCTGATATAGACATTGCTTTTGTTGCTATTTAGTCCACGATATCGCTGTTCCCGATATCGCTATTCCCAGCAGCACCCACCGTGGATATTAATCAATTAGTGACCGACTGAATTTGAGCAATGCCAAATTCTGTCCACGTAAATCAACTTAAACCAACAGCACGGACAGACTCTGTATTATATGACAGATGGCCTACTTCACGGATGTGTTGACAATCTGTTAGGGAACGCACTTTCATGCAACTGAACACCGCCAGCCTGTCTGTCTGTGGAGGATTAGCAGATATATAATGAATGAGCACCAACAACTGGCCATTAGCAAACACGCTTGGAAATGTAGCAAACCACAGACTACCAGGGGTGTGTTATACACTGGGTCCTACGCCGACAGACCGTGATCACCAGGGGAGACCATGGACCTATTGAGACCATTTGTTAAGAGACTGATGCCTTCAAAAAGCTGCACAAAAACATATTCATGAAGTAGTTTTAAAGGGCAAGTTAACAGTAATTTGTTTGTGTGGAACATCAAGCACATTCCTGAGTCATAATGGATTGAGTTGGCTGTTTACGAGGTTAGCTCTGTACCACTGTATTATTATCAGCAGAATTATATAATGCATATTACCAATTCTTTATCAATGTACATAGTAGAATATAACCTTAGTTTGGTATATGTCACACCATTTTGGAATCGTTTACCCACTCAACTAATTAAACACTAATCACACAATCAACGTGTCAACATAACCCACCTTTACATATACATCCATCAATAATTTAGATTTGAATATATAAATAATATTTATCAGCACAGTTGCAAAATACATTTCTTGGTATACCACTGCAGTGGAACTAAAGCAGTGTGGGACAATGGGGGATGTCACCCAACTTGGTGACCCAAGGTGCGTGTGATGTCACACAAGGGGTGTGCGATGTCACACAACTTGGTGACACAAGGGGGTGTGATGTCACACAACTTGGTGACCCAAGGTGCGTGTGATGTCACACAAGGGGTGTGCGATGTCACACAACTTGGTGACACAAGGGGGTGTGATGTCACACAACTTGGTGACCCAAGGTGCGTGTGATGTCACACAAGGGGTGTGCGATGTCACACAACTTGGTGACACAAGGGGGTGTGATGTCACACAATTGGTGACACAATGGGTGTGTGATGTCACACAACTTGGTGACACATTGGGGATGTGATGTTACACAAGGGGGTGTGATGTCACACAAGGGGGTGTAATGTCATGACTAATGGTAAAACATTGTTGTAATCTTGGTCATTTCCAAGTAGTCATATGAATTTACTGTTGTAATTATGATTAAGCTTACAAAATTAATAAGGTTGGAACTTACATAAAATGTGTGAAATTACTGCCTTTCGAAGGGACACGTTTTCCCTATGAAAAATGTCTACAAATGTTCAACTTGAAACATAAAATACAACACAAGCTGCATAAGAGACAATGAGATGCACCTTGACGTCACTGCCGGTCAGTTTGTCCAGTGGTGCCCCGTTTCTCTTCCACTTGAGGTCAGTCGACCCCTTGATGTCACACTTGAGCTCAATGCTGCTTCCCACTGTCACGAGGGTCGTGAAGTGACGGAGACGCTTGTCTAAGATCACTGTTGGGATGTCTACAAACACAGGCAAGTGTGAACACACATACACAAAGTGTCCTCAAACATACACAATACATATGTATATACTAGTGCCCTGCACGGGCCTATAATTTGAGCCCAAGCCCGGGCCGCAATTAGCAGTTAGCATCCAGGCCTGGCCCAGGCCCGCAAAAATTCATCAAGCCAAGCCCGGCCCGCAAACTAGAATTTAGCCCCAGGCCCGACCGTTAATCTTTGGCCCAGGCAAGTTTCAGGCTCAGGCCCGGCCCATACCCACGAGCCAAAGACGGGTAAGCCTACAGCCCGCAAGCCTGCAAATTTTTTAAAATATAAACCTATTATCTTATAATAAAAATTAAACACAAATAAACTGTAATACATACGTATTGTTTTATTAAATAAACATAAAAAAATAATATATGAACATTGTGTGCTGGACAAGTTCTAGAAATCCAGCACAACCAACTGCTTCAAACGGACGAATATCCTGAAGTAAAATAATCAACTTTTTATTGTCATTACTACTACGTATTATAACATATTTTTATATATGGCTTTAATTTATTGGCTTATGGTTAGGGTAGGAGATTTGTTTATCTAACCCTAACTTAACTCTAATGCAAACCATAACCCTAATTTAAGTTGTTAATTAAATTAGCTAACTAAGTTAACTTAATTTAGTTAATTAATATTACCAGTAAGGGCTGTTAATTTGGTATTAATTGATATTTCAATTAAATGTCACCCACTGGCATTGACACCCAGTGACATTTCCAGCAGGCCTGCAGTCACTAGCCTGAGACAGATCAGGTTCAGACATGTGTGAATTAGTACAGGTGTGAATGAATCAGTACTGGTGAAATTGCAGACACTAAACAGTAGACACTAGTTGACACAATAAAAAATACCAACTACCAACTGGGGTGGGCACTGGGTAGTTGCCAGTGGGCAGGTCATTCAGGCAGGCAAGATTTGGAGGGAAGACAATAGAATGTCCACTGGTAGGGTCAAAGGGTGCTACATTGATGGTTAATCATGGCTTGATTGCCTCTGCAAATATGTCTAAAGTAAACATTTGGGGCTGGCTACTTCCGGCCAAGTGAACTCATGGGGCCATTAGATCTATGCAAAAGGCTACATTCATGCAAAAAATATGCATTTGTAACATCTGTATTCTGTATGTACTATGTAGTAGTAATATGTACTGTGTAATGTGTGTGCTGTGTATGCAATACTATGCATTGCTATTATATGAAATGTCTCTATTAAAAGAATACACATTATTAAAATTACACCATTTGAAGTCCCATTGTTAAAAATAGGTTAAACTACATTCCAATATATAAAGCACTGGTGTCATTCATAATTCCATGCAAGTTGTAAATTTGCAACTATTTAATACTAAAATTTTTTTTAAACATTCATTAATGCCCGGCCCGCTCACACTAGGCCCAGGCCGGGTCCAAGCCCGATTTGTTTAATATTTTTCAGCCCAGGCCCAGCTCGCCAATTTTTTTAGAGGCCCGGCCTGGCCTGCAGGTCTGTACTGATTTATATTGGATCCACTGTTGTATTTGGGGGCAGACATGGCCCACTTTGGCTTAAATATGTGTATGTTACCTGTTGCGCCACTACATGGCAGCATGGCCAACTAAAGGGCGAGTAAGATAAGCCCCATTTGGCAAGATCCTCTCTTATATGTTGTTCAGATTTTTTAGCAATATTGTGTTTTTCCCAGCCTAGTGTATTCTAGGAACCTTACCCAGGTGGTGTCCACTGGTCAAGTATTCTAGGAACCTGACCCAGGTGGTGACCACTGATCAAGTATTCTAGGAACCTGAGGTGGTGTTCACTGGTCAAGTATTCTAGGAACCTGACCCAGGTGGTGACCACTGATCAAGTATTCTAGGAACCTGAGGTGGTGTTCACTGGTCAAGTATTCTAGGAACCTGACCTAGGTGGTGACCACTGATCGAGTATTCTAGGAACATGACCCAGGTGGTGACCACTGATCAAGTATTCTAGGAACCTGAGGTGGTGTCCACTGGTCAAGCCCTGGCCATGGTTGGTGTCAACTTTCAAGTATTCTATTCTGGTATCCACTGGTGTTGTCCAGTGGTCAAGTAGCTGTCACCATGATGACCTCCCCTGTCTTGCACCTGGCCTTTCCAGAACAATCACTCAGGCCACCCACAGCGGCAGAGAGGCGGCAGACAGAGGCGAGAGACATGTTTTTCAGAAAGGACCAGTGTTCAGCCAGCAGGAAGCTGTGTATCACATGTTGGGTGTGCGGTGATCATCCATCACAGCTGCAGGATGAATGCCACAGTGATCCCTGGCGCTACACAGACATGGCCAGCGACTCCATGGCAGAGGTCTACATGACACCTGAGAGATTGCCATTGTCCACAACACCTGTAACTTCAGGAAAATACTGCAAGTAGATTGGTTTGAGACCAACTCCAGATTCCACCAAACAACAAAACACGAGAACATTCACATAATCCTGAAAAGGAGAAGATGGAAACACGTTGTGCGCATGCGTCGGGGTGGTGAGTCCGTTACATCGCTCCACACATTTCACTCAACACAACATGTTCACCAACACAACAAATGACCACAATTGGTACAACAACTCAACATAACCCACTGATCACGCAGAAACAGACAAACCAAACGACAACAAACGCAACTAATCAAAACAACGCCCTTTACCGCAACACATGAACCAAAATTTCAAAGATGGCGGACTACCACTGCCGGCGCCATCCGGGTGAGTTCTTTTCATTTTATCGCTAAGCATTTCATTAGTAAGCTTACTTTTCTTCAAGTCGCCACTGTTTGCATTTGGATCTAACTTTCAGAAAACCATGCTACAAAATGTATTCCAATTCAGATGTCCCTTTAGGAAATATTCCCCTCACCTAGTCCCGCATTCCACGCGGATTAATCTTGGGCTAACGCAGATAATCACCGTCACTCTCCTAATAGCAACGATCATTGGAACATGTCAACGCGTATCTCGATCAAATCTCAAAATTAAACCAAAATATTATGCCCTAACTTTGAATCCCCGAATTAAATTCCCACCCAAAATCAAATTCAAATCAGACATTGTTACACATCTGTACCTCAGCAGACTGATAGCACTCTCAGGCGACATTCACCCAAACCCTGGCCCATACGGGCGCCCAATTCCAAATATTACCACTTCTCCATCTAGAAATGAGCAATCCATTTCTACCAACACCCAGTCTGACAGTTCCACGCTTACTACCCCAACACTCCACACATCACAAAATGCAGGCTTAATTTTCGCCCCAAACCCCCAAAACACTTCAACCCCCGAACGCCACAAGAAAACCCAAGGAAACACACTTAAAGGAATTTTGATAAACACCAACAGCGTTAAGAGCATAGAAAAAGCAACCCAACTAAAGGCAACTATTCAATATAATAATCCAGACATCATATTTCTAGTTGAAACTAAATTAGATGCAAACTATGCTACATACTCTTTCCTACCACCCAACTATGAGGCCATCAGAAAGGACAGGAATGTCCATGGCGGTGGAGTCCTTATAGCCTTCCATGACAACATTGTAGCTGAACCCCTCCAAAATTTAAACTAAAATTGTGAAATAATTTGGACAAAAATTCACTTTGCACGAAACAAATGCATATACTTTGCATCTTATTATCGACCCCCAAATGACCACCTCCAATCCCTTGAAGCTCTCCATGACTCCCTAACTAAACTATATAGATCACAAAAAACTCCCCCTAACGTAGTCATAGCTGGAGATTTTAACCTCCCTGATATCAACTGGACAAATCACCAGACCACTAATAACAGCACCGCCAGCAAGCATAACAAACTACTAGAAATAATTAACGACTTTGGGCTGCAGAACATGGTAAACGACCCCACACGCATCGCTTCTGGCAACATTCTTGACCTCATACTCACCTCAAATCCCTCCATTATCATCAACACCCACACCACTCCTGGTATGAGCGATCACGAATCCGTGACCTTCAATGTCAACTTAAACCCAGTTCGCAACAAGAAACCGCCCCACCAAGTTTATAGTTACAAATCAGCAGACTGGGACCAACTCAAAGACGACATAGACAAACTAAATCTTGAGTACTTCGACATCGACCCCAACTCACAGGATATAGACATAAACTGGACTTTTTTCCGTGAACGTCTGACTACCTTGATTAACAAAAACATACCTAGACGATACACAAAAGCTAAAACCCACCTCCCCTGGATAACACGTGAACTAATTAGAATGCAGAGAAGACGAAACAAAAGCCACAAAAAGGCAAAGCAAACTGGACTAAACAATGACTGGGAAAAATTTAAGGAACTCCGAAAGCAAGCTACTAAAGCATTAGCAAAATCCTACAAAGACTATGTTAACAACCACATTGGAGACAGCCTGAAAACTAATCCAAAACGATTCTGGTCATTTATTAAGGCAAATAAACAAGAAAACATTGGCATCCCCACAATTCGAGTAAACGACCAACCAATAATTAATGATCGAGATAAAGCAAATGCCCTAAACAACCAATTTAGCTCTGTATTTACCCAAGAAAAGCACCCCATCCCCCAAATAGCCCCCTCTACTTACCCCAACATCCCCCCTTCTCGAAATTGGCATAGATGGCGTAATAAAGCAGCTGGAAAATCTAAACCAGAATAAAGCTACAGGCCCAGATGAACTCCCAGCTAGAGTCCTTAAAGAAACTGCAAAGCAGATAGCTCCCATCATCACCCAAATTTTCCAACAATCATACAACACAGGTAAACTTCCTAATGACTGGCTACAAGCATTAGTAACTCCTATACACAAAAAGAGCCATAAATCTGACCCAGCTAACTACAGACCCATATCACTAACCTGCATCCTCTGTAAAGTAATGGAACATATCATCCTAAGCAACATGTGGAAACACCTGCACAAGCATAACATCATTCTCCACTTCCAACACGGATTCCAGTCGGGGCTGTCTTGTGAATCTCAACTCATTGAGACAGTCCACGACTGGATGACTGCTATGGACAACAAGACCCAAATTGACGCAATCCTGCTTGACTTTGCTAAAGCCTTCGACAAAGTGCCTCACCTACGTCTTCTATCAAAATTGACCTCCTACGGAATCACTGGAAACACTCAAAATTGGATCAAATCTTTTCTATCCAACCGCAAACAGAGAGTCTCAGTTAACGGTGCCCTGTCGGACATCACAGATGTCACATCTGGTGTCCCACAGGGTTCAGTTCTAGGACCTGTCCTCTTCTTACTCTACATAAATGACATAAATGGGAACATCAAATCTTCTATACGCCTTTTTGCAGATGATAGTATTATATATCGTAAAATTTCTTCCAAAACCGACCATGAAATTCTCCAAACTGACCTTAGCCAACTCCAAACATGGTCAGACAAATGGCAAATGGAATTTAATGTATCTAAATGCATCCACCTTCCAATAACAAACAAAACTAAACCCAGCACACACAAGTACTCGCTTTCTGGCCAGCCATTATCCACCGTATCCAGCCACTCATACCTCGGAGTAAAATTGGATTCCAAATTAACCTGGACAAATCACGTCACTGACATAACTTCAAAATCTTCGAAATGTTTAGGCATGATTAAACGAACTCTTGGCCCATGTAAACCCGAAGTTAAGCAAACAGCCTACAACATGCTAATCCGGCCAAAACTTGAGTACTCTTCACCCATATGGAATCCCCACACCTTTTCACAAGTTAAAAGCCTTGAAAGAGTGCAACACTCTGCTGCCAGATTTGTTAAAAATGATTACAGACGGAACACAAATCCAGCAGATCTAATTACTGCCCTTGGATGGCCAACCCTCGAACGAAGGCGCATTATCAAACAAGCCACTACCTTCTACAAAATTCTAAACAACATTATTGAGATCACCCCCCTCCGGGCCTACTAACTCGCTCTCGAACCCGTGGACAATACATAGCCCCCAAGTGTCGTATAAATGCAATGGTCTTTTCATTTTATCCCAGAGCCATTCGCATATGGAATATGATTCCATCAAAAATTACCAACATAAAAAACCAAAAATCATTTCAAGAAGCTATTATGGAACTCCCTTTCACCACACCTCCTCACCTAAACTGCCTTTAAAACACAGTGCTCAGCGTAAACTTATCCATGGTGTGGGTATGGAGACTGTCTATGTGTGCATGTGGCAAGGCAGCGACAGTATCCATACACACAACCAACCTATTAAAAATTTTCGTTAAACATCCTATACATAAAATAAATAAAACTATCAGATAAAAACCATTTCAGCAACATTAATGATACTAGTCTTTTAATCGAACGTACCACCCACAGCGCATGCGCACAGTCCACCACAAACTCCTGCGTTAGCCCAAGTTTGGGCTGTTTGGAGTAAACCACTTGAGACTTGAGAACAGTCTTCAGAATGACAAATGATCCACCAGCGGAGTTGATCTGGATGACAGAAGGGAAGAGGACTGACCTGGGGCACAGCGGCCAGGAGAGGCCAAGGCAGAGGGAACTGAAGGCTGCTGGTCTGACATGAGGCACAGCAGCCAGGAGAGACCAGGACAGAGGGAACTGAAGGCTGCTGGGCTGACATGGGGCACTGTGGCCAGGAGAGCCCGAGATAAAGGAAACTGGCATGATCTTGTGCAAGCCTTATGTGACACACCTGGGTAACATTTCACTAAGATTCTGATGAGCTCTTAAGCATGATTTCAGCCATTAAAATCGATTTCCCTCATTATCTATGATCGAAACAGAAAAGTTTGTTTCACTTGAGAATCAATCATAATGTTCGTTATTAATGAACAGATTAGACCGTTCATAAGCAAAACATATCCATCATAAACAGTCAACATGAAATGACTGCGCATTATGTTGACTCCAGTTTTAACCAGAGATCCAGTTTTTCACTGTCAAATAAGTCTTCAAAATGTGAGCGATGAATATTTTACAAATTATAGCTTTTGTTTATGGCATGTATTTGACAGGACTGGTGCTGACCAGTCATTGTGTGTGCTGTTTTACGGCATTGCGAAGGTCAAGGTTGTTTGCTATTCAAATTATTATTTGTATTAAAATATACACCCCCCTATATATTGCTATGATGTGTCACAGAAATAGTGTCCTTTGTGACACAGCATCTTCTTTTCTAATATCTATTTTTCATTAGTTGCTTAATTAAAATTTATAGTGTATTATGTTGACACTGCTGAACAGCAAGGCCAATGTTCATAAACAAATAATGGTAAAATTATGATTTTTTTAAATGGTCCATTAAATCACATTTGGGGCAGCCAATATGTTAGATAAAGCTTATACGATATAACATGAACTCCCCATCACTTTAAAACCATCTGAAACTATAGCTACCTTCTGTAGAAAACTGAGGATTTAAGCACCACTGAAGTTTATTATTAATATTATTATTTTGCAATTAAAACGACCAAACCGTGTACCATAACTAAGAGAGAGAGGAATATTAATAGCCAAATCCCAAAGAAAAAATTCACAATTCTCCTGACAATACCTTGCGCACGTCCTACACACATCACGCACGCACGCATGCACGCACACACATGGATGGGTCATGATAGCAGTATCATCGTTGATGACGTGGATCAGCCGACGCCACGTAATGTCATTGAACAATGGCAAGCGGCCCCAGTCTGTCTGTGGCGTGGGCTTTATGGGCACCTCGTTGTATGAGGAGATTAGCCATCACATCCATCCATCCGACAGTGGCAGTCTTCATTGTCCAATATCCACTTCCCCACCTAGGAAACTTCAATTTGATCTCCTCTTAATGGCCTGTCTCTAGGGTTGTTAAACCACATTCTTTAAGGCATTCTTCATAACAAAGTCTCTCAGTTCTGGATTAATTTTTGCTGCCCTCCTCTGTATTCATTCATCCTTCTTATGGTATGCATTCATTCAAGCGTATCTATATCCTTCTTATGGTATGGCCTCCATGCTTGTATACAGTATTCCAAATGTGGCCTAACTATTGCTTTATACATCTATATTTGAACCCCTCCTATCCCCATCCCATATCTTAACCCCCCAATCCAATTCCATATCTGAACCCCCAATCCAGTTCCATATCTGAACCCCCCAATCCAATTCCATATCTGAACCCCAAACCCATCCCATATCTGAACCCCCCAATCCCATCCCATATCTGAACCCCCAATCCCATCCCATATCTGAACCCCCCAATCCCATCCCATATCTGAACCCCCCAATCCCATCCCATATCTGAACCCCCCAATCCCATCCCATATCTGAACCTCCCCAATCTCCATCCCATATCTTACCCCCCAATGCCCATCCCATATATCTAAACCCCTAACCCTATTCCATAACTAACCCCCTCCCCACCATTATCCCATATCTAAACCCCCAACCCCATCCCATATTTGAACCCCCAATCCTATCCCATATCTGAACCCCCAACCCCGTCCTATATCTGACCCCCCTCCCCATTCCCTATTCAGACCCAGTCCTTGCTCCCAGACTCACTGAAGGCAGCATAGAACTCAGTCAGGGAGATGTAGCCGTCACTGTCCGTGTCATCGTGACTCAGCATGTCAGTGAGGCCGCAGTAGTGTGACAGCTGACTGAGATGGTCACGATGTTCAATGTCACGCAGCTCCGCGGCATCCAGCTGGTTGTCGCTGTCATGGTCGTAGTAGTTGAACATGATGTTGGCGAGGAACTGTTTCCCTACAACATAACAACAGAACACATGTAACATTCACATTACAATACATCACATCACAATACATCACATCACATGTCCAGTATTCCCAGGGACAGTCCACCATTTTGACCAGATGTCATGTATCCCTCGGTGTTCTGCATTTTCATTGAAGTGACGTTCTGCAAAACAATTAACTGCCATTTTAGTTCCAGTTGGCCAGGAGCATTTCAACAATTAATGTACTGCTCTCTCTCTCTGCATTTCTGTTGTTTGATTCAAATGTAGGTTTTTCCTATAGTAATCATATTTGTGTGTTATTTTATTATCATTCTTTTGCTGCCAGCACACGTGTACTCTGTGCATGTCTGCCAATTTTGTTCATGCGCTTTGTCTCTAACAATTCTTCAGAGGTTGACTTCTGTGCACACACACATCTACTGCCAGTGTGGGTCACACAAACTGCAAATTACTTGTTCTACCCAGCTAAAATTTTAAATAAAATGATAATGTTCTCAGCACTATAACATCTTGCTGCTACAAGTTTTATGTGTTTTTGTGCGTTAACTTAAATTACAAGAAAGCCATTTCTGAAAGAGGAATGAATCTGAAAAAAAGACAATTATTACCTTTTCATATCGCAAAGTTAAGTTTCTATCTAACCAGTTACACTGGCTGCTGTGTGGCAGTCAGTGTGTTAGGCTGCTGTGTGGCAGTCAGTGTGTTAGGCTGCTGTGTGGCAGTCAGTGTGTTAGGCTGCTGTGTGGCAGTCAGTGTGTTAGGCTGCTGTGTGGCAGTCAGTGTGTTAGGCTGCTGTGTGGCAGTCAGTGTGTTAGGCTGCTGGGTGGCAGTCAGTGTGTTAGGCAGCTGTGTGGCAGTCAGTGTGTTAGGCTGCTGTGTGGCAGTCAGTGTGTTAGGCTGCTGGGTGGCAGTCAGTGTGTTAGGCTGCTGTGGCAGTCAGTGTGTTAGGCAGCTGTGTGGCAGTCAGTGTGTTAGGCTGTTTGTGGGAATTGAGCAGATTTAACAAGGGTTTAATAAGGCTGCCACTTAAAGCCACTAGCTGCAGATGGCAAGTGGGCAACTTTGTGAAGGAACCCATTGGCTTATTGAGAGTCCAACAAAGTTCATCTACTTATAACCCGCCCTCCTGAGATATGTGTCAACCTTGTTTTTAAACATATTCACGCTGCTAGCAGTTACACAATCTGTAGACAGTTTGTTCCATTCATTTATTGTCCTCTGTGAGAACGAGTACTTCCTGATATCCAATCTACATTGATCCTTTACTAATTTTACCTCATGTCCTCTAGCTCTGCTATCTTTCTTGAGTGAGAAAAACATATTTCTATCAATATCTCCTCTTAAACTCCTTGTCTCTAGAGTTGTTAAACCACATTCTTTGACGACTGTTCCCGAGTGTACTGACCGACAAGGTCGATATTCATAAACAGATACTGTCAAATTATATTAAACAATTCTGGTTCATTAAAACACATCTGGTTTATGAAGATGGTAGAATATATAAAGTTTATGCTATATTCGATGATTTTATGATTAAGACATCAACCTAACTACCTTTAGGGGGTTTGTAAATATAAAAATAATTCAAACACAGAATTAAAAAAAGTGAATGTGGGTGGGTGGGTGGGTTCAGGGTTCATTTGAATAACAAAAATAGAAAATTAAATGTTTTTGAGTTTTTTCCTTGTTGAAATGTTACAATAATCCGTTTTACATTCAATGCATTGACAATGTGCGTACAGTGTCTCCAATGTTGTATGTGTTTGGATGGGGTGTGGGTCCATTCTATCCAATGTTGTATGTGTTTGGATGGGGGTGTGGGTCCATTCTATCCAATGTTGTATGTGTTTGGATGGGGGTGTGGGTCCATTCTATCCAAAGTTGTATGTGTTTGGATGGGGGTGTGGGTCCATTCTATCCAATGTTGTATGTGTTTGGATGGGGGTGTGGGTCCATTATATCCAATGTTGTATGTGTTTGGATGGGGGTGTGGGTCCATTCTATCCAATGTTGTATGTGTTTGGATGGGGGTGTGGATCCATTCTATCCAATGTTGTATGTGTTTGGATGGGTGTGGGTCCATTCTATCCAATGTTGTTTGCGTTTGGATTTGGGCTTGGGTCCATTCTATCCGACATGTTGCAATTCAAACCCGTTTTGCCAATTGCAATCAGAATGTATGGGCTTTACTAAAGTAAACATTTATTTCTTTGTACAAAAGTCAGCGCCAACAAGCACCAATTAAAATTTCATAGCGACAACAACAGAATCTGAATGGGAAATGGTGGCGCCACCACACAGTAAACAAAACAACTAACAAATCGCTCACCTAAATTAATTTGGCATATTTACTATTTGGCATATATTGGCGATAAATCGCTCGCCTGTTGTTTTCAAATATGAAGCCCTGTGTTAGGCTGCTGTGTGGCAGTCATTATGTTGTATGTGTTTGGATGGGGTGAGGAGCCACTCTATCCAATGTTGTATGTGTTTGGATAGTGTGAGGAGCCACTCTATCCAATGTTGTATGTGTTTGGATGGGGTGAGGAGCCACTCTATCCGATGTTGTATGTGTTTGAATGGGGTGAGGAGCCACTCTATCCAATGTTGTATGTGTTTGGATGGGGTGAGGAGCCACTCTATCCGATGTTGTATGTGTTTGAATGGGGTGAGGAGCCACTCTATCCGATGTTGTATTTGTTTGGATGGGGTGGGGAGCCACTCTTTCCAATGTTGTATGTGTTTGGATGGGGTGAGGAGCCACTCTATCCGATGTTGTATGTGTTTGAATGGGGTGAGGAGCCACTCTATCCAATGTTGTATGTGTTTGGATGGGGTGAGGAGCCACTCTATCCGATGTTGTATGTGTTTGAATGGGGTGGGGAGCCACTCTTTCCAATGTTGTATGTATTTGGATGGGGTGAGGAGCCACTCTATCCGATGTTGTATGTGTTTGGATGGGGTGGGGAGCCACTCTTTCCAATGTTGTATGTGTTTGGATGGGGGTCCAACCTATCCAGTGTTTTTGGGTTATTATAATTTTATATATTTCCATAGCCCTCAAGAGATGACTTACGGGCGAACTCCTCCGTGCAGTCTGAGTCGCCGATGCGAGCGCAGTGGTACAGCAACAGGTTGTTCTTGAGCCTCTTGTACTCCTCCTCTGAGCACACCATCTCAGACGTCATCTCGTCATCAGTCTTCGCTTGCTTCGTCTCCTCAAGGTTGTCTTCTACATCATCTTCCTCCTCATCATCATCATCACCATCATCCTCTTCATCATCATCATCATACATATATTCCTCGCTGTCATCATCATCATCGCCATCATCTGCCTCATCATCATCCATCTCCTCTGTGTTGTCTTCCCCACTGTCCAACAGCCGTTGGTTGTCCAAAGAGACCAGTGTCTTCTCCTTGGACTCCTCCACCGATGTCTGCTCGTCTGAAACACAATGAACATGGAGTGAGGACGCAGACCAACACGGAGTGAGGACACAGACCAACACGGAATGAGGACACAGACCAATACGGAGTGAGGACACAGACCAACACGGTGTGAGGACACAGACCAACATGGAGTGAGGACACAGACCAACACGGAGTGAGGACACAGACCAACACGGAGTGAGGACACAGACCAACACGGAGTGAGGACACAGACCAACACGGAGTGAGGACGCAGACCAACACGGAATGAGGACACAGACCAATACGGAATGAGGACACAGACCAACATGGAGTGAGGACACAGACCAACATGGAGTGAGGACACAGACCAACACGGAGTGAGGACACAGACCAACACGGAGTGAGGACACAGACCAACATGGAGTGAGGACACAGACCAACATGGAGTGAGGACACAGGCCAACACGGAGTGAGGACGCAGACCAACACGGAATGAGGACACAGACCAATACGGAGTGAGGACACAGACCAACACGGTGTGAGGACACAGACCAACATGGAGTGAGGACACAGACCAACATGGAGTGAGGACACAGACCAACATGGAGTGAGGACACAGACCAACACGGAGTGAGGACACAGACCAACATGGAGTGAGGACACAGACCAACACGGAGTGAGGACATAGACCAACACGGAGTGAGGACACAGACCAACATGGAGTGAGGACACAGACCAACACGGAGTGAGGACACAGACCAACATGGAGTGAGGACACCGACCAACATGGTGTGAGGACACAGACCAACACGGTGTGAGGACACAGACCAACACGGAGTGAGGATACAGACCAACACGGAGTGAGGACACAGACCAACATGGAGTGAGGACACAAACTATTGCTTTCCACATTAAAACAAATGCTAAAAGTTAATAGGGCAATTCCACACTGTGTGCAAGATTTTAATTTTGTTATTGATCTGTCGTAGCGTTTTCATGAAATCCTACACTTTCGATTTTGAAAAATAACAACATGGAAGATATTCCCTGTCATTGGTCAGCCAAGTAAACCTGATTCAGTGTTTGTGCACCAGGGGCCCTATCCTCGCTGACACGTACACAAGTTGCCTACCAACAGCTAGAAATGTTAACCTATGGCAGTGTTGCAGTCTGCAAATTTCCCCTTTTTGTCAGTTCATAAAAGAAATTTTCAGGGTGCAAAATATCCTTGAAATAAAAATTGGATGTGTTTAATCAACCGAACAGCTAAACCTTACACTGAACACAGCAGGTAGCATTCAAACATATTTTTCATAAGAAGAGTCACAACATATCAATATACGTGTGTGTCTGTGTGCGTGCGTGTGTGTGTGCGTGCGTGTGCACGTGTGCGTGCATGTGTGTCTGCTCACACAAATCTCAAGACATATTTTTTTTAATTGCATTTCGACTCTAAATCCTTGGCTCTGATGATTTCTGTGTCCCTGTTCATGACATCATGACATCATGCTTAATGATTCTGGTTTGTTGCAATTCTGGGCTCCGGTTCCTGAGGACTTGGTTCCTGAGGACTTGGTTCCTGGGGACTTGGTTCCTGAGGACTTGGTTCCTGGGGACTTGGTTCCTTAGGACTTGGTTCCTCAGGACTTGGCTCCTCAGGACTTGGTTCCTCAGGTCTTGGTTCCTCAGGACTTGGTTCCTCAGGACTTGGTTCCTCAGGACTTGGTTCCTCAGGACTTGGTTCCTCAGGACTTGGTTCATCAGGACTTGGTTCCTCAGGGCTTGGTTCGTCAAGACTTGGCTCCTCAGGACTTGGTTCCTCGGGACTTGGTTCCTCGGGACTTGGTTCGTCAGGAATTGGTTACTCAGGACTTGGGCATGGCACAAGTTTTATTATTATTATTCATCAGTAACGAAGAAGAAGGAAAAAATAGACGACCGGTATTGGTGCCAGCCACACCCCGGCCTACAGGAATAAAGAGGTATCTGTGCCAGCCTCACCCCGGCCTACAGGGATAAAGAGGTATCGGTGCCAGCCTCACCCCGGCCTACAGGGATAAAGAGGTATCGGTGCCAGCCTCACCCCGGCCTACAGGGTTAAAGAGGTATAGGTGCCAGCCTCACCCCGGCCTACAGAGATAAAGAGGTATCGGTGCCAGCCTCACCCCGGCCTACAGGGATAAAGAGGTATCGGTGCCAGCCTCACCCCAACCTACAGGGATAAAGAGGTATTGGTGCCAGCCTCACCCCAGCATATAGGGATAAAGTTGAGGGCACCAACAACAATTATTACTAAGCATGCTCTGTTCTATGTCAGTAAAGATATGTAACCCTGCTTCACCTGCCTATTATGACCACCATAAACACTGTCCAGGATTAACATGAGACATTGGGGAAGGAAATGCTGCTGAGAGGTTGGATGTACAAATGGTTTCATAACTTATTCATTGTATCATGTAGGCGCCAGGACACAGAGGAACAGTGCTACGAGACTCGCCCTCTCCCAGGTCCCACTCGACACCAGTAGAAGCTTAGTCTACTTCCACACATAGCACTAGGGAATTTACAAAGTGTGCGCCGCAAATGGGATGTCTGATGAACAAGTCCATGTGTGGTAGAAGCACTTACAGATAATATCCTGTGATAACTGTGTTATAACCCGAACCTGAAACGTAACCATACACATCACTGAGTCAGTGCAGGACCATTGACAACAGTAACTGTGTTATAACCCGAACCTGAAACGTAACCATACACATCACTGAGTCAGTGCAGGACCACTGACAACAGTAACTGTGTTATAACCCGAACCTGAAACATAACCATACACATCACTGAGTCAGTGCAGGACCACTGACAACAGTAACTGTGTTATAACCCGAACCTGAAACGTAACCATACACATCACTGAGTCAGTGCAGGACCACTGACAACAGTAACTGTGTTATAACCCGAACCTGAAACGTAACCATACACATCACTGAGTCAGTGCAGGACCACTGACAACAGTAACTGTGTTATAACCCAAACCTGAAACATAACCATACACATCACTGAGTGAGTGCAGGACCACTGACAACAGTAACTGTGTTATAACCCAAACCTGAAACATAACCATACACATCACTGAGTGAGTGCAGGACCACTGACAACAGTAACTGTGTTATAACCCAAACCTGAAACATAACCATACACATCACTGAGTCAGTGCAGGACCACTGACAACAGTAACTGTGTTATAACCCGAACCTGAAACGTAACCATACACATCACTGAGTCAGTGCAGGACCACTGACAACAGTAACTGTGTTATAACCCGAACCTGAAACGTAACCATACACATCACTGAGTCAGTGCAGGACCACTGACAACAGTAACTGTGTTATAACCCAAACCTGAAACATAACCATACACATCACTGAGTGAGTGCAGGACCACTGACAACAGTAACTGTGTTATAACCCAAACCTGAAACATAACCATACACATCACTGAGTGAGTGCAGGACCACTGACAACAGTAACTGTGTTATAACCCAAACCTGAAACATAACCATACACATCACTGAGTCAGTGCAGGACCACTGACAACAGTAACTGTGTTATAACCCAAACCTGAAACATAACCATACACATCACTGAGTGAGTGCAGGACCACTGACAACAGTAACTGTGTTATAACCCAAACCTGAAACATAACCATACACATCACTGAGTGAGTGCAGGACCACTGACAACAGTAACTGTGTTATAACCCAAACCTGAAACATAACCATACACATCACTGAGTGAGTGCAGGACCACTGACAACAGTAACTGTGTTATAACCCGAACCTGAAACGTAACCATACACATCACTGAGTCAGTGCAGGACCACTGACAACAGTAACTGTGTTATAACCCGAACCTGAAACGTAACCATACACATCACTGAGTGAGTGCAGGACCACTGACAACAGTAACTGTGTTATAACCCAAACCTGAAACATAACCATACACATCACTGAGTGAGTGCAGGACCACTGACAACAGTAACTGTGTTATAACCCAAACCTGAAACATAACCATACACATCACTGAGTGAGTGCAGGACCACTGACAACAGTAACTGTGTTATAACCCAAACCTGAAACATAACCATACACATCACTGAGTCAGTGCAGGACCACTGACAACAGTAACTGTGTTATAACCCAAACCTGAAACATAACCATACACATCACTGAGTGAGTGCAGGACCACTGACAACAGTAACTGTGTTATAACCCAAACCTGAAACATAACCATACACATCACTGAGTCAGTGCAGGACCACTGACAACAGTAACTGTGTTATAACCCAAACCTGAAACATAACCATACACATCACTGAGTGAGTGCAGGACCACTGACAACAGTAACTGTGTTATAACCCAAACCTGAAACATAACCATACACATCACTGAGTGAGTGCAGGACCACTGACAACAGTAACTGTGTTATAACCCAAACCTGAAACATAACCATACACATCACTGAGTCAGTGCAGGACCACTGACAACAGTAACTGTGTTATACCCCAAACCTGAAACATAACCATACACATCACTGAGTCAGTGCAGGACCACTGACAACAGTAACTGTGTTATAACCCAAACCTGAAACATAACCATACACATCACTGAGTCAGTGCAGGACCACTGACAACAGTAACTGTGTTATAACCCAAACCTGAAACATAACCATACACATCACTGAGTGAGTGCAGGACCACTGACAACAGTAACTGTGTTATAACCCAAACCTGAAACATAACCATACACATCACTGAGTCAGTGCAGGACCACTGACAACAGTAACTGTGTTATACCCCAAACCTGAAACATAACCATACACATCACTGAGTGAGTGCAGGACCACTGACAACAGTAACTGTGTTATAACCCAAACCTGAAACATAACCATACACATCACTGAGTGAGTGCAGGACCACTGACAACAGTAACTGTGTTATAACCCAAACCTGAAACATAACCATACACATCACTGAGTCAGTGCAGGACCACTGACAACAGTAACTGTGTTATAACCCATGGGATGGGAAAAGATTAGAGTTTTTGATTTTCACATACTTTTGAATAAAACTAAACTAGTGTTCACAACTTCACATATATAAGTGCAGAGTATAAAACACCTGAAGTCCCTTCAGTCCTCCCTGTGTTGGTTCACTGAGGTAAAGATTCCTCCTCTCTGTGTTGGTTCACTGAGGTAAAGATTCCTCCTCTCTGTGTTGGTTCACTGAGGTAAAGATTCCTCCTCTCTGTGTTGGTTCACTCAGGTAAAGATTCCTCCTCTCTGTGTTGGTTCACTGAGGTAAAGATTCCTCCTCTCTGTGTTGGTTCACTGAGGTAAAGATTCCTCCTCCCTGTGTTGGTTCACTCAGGTAAAGATTCCTCCTCTCTGTGTTGGTTCACTCAGGTAAAGATTCCTCCTCCCTCTGTTGGTTCACTCAGGTAAAGATTCCTCCTCTCTGTGTTGGTTCACTCAGGTAAAGATTCTTCCTCTCTGTGTTGGTTCACTCAGGTAAAGATTCCTCCTCCCTCTGTTGGTTCACTGAGGTAAAGATTCCTCCTCTCTGTGTTGGTTCACTCAGGTAAAGATTCCTCCTCTCTGTGTTGGTTCATTCAGGTAAAGATTCCTCCTCCCTGTGTTGGTTCACTCAGGTAAAGATTCCTCCTCTCTGCGTTGGTTCTCTCAGGTAAAGATTCCTCCTCTCTGTGTTGGTTCACTCAGGTAAAGATTCCTCCTCCCTGTGTTGGTTCACTCAGGTAAAGATTCCTCCTCTCTGTGTTGGTTCACTCAGGTAAAGATTCCTCCTCCCTGTGTTGGTTCACTCAGGTAAAGATTCCTCCTCTCTGTGTTGGTTCACTCAGGTAAAGATTCCTCCTCCCTGTGTTGGTTCACTCAGGTAAAGATTCCTCCTCTCTGTGTTGGTTCACTCAGGTAAAGATTCCTCCTCCCTGTGTTGGTTCACTCAGGTAAAGATTCCTCCTCTTTGTGTTGGTTCACTCAGGTAAAGATTCTTCCTCCCTGTGTTGGTTCACTCAGGTAAAGATTCCTCCTCTCTGTGTTGGTTCACTCAGGTAAAGATTCCTCCTCTCTGTGTTGGTTCACTCAGGTAAAGATTCCTCCTCCCTGTGTTGGTTCACTCAGGTAAAGATTCCTCCTCTCTGTGTTGGTTCACTCAGGTAAAGATTCCTCCTCCCTGTGTTGGTTCACTCAGGTAAAGATTCCTCCTCTCTGTGTTGGTTCACTCAGGTAAAGATTCCTCCTCCCTGTGTTGGTTCACTCAGGTAAAGATTCTTCCTCCCTGTGTTGGTTCACTCAGGTAAAGATTCCTCCTCTCTGTGTTGGTTCACTCAGGTAAAGATTCCTCCTCCCTGTGTTGGTTCACTCAGGTAAAGATTCCTCCTCTCTGTGTTGGTTCACTGAGGTAAAGATTCCTCCTCCCTGTGTTGGTTCACTCAGGTAAAGATTCCTCCTCTCTGTGTTGGTTCACTCAGGTAAAGATTCTTCCTCTCTGTGTTGGTTCACTGAGGTAAAGATTCCTCCTCCCTCTGTTGGTTCACTCAGGTAAAGATTCCTCCTCTTTGTGTTGGTTCACTGAGGTAAAGATTCCTCCTCCCTCTGTTGGTTCACTCAGGTAAAGATTCCTCCTCCCTGTGTTGGTTCACTGAGGTAAAGATTCCTCCTCCCTCTGTTGGTTCACTCAGGTAAAGATTCCTCCTCCCTGTGTTGGTTCACTCAGGTAAAGATTCCTCCTCTTTGTGTTGGTTCACTCAGGTAAAGATTCCTCCTCCCTCTGTTGGTTCACTCAGGTAAAGATTCCTCCTCCCTGTGTTGGTTCACTCAGGTAAAGATTCCTCCTCTCTGTATTGGTTCACTCAGGTAAAGATTCCTCCTCCCTGTGTTGGTTCACTCAGGTAAAGATTCCTCCTCCCTGTGTTGGTTCACTCAGGTAAAGATTCCTCCTCTCTGTATTGGTTCACTCAGGTAAAGATTCCTCCTCTCTGTATTGGTTCACTCAGGTAAAGATTCCTCCTCTCTGTATTGGTTCACTCAGGTAAAGATTCCTCCTCTCTGTATTGGCTCACTGAGGTAAAGATTCCTCCTCCCTGTGTTGGTTCACTCAGGTAAAGATTCCTCCTCTCTGTGTTGGTTCACTCAGGTAAAGATTCCTTCTCTCTGTGTTGGTTCACTCAGGTAAAGATTCCTCTTCCCTGTGTTGGTTCACTCAGGTAAAGATTCCTCCTCTCTGTGTTGGTTCACTCAGGTAAAGATTCCTTCTCTCTGTGTTGGTTCACTCAGGTAAAGATTCCTCTTCCCTGTGTTGGTTCACTCAGGTAAAGATTCCTCCTTCCTTCGATTTTTTTTCTCATTTCAAATTAGTTTTTGCAAAATATTAAACCTACCTAGTATCCACTACAACATGCTAGTTTGTTTGCGCAACGTTTGTTTGTAGCTTTTGTAAAATCATCAGACAAACTATTAAATTACTTAATATTTGGTCAAACATTAACTGAAGTAAAAATGGAAACTCTGAAAACTCACATATTTCACACTTGGTGACATTTTGTAACTTTTTCAAGTGATGGCAAGAGGATAGAAGTCACACCCATGATCAGCCTTTCACACCCATAATCAGCCTTGACCCCGCAGTGTTTGCCATTTTGGATATCCAGTATTTCGAACCTAACCAGATCTAATGACTAAAGTAAATTCTTTCGATGTTTTGAATAAAAATATGCATTTAAACGGATATTACTTAAACTATTCACACACTACATATTTAGACATCAACGAATCGGATTCATGATAGGCTAAATAAGTGGAGGATCCAGTTTTAAATAAACAAGTACAGGTTCTTGTATACTGGGTGGATTAGTATACACCAGGGAGAGTAAATAATTATCGTCTTACACCATATAAACTGATTTAAAGACCACCAACAACTCCAGAAGGATTTAACTTAACCTAAGATTCTACAATACCAGCACAAGCTCATCTTTAAGCATGATCAATTGTATCTAACGGAAGTATTGGATTAACCATGATCAATTGTATCTAATGGAACTATTGGATTAACCATGATCAATTGTATCTAATGGAACTATTGGATTAACCATGGTCAAGTGTATCTAACGGAAGTATTGGATTAACCATGATCAATTGTATCTAATGGAACTATTGGATTAACCATGGTCAAGTGTATCTAACGGAAGTATTGGATTAACCATGATCAATTGTATCTAATGGAACTATTGGATTAACCATGGTCAAGTGTATCTAACGGAAGTATTGGATTAACCATGATCAATTGTATCTAATGGAACTATTGGATTAACCATGGTCAAGTGTATCTAATGGAACTATTGGATTAACCATGGTCAAGTGTATCTAATGGAACTATTGGATTAACCATGGTCAAGTGTATCTAATGGCATTATTGGACTAACCATGGTCAAGTGTATCTAATGGCATTATTGGACTAACCATGGTCAAGTGTATCTAATGGCAGTATTGGATTAACCATGGTCAAGTGTATCTAATGGAACTATTGGATTAACCATGGTCAAGTGTATCTAATGGCATTATTGGACTAACCATGGTCAAGTGTATCTAATGGCTTTATTGGACTAACCATGGTCAAGTGTATCTAATGGGAGTATTGGATTAACCATGGTCAAGTGTATCTAATGGAACTATTGGATTAACCATGGTCAAGTGTATCTAATGGCATTATTGGACTAACCATGGTCAAGTGTATCTAATGGCATTATTGGACTAACCATGGTCAAGTGTATCTAATGGAAGTATTGGATTAACCATGGTCAAGTGTATATAATGGTAGTATTGGATTAACCATGGTAAAGTGTATCTAATGGCAGTATTGGATTAACCATGACCAAGTGTATCTAATGGAACTATTGGACTAACCATGGTCAATTTTATCTAATGGCAGTATTGGATTAACCATGGTCAAGTGTATATAATGGCAGTATTGGATTAACCATGACCAAGTGTATCTAGTGGCAGTATTGGATTAACCATGGTCAAGTTTATCTAATGGCAGTATTGGATTAACCATGGTCAAGTGTATCTAATGGCAGTATTGGATTAACCATGGTCAAGTGTATCTAATGGCAGTATTGGATTAACCATGACCAAGTGTATCTAATGGCATTATTGGTTTAACCATGGTCAAGTTTATCTAATGGCAGTATTGGATTAACCATGGTCAAGTGTATCTAATGGAAGTATTGGTCTAACCATGGTACAATTGGTGCACAAAAAGGGGTACAGATAACAAATGTTTTGCTTAGGAGAACTTGTACAGTCTCTATTTTACACTGTATTTTGTTGTATTATGTTCTGGTATGTGACTGTATGCTGTATTTTGTTATATTATGTTCTAGTATGTGACTGTATGCTGTATTGTGTCGTATTATGTTCTGGTATGTGACTGTATGCTGTATTTTGTTGTATTATGTTCTGGTATGTGACTGTATGCTGTATTTTCTTGTATTATGTTCTGGTATGTGACTGTATGCTGTATTTTCTTGTATTATGTTCTGGTATGTGACTGTATGTTGTATTTTCTTGTATTATGTTCTGGTATGTGACCGTATGTTGTATTTTGTTGTATTATGTTCTGGTATGTGACTGTATGCTGTATTTTGTTGTATTATGTTCTGGTATGTGACTGTATGCTGTATTTTCTTGTATTATGTTCTGGTATGTGACTGTATGCTGTATTTTGTTGTATTATGTTCTGGTATGTGACTGTATGCTGTATTTTGTTGTATTATGTTCTGGTATGTGACTGTATGCTGTATTTTCTTGTATTATGTTCTGGTATGTGACTGTATGTTGTATTTTCTTGTATTATGTTCTGGTATGTGACTGTATGCTGTATTTTCTTGTATTATGTTCTGGTATGTGACTGTATGTTGTATTTTGTTGTATTATGTTCTGGTATGTGACTGTATGCTGTATTTTGTTGTATTATGTTCTGGTATGTGACTGTATGCTGTATTTTGTTGTATTATGTTCTGGTATGTGACTGTATGCTGTATTTTCTTGTATTATGTTCTGGTATGTGACTGTATGCTGTATTTTCTTGTATTATGTTCTGGTATGTGACTGTATGTTGTATTTTCTTGTATTATGTTCTGGTATGTGACTGTATGCTGTATTTTCTTGTATTATGTTCTGGTATGTGACTGTATGTTGTATTTTCTTGTATTATGTTCTGGTATGTGACTGTATGTTGTATTTTGCTGTATTATGTTCTGGTATGTGACTGTATGCTGTATTTTCTTGTATTATGTTCTGGTATGTGACTGTATGCTGTATTTTCTTGTATTATGTTCTGGTATGTGACTGTATGCTGTATTTTCTTGTATTATGCTCTGGTATGTGACTGTATGCTGTATTTTCTTGTATTATGTTCTGGTATGTGACTGTATGCTGTATTTTCTTGTATTATGTTCTGGTATGTGACTGTATGCTGTATTTTCTTGTATTATGTTCTGGTATGTGACTGTATGTTGTATTTTCTTGTATTATGTTCTGGTATGTGACTGTATGTTGTATTTTCTTGTATTATGTTCTGGTATGTGACTGTATGCTGTATTTTGTTGTATTATGTTCTGGTATGTGACTGTATGCTGTATTTTCTTGTATTATGTTCTGGTATGTGACTGTATGCTGTATTTTGTTGTATTATGTTCTGGTATGTGACTGTATGCTGTATTTTGTTGTATTATGTTCTGGTATGTGACTGTATGCTGTATTTTCTTGTATTATGTTCTGGTATGTGACTGTATGCTGTATTTTCTTGTATTATGTTCTGGTATGTGACTGTATGTTGTATTTTGTTGTATTATGTTCTGGTATGTGACTGTATGTTGTATTTTCTTGTATTATGTTCTGGTATGTGACTGTATGCTGTATTTTGTTGTATTATGTTCTGGTATGTGACTGTATGCTGTATTTTGTTGTATTATGTTCTGGTATGTGACTGTATGCTGTATTTTGTTGTATTATGTTCTGGTATGTGACTGTATGCTGTATTTTGTTGTATTATGTTCTGGTATGTGACTGTATGCTGTATTTTGTTGTATTATGTTCTGGTATGTGACTGTATGTTGTATTTTGTTGTATTATGTTCTGGTATGTGACTGTATGCTGTATTTTGTTGTATTATGTTCTGGTATGTGACTGTATGCTGTATTTTCTTGTATTATGTTCTGGTATGTGACTGTATGTTGTATTTTGTTGTATTATGTTCTGGTATGTGACTGTATGCTGTATTTTGTTGTATTATGTTCTGGTATGTGACTGTATGCTGTATTTTGTTGTATTATGTTCTGGTATGTGACTGTATGTTGTATTTTGTTGTATTATGTTCTGGTATGTGACTGTATGCGGTATTTTGTTGTATTATGTTCTGGTATGTGACTGTATGTTGTATTTTGTTGTATTATGTTCTGGTATGTGACTGTATGCTGTATTTTGTTGTATTATGTTCTGGTATGTGACTGTATGCTGTATTTTCTTGTATTATGTTCTGGTATGTGACTGTATGCTGTATTTTCTTGTATTATGTTCTGGTATGTGACTGTATGTTGTATTTTCTTGTATTATGTTCTGGTATGTGACTGTATGTTGTATTTTGTTGTATTATGTTCTGGTATGTGACTGTATGCTGTATTTTGTTGTATTATGTTCTGGTATGTGACTGTATGCTGTATTTTCTTGTATTATGTTCTGGTATGTGACTGTATGTTGTATTTTGTTGTATTATGTTCTGGTATGTGACTGTATGCTGTATTTTGTTGTATTATGTTCTGGTATGTGACTGTATGCTGTATTTTGTTGTATTATGTTCTGGTATGTGACTGTATGCTGTATTTTGTTGTATTATGTTCTGGTATGTGACTGTATGCTGTATTTTCTTGTATTATGTTCTGGTATGTGACTGTATGTTGTATTTTGTTGTATTATGTTCTGGTATGTGACTGTATGCTGTATTTTCTTGTATTATGTTCTGGTATGTGACTGTATGCTGTATTTTCTTGTATTATGTTCTGGTATGTGACTGTATGTTGTATTTTGTTGTATTATGTTCTGGTATGTGACTGTATGCTGTATTTTGTTGTATTATGCTCTGGTATGTGACTGTATGCTGTATTTTCTTGTATTATGTTCTGGTATGTGACTGTATGTTGTATTTTGTTGTATTATGTTCTGGTATGTGACTGTATGTTGTATTTTCTTGTATTATGTTCTGGTATGTGACTGTATGCTGTATTTTGTTGTATTATGTTCTGGTATGTGACTGTATGCTGTATTTTGTTGTATTATGTTCTGGTATGTGACTGTATGCTGTATTTTGTTGTATTATGTTCTGGTATGTGACTGTATGCTGTATTTTCTTGTATTATGTTCTGGTATGTGACTGTATGCTGTATTTTGTTGTATTATGTTCTGGTATGTGACTGTATGTTGTATTTTGTTGTATTATGTTCTGGTATGTGACTGTATGCTGTATTTTCTTGTATTATGTTCTGGTATGTGACTGTATGCTGTATTTTCTTGTATTATGTTCTGGTATGTGACTGTATGCTGTATTTTCTTGTATTATGTTCTGGTATGTGACTGTATGCTGTATTTTCTTGTATTATGTTCTGGTATGTGACTGTATGTTGTATTTTCTTGTATTATGTTCTGGTATGTGACTGTATGCTGTATTTTGTTGTATTATGTTCTGGTATGTGACTGTATGCTGTATTTTCTTGTATTATGTTCTGGTATGTGACTGTATGCTGTATTTTCTTGTATTATGTTCTGGTATGTGACTGTATGCTGTATTTTCTTGTATTATGTTCTGGTATGTGACTGTATGTTGTATTTTCTTGTATTATGTTCTGGTATGTGACTGTATGCTGTATTTTGTTGTATTATGTTCTGGTATGTGACTGTATGCTGTATTTTGTTGTATTATGTTCTGGTATGTGACTGTATGCTGTATTTTGTTGTATTATGTTCTGGTATGTGACTGTATGCTGTATTTTGTTGTATTATGTTCTGGTATGTGACTGTATGTTGTATTTTGTTGTATTATGTTCTGGTATGTGACTGTATGCTGTATTTTCTTGTATTATGTTCTGGTATGTGACTGTATGCTGTATTTTCTTGTATTATGTTCTGGTATGTGACTGTATGCTGTATTTTGTTGTATTATGTTCTGGTATGTGACTGTATGCTGTATTTTGTTGTATTATGTTCTGGTATGTGACTGTATGTTGTATTTTGTTGTATTATGTTCTGGTATGTGACTGTATGCTGTATTTTGTTGTATTATGTTCTGGTTTGTGACTGTATGCTGTATTTTCTTGTATTATGTTCTGGTATGTGACTGTATGCTGTATTTTCTTGTATTATGTTCTGGTATGTGACTGTATGCTGTATTTTCTTGTATTATGTTCTGGTATGTGACTGTATGTTGTATTTTCTTGTATTATGTTCTGGTATGTGACTGTATGCTGTATTTTGTTGTATTATGTTCTGGTATGTGACTGTATGCTGTATTTTCTTGTATTATGTTCTGGTATGTGACTGTATGCTGTATTTTCTTGTATTATGTTCTGGTATGTGACTGTATGCTGTATTTTCTTGTATTATGTTCTGGTATGTGATTGTATGTTGTATTTTCTTGTATTATGTTCTGGTATGTGACTGTATGCTGTATTTTCTTGTATTATGTTCTGGTATGTGACTGTATGTTGTATTTTGTTGTATTATGTTCTGGTATGTGATTGTATGTTGTATTTTGTTGTATTATGTTCTGGTATGTGACTGTATGCTGTATTTTGTTGTATTATGTTCTGGTATGTGACTGTATGCTGTATTTTGTTGTATTATGTTCTGGTATGTGACTGTATGCTGTATTTTGTTGTATTATGTTCTGGTATGTGACTGTATGCTGTATTTTGTTGTATTATGTTCTGGTATGTGACTGTATGTTGTATTTTGTTGTATTATGTTCTGGTATGTGACTGTATGCTGTATTTTGTTGTATTATGTTCTGGTATGTGACTGTATGCTGTATTTTGTTGTATTATGTTCTGGTATGTGACTGTATGCTGTATTTTGTTGTATTATGTTCTGGTATGTGACTGTATGCTGTATTTTCTTGTATTATGTTCTGGTATGTGAATGTACGCTGTATTGTGTCATATTATGTTCTGGTATGTGACTGTACGCTGTATTTTCTTGTATTATGTTCTGGTATGTGACTGTATGCTGTATTTTGTTGTATTATGTTCTGGTATGTGACTGTATGTTGTATTTTCTTGTATTATGTTCTGGTATGTGAATGTACGCTGTATTGTGTCGTATTATGTTCTGGTATGTGACTGTACGCTGTATTTTCTTGCTTGTCATCATAATATGAATTCATATGCTGTATTTTCTTGAACATGTATATTTGTTTGCTGTCACTGACCACAATCTGTGAGTGCCTATGCTCAAACATAGTGGAATAAACATTAAGGTGTCTGGGCCTCCATAGTCAATAAAGTGCATCTCGATCTTTCACGCACTCGGAAAGGACCCCCAGAAAAAGCTTTTACCAGATCCCTATGTTGTTCATTCGGCACTGTCTAATGGAACAGAAACACTGGTGCCATCCAAGGAAGCAACAGACCAAGTAGTCGATGTCTAGACGTCTTCCGAGGTAAAGAAATGAGGTAACAACTGCCATTGTTAATTTATTAATGAAGACAACGCACAGCCCAGGGCACGGCATCATGGACACCAAACCTATTGTCGCTCTGTGACACACTTTCAATCATACGGTCACAATTTCAGCTTCAGACTGAAAATAGTTGGTGGAATTTTATGGGCGGCATTTAAAAATGGATGGATAAGACACAAAAGACATTCCCAGAGGGGACTACACTAAGTCTTACCAAGACTGTCATTCACAGCAACAAGCTCCAGACAGCACGTCATTGGCTTAAGAGAGGTCAACAATTTCATCAACATGTGGTTCAGTCTTGCCAGAAATCTGTCAATTCTGTTGCATGCATGTGCGTGTGCATATGCGTGTGCATATGCATGTGCATGTGCATGTGCATGTGCACATATATGGAGTTGCCCAGCAAATAAGCCCGCAGAATAACATGTATGATGATATAAGCACCAAGCAACATTTATTTGTGTCAGTCACATATATTATTTAAACATCACTAGGACCAGTAGGATTCTACACCATTTCAAATCAGTGTTTAAATTTTTTATAACACAATGATATAATCCACCAGAACTCTGCCTTTTATGTGGCAGTTATGATACGTGTCAAGAATTATGTTCCCTGTTAATTGGTTTCTTTAGTTTTCTATGCATTATGCTAATTTACTTGCCATTACAAAAACAAGCATTTGTGTGCGCATGCAAACATGCACAATGTACTTGCTATGCGCCTGTATTCATGATAAGTAATGGAATAGA
Organism: Lamellibrachia columna; assembly: GCA_963662155.1. Lineage (NCBI taxonomy): Eukaryota > Metazoa > Annelida > Polychaeta > Sabellida > Siboglinidae > Lamellibrachia > Lamellibrachia columna. Next base: position 59,527,925 of record OY759266.1, read on the forward strand.
ACCAGTAAGCCCAGGATATAATGTTGACTACTTCCCATTTCTACTGAGACCACACGGGATGGTTGCCCTGGACATGAACTTAGGCTTAGCAATCCACACCCTGAACCCTGTTTCTTACATCTAACTGGCAAGTACTTTTCATGTCCCGTGTGTGTGTATGCCGAGAGCATACAACCCTCGCATTGATGTAATACTGATACATGCTGCATGTGGCAGATCTATAACACCCAAGACACTCGTTAAAGTCTACCTCTGCATCATCTGCCATAAACCCGGACAGTCATTAGTCTAGCACTAGCAACGCCAAAAATAAATATAAAAAATAGCATGCATGACACCCGTGCAGGGTTTTACCAAAAAATATATACATACTGTATATAATATATATATATATATATACAGTGTATATATTTTTTATTTTAAAACCCTGCAGCTCACGGGTGTCATGCATGCTATTTTTTTTATACACACTGTATATATATATATAATTATGTATGTTTATATATATATACACTATATATAAATATATATATATACACACACTATATATATATATATATTATAATATATATATCATTATATATATATATATATATATACAGTATATTTATATATATATATATATATATATATACAGTGTATTTATATATATATATATATATATATATATATATATACAGTATATATATATATATTTATAAGTGTAATTGTTTTATAATTATTATTATGACAACGGGAGAATCCCAACTTATTTGAAAACAAACCAAACATTCAGATGCCTTCTTTAATTATAACTGACTGGGACCCTTTATCACAATCTACTCCCGTCTTTTTGGCATGCATTTAACAACATGGTCAATGACATGCTAGAAGTATCTGCCTTTAGTCACTCCAACAAACTGCAGTGAAGGAACTGAGCACAACAGAACTGTCCTGATGACAAATGTCCTGATAACAAATGAACAGTGGAATTCCAATGGCCACCTAGTCATCTTATATATATATATATATATATATATATATATATATATATATATATATATATATATATATATATATATATATATGTTTACATCAAATAGTCACTCCTATAATACCAGAAATGCCTCACAGCCAAAACCACATAAAGCCAGAACTGGCTACTATCAACGCAGTTTCAGTGTGTCTGGTTTAAAGTTATGGAATAGCTTACCACAGGACATTCAAAACAGCCAGTCTGTTGGAAGCTTCAAGAAGTTACTATACAAATATTTGAGTGCTACACCACCATTTAAAATATTCTGTTTTTATTCTATTTTATTTTTTTGCATGTTGTGATAATTTTGTACAAATGTAAATATATGTTGTATGATTGATATGTAAATGATGCGTGAATCCAAATTTTTTTATTTATTTTCGATGGCCATTGCCAAAGAGGCAGAAGGTAGACATTGACAGGCCGGCATGCTGGAGGTAGCATGCTCAGCCGGAATAATACTGCCTCTTTGGCAATGGCCATCGAAAATAGTGTACAACTAAGTATGTTACCGAGTGAAAATAGAATTATCAATCAATATTAATCAATCAATCATATATGTAACAGAAATGTGAATAACAATGTATTCATCAAAGCCAGGTCACTGTGACAGACATACAGGTTATACAGCCCAGTTAAATTTATTGGGGGGAGTTTTTGCCTTTATTTAATGAAGCTTTGCATTGAGCATTGATCATGGCCTGCAGCATCACCATGGCGATGTCTGGAGATAACAAGAATGCTTCAATGATGCATTCCGGCTGAGCATGCTACCTCCAGCATGCCGGCCTGTCAATGTCTACCTTCTGCCTCTTTGGCAAACAGAAATACACTGGCCGACTCACAAAGCTGACAGATGTTACTCAGAAAGCATCATAACTTTCTCAGTGTCTGCCTGCAAAATCACTCTTTATTATGACATGTTTAGCTTTGTAAAATTTGTAAAATTCTGGTGCTGTGCTGAACAATTAATAGTGTTTTAGTCATAATTATTGTGTTAATTTTCCTGATAAGTTACCTCCTGTATCACCTTCAATTAATTAATAATTAATTAATATGCTACAAATAACATGTCGCCAAACATGAATTATGATTCAGCAAATTGCACGACCCATGGACTATGACTATTTCATTAATAAAATTGTATTAATAAGTAACATAACACAAGCACTGGAGAATAGTGAACAGCTGTCTATGCGAATGGGGCTAATTAGCCAGCAGCTAAGTAGCTTAAGGACAAATTAGCTATATCTGCATGGATGTAAAGTTAGAAAATAAAAGGCACAAGTATATTATTCATACTGCATTGTTAAATAATACCAACTGTTACACAAGTCAAGCTGCTCAGGTTGAGCTTTATGATGGATAAGAGCAATAGTCTGGAGACAAGATCAGGTGTCTGTGTAATGACTGTTTCTTCCTTTACACACAGTGGTGGCCATCTTGTTTTGACACTTCATGGTTAGACATGGGACATTTAAAATGGCTGAACATTTTTGAGAATAAGAAACATACAGCAATGTTTGTGTTATTTAATGTGACAGTCATATAAACAGAATAACAACACATATAATTCTTATTTGCTTAACACATATAATAATTCTTATTTGCTTAACATAAAAAATTTCACAATGAATGTAGATTTGGCTGGTCTTTTTAGACAAGGATTGAAATTGGTTGTCTTAATATAAATGAGTGATAAACTATCAGTGCAAGAAGTGATATGTCTGCTGTCAGTTGGGACAGAGACAGTTCCCTAAATGCAGCCTTGACTGGCGCAATCAGACATGGCCATAAACCAACCCAAAACAATCATTGGTTGGAAATGGAAAACCAATCAAACTAAAACAGTTCACAAAGCTATAGTTGATAGGATTGTATGTCTGTTATAGTGAATATCTGGATGTTCTGAAATCTGACGATGTAGTAAACATGCCATAGTGTTTTTGCGTTTTGAACAACTCTTTTTCGTGTGACAGGATAAGGTCCATGTTTACCAAATGGCAATGTGTACAAGATCAGTTTAAAAAATGTCCCAAGAGCAGCTGTTATGAATATTTTAGCTGTGACAGTCAGTTGTATCACAGCCTCATGAGATCCAATCAATATATCGTAGCTTGTACTGCGAGCTCCTTATGAGCATGCGTGGCAAAGCAGCAGATGTATACAATCATATCACTTAATTTTGGGTCTTACAGATTTCTGTTACCAGTCTTACAGTCTTACAGTCTTACAGCTGTGCACCACTCAGGGTTGCCACCAGTCTTACAGCTGTGCACCACTCAGAGTTGGCACCAGTCTTACAGCTGTGCACCACTCAGGGTTGGCACCAGTCTTACAGCTGTGCACCACTCTAGGTTGGCACCAGTCTTACGACTGTGCACCACTCAGGGTTGGCACCAGTCTTACAGCTGCACACCACTCAGGGTTGACACCAGTCTTACAGGTGTGCACCACTCTAGGTTGGCACCAGTCTTACAGCTGTGCACCACTCTAGGTTGGCACCAGTCTTACGACTGTGCACCACTCAGGGTTGGCACCAGTCTTACAGCTGCATACCACTCAGGGTTGACACCAGTCTTACAGGTGTGCACCACTCTAGGTTGGCACCAGTCTTACAGCTGCACACCACTCAGGGTTGCCACCAGTCTTACAGCTGTGCACCACTCAGGGTTGGCACCAGTCTTACAGCTGTGCACCACTCAGGGTTGGCACCAGTCTTACAGCTGCACACCACTCAGGGTTGACACCAGTCTTACAGCTGCATACCACTCAGGGTTGACACCAGTCTTACAGGTGTGCACCACTCTAGGTTGGCACCAGTCTTACAGCTGCACACCACTCAGGGTTGACACCAGTCTTACAGCTGCACACCACTCAGGGTTGCCACCAGTCTTACAGGTGTGCATCACTGTTAGAACATGTTTACATTCACTGTGCAATTTAATATTAGATAAAATCTTAAATTTACATTGTGCTGACAGATGATGGAAGAGTTTGTGGCACGAGGAGGTGGTTATTGTTGCTGCTGGATGTCTTCATAGGGAATGTAAAGGTGTAGGAAGGTTAGAAGAGAATTGCGTACAGGGACATTCTGGGTGGACCGCAGGGAAGAATGGAAAGAGACACTGGTAGGGTGGACCACAGGGAAGAGTGGCAGGAGACACTGGTGGAGTGGACCACAGGGAAGAATGGCAGGAGACACTGGTAGGGTGGACCACAGGGAAGAATGGCAGGAGACACTGGTGGGGTGGACCACAGGGAAGAATGGCAGGAGACACTGGTAGGGTGGACCACAGGTAAGAATGGCAGGAGACACTGGTGGGGTGGACCACAGGGAAGAATGGCAGGAGACACTGGTAGGGTGGACCACAGGGAAGAATGGCAGGAGACACTGGTGGGGTGGACCACAGGGAAGAATGGCAGGAGACACTGGTGGGGTGGACCACAGGGAAGAATGGCAGGAGACACTGGTAGAGTGGACCACAGGGAAGAATGGCAGGAGACACTGGTGGGGTGGACCACAGGGAAGAATGGCAGGAGACACTGGTGGGGTGGACCACAGGAAAGAATGGCAGGAGACACTGGTGGGGTGGACCACAGGGAAGAATGGCAGGAGACACTGGTAGGGTGGACCACAGGTAAGAATGGCAGGATACACTGGTGGGGTGGACCACAGGGAAGAATGGCAGGAGACACTGGTAGGGTGGACCACAGGGAAGAATGGCAGGAGACACTGGTGGGGTGGACCACAGGGAAGAATGGCAGGAGACACTGGTAGGATGGACCACAGGGAAGAATGGCAGGAGACACTGGTAGGGTGGACCACAGGGAAGAATGGCAGGAGACACTGGTAGGGTGGACCACAGGGAAGAATGGCAGGAGACACTGGTAGGGTGGACCACAGGGAAGAATGGCAGGAGACACTGGTAGGGTGGACCACAGGTAAGAATGGCAGGAGACACTGGTGGGGTGGACCACAGGGAAGAATGGCAGGAGACACTGGTAGGGTGGACCACAGGGAAGAATGGCAGGAGACACTGGTGGGGTGGACCACAGGGAAGAATGGCAGGAGACACTGGTGGGGTGGACCACAGGGAAGAATGGCAGGAGACACTGGTGGGGTGGACCACAGGGAAGAATGGCAGGAGACACTGGTGGGGTGGACCACAGGAAAGAATGGCAGGAGACACTGGTGGGGTGGACCACAGGGAAGAATGGCAGGAGACACTGGTAGAGTGGACCATAGGGAAGAATGGCAGGAGACACTGGTGGGGTGGACCACATGGAAGAATGGCAGGAGACACTGGTAGAGTGGACCACAGGGAAGAATGGCAGGAGACACTGGTGGAGTGGACCACAGGGAAGAATGGCAGGAGACACTGGTAGAGTGGACCATAGGGAAGAATGGCAGGAGACACTGGTGGGGTGGACCACAGGGAAGAATGGCAGGAGACACTGGTAGAGTGGACCATAGGGAAGAATGGCAGGAGACACTGGTGGGGTGGACCACAGGGAAGAATGGCAGGAGACACTGGTAGGATGGACCGCAGGGAAGAATGGCAGGAGACACTGATGGGGTGGACCACAGGGAAGAATGGCAGGAGACACTGGTAGGGTGGACCACAGGGAAGAATGGCAGGATACACTGGTGGGGTGGCTTAATGTGTTCTGAGAGACTAGGAATGAACTGACATACTATAGAGGTGATGTGGACGAAGAGGGCATCGACTGGCTGACAATAATAGGCGATTAAGCAGGTCAATTATTTGGGGGCAATAGGAGGTAGCCCGGTAGCCATTAGACTTATTGGCATGGAATAACTCTAATGTCATTATCAAGTATCCATGGCAGGTCTCATTGCTAGGTGACTCTCACAGAAAAACATTCCACAAGGTTACAGCCTCAACAAAATAAACCAGTCAGCCTTGTTTAATAATTGATTAGGCAATGTGATACGTATTGATGACAGAAACAAAACAGTTACCAACTGGTCCTGTTTATGTTGTCATGGCAGCATCTTTATTGACAGTTTAAAAAGTTAGCCAAGCGACCAAAGAAACAAACAAGACTAGCTGATATTTCTGTCAGGCTGTCATAATGTTGGCCATGTATATCGTGTGGTCTGATAAATTATTAAATTAGAGTTAAAATGCCCAATATAAGGTATATATAAGCTTCATATACAGGGTCACTCCAGTACAAGCCCAGCCAAATAGTTTTCATGAGGTCCACGTTATATAACAAAACGAATAGGTAATTGATAAATAGTCATATGACAAACACAAGTGATTGCATTGTGTTCAACTATGGTTGATAATGACAGATGTGTCCCAATAAAATGCAGCATTTGTTTCTATGGCAACAAAATTGGCATGACGGTGGAAGAGGTGCGAATAAAATCTAATATTGTAAGGTGAAGGACCCGTGCACTAAACTGTTATGCAGTTTTCACTTAAAAACAACTGCACTGCTTATACAATATTCATAACTATGAGAATTATTTATTAGTAAGTATGCATTTTCATAAAATTTATCAACATATGCGCTGTACAATCAAGTAAAAATTATCTCATTCCTTGTCATTTCCACATCTTTTTGCAAGCGGAAAGTGAAACTGATCTACTTTGTTGCTGATGATGGGGAAAAAGTATCACAATTAATTGAATTTCCCAGCGACACATGCGACAGCTACAGCAGCACAACACAACATCCATGGCAGTGACAGGTTGCATCTATTTCAGCAGTCTTGTGTTGGCCGATGTTGTTTCAACTGCTACATTTCTGAGGCCCCTGCACTGTCCAATTACAGACACTGTTTCAATTCACTGACCCAAAGGTTGTTCATTTGAAACCCACATTGCTATTAGCTAAATTTCAGAAGCACTAAAATGTACCACGTGGATTTTGCTCATCAGAACAATGTTTAGTGTAAATGTTCAGACTCCTGTTCTCAAGCGATTTAGCCCGTTGTGAATCAGGTTCATTGCTGTTCAAACCTGTAGCATGTGAATAGTTCAAGCAATGTGCGCAGTCGCTTTAATAAGGGTGCACACTTTTGTTAATATCTAATAATAAAAAGAATAGACCTTGTTCATCAGAATAGGTAGCTGACAAAATAGACCTTGTTCATCAGAATAGGTAGCTGACAAAATAGACCTTGTTCATCAGAATAGGTAGCTGACAAAATAGACCTTGTTCATCAGAATAGGTAGCTGACAAAATAGACCTTGTTCATCAGAATAGGTAGCTGACAAAATAGACCTTGTTCATCAGAATAGGTAGCTGACAAAATAGACCTTGTTCATCAGAATAGGTAGCTGACAAAATAGACCTTGTTCATCAGAATAGGTAGCTGACAAAATAGACCTTGTTCATCAGAATAGGTAGCTGACAAAATAGACCTTGTTCATCAGAATAGGTAGCTGACAAAAGTGTGAACAGCTTCATGTCATGTTCAATAGAGCCGAACCATTATTGCCCTTTTTTTGCTCCGAATTTTGATCAGAGCTTAGCATAGTCAAAAATAAATTAGGAGTTTATCCGATGATTTCAACAAAACTAAACAACACATTTGCTCAAATGAACCAGCAGGTCGTAATGGATACTAGAGCCAATGTGTAGTAGTGGCCACTAGATAGGTATGATTTTTATTGAAACGAATCTAAAACGAGATTAATGAAAACATTGAGTTCAGGAAGGATCTTTAAAGATCTAATGCAGAGACTGTGAGACCACACGAGGTCTTCCAGTACAGTGAGACCACACGAGGTCATCCAGTACAGTGAGACCACACGAGGTCTTCCAGTACAGTGAGACCACACGAGGTCATCCAGTACAGTGAGACCACACGAGGTCTTCCAGTACAGTGAGACTACACAAGGTCATCCAGTACAGTGAGACCACATGAGGTCATCCAGTACAGTGAGACCACACAAGGTCTTCCAGTACAGTGAGACCACACGAGGTCTTCAGTACAGTGAGACCACACGAGGTCATCCAGTACAGTGAGACCACACGAGGTCTTCCAGTACAGTGAGACCACACGAGGTCATCCAGTACAGTGAGACCACACGAGGTCTTCCAGTACAGTGAGACCACACGAGGTCATCCAGTACAGTGAGACCACACGAGGTCTTCCAATACAGTGAGACCACACGAGGTCTTCAGTACAGTGAGACCACACGAGGTCTTCCAGTACAGTGAGACCACACGAGGTCATCCAGTACAGTGAGACCACACGAGGTCTTCAGTACAGTGAGACCACACGAGGTCATCCAGTACAGTGAGACCACACGATGTCTTCAGTACAGTGAGACTACACGATGTCTTCCAGTACAGTGAGACTACACGATGTCTTCCAGTACAGTGAGACTACATGATGTCTTCCAGTACAGTGAGACTACACGATGTCATCCAGTACAGTGAGACCACACGATGTCTTCCAGTACAGTGAGACCACACGAGGTCATCCAGTACAGTGAGACTACACGATGTCTTCCAGTACAGTGAGACTACACGATGTCTTCCAGTACAGTGAGACCACACGAGGTCTTCAGTACAGTGAGACCACACGATGTCTTCCAGTACAGTGAGACTACACGAGGTCTTCCAGTACAGTGAGACTACACGATGTCTTCCAGTACAGTGAGACTACACGATGTCTTCCAGTACAGTGAGACTACACGATGTCTTCCAGTACAGTGAGACTACACGATGTCTTCCAGTACAGTGAGACTAGACGATGTCTTCCAGTACAGTGAGACTACACGATGTCTTCCAGTACAGTGAGACTACACGATGTCTTCCAGTACAGTGAGACTACACGATGTCTTCCAGTACAGTGAGACTACACGATGTCTTCCAGTACAGTGAGACTACACGATGTCTTCCAGTACAGTGAGACTAGACGATGTCTTCTAGTACAGTGAGACTACACGATGTCTTCCAGTACAGTGAGACTACACGAGGTCTTCCAGTACAGTGAGACTACACGATGTCTTCCAGTACAGTGAGACTACACGATGTCTTCCAGTACAGTGAGACTAGACGATGTCTTCCAGTACAGTGAGACTACACGATGTCTTCCAGTACAGTGAGACTAGACGATGTCTTCCAGTACAGTGAGACTACACGATGTCTTCCAGTACAGTGAGACTACACGATGTCTTCCAGTACAGTGAGACTACACGATGTCTTCTAGTACAGTGAGACTACACGATGTCTTCCAGTACAGTGAGACTACACGAGGTCTTCCAGTACAGTGAGACTAGATGATGTCTTCCAGTACAGTGAGACCACACGAGGTCTTCCAGTACAGTGAGACTAGACGATGTCTTCCAGTACAGTGAGACTACACGATGTCTTCCAGTACAGTGAGACTACACGATGTCTTCCAGTACAGTGAGACTAGACGATGTCTTCCAGTACAGTGAGACTAGACGATGTCTTCCAGTACAGTGAGACTACACGATGTCTTCCAGTACAGTGAGACTACACGATGTCTTCCAGTACAGTGAGACTATACGATGTCTTCCAGTACAGTGAGACTACACGATGTCTTCCAGTACAGTGAGACTACACGATGTCTTCCAGTACAGTGAGACTACACGATGTCTTCCAGTACAGTGAGACTACAAGATGTCTTCCAGTACAGTGAGACCACACAATGTCTTCCAGTACAGTGAGACCACACGATGTCTTCCAGTACAGTGAGACTACACGATGTCTTCCAGTACAGTGAGACTACACGATGTCTTCCAGTACAGTGAGACTACACGATGTCTTCCAGTACAGTGAGACTACACGATGTCTTCCAGTACAGTGAGACTACACGATGTCTTCCAGTACAGTGAGACTACACGATGTCTTCCAGTACAGTGAGACTACACGATGTCTTCCAGTACAGTGAGACTACACGAGGTCTTCCAGTACAGTGAGACTAGACGATGTCTTCCAGTACAGTGAGACCACACGAGGTCTTCCAGTACAGTGAGACTAGACGATGTCTTCCAGTACAGTGAGACTACACGATGTCTTCCAGTACAGTGAGACTACACGATGTCTTCCAGTACAGTGAGACTAGACGATGTCTTCCAGTACAGTGAGACTAGACGATGTCTTCCAGTACAGTGAGACTACACGATGTCTTCCAGTACAGTGAGACTACACGATGTCTTCCAGTACAGTGAGACTACACGATGTCTTCCAGTACAGTGAGACTACACGATGTCTTCCAGTACAGTGAGACTACACGATGTCTTCCAGTACAGTGAGACTACACGATGTCTTCCAGTACAGTGAGACTACACGATGTCTTCCAGTACAGTGAGACTACACGATGTCTTCCAGTACAGTGAGACTACACGATGTCTTCCAGTACAGTGAGACCACACGATGTCTTCCAGTACAGTGAGACCACACGATGTCTTCCAGTACAGTGAGACCACACGATGTCTTCCAGTACAGTGAGACCACACGATGTCTTCCAGTACAGTGAGACTACACGATGTCTTCCAGTACAGTGAGACTACACGATGTCTTCCAGTACAGTGAGACTACACGATGTCTTCCAGTACAGTGAGACTACACGATGTCTTCCAGTACAGTGAGACTACACGATGTCTTCCAGTACAGTGAGACTACACGATGTCTTCCAGTACTGTGAGACTACACGATGTCTTCCAGTACAGTGAGACTACACGATGTCTTCCAGTACAGTGAGACTACACGATGTCTTCCAGTACAGTGAGACTACACGATGTCTTCCAGTACAGTGAGACTACACGATGTCTTCCAGTACAGTGAGACTACACGATGTCTTCCAGTACAGTGAGACTACACGATGTCTTCCAGTACAGTGAGACTACACGATGTCTTCCAGTACAGTGAGACTACACGATGTCTTCCAGTACAGTGAGACTACACGATGTCTTCCAGTACAGTGAGACTACACGATGTCTTCCAGTACAGTGAGACTACACGATGTCTTCCAGTACAGTGAGACTAGACGATGTCTTCCAGTACAGTGAGACTACACGATGTCTTCCAGTACAGTGAGACTACACGATGTCTTCCAGTACAGTGAGACTACACGATGTCTTCCAGTACAGTGAGACTATACGATGTCTTCCAGTACAGTGAGACTACACGATGTCTTCCAGTACAGTGAGACTACACGATGTCTTCCAGTACAGTGAGACTACACGATGTCTTCCAGTACAGTGAGACTACACGATGTCTTCCAGTACAGTGAGACTACACGATGTCTTCCAGTACAGTGAGACTACACGATGTCTTCCAGTACAGTGAGACTACACGATGTCTTCCAGTACAGTGAGACTACACGATGTCTTCCAGTACAGTGAGACTACACGATGTCTTCCAGTACAGTGAGACTACACGATGTCTTCCAGTACAGTGAGACTACACGATGTCTTCCAGTACAGTGAGACTACACGATGTCTTCCAGTACAGTGAGATTACATGATGTCTTCCAGTAGTGAGACCACACAATGTCTTCCAGTACAGTGAGACTACACGATGTCTTCCAGTACAGTGAGACTACACGATGTCTTCCAGTACAGTGAGACTACACGATGTCTTCCAGTACAGTGAGACTACATGATATCTTCCAGTACAGAATCCGTGTGAACATCATCTAGTTCAACCGTAAATTTGCCCTGGTAATAGTCATTTTGAAAACATTCTGCACAATGTTGGCTTCAAATTACTACCACAGGAAAATGTAATTTGTGTGAAAGGAAATGACACAGTATTTGTTAAAAACAGTGCATCTAACCGTAATGAATAGAGAAATGACACAGTACTTATTAAAAACAGTGTATCTAACCATGAATAGAGAAATGTTGATGATTAAAGAATTCCATTCATCGTCAGTTCTGAACTCAAGCATGTGTGCTTCAAATGTGGCCTGCCTCGAATCATTCCACGGTATTATAATAAATTATAATAAAAAATAAATACATGTATATGTAATTGTATAAACGTGGTGACCCATCCATAGGTCTCTACATTAAACAATAACTTACTACTCTCTGTTAATGTCAAAAATATAAGTATACATAAAGTAACCATGTGTGTGCCTGTATGACATCCCTCCATTTACAAATTGGTGGACTTCGTGCAATACAAATCTGACTCACCTTCAGTGAAGGTGATGTTAAATTATACACCTATTTTGGGGCCTTTTGGGGGTTTAAAGGGCTCACTTGGTTTTATTTGGTGGTCTGTGATATAATACTAATGAATCAAAAGAAGCATCATGAAACATATTATGAAATATTATGAAAAACATGATGTCAGGCTGAAAAATTATGAAGTCCTATGAAGTTATGAAGTCCTAAGCATATTTGAATTCTAACATTTCAAATGTCTGTCATTGATTGTGTTAAATGTCTGCATCTCTGACATTACACTCCTTCACAAAAGCAGACCCATGCGTCTCCTGCAATGATTGCAACGTCGCATTGATCAGCCTTAAACTCCAGCCAATATAAAATGTACCAACGATAAAAAAAAATTTTTTCACAGAAATGAGCGAATGATTGTTAGAGGTGGCTGGTGCCGTTGCGTCGGTCGACGTGAGATCGATACTGGTGCGTCTCTCCTTGAGGCCTGGGAGACACGGGGGACTCTTACTATGGATGTGAGACGATTCAGCGGAGAACGCCAGCACATAGATGCCAACTCCCCAGTGGAGGCCATTGACTCGGAAACCCCACAATGGGAATATTCCTCACATTTACTGGGAGACGGATGTGACAAAACAGGATGGAAACATGATTACAACATCCGACGTACCCTGCAGACTGGACACGATATCTAACCTATCCAGAGCGAGATTGTGTATCACTTTTGTTTAATCAGCCATATAAATCAGTATCCAGCGCTTGTATTTCTATCTCCCACATATATTCAATACCACTTTCAGTAGTGCGAAATTACAATATTTATTTCAAAGAAAAATTCATTGTAATCTTAAATCATTTACGGTCAGTATTCGGAGGGTTAGTCTAAATGTGAAAATTCCTATTCACATAGACCAAGATAAGGAGGAAAAAGGCCAATGACTTCCTGACCTTAGGGGCTATAAGACTGACTGTGGAAGATTTTAAAGTAATATACTGAAGACCACAAATCAGGTCTTTAATTGGTTTGGGTGCATAAAATATATTGGAGAATGCTAATTTCTTCCATGTAATTCCAACCCAGCCAAATTTAAGTTGCCCCCACATCTGGTAACAATACAACATATACCACATTATTTTAAAGATAAGTGCTATTACCTGTAAGGCACTTTCATGTACTGACATATACACATTAACTTCTCACTCCTGCAAGAAAGACAGACAACTTTGTTTATCCAGTTCTGATCTATCTTTTGTTCCCTCAGCTGAACAACCAACAGAACTAGAGCTTTCCCAGTTGCAGAACCGACTCTTTGGAATTCACTCCCTGTTAGTGTCAGTGGGAAACATGGTAACATATCGCAGTCATCTGAAGACATCACTTTAACCTTGAGTTCCCGCCTTAGCTCTCTAGCACATTCATCCATCAGTTGACAACACACACGCACGTAGGCACTCATGCACGCATGCACGCACACACATAAATACACACATATAAAGACGACTGGCTAGCTAGGTGATAGACGGCTTTAATCGCCTCCATGACCATCCACAGACCAAGCTGTAGAGATTTGTAAACAGCAAAGGCCATCATTGACCTCACAATGTGCAAGAAGCAATGCCTGATTATTGATTTGTGGTAACAATGAATTTGTCTGACACAGATGTGGTCAGATGTTGTGTCCACCACATGGTCAAGTGTCAGGAGACAGGCTTAATGATGCTACCTTCCTAGGCCACTAATGATGTCCCTGTACTAACTGAAGGTCACCTACTCAATCCATTCTAGTGACACCACTGACCACAGACACATTGCCTGGCCACCTGCTTGACCCCATGTGACCTTTCTCTGGTAGCCGTTCTTTGGGCTGAATGTGGACAATTTATTATTGCCTGGAATTGAAAGATTTTGTTGGGGTTGTTCTAAAGGGTTGCATAAGATTCTTGGCTGGGTTGGAGGCACACATTCTTAAAGGAAAGATATGACCATCTTTGGATGTTAACAGGGTCGTGACAACTCTTGTATCAATGTTGTTATTTCTGTAATATTCTCATAACATTTAAACATCATACATTTTACTATCACATATACATATTATGCATGTATCAGTCATAATAAGTTTACTTTCATGAGAAAAAAAATGGTCATCCCAATTTCCAGTAAATCATAACAGATGGATCCGAGAAAGTGATTGATTTCTTCTCCGAATGTTATCAATATATGTGTTTAATACTTCTGCATTTTGTATCAGTGTAATTATTTTCTGTATTATTGCTGTAAAATTCTCACAAAATTTGATCCTAACTACATACATCAGGACTAGTACACATAACTCAGACTCAACCATAATAACTTATACTAGCACACTGCACAATTCTTGGGCTACATTCAAAACATCGAACACTGTCATTTTCTTCTTCTTCCAACTTCCGGGAGGAGCTTATACACAATAGATCACACATTATACACAGTAGATCACACATTATACACAATAGATAACACATTATACACAATAGATCACACATTATACACAATAGATCACACATTTCTCCACACACAGTATCACACGCCCAATAATATTCGACATAAAATCTGTAAGTTGCCTACTCAACCATAATGTTTTCTCCTACCTTTCAGCAGTGCATCCTCACAAGCTTTGTTGGTGACGTCAATGCTGATGTGGGTGTTAGTGAGGCAGGCCATACGATGAAGCTCGCAGTGACTGGGGTAGTACACCCCATTTGTGCCACACACGACCTTGTGGTGACCTTTGCACATGGCGGTGTCCCCGCAGACACACTGTCCCTTGCCAAGAACATCGAGCTGACAGACGCGACCGACGTGACAGAAGACATTCTCACACGGATCTGAACAGAAACAGAGATAAGTGGTTCTTAATAATGATACTTAAACTTTTATCACGTCTAAATCGTCAGAAATTTATGTACAACATTCAAATTGTCAACAGTTAGATGAATACGCTAGGGAGCCAAGCACGTTTAAAAGTAAAGTCTTGAGATGACTGCTACATGTGACTCTACTGCTGGCTTACTGAACTAACAGGGACTGAATTCCACTAACAGGGACTGAATTCCACTAACGGGGACTGAATTCCACTAACGGGGACTGAATTCGAAAGAGTTGGTGCGGCCACAGAGAAAGAGTTGGTGCGGCCACAGAGAAAGAGTTGGTGCGGCCACAGAGAAAGAGTTGGTGCGGCCACAGAGAAAGAGTTGGTGCGGCCACAGAGAAAGAGTTGGTGCGGCCACAGAGAAAGAGTTGGTGCGGCCACAGAGAAAGAGTTGGTGCGGCCACAGAGAAAGAGTTGGTGCGGCCACAGAGAAAGAGTTGGTGCGGCCACAGAGAAAGAGTTGGTGCAGCCACAGAGAAAGAGTTGGTGCGGCCACAGAGAAAGAGTTGGTGCGGCCACAGAGAAAGAGTTGGTGCGGCCACAGAGAAAGAGTTGGTGCGGCCACAGAGAAAGAGTTGGTGCGGCCACAGAGAAAGAGTTTGTGCGGCCACAGAGAAAGAGTTGGTGCGGCCACAGAGAAAGAGTTGGTGCGGCCACAGAGAAAGAGTTGGTGCGGCCACAGAGAAAGAGTTGGTGCGGCCACAGAGAAAGAGTTGGTGCGGCCACAGAGAAAGAGTTGGTGCGGCCACAGAGAAAGAGTTGGTGCGGCCACAGAGAAAGAGTTGGTGCGGCCACAGAGAAAGAGTTGGTGCGGCCACAGAGAAAGAGTTGGTGCGGCCACAGAGAAAGAGTTGGTGCGGCCACAGAGAAAGAGTTGGTGCGGCCACAGAGAAAGAGTTGGTGCGGCCACAGAGAAAGAGTTGGTGCGGCCAGAGAAAGAGTTGGTGCGGCCACAGAGAAAGAGTTGGTGCAGCCACAGAGAAAGAGTTGGTGCGGCCACAGAGAAAGAGTTGGTGCGGCCACAGAGAAAGAGTTGGTGCGGCCACAGAGAAAGAGTTGGTGCGGCCACAGAGAAAGAGTTGGTGCGGCCACAGAGAAAGCTATTGTTGCAACGTTTATTTTCATCTATGTTATATTCATACACATATATCTGCTGAGTCTTTCTAAATAGTATTTTAACTAAACAGATACAAATAAAATTCCTAATTTCTCGTAGCCTGGCGGTGACTCTATTAAAGGTTCATCCATCCTAACTATTTAACAACCACAAACTTTTATTTATCATTGAGAGGTAAACAATGTGAAATGTTTATTTGTTATTTGTGGCAGTACTTGTTGTCTGAAACATATACCTGCAACAGTCAGCTGAAAATGTGGGTTGATTGATGCGGAGCTAGCTGCTTCCAGGTGAGAACTAATGAGGTTTTTCACCTGACCGTAGACCTGTAATTAACCCAGTAGTAGCACTCTTATCAAACATGTCAATTAGTGATCAGTAAAGACAAAATGTTTGACATCTTGCTTGACTAATGATCGTTCATTAGTTTGTAAGAATGAAGAGATGTTGAAGGTACTGCCAACTGTTCTCACAATGAATTTATATATGTATTATTATATAAAATTATATGTATGCATAAAAACTCTTTCTGTCATTTTTTTTCATGCAAATTTTTGCTAACAGCTTCTTTTGGATTGTCTAATTTCGGTCATAATTGTATTAAGTGCCTCTGTATTTTTTGTAGTCTGTAATTTCCAGTAAGCTTACATGCCTTCAACAAAGTTCCTAACAGCTTCTTTTGAAAAGTGCCTGTTTTTATTTAACTGATCAGTCAATGCTACTCTTTATTTAATCAATTTAAATAATAGCTATCAACGTCATGCAGTGGCGAGCTTGCAGGAAAAACAAGTCACAAACAGTCTGGGAATAGATTGAAGACTAACACAAGAAAAAGAAGAAGATGAGCACTGTGGATAATAGCAGGACAACTGAGGAAACGAACGCCAGGAGCGATAAGGTTGTGCATCCATCACCGGGCATCGCTGGGCTGCAGCAAGAAAAGGCCATTAGTAATTTCCTCTCGAGATCAGTCGTGAAACAACAGATATGGGCAACTAATTTCAGCGGTCCTTTCCATCATATGCATTCGTCATTACTAGCAGTAGTGTGAAATAATGACTTTCATTTCTGAGAAAAAGTAAGCTCACATTCCTTGCGGCACATAACATTGCAAGCCAAGTGCTGCTGCATTCTTGACAGAATAGCATGCATGACGCAGACGCATATATTTAATATTTCAGATGAATCAGATAAACCACATTCTATACATCTCATATCAGGTTTCGTGTATAATCAAATCTTTCCAATAGTACACCTACATGTTCTCTAAATGATCAATATAGTTGGAGTAAACAAATTTGCTGCCAGTAATTGGAACTAGCTATCTAGAACAAGCCCCAGGGATTGGATTGGATCAGCTACTTTGAAGGGTTAATGTTCTGTTCTGGTCATAGTAGTAGTAATGACCACTGTGAGTTAGAAGTCACCCTTGAAAGCTGTCTCTGAGTAAGCAGTGTTATACTGACATGGCATTGTCTATCAACACAGATGTGTATTCCATATTGACCCTACAGTTATACATTTTAAAATATGGATCTATTGTACCTATTTGGACTTTTACTGAATCTCATGATTGCCATGGAAAATAAATTATTACTGGGACAATATTTCTTCTGTGAATAAAAATTTTCAGAATATAAAAAACAGAATAAATTCTGAGCAAATAATTATGAAATGAAAACATATTGCCATTAGGAAAGTTGCGGTTGAAACATTGTAATGTGACTAGCAGGACATGACTAAGACTGAGGCGTGTTTACCTGCACCTATAATTCACACATTCTAATCAGGTGCAAGTCATAATAAAGTTAGGAGACTGCCACGGAGACATTTAATCATTACATGTCACTATCATTAGAGCCACCTTATTAATGTAATGAGAAAATAATGACATCAACATTACTTGATCAGCATAACAATTAGGATTTGAGAAGGTGATGATAATTCATCAGCATATGCACATATATTTTTAATAATAAGATTATCCATGGACTTCATACACATTCATAAATTTATGAGCATCAGAACACGCATGCATGCACATACGCAAGCACGCACGCACGTATGCATGAATGTCATGAAAGATACATACAGACATACATATACACATGTATACATAGTATTACATACACTTGCACAAATGCATACAAATAATATTATGTTTGTATATACATAAATACATCCACGTATAGGAAACTGTCAATGGTAAATCACTACTGTTGAATTATTCCCTGACAAAAAATGCCAGCCTCATCCGTTGGTGCCACGGGTGTATCCAGGAGTACTAGACTTGGGATTAGAATACTAAGGTTTACCATAATCATTAAGCCAGGGACTGAAGACAGAGGATTATAGGACCCCAGTCAATGTCAACTGGTTGAGACTAAGGGTGCCTGCAAACTGAAACTGCTGCGTTGTGCCCTGTGCTCATAGAGCAGTTAGCTAACATTAAGGTGTGCCGATGAAGAAACAGAAACTGAAACAACTGAAACAGAGTTGTTTTAAGACAATGTGTCCAGTCAACCCCAGGCCAGACAGAGACAGTTAGTTTATCATCTCAGAGCTGAGCTACACAGACGAAATAATACTTACCTGGGTATTGTTATTTTTATCAGAAACAGGACAAATATTTCAAGTTGCCAAGAGCAACTATGAAACCGTCGTCATTTTCTGGAAATACTGATGGTAACAATGTGCATTAGTCATCCTCACTAGGTGCAGACTGGTTTCATCCGAGAACAGTCCAACTTAACAGTCCAACTTTCCACGAAAACTGTGGCAGATTTAGGTGATGGAAATACGAGTTCTAATCGATGTTGTCATAAATATTATGCTATATTGCATAAATTATATTTAGACTGTCCAAATGTGTTTTAATGAACCACAGTTTTGTTAACTTAATATAATTTGACTATTATCTGTTAATCTGTTTATGAATATGGAACTTGTCGTTCACTGCACTCAGCATGCAATGTCAACATGATATTCGAGTCAAAACATCTGAATAACAGCATTAAGCTATGGTAATTTAGGATTCAAACTTAAACCCTCTTCTCAGAAATTACGTGGAACGTAAGAGATTTTTCTAGTGACTAGGTTCACAAAGTTGCAATTTGAACTGTTTATTTAAACCTGTCGTAACCCAAGATGGTTGCAAAAAACACTGCCGAAAAGATAGACAGATAGATGGCCGCCTACCCTGTTATTGCTTTCTGCTCAGATTCCAAGTCACTAGAGTCCAATCTCTCTAAAGCCTTTTGTCTTTTCCTTTGGCAGTTTTTGACATGGTAGTTCCAGTTCAGCATTTATGACCTTTCACACTTTGCGGTGAATCAATATTTCCTGACAACTGTACAGAATCAAATCTGACGGGTAGAAGGAGATATATTGACTTGCGCAGCTACCTCTCCAACACACTGCCAAAATCCTAAACAAAGGTGTTATTTCAAGATTTAATATTAGTAATAATTGCAATTAATTATAATACATTTAAAAAAATATTTTTTTAATTTTATCATGCTGTAAGATGCATGTCTCCCTGTTCTTGTCTTCTCTGAGGCCGCACCCAATGGTCCGGGAGGCATTTCTCACAGATGAAGATGTATGTTAATTGTCCGCCTTCTTTGCACTCACCAGGTTGATATTCATAACTGAATTTATACTCACTCGACCAATGAGTACATATAGATTACTACAGAAGCATATATTGTTCTCCAGGTTTGAAGCGATTTTAATCTTGTACATCAGACGGCTATGTACATAGTAGCAATATAATCACTCACGATGACAATAAAAATAAAAGTGAAGATATCTATCACTGTAAACCAACTCTTGGAGCTGGGCCAAATCCAAGGTTCCCAGGGCTCCCCCTCATTTCCCAATTACGTTGGCACCCCAGGTCAGAGCAATTTAGCAAATGTAAGGATTAAAGGGAAGTGATTAAAGGGAAGATAGAAGCATCTAAACAGTACCATCAATCTTAGGCACCATATGGATTTTGTCTATATACACTTGGGTGGTTTAACTATAAACTTTTCGACACCTGTTTTTCTGTTGCTAATTTAGGCTTAATACATCAAATAAACTTCCAAATGACTTGCTAACATTAACTATTAAAAACTGATTAAATCAAACTGGCATATACTTTACAATGCAATAATCAGTTTAATCACATTTTTCACAAGTTCTTTTTATGCCCGATACTGCTGCCATGACGATAACCCCTGAATTAATAGGTCAGGTTAACTGGTTGAAACTAGAAATCTGACAGATAATAATAACAACTAATCAGTAATCAAATTAAAATAATGTAAAATTACACTTATTGCTATACAAGTAAATGGAGAGGCTGTCACCCCTAATGACATAGTTTGATGTCACCCCTAATGACATAGTTTGATGTCACCCCTAATGACATAGTTTGATGTCACCCCTAATGACATAGTTTGATGTCACCCCTAATGACATAGTTTGATGTCAGCCCTAATGACATAGTTTGATGTCACCCCTAATGACATAGTTTGATGTCACCCCTAATGACATAGTTTGATGTCACCCCTAATGACATAGTTTGATGTCACCCCTAATGACATAGTTTGATGTCACCCCTAATGACATAGTTTGATGTCACCCCTAATGACATAGTTTGATGTCACCCCTAATGACATAGTTTGATGTCACCCCTAATGACATAGTTTGATGTCACCCCTAATGACATAGTTTGATGTCACCCCTAATGACATAGTTTGATGTCACCCCTAATGACATAGTTTGATGTCACCCCTAATGACATAGTTTGATAAACAACAGTGCAAAGAGGTGTATGTTGATAATTAGAATATTCAGCTTCATAAACATCATTAATTAATTTTGTTGGAAAAACTGAATTTCTAAAGCAATATCAGTTCATTAAAATGTCAATCAATATGGATGCATTTGCTGTTTTGAGCAAAATAACTAGTGAAAAATCCCTAAGGTTTCTGGCATATTGCAGTGGTAATATATGTATATATATATATATAGCTCATCTTGGAGCAGAACATCCTTGTAGTAATGTCTTTTGTTAATCATATTACTTCTTCTAAAAGTCTGTGTAAAGGATATACAAGTGCTTGAATGTTCACACAAGGTGACCACATGTTTAATAGCTAATTTTAGCTATGCACAAGACAAAATGTCATGCACTATTGGGCGCAAGGTCGTTCTGGCAGTGAGATTTATCGTCCTGTCTTCAGCTCTATACTTGCAGTGGATAGGACACTCAAAGACAACATTCATTAGTGTAAGATCAGATGTCCAATCTGGGACCACAGACTGCCCTAAATGCATCAGCTAAAAGGTTCATTTTGTCTACAACATTCTCAGGGGAAATCAGGAAGATCACTAGGACTAGGTCAGAAAGTTCTCCATAGCCAGGTCAAGATCATGTAGATGTGGTCTACTTTGATGAAGCATGGTGTTTAATATGATAATATAGATTTCTATTAATGAGATGTACCAGTGAATAAAAAAATTACTTGTTTTGTTTATTGCACTTTATAAATGTGTGCGTGCGTGCGTGCGTGCATGCGTGCGTGCGTGCGTGCGTGCGTGCGTGCGTGCGTGCGTGCATGTTTGTTGGTGTGTGTGTGTTTGTTGGCATGTTTGTGCATGCATTTCACATATACAGAAAGGCGGTGAACTAATAAGGCTTGCCATGTGGGTTAATCAATACCAATATCATAACTAAATAATGCATGCTCTAGACTTTGGTTAATGCTCTTGCAAAAGATAATTGCCAGACTAAAAGTGCAGTTTATCAGCAGTAGTAATCATATATTGATATAAACTGTATAGTCTTGATTTTGCTAGTGACCTGTAATTGTCATTTATGAGAAGATATTTTTATTTAATAGTTTTGATAAAAATCCAAGATCCTGATAACTAGATAAATAACACCATAAAAAACAACACTTTCAAAGTATGAAAAAAAAAAAATTCATAGCAAACTACATCGAAGGTAATTTCAGATAAATCTGGCTAGTGCTTGTATGATCTCAAGAGACTCAGGTAATCAGTCAAAATCTCCCCTATCTGTCTGTGAGGTGCTCAATCATCACAGATGTAATGATGTAGCCGCACTCTCTCTCTCTCTCTCTCTCTCTCTCTCTCTCTCTCTCTCTCTCTCTCTCTCTCTCTCTCTCTCTCTCTCTCTCTCTCTCCTCCCCCCCCCTCTCTCTCTCTCTCTCTCTCTCTCTCTCTCTCTCTCTCTCCCCCCCCCCTCTCTCTCTCTCTCTCTCTCTCTCTCTCTCTCTCTCTCTCTCTCTCTCTCTCTCTCTCTCTCTCTCTCTCCCTTGTGCCTGGATGGCTGTGTGTTTCGGCTGGTCAAGGTCTTGTGTGAAACTGGTCAAGTTCCTGTGTGAAACTGGTCAAGTTCCTGTGTGAAACTGGTCAAGGTCCTGTGTGAAACTGGTGAATGTCTGTGAGAAACTGGTCATGGTCCTGTGTGAAACTGGTCATGGTCCTATGTGAGACTGGTCAAGGTCCTGTGTGAGACTGGTCAAGGTCCTGTGTGAGACTGGTCAAGTTCTAAGATCAGAATAAAGGAAGGAGTTCTGACTGCAAAAATAAAGACAGAGTTCTAAGAGAAGAACAAAGGAAGGCGTTCTGACAGCAGAACTAAAGACAGAGTTCTGACAGCAGAACTAAGGACAGAGTTCTGACAGAACTTAGGGCACAGAACTCCGATGGCACGACTGAAGTGTTTCTTCAGCAGATCTAAGGACAGAAATGTCAAGGCCTCCGGGCGTAGGCTGCTATGCTGTGCTGGGCTGTAGGGAGACAGATTAAACTGCAGTGTAACTTTGATGACTCCTGCCAAACATCTGCAGCATTAGTGGATGTGCAGCATTAGTGGATGCGGGTAATCCTGAGTCACTACAGACAGACAGACAGACGGCTGCTGCAGGGGCTTAGTCAGCCTAGTAATGGCTTTGTGCAAGGCTCCTCTTTCAAGACAACCAAGGAGGACATGACCATTGTGTACTATGAGGAAGAGACCACTCTGGATGGCTACATCTTATGCACTGTCCATCTCTGGTGACCTGCAGTGGTGAGATTACAATAAAGTTATAATTTCTACAGCCCAGTGACAGATGGATAGACTGGTTGATAGAGTGGTGATATGTTGTTGATTGACTGGTGATATGTTGTTGATTGATTGCTGATACATTGTAGCAATGTGCAATACTTTCATAGTGATTATCGCCTAAATCCTCACGATCCCAGCATGGATCATTTCTCATTTTCGGCAGGACAACATGGGCTTTAGGAATTTAATTTACAATGAGTTGTTCTGAGTGGAAATCTCAAGCAGGCGAAGTAGATCATTCGTACTTTGTCCACCTTTAACGTGACATCATTACATGTTTTTAAGAGGCTGGTCTCTGCATAGTTGAACTGTTCCTAAGCAGATTTGATGAGATGTGTACCTGCTTGCAGTAATCTTCTGAGTGAAGCTTAAATTAGAGGCAGTTATATAATCATCAATCTGATGTTTAGGTGGACAGGCCTTTCGGAGAACTGGATTGGCATATGCCTAGTAAACCCAACTGGGAATTGACCCTCGTACAACAATGTGTTATTTATGATACCCATGTTTGGACTGGCAATGCATCAAAACAGGCTTTGATCGATGTGTTCTCAATAAGAGCCAGATAAAACTTGTTTTGTGAATGCAGGCTTAGCTCTCTAATATCATTATTTGCGGTTGGAGCAAAATCATCAAATTGAGAACAAATAATTATGTATGTAGAGGATTGACTTTTTGAGTATTACAAATTTCTAAATGAGCAGTATGTACGTGGACAGCGAATGAATGAATCACAAGCCGCCTATGGTGGCGCCTGGTTAAGCACAGATGTCTTGCTGCATACTGAGTGATAGCAATATATTCATTATGTATATATTCATAGCCTAGGTAACGGGTAGCTTCAGATACAGATACTGTAACAAGAAGATGTCACTGGTTCTATCACTAATAATAGACTGCATAGTGTGGAAGAAATAAGATTAAATCTTGCTTATTATGTATGTTTGTAGTTTCTATTATCGTTAAACATGTTCTAGAATGAATCACCATCACAGATTCTATCTTATCGAGTGTTTCCATTTCTGCATACAGCTGTATCTCAAATGGGGAGGCCATATGTAATTTTGCAAAAAAATGTGGCTCTCGATAAACCAACTGCATTCTTGTCCACATGAAATCTGGGGTTTGTTGTTTGGGTAGGGAACTTGCTAAATCTGGGTAAATCTACTTCAGGATCAGGTGTCTGATTCCCACAATATAAATTTCCCTGATATAGAAGTATTATGCAGAGCATATATGTGCATGTGCGCATTTACATTTATTGAGTTTCAGAAGCTCAATAAGAATCAATCACAGTTGTCTACCTTGATTTAGTGAGGCGACTAATCTAAGCTAACATTGATTGCTCCACACACATATGACAGCCACAACTGTGACAGCTCTGTCAGTTTAAAGTGCCTGTATATCACCGAGTACCCAAGGTGATGGTGAGTACCCAAGGTGATGGTGTGTACCCAAGGTGATGGTCAGTACCCAAGGTGATGGTCAGTACCCAAGGTGATGGTCAGTACCCAAGGTGATGGCATTTACACATGGATCAGCCAGACACACAAATATATATATAAATATATATATATATATATATATATATATATATATATATATATATATATATATATATATATATATATATATATATATATATATATATATATATATATATATATATATACATACATATAATTAAGTACAATGTTTTGCAAAAAAGCAAATGCTTGTTTCGTACCATCAATACAACTGAACATAGTAAACCATATCTGGCAGCAATAACTTGGGTAAACATTCAGGCAGACATTTATATGGCATTTGTTGGTACAAACCATTCTTATAGTATTCTATAGTATTCTCCAAGTGACATGACTATAGTATTCTCCAAGTAACATGACTATAGTATTCTCCAAGTAACATGACTCAATAGCTTCCAAATTGGTGCTCTTATTGTAGAAATCTGCTTTTGTGATAGCACCTCAGCTTTAAGCATTTAAAAAAAAACATTGTATAAAAGAAATGCCTTGCAAATAAAAAAGAATTTGCACCACAGGACTGACAACTATACTATGGGACAAGTTCTAAATGTGAGTTTTGCAAACCTACAAATGTAACATATTGGCAAAGTACTGGATGGAATCACAACATTATTCCTGGAGGAAGAAAGAACATTAGAATCATTCACCAATACCCTTCCCCCCACTATGGAAGATATATGGGCACACTTTCAAGATTAACAACATTTTACTTACTAACTTTGTCACTTTTTGATAATACAAGATGGTTATGTATTGCTGTTAAAAAATATTGTTCAAGAGAAATAATGCACATAATTATTGCTATGTCAGAGTGTGTATTGAAATCACTCCGTATGCACATTTAAACCTGCAACAAATAAGTAATATCTATGCACATAACAAAGTTATGTATATTCATGTAGTTGCGAGTCCCTCTTTGCCCTTTTGACTGAGATACGCATGAAGAAACATGCCAAATCATGCATGACACTTCTGCTCAGTGTCAGTCCTTTCATTTGTGCACTTTATTTCTTATTAATTTGGTGCATCTTATTTTATAACTGTTTTTCTTACACTCAGCAATAACTATAGATCTAGAAGAAACTAGAAGAGAATATACAGGAAACAGCAAGTACCTTGGATGTTGCGCACAGCTGCACTGTCTTCACTTGAGTGTGACTGAGTCTTGTCTGAGTTCCAGTACACCCATTCTGCATTGTTTCCTGCGGTGTCCTGCTTGCTAACCCCTTCCTTCGGCGCCAATGATTCATCGTGGAACACCTTTGCATGTTCATTTAATTTATTCTGAAATGTGATCAATAAACATAAATCATAAAGTTTTATGAGAAACATAATGTCTGTATATGTATCTATAAATTACAAAGTTTGCTTCAACAAAAACGCAGCCAAAATATTTATTTCATTTGTGCAAACTGTACATAATGATTTTTAATCATGATTACACATAATCAAAGTAAAATTAGATTATCTTCTATAAATGTTATGTTGTTATCGCCACAAAAAATGCCTTTATTAGAATTAGGGTTAGAGTTGATGTCTGAACATTGGTCAGTAAGAAGTGTAATCAAGAAAAATATTTAATTGATCATAATTTATAGGTAAATTACATATTTTATTATAATCAATTACAATAAAATTTTAATCCTAATTCAACCACCAATTCTGGTAGAAAGTTAATTTTACAAAGACTGTAAATTATGCAACATTATAAAAAATAATATATGAAATAATGTTATTTAAATTATGCATCATATTTTGGGTATGTTTCAGTCAGACACCTAACAATTAAAATCTCTGATGTCTGAAAAGTTGTAAATTTTATTTATTACAGAAATGTTTTTTTTGTGAATAATATGGCACTTACTAGACACCAGTACTATACTGAATTAATTTATTACCAGATTATAGTTGGGAAAAAGCCCCAGTGGTGACCCAGGAATATCTCTGCAGCCCACATCTGTGCAACGGAAATTTTTTTTCAAACACAATTGTTTTTACTGAATCCCTAAAAACTGATGACACACACAAGAGTTGAATTAATAAGACATGTGCACATAAAGTATCCAAAAGTGCGTTTTGGCTCGAAACCAACGTGTGTTTGTTATTTATACATCAGACAAAACTAAACATGTGATGTGCTATATCAGCGCTAAAGGTGGTCTCAATAATACTGATGACGCCAGGATCTGACAAGACTATGTCACTAATTAAAACACTGTATTGATCAGGGGCTGCATCAATACTTTGGCACCAAATAACTCTGACGGTCGAGGGCACAAGGCGTGCCAGCATACAGCTGCTGCAGTATTACGGCCAAAACTTTCACTTTTTCTACACAAAAGAACATTATTTTCAGGAGGGCTGTATCTATAATCCAGGCAATTGAACATTTGAGAGAAGTGGAAGGTGGGTCTCAAAAATGGTGGTAGGTTGGCTAAGGTTGGCAAGCAAACCTAATCAATTATACCCAGTGT
Organism: Lamellibrachia columna; assembly: GCA_963662155.1. Taxonomy (NCBI): domain Eukaryota; kingdom Metazoa; phylum Annelida; class Polychaeta; order Sabellida; family Siboglinidae; genus Lamellibrachia; species Lamellibrachia columna. The sequence continues at coordinate 59,555,248 of OY759266.1, forward strand.
TCATGTCATAAAACATCATAACAAAAGTTGTATTGTATTAAACATAAATATGTACACACAGTAGACTAAATGAAAGCTCTAGAATAATTAATTTTATAAAAATTTAATAATTTTTTAACAACACTGTTGCCATTAATGACAGAAAATATAATGAGCGAACATTATGTTGATAGTTTTTTATTTAGATGAAAATGTTTGATATATTGTTTACAAAATTAGTCTTTATGGCATCAAGATTCAGTCAGATATGATTAACTATTATACTGTACTAGTAACATTGTAAACCATGATGCATTTACCTTGCACATAACTGGAGAATTTCAACTAGACATGCAATTTGTAAACAAAGTGTCAAACCCTATGTAAACAAATCCCCTAACGCATGTCCCCCTATTTTTAATTGTGTTTGTTTCATAATAAATGCAATCGGTATTGCACACGTATCCCTTAAAGTTATGTAACATAAAGGCTATCAATACAATTACTAGAAGGTTCCATTATTGTGGAAACCCTTCCTCCCAGCATTACATGGCTCTTTGAATGCTGATCACGTCATGTGCTAAGACGTCACTTCCCAGCAACTGTCCTCAGTTGATCCAGGAAAAGCGGAGCTGTAAATACGTAGCTTAGTGGGCACAGCAGGAACAAGCTAACTGTATGACTCTATGACACATACCATGAAGGGATAGTGACACAAACAGGACACAGGGTATCACAAACTGCACAGGCAGGAGCAGAGAGGAATGTAAAGTTGTGATTTGCTGCAACATTTGAGAACATTGACATGTCATTTGTCCAGCATAGTACATTGGCTATGTCAGGTTAGCTGGATTCATATCACATTGGCCATCATGACGCACTGGCCAGCATTCAATATGCACAGGCACTAGTGTGACCAATCAATATAGACAACAGGGAGGTCATGGACGGCAATGGGGGTGGACAGTTTTGTCACCGACAGCAATGGGAGGTGGACAGGGAGGTCATGGACAGCAATGGGGGTGGACAGTTTTGTCACAGACAGCAATGGCAGGTGGACAAGGAGGCCACTGACAGTGATGGGAGGTGGTCAGGGAGGTAATGGACAGCAATAGGAGGAGGGCAGGGATGTTGTGGGCAGCCATAGGAGGTGGACAGTGAGTATCATGGACAGCAGTGGGAGGTGGACAAGTAATGGGCAGCAGTGGGAGATGGACAGATCGTCAAGGACAGCAATGGGAGATGGACAATGAAATCATGCACCGCAATGAGAGGTGGACAGGGAGGTAATGGACAGCAATGGGAGGTGGACAGGGAGGTAATGGACAGTAATGGACAGCAATGGGATGTGGACATGGAGGTCAAGGACATAAATGGAAGGTGGACAGGGAGGTCATGGACAGCAATGGGAGATGGACAGGGAGGTCTTGGACAGCAATGGGAGGTGGACAGGGATGTAGTCAAGGACAGCAATGGGAGGTGGACAGGCAGGTAATGGACAGCAATGGGTGGTGGACAGGGAGGTCAAGGACAGAAATGGGAGGTGGATAGGGAGGGAATGGACAGGAATGTTTGCTTGCCCGCCTGCCCACCTGCCCACCTGCCCGCCCCCACTTTACCCCTAGATCCTGGCCTATCTGATGATGATTCTTGATACCAAACATCTTCAGTGATAACACTTCATATGCTGGACATCAGGCAAAGACTACAGAAAAATAATCAAATGGAAAAGAAGATTGATGATGCTATCACACTGACCTGATGGTATGGCTTGGACTGGCAGACGGCAACTACCGCCCCCAGAATGATGAGGAGTTGGACATCAATCAAATACATCGTCGCTCCGGTTTCTGTTTCTGAAATAAAATAAAACATCCATTATTCTATTCTGCTATCACAGCATAATTTTGGCTGTAACTTTTTACTATTTAGTTAATGTGATAATATATATATATATATATATATATATATATATATATATATATATATTATCACATTAGCATGTGGCCCAGATTTTATGGTCTGATGTATATTGTTATTTATTAATCATTTGAGGTAATTCAATATATTATATATGTATATATGTATATATATATATATATATATATATATATATATATATATATATATATATATATATATATATATATATATATATACATATCATCATATTTCTGGGTTAAAACCTGCTCAAGACAATGCTAAATAATTTATAATACAGTGTAAATTGAAAAGCTAAAATAAAATGTGGTTAAAAGACAGGTAAACATAAGTTAAATAAAGAAGTTAAATAAATGAATTAAATAAAGAAGTTAAATAAATAACTAAAATAACATTAATAAGATAAAATAAACAACTACAATTAAGTTGATACATTAGATAGACATATAAGGTAATCAGATAAGTTAAATAAAACAAGTTAATTAAATAATAAGTTAAATAAATAAAATATCCCAGTCATTAAAATGTCAACAGAGTGTTCGGAAGGTTTCATGGAAGAGATGACTTGAACACCGCAATGGAGTAGGCTTGCCTGACTGCAGGAGGCAGGACATTCCAGAGTATCGGCCCTGCCACAGAAAAGGCCTGACGACCAACCGTATGCTCAAAATGGTACTGTGGTATAGTCAATAGATTTTGATTGGGTGTGTATGTATGTCACTAACAACGACAGATACACTGGGTCGAGATGGTGCACAGCGCAACACACAAATAAAAGAAGCCTGAATTCGATTCGATGATGAACAGGCAACCAATAAAACTAGGGTCATGTGCCAAGTTCACATATAGGTAGGCTGGAAAACTGATACAACAACAGTAAGATTGACTAGCAATGTGTGATGTAGCCACTACATCATAGTCAACTGTGTGATGTAGCCACTACATCATAGTCAACTATGTGATGTAGCCACTACATCATAATCAACTGTGTGATGTAGCCACTACGTCGTAGTCAACTATGTGATGTAGCCACTACGTCGTAGTCAACTATGTGATGTAGCCACTACATCATAGTCAACTGTGTGATGTAGCCACTACATCATAGTCAACTATGTGATGTAGCCACTACATCATAGTCAACTATGTGATGTAGCCACTACATCATAGTCAACTGTGTGATGTAGCCACTACATCATAGTCAACTATGTCATGTAGCCACTACATCATAGTCAACTATGTGATGTAGCCACTACATCATAGTCAACTATGTCATGTAGCCACTACATCATAGTCAACTGTGTGATGTAGCCACTACATCATAGTCAACTATGTGATGTAGCCACTACATCATAGTCAACTGTGTGATGTAGCCACTACATCATAGTCAACTGTGTGATGTAGCTGCTACATCATAGTCAACTATGTGATGTAGCCACTACATCATAGTAAACTATATGATGTAGCCACTACAACATAGTCAACTATGTTATTTAGCCACTACATCATAGTCAACAATGTTATTTAGCCACTACAACATAGTCAACTATGTTATTTAGCCACTACATCATAGTCAACTATGTTATTTAGCCACTACATCATAGTCAACTATGTTATTTAGCCACTACATCATAGTCAACTATGTTATTTAGCCACTACATCATAGTCAACTATGTTATTTAGCCACTACATCATAGTCAACTACATGCAATCAGTATGCTTCTATAATTTCATCAATGCTTTTAAAACATGCAGCTCAAAGTTCGCCTCAGAGAAATAAAACCCATTAAACTGACATGCCTTGATGGCAGACATAACTTGGGGAGACGGGTACTTAAACACATAAGTTACTTACTTTCAGTGTGCACTCACTGCACTCACTGCACTCACTGCACTCACCAAATTGTGTCCATATCAATAACAATGTGTGAAACCCAGAAATATTTAGACATTGTGTTTTAAATTGACTGTTGCATCATTTGTTTGCGTTGTATTTTAGCTCTAGACTTGGGGTAAATTACATTGTATTTTAGCTCTAGACTTGGGGTAAATTACATTGTATTTTAGCTCTAGACTTGGGGTAAATTACATTGTATTTTAGCTCTAGACTTGGGGTAAATTACATTGTATTTTAGCTCTAGACTTGGGGTAAATTACATTGTATTTTAGCTCTAGACTTGGGGTAAATTACATTGTATTTTAGCTCTAGACTTGGGGTAAATTACATTGTATTTTAGCTCTAGACTTGGGGTAAATTACATTGTATTTTAGCTCTAGACTTGGGGTAAATTACATTGTAATTTAGCTCTAGACTTGGGGTAAATTACATTGTATTTTAGCTCTAGACTTGGGGTAAATTACATTGTAATTGGGATTGAAATGCCAATTCCAAAATTGTCATTGGTGTTTTGTTCTAAAAAATAATTGGAATTGGTGAAAATATAATTGGTACCTTCAATTTACTTTTTTAATGACTTATATCATGTAACTTTTTAACTCAAATTATTCAGTACAAATAATCAATAAAATATAAAAATTAAATAAACCTGCTCTAAAATAGATGTTATTTTTGGGTGTTGAGTAAATGTCTATCGCTGCTCTGCTCACACACTTTTATTTTGATATGGAATTGATAAATGGAACTGGTATTTTGGAATTGGTATTGTTTTTTTTTAGATGGAATTGGTAATTGGTGTGTAATTGGTATTGGAATAATGTGATTGCCACCAATTCTTGCACTAAGCTGAACAATGGTATTAATAAAAATTAAAATACTTAGTTTTGTTAAAGAAAAAGGTTGTAAGATTAATCTGTTATGCTCAGAGGTTGGACCACACATCTAGCCTATTTTATGATCTCTGCATTCTAAAATTGCCAGATATGGTGAAACTAAAAACTGCTGAAATTATGTATAATATGTATAATGTACAATTCATTGACAAACAACATACAAAAGCTTTTTGTTTTGTATGACCTTATCTATATGACCTGACAAAATGGTGTATTTAAACAAAAGTATGCACGCACTAATCTAAAGACAATGTTTATATCAATTAATGACGCAAAGTTATGGAATTCCCTTGACAGCTCATTAATTTATTGCAAGTGTTCATCTTTTCAAAAAGAACTATACCATTCAAAAATTGCACAGGTATGTAACTAACGCGTAACATGATTATGGTGAAAAAATGAACTGTATTGCAGTCAAATTTTTCATGTACTATCCCCTTTAAAAAAATATATATATATACTGAGAACTGAATTGTATAATACACGCTTACACTTGTATAACTGTATTATTTGGTGTCACTTATAAGTGATGGGGCAAGCAACATAAGTATTACGCTTCTTCTTGCCCTTTTTCAACTTGTACTATTGATGTTTAAAATTTAATTGTGCTTGTATGTTTACTGTTGATGTTGTTGAAATAAACTTTATTATTATTATTATTATATGTGTTCTCTTTGTTGACATGATGATCATTTATTAAATACTTTTGGACTGGTCCACATATTGCTTAACATCTGGAAAAAATTGGTTGACCAATTTAATTGTGAATTTATCCACAAGAGGCACTGTGTGTCATCTCAGGCAATCCGTGTAAGGATACCATTAATGTACGCATGAAATAGTCTTTGATCAACAATTGATTTACTGGACAGCAGAAGGAGACAAGAGAAACTAGAGAACGCTACATAAGTATATTGTAAACATCTAGACAAACTACAATTCATCATTTGCTGGGTCCAATTAGGATATAATACGTGGATAAGACAGGTAATCAAGTCACTAGACAACACAAGCCAGTCAACCAGCCACGCACAGCTTTCTACATACAAGGTCACCCTGTGTCAAATCACTGTCAACTTTTTAAATTTACATTGTTGTTTAATTTAGTAGTACGTCTGAAATTAGACAAAAGATGGGATAAAAGTGGTCTTATATGTAATGTGGGTTTAATTCTGAATTGCCATGTCCAGTGAATAAATATTAACAACAGTTAATGCTCCCTCCTCTATTTGATTTTTATCTCATCTCGTTTCAGAATCAATCTAACCAGTATCTAGCATTGACTATGACATGCTAGCTCATTTGTTATTTAATCATGGTGAAATCATCAAACAAACTATTAAATTATTTTCAACTGAGTCCAGTCAAAATATGGCATAAAGGCAAGTGGTTCAGCTTCTACACTACACACAATATTTGTATTTTATTCCAGCAACCAGCGTCGCTTCAGTCAAGCTTCACACAAGTGCCAATGTTAATGATTTTATTGTCATCCTAAAAAGCAGCTTTGACCCTTCAGAAACAGCCACAATGCAGAAACGTATTCCGTGAATTCCACATTAAAAAAAATTACCCAAGTTCACCTCTACAAATTTGTATGCATTTGTTTGACGCATAAAGGAATGTTGTGATAAAACAACTGTGGCAGCCGTGGGCGTGTAGGCAGTTTCAAAAGAATTTCTAACAAATTCACAAGTCTATATGCAAGACACGAAACACGTGAATGTCTGGCATGGCAATGAGTTTTTTGTCTTCTTCTCATGTGGACGCATGGTACTGTGGCACAATGAAAGTTGCCGTATTGATTAAATGACAGCAATGCAGCAGTGGCTCTGCCTCAGGCTAGACTGCCAGGCTCCACTCTACTCTCACACGACTTGATGATCAATGTATTTATAGACAACATTAATAAAGATTCTTTCTCAGATTATGGAGAGCAACACTTCTACCCTGTCATCACATTGTGTTATGTCATTTCACTAGAAGTGTTTGCAGAGGACAATAACCTAAAAACTTAGCTGTGAATATGTCATGTGATATTGGGAAGCTTCCAGACAGATTAGAGCTGTGAATAGCCAATATCAGTTGATATAGCGATATCAGGTTTCTGTGCTATTCAGACTCTAGGCATTGACCAGAATTCTCCATTTTACACATTCAAAAGAAGATTTTTTAATTATAAATTAAACAACAAAGATAGTGTAAGGTAATTTTATACCCTCTGCATGTAGTTTGTTGTACATTTTCCATTCATCTTAACTGCTAATAAAATTTCTGCTTTGCACAAAATACAGTGAACTGTCAGATATCTCATGCACCGTGTGTAAAATGTTAAGTATCATATTATTATGATGATATGATGATTATGATATGATTGATGATGATGATGATATGATTATTATGATGATAGTAAATAATGGAGCTTAAGTTGACAAATAACTGCTAGTGCCTCTCACTTAAGTTGACAAATAACTGCTAGTGCCTCTCACTTAAGTTGACAAATAACTGCTAGTGCCTCTCACTTAAGTTGACAAATAACTGCTAGTGCCTCTCACTTAAGTTGACAAATAACTGCTAGTGCCTCTCACTTAAGTTGACAAATAACTGCTAGTGCCTCTCACTTAAGTTGACAAATAACTGCTAGTGCCTCTCACTTAAGTTGACAAATAACTGCTAGTGCCTCTCACTTAAGTTGACAAATAACTGCTAGTGCCTCTCACTTAAGTTGACAAATAACTGCTAGTGCCTCTCACTTAAGTTGACAAATAACTGCTAGTGCCTCTCACTTAAGTTGACAAATAACTGCTAGTGCCTCTCACTTAAGTTGACAAATAACTGCTAGTGCCTCTCACTTAAGTTGACAAATAACTGCTAGTGCCTCTCACTTAAGTTGACAAATAACTGCTAGTGCCTCTCACTTAAGTTGACAAATAACTGCTAGTGCCTCTCACTTAAGTTGACAAATAACTGCTAGTGCCTCTCACTTAAGTTGACAAATAACTGCTAGTGCCTCTCACTTAAGTTGACAAATAACTGCTAGTGCCTCTCACTTAAGTTGACAAATAACTGCTAGTGCCTCTCACTTAACTTAATTGCCATTTGATGTGGATTTCAGCAGACGCACCTAACATTAGGTTGAGTTAACATTTAATGAGAGGGTAGAAAGTGGGAGGTTGAGCCCCGTACCACACACCCCTCTTTAATACACCCTTCTCTTCTTACAAAGATTGTCTATATTATTGAACACTATCTTAAATTAGTGTTCCAAAACAATCACTCAATCAGTATATAACATGTGTCAACATGGTACCAGATTACCGGTATACACACAGAAAGCAACAATGCTTCTCAATGGCAGTAGGCAGTCTGTTTTATGCCTGCGATAATAAGCCTATACGTAATATAATTTGTGTCATTCGATAATCGTGTTTCACTAAAAACAACTTTTCCTGTTATAGAGATTTTGAATAGTTTCTTCTGATTTTTTTAAAAACGACATATTATATTAAAGGTTCCTCCTCAAAAAGTCTCATTTCAAATTAATTTTGCGAAAAATCAAACCTACCTAGTATCCACTGCAATGTGCTAGCTCGTTTGTGCAACTTTTGTATGTAGTTTTTGTCAAATCATCAGACAAACTATTAAATTACTTAATGTTTGGTCAAACATTAAGTGAGGTATTAATGGAAAAGCTGAAAACTCAAAAATGTTTCCTACGGTAAAAATGTTTAACTTTGCCATGTGACCGACAAGAGGATGGAGATCATGCCATGATTGGCATTGACCCACATAGTGCTTACAATTTTGGATATCTACTATTTTGAGCCTTACCAGATCTAATGACGAAAGTAAATTCTTTCGATGTGCCATCAATTCAAATGCCCCCAATACTAGGCCCTTCTGCCTCTTGCGTCAAAAGTTTGATACGGAACAAGAAGCACTGCTCTTCCACATTGATCGAGGTCTCACTAGGGAACGTAGTGTCCAGAGCGATGTCGCAGATAGATGAGATCACAAAATTCTTTGACCGTGTCAGCAAGGAGCAGTCTCAAAATTTTTTTTAACAACTTTCAGACAAAGGTGGCTTTTGAAGATGGCATGTTTGAAAAACATTGTTTTCCTCCTGAACTTGCTTGACAAGTCACTCCATGGCCGGTTCACCGCGGTGATTAGTTTCGTGTGGACAACGTACAAGCCTTTATCATGATGCTAGAGTAGAGCTGTGTCCATGAGGGTATTGCTGGTGTTCCTATCTACATATATCTCAGCGAACAAGGATTTTCGTAAATGTTCTGCACGTAAACTAAAGTAATTTCGTGCCCGCCTTGTGTATGATGGATGACCTCCGCGTCTCGTTCAAAATTGTTCCCCGAATCGAGACTCTGGTTTTGACCAGGTAAACTCAGTTCTCAGTCATTGAGGTGATTTCTCGAACAGCGGTTTCTTATCTAATCCATTCGATATACAGTTTTGTCGTCGATAACATGTAACACTGAAATCAGTGTTGAATGTTGTTTGATCTATAATGCTATGTCATTATGATGGGGTATCCGGCCGATCTCTCCAGGGCCAGGGCGGGGGGTACACGGGGAGAACAAGGTTGGGAACTGCTGCCAGTTACCTAGTAGTAGTACTACTGCCATACTACTAGTACTGGGCCGGCCCTGGGGCATTGCCACTGCATAATTCAGAATTAAATACACGATGACGATCTGTTTCTGGACAATGATGTCCATATTAACTAGTTATAACAAATATATAGGCACTTATGCCTGTGACACTAGGCCTTGGGGTTGGCGTAGACTGAAACCACTGGTACCACAGACACTAGCGATGAGCATCAGCAACAGCGCTCTGAAAACGAGATATTGGCATGTCAGCGTCCCCATCATTCGCGCCATCTCTACGTCTACGCAGACTCGTCTCGGAAAATGACAGTGCATCTCCTTTAGCGGTAACTGTCTCCTAACGTCCCACACAAAATGTACACAGCGATTCACTTACCCAATCCTACTCGTTTCCAGGAGGAGCACCAACGATCACTACCTTACGTTCGGATGCTTTGTATAATATAATCTCATTTGTTTATTTATCCCTCTGCTGGCTGGCTATTGGTTAGGACGAGTCAATTACAATGGAGGGGTTACTGGTTGTGTCTGGCTAAAGATACGCGACTTGCATCTCACGTTAGAAGCGATCGATTCAAGAGTACGAAATGCGCATGGACTCGTAGATTGTTATTAACATGAATCATGATGTTGGAACTTCTGAGTGTGACTATGCGATAATATTACAAAAAGCTTCGCTTTACACAATAAAATCGGCCGGTTTACCTCCCATCATCATCGCGAGGATACCTCCCATCACCATTTCATGATGATAAATTAGTAATATTCGAAATAACTATCTTGGGCATCACGAAATGATAGTTTCTATTATGCTAACATCATAATAGTACTTCCGGAAAATGTGGAAGAATAATGGAAGAGTTTCAAAGATGCTTTAGGCTACGTAGAAGAGAATCTGTCTGGCAGAACGTCTGGAAAGGGGATCCTCATGACGGAGAAACAATTTAATTGGTGGACGAAGAAGTACCTGGCAGCGAAAGCAATCGGAGACAAAAGAGTGAGCGATTTTAGAGATTGTGAACAACCGGATCCAACCATACAGCAACTACACGGAGAGAAGAAGGCGGCTAGGAGAGCCGTGGACAAAGCAAAGAGGGAGATGGAGGAGGAACTACACCGAAAGTTAGACGAGGATTGCTGAAAGAAGTTAACATATAAGATGGCACGAGGACAGCAAGAAGGTAAAAGCTGGACCAATAATCAAAGAACGAGAAGCTAGTCATGGACAGGAAAGATGTGATACAGGTCTGGGAGGATTATTTCAAGGAACTGCTAAACCAAAGGGAACCGCGAACTAGGACTACCGAGTGCAATAGAGGGATGAAATTGGGGGAGATCGGGGATGCTTAGGTAGATAGAGCAATATAGAAGATGAAGAGAGGCAGTGCGAGAGGTGTTGACGAAGTGCGAGTAGAGATGCTGGTGAAGGCTGAAAACGTGTTGGGGTGGACGAGGGATACCTGAATGAAAGAGGGGAAGATGCAAGAGGAGTGGCGAGCGGGGTTGATAGTGCCTGTATTGAAAAGAGAGTTGTCCACGACCCTGGACAATACCAGGTAACACGTTGCTGAGTCATGTTCTGACGGTGAGATAATTATGGATGGAGTGATAAGGAGGACAGTGGAGTGAGAAATGGGAGAACAACAAGGTATCAGAAGAGGAACGGCAAACGGGATGTTCACTCTGGGACAACTGTTGGAAACGAGACTAGAAGGACACTGTTGTTCGCCGCAGTAGTGGAGGTGATGAGCAGGAAAATGAGTACGAGGGACATTCTCCGCAAGTTGCTGTACACAGACGACCTGGCGGTAGTAGCGGACAGTGAGGCAGACCTTCAAGATCTTTGGCAGACATGGACTAAGAGTAAGTCTGGAGAACACACACGCACGCACGCACGCACGCACGCACGCACGCACGCACGCACGCACGCACGCACGCACGCACGCACGCACGCACGCACGCACGCACGCTCGCTCGCTCGCCCGCCCGGAAGGGAAGAAACTGAAACAGCGAGACAGCTTTGTATATCTGGGTGGACCAGTTTGCGGGGACGACGGCACGGAGACGGAAATTCGCAGGAAAATACAAGCTGGGGCGAAGGGGTGATAGACATATATATATATATATATATATATATATATATATATATATATATATATATATATATATATATCGGAAGCTAAAAGGAAATGTGCTTAGCTCGTGCATAACACCAGTCTACCTATAAGGTATATAGACCATGCCGATTACGGAAAACAACAAAATAAATTGCACATTTGCGAAAATAACTGGGTGAGAAGAACTGCGGGAGTGAAAAGGACAACCGAAAAATGTAGGAGTTCGGGAGGAAGTTGGTGTGAACGAGGGTTTAATGAGGAAGCTGGCGAGGAGTGCACTGGAAACGTGGACACAATGGAAGTGGACCGGTTGATGAAGAGAGCGTAGGGTAGGCGAAGAGGAAGACCGTGATTGAAATGGGAGGACTACAACGGTATTTGGCGGGAAAGGAGTTGGAAACGGTGGATAGCGGCAGTGCAGACGGCAGTGAAACGGGATCAGGGACGAAGAAAGAAAATAGTACGACCGGTGTCGGTGCCAGCCTCACCCCGGACTTCAGGGATAAAGAGGGCAACAACAGTACTTAGAATGTTGATATTAAAATAGGAAGCTAGTTTCTTGTTATTTTTTATATACATTGTTTTCCATAAATTGCACATTGCAGTTAAGTGACATATAGGAACACTGGTTATTTCATACAATTAGGTAAGTTTTTTTTCCAGAAATCCCCTCTGTAACTGGTATTCACAGTCAAGCCAATAATTATAGTCGCCTGGATGATCGCAGAGACAATATCCAGACATTTGGTAGTGCCGATCACGGTCGTCCACTCCATCCAGTAATATCTTCAGCTGGCAGGACTGTGCCGTTGGACAGCCATTCCTAGTTAGACATCGTCATCCCTCATTGTGAAGAGGCTCTGTTGAAACAGGGTGGCACCTAGTGTGAAACGACTGGACTTTAGTAGGTGGTTCCAGTGCTTCCCGCTAGAGCGGCAGCACTACAAATCGATGTAGACATTGTATTCAACATGCATCACATTTCCAGATGGATTGCCGTTTCTTCGCGACCTTTTGTTGTTTAATCAATATGATACCGTATATACCATTATTTCAATACAAGAGTGAAACCTCCTGCCACACATATGAACTTATTATACACTAAATAATGCATTGCCAATAGCTTGTTTAATAGATTTTTTAAATATACAATACCGACTTCATGCCGTTTAAAAACCATCTTGCCATGTCTGGGGGACAAATACACGACCCGACCAAGATTCTACCAGTACGATACACATTTAGGAAAATGACGTCCTCAGTATAAAACAGCACAGGCCACAAACTTGCTATGATGGACCAGTTTTATTTTTCGCTGTGAAAAAAAATTACTTAATTGGTCTCTATGATCAACTTAACTATCAAGGAGTGCTATAATTTGTTTTCATAAAATATTAAATGCACCTTAAACTTTTTGAAACTGGATTGTTGTCTACAAAGATCATTTCGTAAATTTTTTTTAACGCAAAAACGGGAAGACAAAGTGAAATATGAACAATTTGCAAAGCAAACTGGGCTCTAAAATTACCGGTGGTAATTGCATTTCAAACTCCGTAGAACATTTCAGTTCAAAAGAAACTTGTTTATGCAAGGTATTGACCATCAACTTTAAAATGGATAACCGAAATAATCTAACTATAATGGAACTTTAATAATTTGTGTTCAAATTGTTTTAAAAAACCTACTGTACATTAAATGTAATTCCCAGGAAATAGTAATTAACATTACAGGTCATTTATTTGAAACAGCATAATAAATATGACAAACAACACAGGCCAAGCCAATCAGAGGAAGCAGATTTTTTTCAGTTAATGACAAACAAAAACAACATATTCATGAAAACAAATCTATTTATCTCCTTTGTACGAAAGGTCAACATACGTCTTACAAATAATGTACATGATAACCAGCTATACTGTACATGATAACCAGCTATACTGCTGTGCAAGAAGAGGTGCATATTTCAAGCCCCTCTTGTGGCCTCCACATAAATGCCACAATTGCCTAGTTCCTGAAGAGCCAGTGAAAGCCCACATATAAACCAGCTCTTCTACCCCAATGATCAAAACTTGTCTCCAAAACGTAAGCACTCTCTTTTTAACAAAGCAATTTAGTAAATCCTCACCAACATAGTGAAACAGATCCCTCTATCTCACAACGGTTGCAGTCGTAGGCTCTATAGATCTTGCAGCATTCATCAAAACCATTTGTACAAATGTGCTATTCATGTTCACATTATGCCTGCGTGGACATTACAGTTTCCCTCGATCACACATGTGGACACTAATGATGCCAGGACGTATCAGAATTTATATCTGTTAACTTCAAAAGCAGTTCCTGGTAAACAGCTGCGTACAGTTTAATTACACATAATTTACATGTTACAGTCTGAAAAAACATCCACATCAAAATTAGCAACTATTTGACAATCATTATTAAACACAGGAGCGTCAAATGATTGCTAAACATGGCATAGATCACATATTCGCCGTTAAATGTTCTTTTAATAAATGAATTTGGCAATAATCAGTACTCCTTAGTTTCATGTCGATACCATTTCTTCACACAACGTTCCCAAGGCAGTGTGCCGATATTTAACAATTAAGGTGACAAACTTGCATTGTGCCTCACAAATCTGTGCACTAGGCAATAAGCAGTTAAGATACAATGTTATTATATAAAATTCAATATTTCTGACCAAACAATGTTTTTTATTACTTGTGCATTTGAAAACACAACGCTTTACTAATCAATCAACAGTCTTGTGTGATTGTGTTACATGTCAATGACTGCAGTTAACTTGGGTGGCAACAGAGCTCCAATGGAAAATATTCAAATACCATGACAGGAAATGTAGACAATTTGTGGAGAGGCACAACAACATGACAAAACAATACCTTTCGTAGGAGGCTTCTCTGTAGCTAAGCTTGTGCATGTTAAAAAACGCCTGACCAAAAGTTGCCTTGGGTAACCATTACTACATGCATTCCTTCATCGACACTGACATAGTGGTGGTGGTGGCACGCTGCCCAACAGATAAGTGCCTGCAGTGTGCATACGAGAGAGGATGTTTGCAAGTAAAACACAAAACACGCGTGAAGTCGATGGGTAGGCTGTACTCCCAGTCATCACATGGCGTATTTGTGTGTCCATTCTTTAGCCAACTGGCTAAATCGTTCCCTGTCTGTCTTGTATATCCTTGCTATTTCTGGCACCAGTGGGTCGTCAGGGTTGGGGTCCGTCAACAGCGAACAGATCGATAATAGTACTGAAAAGACAAGACAGTAATGAAGGACTGTAAAACGTTGAGACATTAATCAACTGTAATGTAACACATTGCAGACAAGCCTAGCGATGTGGGGATCCACTTATTTGAGGATGGATATCAGACAATGGAACTGGCGAACACCAATCAAAACTTTTCACAAGAAATACAACCCTATAAAACATGTCAGAAACAGCAGTCAAACAGATTTTGTGTTACAGACACAACCTTGACATCAGTAATGGGTAAAGAAAGATACAATCTGAAAATAAATATAAACCAAATAGCCAATGATCCCACGAATGGACCACCACCAAACTGTAGAATATTTACATCCAAAGCTTCTGACAGAGCAATATCAGTTTACAGGACTTCCAAAAAGCAATTTAACATCAGTTTCACACATTCAACACTACTAGAATGGTATAACACTACTAGAATTGTAACCAGGCCTTGTCACTGCTGTTACCAATGAAACAAATGCAGGATGAAAATACACACCTTTGCTGATAGTCAGAGCGGGAGACCATTGTGACCGCAATATATCAAGACAGATGCTACCGTTGCTATTTATATTAGGATGATAGATTCTTGTTGTGAAGGCCACCTGTAACAGAAAGCAGTCACTATCAAGTTGAACGAAAACAAACGCAGCATGGTGATCATGGCCCGGTGATCATGGCCCGGTGATCATGGCCCGGTGCAATTGTAATTTGTAATAATTACAGTGCAATGGATTTTTTAAGAATAATGATTATACCTGTTTTTAGTGGAATTAACTTAAACAAATCCAACCATGAAAGTAATAATGCACAAATTCAATCAAACCTAAAAAATTAGCAGTAATGATATATAATACATTTCTTTATAAAATACTGTAGTGGTAATCAGCCTTTGTGTAGCAGTGTCATTTTTTAAGCACCAGAATTGTATTTTTTTAAGCAAAACAATGTAATTTCAACCTAGTGTTTATGATGCTGTGTAATTGAACCCAGCCCTGGTGGTGATCATAAACACACAATTCTAATCAACATTAGATACTTACTGTGCAAATTAAACTATAAACATATACTTTGGTCTACTTGCTCCACAAGACCAGCTTCTAGTTTCATAATTGTCTCCCCATGGTTTGAGAGCTTGCAAAGGTTACATGATGTTATTTACAGCATGACATTTATATTGTGAACAATACTACTGAGTACGCCAGCCATAACATTCCATCCCACTTCTGCATGTTGACATAATGTTGCACTATTCGCCTGAATGTCGCATCTAACAATTTCACAGTACCAGAGCTTCAAAATTATGTATAATATATTATTGTGGAATATTTATGTCAATTACAATTTTCCTGGAGACTGGAAGTCATAATGTGATATTTGTATTACAGAGATAATTGTCATTCAACTTTTCAATGAATGCAGACGCATCCTCGGCTCTACGGTCATTGTTGAAATGATTGTTGAAAGCGCTTCCAAACTCCCCAAACTGCACCATTTCAAATTCTCTTTAGTGAACTATTTTTTTCTAAAAAAAAATGCAGATGGAAGGAACCTCCCAATTGATGGTTGTTATCGCAAGTTCATGTTATATAGTATAAACTATGCCTGTTGCAGTATCTTGACTGGCCAAATGTGTTTTAATGAACCATAGTGTGTTAATTTAATGGTTCGACCCGACTATCATGTTGACATTGCAGGTTCAACAGCAAGGTCGATAGATATTTGTAGACAGATAATGGTCAAATTATATTTACAAAATATGATTCATTCAAACACATTTGGGTGGCCAAGATGTAAAAATATAGATAAACCTCAAGTTTATACTATAAAACATGATTCGACAATAACAACAATCAGACTATGTACCTTTGAGGGGAGACATGGCAGCTAGAATGTAAAAAAATTAAAATTGTTTCCTCCGTATTCAAATAACTTTGTATGTTTATATCAATAAAGTTCACTTTTATAACAACGACATACCTCTAAATTAGTTTTATACTAGGTATTCCAAAGTGGCTGTCGCAGCTGGCGAAAACTGCTGCAGAAGGCCAGTTTTGGGTGATGTTCAAAAATCAATATAAAATCACTGATACCATTTTGAGCTACAAATGTTACCTCAATAAATGTTGGTATCTTTCCTCTGTTGTTCAGTGATAATCAATTGTTTTTAAAAGGCTTACTTATTTTTTTATGAATTTTTGAAATTGACAGGGGTTGGTGGCCGCGAAAAGCGATGTTCCGAATTCGCGTCGCCGACATTTGCACGCCACCCTATTTCGTCGCTTCGCGGAGGAAAGCATAACCTCGGGTGACGCTGAATTTATGCTGAGGTCAAAGGGGAGATGTTCAGCCATCGATACATATAATTTTTGTTCAAAACGAATCCCGCTAAGATTACATTTTTCGATGATGAAATTTTCTTTTTGTTGTTTGACATGAACCAGAAAATTATTTCTCAACATGCAATATATCATTAAATAGGCCAGCATCTGTTTTTTTTTAAAACTTTGTTTAATTTGTAATAAAACAATGGCTTCCCTCTGCTGGCCGGTCAAAGTTCCCCCCACTAATAAATGCCAGCGAGTTTCGAAAACATGGCTGCGAAGGTGTGTCCGTGTCCGCACTGTGAGACGTTGGAGTCATCTGCTTCGCAGAACGTCGCTCAGAAACATGTTAACTTCACCCAGAAAGGCAAGTTATTGTATATTTTCATTTTGTGAAGTAATATTTGATTAGTTTAATGATAATACGCGATAACATTTAGCATCAAATAGTTGAGTCGAAGCCGATGCCATGCATCCGACTTTCACGGGATCGGTCCCCCATACGATGCGAACGTTTTATTTCTTTTTAGGCGACCTGTCTACCCAACAATACCAACAGTTTGTGTCCCAAATATATACGAAGCATTTGAATTATTAACATATCTTATTTAGTGTTAGTTTCTGCTGAGAGACAAAATCGTTGATCACGTGACCAGGTTGTTTCTCGCTGCGTTGCAATACCGAGTTGTCACGATATTGCGCGATGGCCTATGCACGAAGTTAGGATGCAATTATACGTTTTAGCGATAATATTTTCATGGTTACCCATATAAACTTTGTTTTATTTATTGGTATATTATTAAATGAACACTGACATTTTTTTCTCGGGCAGAATACCCATCCATTTTTAGATTAACTGGAATAATGCAACTTTATATTAACTTAAGCTTTAATCTGTTTATGCACGTAGTATTTGTTTGACTGTACAGGCAATTTGTTATTTTATCATACTGTAGTAATTGTATATTGATATATTGGCTGATTCAGTGAATTGTAACATAATAAACAAGTCAACTGTCACTTTACTTTATTCCGTTTCATAAGCTGCACTTCAAATCCCAAACAGAGGTTCAGGGACCGACAGATTGGCAACCAAATTGGAATGATTGCCAGTTTGGTTGGTAATTAATTTTGATTTCCACTTTTTTTTAGTTGGAGCTTCATGTTGGTTTGGTGATGTGAAAATCTTCCGTCCTGGCTGACTGGTGCAACTTGAGTGACGACCACTTTCAACAGTTGATGTTTGTCAAATGCAACCAGGTCTTGTAATAGTTGTATATTGTAATAGTACACAGTAGACAAAACGAGGAATTTGGATGAGAGAGAAGACAAAAGAAGTAAAACAGAAGATATGTTAATCATGAAAAGCGTACTTGGGAAGGAAATGTATTTGTATTAGAACTTAGATGTATTTAACAATTAAAAAACACTGTATTTGCATTTGACCAAGTGTATTTGTTATATTAATAAACATATTTAATAAATGGTATATATGTGTCCAATACTTTTTATGTTTGTTTATTATTGTTTGCTTATGTATAATGTTAAGGGCTCACAAACAATGTGCTTTTAAGTAGAGAATGACCAGTACGGTCGTGTGTAGTCCATGCCAGCTGTGAAGTCAATTTCAACAGATTATGAGAAAATCACGAGTCTGTAAATCCTCTCTTGACTGACGGTCACGAAGAGTTTGATATGATAGATATGATGTTATATCTGAATAGCTCTTAGTAATTTATCTCCCTAGTGTTTTTGTGTGCAAGTAGCTACACAAAATAGCAGTTTTGCCATCATGAACACTGTTCGGCACATTGTTTTATTTGAGGGAAACGTTTGTGTAATTGCGATATGTTGCCCTTTACTGCCTGTAAAAGTCAAGGTTAACCTTAAAGAACCCAAGTTCTGTATGTTTTAAATGTATTGATGAAAATTATCCCTGTACCTCGTGTCAAAAGTTATGAACTGTCAGAGTTATAAATTTTGACGTGTTTTGACCCATCAGCACAAATTAAGGAAATTTACATTTTCAAAATAAAATTGTGAATTGTATGTTGATCTTACATGCTTGAAAAAAATTGGGTGTGGTCTATATGTATACTGAATATAAAAACAAAAGTTTTGAGAGTTCAGGTTGTGTTGTTTGATATTTGTGGTGTCTCAAAGTAGGCCTTTCGGCCAAATTCGAATTTTGACGAAAAATGTACGTAGTTAAAAAATCGGAAAAAATCATATCTCTGCTAAATATTGGAGTACAGATATAACATTTATATCACTGTGTTCAGAATCAAAAGCTCTATCAAATGGCATAAAAATAACTTGGTTGAGTTTGAAAAATCACTTTGGAATACATATTTATACATGGATAGAGCTTGCATCTACCACGTAATCAATGTTGTCATTAAATCTTTGATGGCCATTTAGAAGAAACAACATTTTGACGAGAAAGTACAATTTCAAATAATATGGCCTTCTGGTTTGGATTGTTGTGTTCACCTGCATATTCTCCAAACATGTTCTAATATTGTGTGTGCATGCGTGCAATATTGTGTGTGCATGCGTGCAATATTGTGTGCATGCGTGCAATATTTTGGAGGTAGTAAATAAAAAGGTGATGACAAATGTTACCCTTAGAATGTCACAATTTTGAAAATTCAGAAGAAAAATATATTCATGTTAGAATTTTTTAGGAGTTCTAGAGTAAGCCAAGCCACATTTTTAAAAACTAATGTGGTCATGCCATTTGCCAAAATACTGTAATGTAATGACGATGCTCATTCACTGCATATAGCCAGCTCACTCATTCAAGTATATTCGAATATGGCAAACATAGAGCTTTCCAAAGATATAATGTGTTACATATTTAGATACTACGAATGTGACGTGTTTTATAAGCTTGATTGTCATTGGCTATAATTGACTACACTCAAGAATAAATACGAGACAGAACGAAGAGTGATTCAGCTTTCCAATGATTCCATTTGTTCCTATTTGAGGTAATTGAATTTTTTTTTACTAGAGTGATTCCAAAATCGGCCAGAACCCGTTTCCCAATGATTGCGCGGGCCAGTGGTCACTCCTAGGGTTAAATAACATGTAGCGCGATATATTAAAAATGGAAATTTTCAACCAATCAGCAATATTGTAGCTTCTGTGGTGTGAAATTTTAAATGCAACATCTGGTCAATGAGGACAGCAGGGATCACATATTTACATTTTCAACAAAACATGCAATGTAATTGACTAAATTCAATGGCACACTTACTTTTGGGGGCTTGAACGGGTAATCTGTTGGGAAATGAATTGTTAGGAAAAACACTCCACTTTGATATGGACTGTCCGGCTGGAAAAGAAGACAGAAATTTAATTAACATATTGACTGGGACAGTTAGCCCAAAGGCTAAATGCCAAGATCAGTTATGCGTACACAAACAGATAACTGAAACATTAAATTTACAGTATGTTACATACATAGGCAAACACATTTCAAAGACTGATGACACGCAATACCAACTCTAGCAATATTTAAATAATTTTTTTTGTTGAGGGCCAAATTGGAAACACGTTTACTTTGATGTGCCTTTGTGTGACATCCTCAGTATTACTTTCTATATGATACTGTTTTACTGTTAGTGTATACACATTTATTGAATGAACTCAATCAATTTGTTACAGTAATGTAAACAAGGCTGTCTTCATTGTGCCATCTAAAAAAATATTTCTTTGCAGCAAAATTTAATATTCTACTTTTGCTGATACTAAATAAAAAATGTGGATGAGGAGGCAGGTCATAAGGAATCATGTAAATACTTACTGGTCCCATTATTGTAGCCTGCCAGTGGAATACTGAAAAAAAAATCACAATGTAAACCTGGGCAGTACTATAATGAAGCATATCACATTACAAACCAATTCACAACACCCAACACTGCAGCATCTTCACGAAAAATTAGTTTATGTTTTAAAGTGGGAAATCATGTAGATCTATTTCTAGGTCTATTTAAATTGCATTATATCAATTCCACCTCAAAATAGAAATAAAAGTATGTGAACAGAGCAACTATAGACTTACTCAATGCCAACAAATAACATAGATCAGTACATAATGGCGAACAAGTATGATATATGCAACATAATATATTTTTATTAATTATTTGTAATTTGTTATGAATATACTTTATTAAACTTCAAAGCCGTTTTTCTCAGATTCGTTTTTTCGTCAAATGACCCGGGGCACCTTCTCTTTATCAACCAATAACTCAGCAATTAATAGAGCTTGGTAGTTGTCTTTGGCACCATTGGAAAGCCCATACAATTGTCTTTCACGCGGTACATTTTTCAAAATATAATTTTCAGACTTATTCCTGATTTTGGTGGAGCGAGTCACATATTACTAAGAGCTTCCAAATGGCTATGGGAGATAATATTACCATCACATTGAAATGGAAATGTTGCCACGCAACTTCTGCTTATTAGTTTGGAAACCACCCTCACTAATGGGCATATTTTCTCTCCTCGATTATACTACTGGTGTGTTTCTGTTCAGGGGTCAACATTAACACTGGCCCGGCGCCCAATTACACAAAATTATATCAATTACATAAAAAAAAATTTCAATTACAATTTTCCAAATCAATTACAATTACACTGTTTCAATTTCAATTACAAGGAACCAAATATATTCAGCATTTGCTAATTTTGTATTTTTTGCGCGTTTTGTTGAATTTCAATATTTTGTATACAATTGATAAAGAAATATAATGGTAATGTTTGCACATTTTGTTGAATTGTGACCTTGAATTATACTAAATAAAAAGATAGCCGTTTAAAACATATTTTTATTATATAAAAATACAATGCAATATCCAGACATAATCCTACAGGACATATTCCAATGCAGACATTTATCCATGCGCATTTCTTAAATTTTTCTCTGAAAAATACTAATAATAGGGTTTGATGTGTTTACTTTGAGGTTGTAGCTCCTGCTCTAAGCTGACATTCTTAATTGGTCTGCCCTTTGCTTTGTGAGTTGGGAATGGGAACAGAGGCCATATAAACGGTCCTTGCCACCTGACCTGTCTCCAACCCACCACAACACAAGGGGTGTAATTGGCTTGCTAACTCTGCAATGTTTCACTGAGCTGATATTTGACACGCAATACCAACTCTAGCAATATTTAAATAATTTTTTTTGTTGAGGGCCAAATTGGAAACACGTTTACTTTGATGTGCCTTTGTGTGACATCCTCAGTATTACTTTCTATATGATACTGTTTTACTGTTAGTGTATACACATTTATTGAATGAACTCAATCAATTTGTTACAGTAATGTAAACAAGGCTGTCTTCATTGTGCCATCTAAAAAAATATTTCTTTGCAGCAAAATTTAATATTCTACTTTTGCTGATACTAAATAAAAAATGTGGATGAGGAGGCAGGTTGCTCTAAGCTGACATTCTTAATTGGTCTGCCCTTTGCTTTGTGAGTTGGGAATGGGAACAGAGGCCATATAAACGGTCCTTGCCACCTGACCTGTCTCCAACCCACCACAACACAAGGGGTGTAATTGGCTTGCTAACTCTGCAATGTTTCACTGAGCTGATATTTTCTGAAGCACTATCAGGCTACAGGTCTTTCCATGTTGTTTGAATACCAGCTTAGCCTTTGTCTGACAATGTCTGTGCATTGTTTATTGCTTCCTGGCTATTACCAACTTACTGAAAAGGCTAATTGCTAAGGCTACCCACCACTAGTACCACTGACCAGTACCCAGCAGACAGTGAATACCGAGACTTAAATATAAATATATAAGCAGGTGTTATTATTAGTCTTGATTTTCAACTCATGTGAGACTTAAATTATATTTTTTTTTACAATTCGTTCAGGTAGTTTGTGATATGAAACGTACTGTAATTGAAATAAATTTTCAATTATACAATATAACAATTACAGCACATTTCGAAATCATAATCAACTACAATTACACAATTTTGCTATAACCAATTATAATTACATAATTGGACCCAGCCCTGCTGACACCTGTTTGGGACTGCCGGGCCACAAGTTTCCATATTTGACTGGCCCGGTGGGCCAACACAGTTTCAGATCGTTTTTACACCATTAGTTACAGGTCATCGTTTCAATCGCTTGTCCTTGCCATCGACCCAATCTACAATTAAACACATCTCATCTGATTTTGTATTGTCACTCTGTATAGTTGCCATCTTGTTTTGATATGTACGAGCCTCACAAAAAAGTCTTCATGACGTCACTACTAGCAACGACACGAGGACTTTTTGTGAATTGCGGACGCCTATATTTTATTACGGTTGCGTCGTGCCCTGGGTTGAAAAAAAATCATGATTAAATTTTTTTTTTATTTCAATCGGATTTTATTTAATTTTTTTGGAAATCTGGTATGCACGTCATAAAATATTTTACTATAAGGCTATCTGGTGTCAATACAGCTACACAAGTGTGCGCACTTTGTGCTTTTGTATTAAAAAACACACAAAACTTTGTTGATCTTGATGCTTGTAAACAATTATTTGTGTTAAATTCATATAAATCAGCGATTAAAAAAGTCAAGTAAAAAATCATAAATCAATGATTTTTTTTAGTGATTTAAATCAAACAACCCTGGTCGTGTCACTATATAATATCAGTATATCGCAGCATTTTCTTCTGCGAGATACGCCTTCGACGTACCAATTTCACATAAACCGTCTGGTTCACGGACTGTGAACTGCCTAACATACATTCCCACTAGGGCACAGACAGCTAAGTTTACCGTAGCTTTGTATCTCAGTCCAAAAATTTATATTCTAAATAAATAAACCCAACATTGTCTGCCATATGAAATACTGACTGAAAGCATGAAAGTAAATCACCGAAGGCAAAATAAATAACGACCCAAAAATAGTGGGTTTTTTATCAATAAAAAAAAAACATTTTGGGCCAGTAACTTTTAACATCTACTGGCCCAATTTGGCCGCTGGGTACAAAAGCTCAATGTCAAGACCTGATGTTCATACAATTGTGCAATTACTCCAGCCCCCCCCCCAAGTTATAAATAAAATTCTGAAAGAAGGCTTTTCTGTGTACATACACATTCAATTGTCACAATGGTTTAATCTGCAGTGGTCCCAGCTGCATCAGGAAGGTTTGCAATCCTTCTAATGTTTGCTATTAGCAGCAATATATTGTATCAAAAAGTTAATGCCAATTCAAAGTTTTGGCTTGATAAGGTCTAATTATACACTCACGGTCATCCCCTACAGGCCCTGCAGAGCATTGTGCTGGTGGATCTCGCCCAAGATCTTGTAGTTCCTGCAAAACAACATTTCTCTGTTCAGCAAATGATATGTAATATCCATGCCACAGCCTGTTTGACCTGCATGGCCGAGTTATCCACACATAGCCAGGCACCCTGCAGCATACAAGTACACACATTCAGCAAACACCCAAAGCAACCAACTTAATCGTCACCAACAGGACCTGGTGACCAACCTGCAGAAAGGTCTTTCAAATATGTCAAGTAACTCCTGAAAAACAACATCAGAATACTTCACAGATATGTTACACATAGCATTTATCTCCATGACAATGACATGTGCAGCACACTTTGCGTGCTGGAAGACTGCCAAATGAGATACTGATTATTTACATACTGTCACTGTAAGAAAAACGATGTACCCGAATGACACACACTTTTAGAGGGAACTGGCTAAGTTCGTCATTGCTGCACTAAAAACATAGCAAGCTGAAAATGTATTTCATGTTAGAACTCATCATGCATTTTGCATAGATAGGATTTGAAACTAAGAACAATGACACCAAGATCATTAAAATTGCGCTGTCCAATTGTACTGTCCACCCAAAAGATATGAACAGGTGAAGATGACAAATATCAGTTCTCTTGCATTTTACTGTAATGGAAAATAACTGAAGAATAAATGAGTCCAAGCTAGAATTTAAAATAAATATTTAAAATGTGCCAAATTGGAATTTTTTTTTTACCTGTAGGTTTTTTGGCGTGCCCGACAACTTCCGTTTTACAATGCCACAAGAGGTAGGACAAAATTGTGGCCATCTTGAATTTATGATGAGGCGATCTTTAATAGTGGCATAATTAGAACATTTCCTTCAACAATGGGTTTTCTGGCATGTCAGACGAGATGATGACCTCCGTTTTACAATATCACAATCTGTAGGCAAAGTGGTGGGCACTGGTGGCCATCTTGAATTTTTAATGAGGTGATCGCAACATATTTGTTTTGTCTTGTATAAAACGTGCATTCGTTGTCAATTTGAATACATAAACGCGATATGACTAGACCCGGGTCGCCGGGCGAGATCATCGAATACCACCATCTTCCAATTTGAATGCAATAAAAAAACTCTGCAATAATATGTGATTCACGCCATCAAAATCAGAAAATTACATTTTGCGATAAATGTACCATGTGAAATACAATTTTATTGGCTTTCCAGTGGTGCCAAAGACAACTACCAAGCTCTATTAGTGACTGAGTTATCATTTTATCGAAAGAAGGTTCCCCGAGCCATTTGAAGAAAAATTATTAAGAAAAAAAAACTTGCTGAGCCAATCAGCCACTGCGTCCTTGGTAGTGTGGTTTTGTTTACATGTTTGTTTTTTAAAGCTCTCTGACTGGTTATATAGTAACATTAGACTGATTTTGCTTTCCAACGATGCCAATATGGCGGGGGTGGACGTGATGTGCAAAGGATAAGTATCTGAATTAAGCAAATTTTTATTTGTTTTTGTTCATAGCTCTATGAAACGATTTCGTGTGTTGGAGCCTTTCTGCAAAACGTGTTTGCATCAGCTTCTACTTTGTAAATATTTTACTAAAAACTACTTTTCTAACAATATGTTTGCACTCAGTTGATAAAATAACTTAGTTGAGTAAAAAAAAATGTATCCATTGTGCAAGCATGTCTTCAGATATTTGTAAAATTAAAAAAAAAGCATTAAAGACATCAAATTTAGCTGCAATCAGCACACACCTTGACCCAACCCTTCGTAACCCAATTTCTATATTTATTGTCCAATAACCACTCACATCTGACATTACAATCGCTCTCAGCATGGCGATTATCAATCATAAATCAAATAACTTGCAACGAAAAAAAAAATAAACAGCACTATCATTGATAGTTGGGGCATTCACTTAGCAACACAGAAAATATGTTTACTTGAGTGTGAAAAAAATTAATACTTAAGTCTTTTAACCAATGATAAATTTCCAGTGTACACAAATTGTAGTTATTCATAAGGGTGCTTAAAAAAAATCATGTCATATGATGTCATTGTGTTTTGTTACATCATTTTTATATACATTCTCTTTGGGGCCTAAATATGTAAGGAGCTTGAAAAAACTTTACTGGAATATCGATCAAGTGTTTGAACACATTTATTTTTGTCAAAAACATTGAAAAACCTGTATAACAAACATTAATCAAATTTGTTTTGCTACCAAATATATAATAGACAGCACTGGCAGTGAATTAAATTAAGAGAAATGTTAATGAGTCATGATTTTGATCTGTACTGGAGACTTCGTTCTGTCACAAATCTGTAAAATTTCACAGCATCAACTCTAAAACCAATAACAGAATAACGATTTCCCCCACTAACTTTCGACCTATAGAGCAAGTTTATAACATCAAATATTCTGAGAAATAATGCTATTTCAGTAAACTTGCAATAAAAACACACCTATGCCATATAGTTTATGTCTTCAGCTTTATTTTGATCCAATTTCGATCAGAAAAAGACGACTATGAAAGATAAATTACTGCTTTCCGTTGTTATAACTGATGGAAATTAATGGAAGCCGCAGTCAAAATCCAAGGTGGTCCAAATGTGAATGATATTCCAGTAATCGCTGCAGCGCTAATCTGGCTTCAGACTTCACCACACACGAAACGAACGAAGCAACGCATTACATTGAATTGCCTAACAGTAACATATATGATCAATATGTAGATATGTGGAAGCAAGTTTGAAAGTCGACCAAATCGTAATGGACGTCCGACCGAATAAGGAGTGCCGTCTGACGACATCCCTATCTATAATCATGGTTATAATTTCAAGTAATGATGATGACAATTAATGAATCGAAAAACCAAAGTCAACGTCATCATTTCCTCTCCTAGTTCCAACATTAAAACATATTTTAAACCCAGTACTATAGCACTGCACCATCCTACACAAAAGTCGTCCAAAAAGTGGTAATAGAACCATAAAGAAACAAGGAAGTGTCAACGAAAACCAAATCACTTCCTGTCACGTGCCTTACATAACCACAACTCTGCCACTAGGACTTTTCGGCATTTGTTTGCATAGCATATTCACTCGTTTTTCTGCTACATAAATAATAATACTGTGCGTCTCACCATTCGTACAGTTAAACCATAATCCTGACGGTAACGAATACACGATTGGAATGAATGATTGATGACGTCATGTGTACGATGTGCTTTCGCATTCCTGATCAACTTAGTTCACCCAAAAGAACCAGTTGTTGACTACATATACAACATTTAATTTACAATTAAATTATGTAGTTCCATATACATCGTTTTTTGGGGGCTACATTACGGGATAGTGACACAGGGAAACAAGATTTGTGAAAATGCTGATTTTGTACCTAAACTGACATTTCATAACGAAACAACGAAATCGATGTAGCAGTACCGAGTGTTACCTTGTTAATTCTCTTTAGAGCCATTCTGTAAGTGTAGCTGCTGCAACAAAGACGGGAACAGTGTGTTTGATCGCGTACTCTACAAGGATCTGATTCACTTTGCCAACCAAAAGATGGCGGAAATAAAAACTAGGTGGCTACCATGCGCATGGCGTGATTCGGTTGCGCAGTAATACTATTTGTCCTGCATTGTATTTACACCAGTGGATTTTTTTCAATGTCAACTCTTGCATTAGAAATCTCTCAAGACAAATGTATGAACAATATGATCACATATAAACATGAATATTATTTCAATTAATATTGTTTTATTTCGGTTTAACTGGACCTATTTGTTATGCGGATGTTGTTACCCTAATCTTATATGGGGTCTACATCTGCGAAAACATGGAATGATAATTTCGAGAAATCCCCTTTGACGTCATTTCGGGAAACCACGTTTAACCACGGAGGTCAACCAACCTCGTTGTCAAAATGGAATCGGTATCCAACCTTGTTAAGGTGTCTCTGCCAAACTATTTTCGAAATTTGCCGATACCTAATTCGTTGTCTGGATTCGTTAATTTGTCAGGTATGTTGCGTAGTTTATGCACATTTGAAATAAAGAACTAGTTTATTGTGATGTAAAATATTTAGATCTTGGTAAACCAGTAAAGTTGATGGCCTAGCCTAGCTGTCACTCGTGACTGTGGCGCGAGAAACAAGGACGGGTAGATGCTAGTAGAGGACTTGCTTGTCATGTTTCAAATAGGCCTCGGTTAGCGTTCTTCCATGTTATATCGACATATTGCGACTACCCACAGTATCTAACTGTTTAACACATTTCACGTAAAATATTTGCTTGTGTGGTAATTCTATGCAAACCATGACTCACACGCAGTTTGAGCCGAGCCCGAGGCACTATTTCACAATTTTTTTAATGAAAATTTACACCAGAATTTTTTTTTTCTTAAACGACAGCCCATGTCTGCCATGGCTATTAGGGTGTATGGGAAACAATTACCACATTTTCTTTATGTGTTATATAAATATTACAATAATGTCATTGAAACTTCACTGAAGTAATAATTTAAGTACCAAATAAAATAATTAATTTTACATTGTTTACTAACAGTCAGTGTTTCACTTACACTGTCATTGTTACAAGTAATGGGCATTTAAATTTGTAAGGCTACTGAGTGATAAGCCAGTTTTTATCTATTCTATTTTTTTTAATGTTGGGAGAGGGTGCATATATAATATTGTCGGGCATTGAATTACATACATCCACGACTCTTTGACTTAAAAATTGGCATTTACATATATGTATACATTGTTGTCTGGGTTTATGTTCTCCTTCCCAACTAACAAGTCTCAATTAAATCTTATAATCTCCGTTTTTCTAGTTTATTTAGTTTTAGTTGTGTTAATCTTTCCACATATACATTCATTAAATCTTATTCCTATTACCAGTTTTGTTGACCTGCACTGCCCTTTCTCAAGTATTAAAATATCTTTTGCATAATATTCTAGATGTAGTCTAATATATGTGTTATAAACAATGTTGAATGTTTCTGTCAAAGTGAATAAATGGTCTCTATTGAACACAAAACCACCATAGCTTGTTGGGATGCAGCGATAACTTGTTTCTCACATTTATTTGAAGTCCAGCCACCTAGATCCTTCTCTTGAACAGTTTCTGTTAAAACCATATTATTATATTTGGTTGTCATGGTGTAGTGGAATTTTGGGTTGTCTGCCTATATCCTTTTACGTTTAATTGCGTTGAACGATAGGCACCATTTATTACTCCACTTAAATGATCTAATTCATCTTGTAAGATTTCTCTTTCAGATTTGTTTTTAATGTTCTGAATATTTTGGTGTCATCAGCAAACATTTTACATTACTATTTACTGTCTCTGGTATATCATTTACATAAATTAAAACTATCCATACATATTCAATAAAACAAATTAAATTGACAATCACACGAAACCAAACACTGTAAACCAATTCATGAAATGCAACTTACTTATGGCTGCATATGCTCATAGATACGTACACACGTGCTTCCACATTAGTATGGCAAACAGATATTTAAAAAATTCAACCCACCCCCACACATTGAACGGTCCATCCCTGATCCGGCTGGCATTCATCGTGCAGTGAATGCAGAGTTGAATGTATACAGAGTGTTCGCACGACTGGACTATTTTGTCACAAGGCCACGACGTTTAGCACTAACATTCTGACCAAATGAAGGAGAGGTAAACACTAGTAACTGAATAATTTTTGTGGATATGATACTCTCGTAAACACATTACAGAAGCATTATTGTTGTGTACATTGTGTTCTTGGCTTGTGATTGAATGGCTGTTATTATTGCAAAGGGTTTACGCTTGTCTATTTCACAAGATTTAACAAGATTTGCCATCCAAGCCAAAGGCCCAGATGGCAAGTGGACAAGGAAGCCATTGGCTTATAGAGAGTCCAACAATGTTCAACTACTTATAACCTGCCCTCCTGAGATATGTGTCAACCTTGTTTTTAAACATATTCACACTGCTAGCAGTTACACAATCTGTAGACAATTTGTTCCATTCATTTATTGTCCTCTGTGAGAACGAGTGCATCCTGATGTCCAATCTACATTGATCCTTTACTAATTTTACCTCGTCCTCTAGTTCTGCTATCCTTCTTGAGTGAGAAAAACATTTCTATCAATATTTTCATACCCATTCAATATCTTAAAAACTTCAATCTGATCTCCTCTTAACCTCCTTGTCTCTAGAGTTGTTAAACCACATTCTTTCAGGCGTTCTTCATAACTAAAGTCTCTCAGTTCTGGAATAATTTTAGTTGCTCTACTTTGTATGCGTTCAAGCGTATCTATATCCTTCTTATGATGTGGTCTCCATGCTTGTATACAGTATTCTAAATGAGGTCTAACTATTGCTTTATACAGAGGTATAATTAACTTTTTTCCCTTGTATGTTATGTTTCTTCTAATCAGTCCAAGAATTTGATTACCCTTTGAAGCTGCAATACCACACTGCTCTGAAACTTTCATATCAGCGCTTATTGTAACTCCGAAGTCCTTTTCTTTTACAGTAGTACCCAGAACAGTATCTCCCATTTTATAGTTTACATCCAAGTTCCCATGTCCTGTATGTAAGCATTTACATTTCCCCAAATTTAACAACATCTGCCATTTCTCAGACCATTTCACTAATCTGTCTAGATCGTTTTGTAAATGTTGTTTATCACCATCAGTATTAACCTTTCTAAACAGTTTTGTGTTATCTGCAAATTTCAGTATGTTACTTGTTATACTGTCATCCAAGTCATTGATATATATTAAGAATAATATAGGTCCTAATACTGATCTTTGAGGTACCCCACTCAAAACCTATTTCCAATTTGAAACTTCTCCATCTACTACAACTCGTCTTCTGTCAGTCAGCCATTGTTCTATTCAGTCAGTTATGCTATCCCCAATACCATGGGCTTTTAATTTAAGTAGTAATCTTTGATGTGGCACTTTGTCAAAAGCTTTCTGAAAATCTAAGTAGATAATATCTACTGGCGATCCCACATCTATCCACTTAGTGATTTCTTCCAAAAAACATAACATATTTGTTAAGCATGATCTCGCTTTAAGGAATCCATGTTGACATGAATTTAATAATTGATGCTTAATATTATTATCAGGATTGATTTTTAGTACATAACTTCTTATGGTCATCATAGTACAAGTTTTCCAATGGTTTTGAATGATATTGTTGTACATGTATTGCAATAATGCATCTCAAGCTGTTATATTTAATTGTGCAGTTACATTGTGAACGGGTCATTGAAACATGTAAACAATTTTAATAGCACATTAAAACTAGTCATTGTTATACATATAATATTGCGATATACTGAAGGTTCACATCCACGTTTTATCAGGGATGGTTGTTGAGAAGTGGGTCATGTTTTTCTCCGTGGCCGGAGGGGCATTCGTTTTTAAGTTGTATTTTGACTTCAAAATGCATCGGATGATTACATGTTTCTTTAAAAAAAATTAATGTGTGCTTCCACATGAATTTATACCTAGCTAAGCCCCTGACAGTTACATCAAATCAATTATAGTTACTTTACAAATACACTTCAAAAATCAGTTACAACTACACCATTTCAGTTATAGATCTATGTGATATTTAGACAGATATATACTTTTTTCCAGCATCAGAATGGCTGTCACTCATTCCATTTGTCGGCACGATGTCCTTCCTCGTATACGCATCTGTGAAAGCATGCGCGCCACCACTGCTTGAGTTAAGAAAGTCGTCTCATGCCATCAATCCTGACATTAGGAAAGATGAGAAAAAGGTAGTTGATTTCCTTGAAGTGGAAGATCTTGCCTCAGAGAAGGTTGCATTCTGTCGCTGCTGGAAGTCAGAGAAAGTAAGTAATTGTGAAATATTAATCTTATCACAGAAATAATTTTACCAACAACATACACCCTTATCCAATCATTGCTTATTTTTATGTGATCAAAATTAAAAATATAATTTTACTTAATGGCAATGAAATTGAAAATTTGGACTTTTGGTTTATACAATATGTGTATAATTAATAACACAACAGTAATTGAAGTTGTTGCATGATATTTTTATGATTAAATTTTTTTTTTAATGTGTTATACTGTACTATATAATTACATTTTAATAATTACATTGTTTAAAATTGATATTTTACTCTAAACTGTCACTAGTGCATTTGTCACAGCTGCCTGACTGTCACTGTTTCAGTTCCCATACTGCGATGGTGCGCACCGTCAGCACAACGAACAGACAGGGGACAATGTCGGTCCAGTCGTCATCAAGCGCAAGACGTCACAGAGCTAGACAAGAAACATTCACATAACGGATCTTGTTGTGATCAGAAACATGGACATAAGACTGCCTGCCAATTGTACACAGATATCGACAGTCTAACACATTAACACTATGATTAAAATGGAAACAATATTTGCTCTTCAGTATTGTATTTTACCATGCAGGGCTGGGTCCAATTAGGTAACTGTAATTGATTACCACAAATTTTTTGTAATTGTAATTGACTATGGTTTCGACATTTTGCTGTAATTGTTTTATTTTGTATAATTGACAATTTATTTCAATTGCAGTCAATTACAGTATGTTTCATATCACAAACTACCTGAACAAACTGTCAATAACATTTTTATTTAAAGTCTCACGAGTTGAAAATCAAGACTAATAATAACACTTGCTTATATATTTAAGTTACAGTATTCACTGTCTGGTGGGTAGTGGTCCGTGGTGCTAGTGGTGGGTAGCCTTAGTGGTTAGCCTTTTCAGAAAGTTCTTAACAGCCAGGAATCAATAAACAATGCACAGACAAAGGCTAAGCTGGTATTCAAACAACATGGAAAGACCATTAATGCTTCAGAAAATATCAGCTCAGTGAAACATTGCAGAGTTAGCAAGCCAATTACACCTCTTGTGTTGTGGTAGACTGGAGACAGGTCAGGTGGCATGGACTGTTTATATGGCCTCTCCCCATTCCCAACTCGCACAAAGCAAAGGGTAGACCAATTAAGAATTTTTCGCTTAGAGCAGGAGCTACAACCTCAAAGTAAACACATCATGCCCTATTATTAATGTTTTCCAGACGTAAGAAATGCACACTGATAAATGTGTGCAAAACTAAAAAGGATGCTTAGAGAAGAACTACAAATAAATGTTGTTTTGTGGCCTTGTGGGATTTTGTTAACTTTTTATATTGTGTGATTTTGTCTGTAAGGAATATGTCCTGTAGGATTATGTCTGGATACTGTACTGTATTTTTATATAATAAAAATATGTTTTAAAAGGCTACATATTTATTTAGTATAATTCAAAGTGGCAATTCAACAAAATGTAAAAAAATTACTGTTATTTTGTTTATTAGTTGTGTACAAAATGTTGAAATTCAGCAACACATTCAAAAATACATAATTAACAAATGCCTAATATATTTGGTTCCGCATAATGTAATTGTAATTGATTTGGAAAATTACGAGTTTAATTGTAACTGAAATTAAAAATGAATTGTAATTGATATAATTTTGTGTAATTGGACCTACCCCTGTTACCATGTGGTTTAGTGAAGATAATTTGAGAAGAACAAACATAATTATATTTGGGTAAACTGTTACATGCCATGTTAATTTTGTAAACTAAAACATACGCGTACATTTTTTTCTGTATATAAATGCATGTTTCAAAGTATACAAGGTGTTATTTGCATATACACACCAGGCATGGCGCAGTTAACTTGAACAGTTAATTAAATTACAATTAACTCAGAAATTATTAATTAACCTCACATTTCTCAGGTCAATTAAATTAACCTCCCAAACTATTAAATTAACAATTAATTTTATTTAAATTAACAATTAAATCATGTTGGAAGAAATGTTTAAACAGGTGGGTTTTTAGTTTATAACAAAATGTTATATTTCCTACAGACGACACTAAGGGAGTGAGTCGGTGCAACAACTGAAAAAGCTCTAGTTTCTTTCTTTTTCTAAACACTGGGAACAAAAAGTAGATTAAAATTAGATGATCATGGCTATCTGGGCTGTCTTGCAGGAGTGAGCAATGAATGTAAATATGGTGGTTGCTTGGATGAAAGTGCTTGATAGGTATAAGTGTGCAGATCTTGAAAATAATGCAATATCGGATAGGGAGCCAGGGCAGTGATTTAAGAAGTACTGAATACTGAATGAAAGAAACAAGAAGACTGGGTAACTACCCTTGCCAAACAATTTTGCACATGTTGAAGTTTCAAGACGTCCTTGAGAGCAATATGATGATAAAGGGAATTGCAATAGTCAAGTCTACTGCTAACAAGAGCAGTTGCAACAGTTTTGGTGACAGCAAAAGATGCTGGTGAATACAACGAAGGTCACGAATGTGATAAAAGCAGCAGCAACAACTATGTGAAATAAGCTGTCTAAAATTTTAATTATTATTAAAGGCAACTCCTAAATTCTGTACTGAAATGGCCGGTGTGAAATTCTGGCTCAGCATGTCTGCTGTTGGGGGGGGGAGGGGTTACCATGCTATCAATAATAAGAAACTGTTCTATTTGCATTTAACTTTAATTTAAAAGAGTAAAGGTAAATCTGTGTATCATCTGCATATAGGTGGTGGTCCAAGTTTGAGTAACTGAGGTGAACGAAGTACTGCAAAGCGTGCTAGTTATCAGCTGTTTGATTCGTGCTTGCACTCCATGAATGGTGGATTCCAGCCAGATTAAAAGGACAATAACATTTCTGGGGGCGGGTTGGGTTTAAAAAAATATTTGCATAGCCACTTAATGGGAAACAGTTGTTTGCCATGATGTGGAAGCACGTGGGTACGGTTATCTATGCGTATTTTTCTAACTTCGTTCTCAAACTCAACCAAGCGCTGGCCACGCGTATTGTGGCTCCCTCTGGTATCTTGAATATTACACGCAATCATTTATTATGACGCATGGCGTTATCTATCGAGAATATAATTTGTTATCGTTGAATGCTGATTATTTTACATTTACCCATGATCAGTAAGAATTGTGCCCAATATAAAGTTGAACACATTAATAAATGTTCGTTACGTTTGTGACAGTTGTCGGAAACTCAGTAACATTTGGAAATATTTTGTCCAATCAACCACTTGAGACTTGAGTAGGTGGAATTAATCTGTGCTGCGGCGCTGTACTTGGGCTTGGCAACAACAAAACAACCCGCTTCGTGTACCGACGATGCAGCGAGTTTATGAATAAAATGCGGCAGAACTGAAGACCGAATTAAGAGTTCTAAGACGCACCTCCGCTGGACTGCCTATTGACTGTGGAAAATGGCCAGCCAGGGAAGATATAATGCAGGGCATCATCGTGGAGCTGA
The DNA here is from genome assembly GCA_963662155.1 of Lamellibrachia columna. Classification (NCBI taxonomy): domain Eukaryota; kingdom Metazoa; phylum Annelida; class Polychaeta; order Sabellida; family Siboglinidae; genus Lamellibrachia; species Lamellibrachia columna. Next base: position 59,590,945 of record OY759266.1, read on the forward strand.
CAGATATGAAGCGTGAGTAGGTTGGAGTTTGTGCTAAGTCTAAGGCAAGGCTAATGCTAGAGTTGTGGTATGTGCCTATGGAATGGTGGAATGGGTGAAGCCCGAGGCTGAAGTCTTAGCTGATACCAGCGAAGGCATGAATTCCCTTAGGCTTCGCAAAGGCTTTGGTTACTGGGGTTGTGAAGCCATGCGCACCTTTGACTTTGTCTGTGACTTTGATACGCTACACACGCACCGTACCAATTCATGTGAAATAAAAAAATTACTGCATAGAAAGTATATAGACTAGGGGCAACCATAAATTAGGCTTAAAACTGGACCAAGAAAAGACAGACTGGTCTGAAAAAAAGACTGAGATAGCCATGTTGTTATAATTTAATCACTCATTTATTACTACAACTTGTGTATAACAATGTTTTGAATGTTCTGTTAATTATTTGTATATTCAATGTACAAATAATATTGTAATAATTCCAACTACACAGCTCCTCCATTGCTGTATTACTTGAATATATTATTCGGTTCTGCCTGGGTAAACGAGGCGGACCATGATATATATATATATATAATTACATATAATTTTTATTATTATTATATATATATATATATATATATAATAAAATATATATATATATATATATATATATATATACATATATGTACAGCACTCGGAGGAGCAAATTAATGTTTTGGCAGCTATGCAAATCTCAGTCTATAGCCTTACGACTTGTGCGTCATAATTTGGTGGAAAGAAATGTCAAATTGACATAACATAGTCACAACTATATTCATGCTCTTTATTATGGTAATGCAACATTGATATTTTCACATAAGAATAACAAGATAATTTCAAGTCAACTCAACCAGTGGTTACTGCTTAGCCGTCTCACATTTCACAGTTTTTTTATTCCTTGGACACATGAGTTACATGTGCTTACTGGTAGCACATCCGTTAGTTGTTTACCTTTTCAAGGTTACATTACTCTTGATTGATTTTTTTACTGTATCAAATATATATTCCATCCCAGAAACCGTATATGGAACTAAAATTTTGCACAACTTCTTTTTTTTTATGCCTGAGATTAAAAGTCATTGAAGTCTGAGACATTCTATGGGGAGATTTCAGAACATCTTGTTGGATTGGCATTGAATGTTCATTGCTTACAATTGTTAGCACCGTGTGAATTGAATGCTTTGCATTTTCCTTTAAGTATTACGGAACAGGTGGACGATGACAATATGCCAGGGCATGGGGACATGTAAGTGTAAATTTGTGACTCTGAAGTGTCCTTCACACTTGATCTTACTGCAAGAGGGTGCATGTTTACCCCTCTGCCACATCTTACTTTGCAGTCCGTTCTATTAGGGGTGTCTTCTATTAGGGGTGTCTTCTATTCTATACTTGACTTTTGACACGGAGGGCAAGACATTTCAACATGTTTAATTCTACCTATTATTCTGTCCCTGGGGGGCAGCTGTGGCCTAGTGGTTAAGGTGTTGGACTCTAAATTCGAGGGTTGTGAGTTCAAGACCCACACTGGGCACGGTTTGTTTTCAATTTCGTTTAACCTACTTTACCTCATTCTACTCAGCTACAAATGAGTACAAACACTGTTTGGAAGGTACCTGCGATGGACTAGTGTCCCGTCCAAGAGAGTCGGTATAACTGCACTCTAAGTTGCTTCGCACTACAGAAACCAGGTTTAAGCACTGGCCATATAAGCCTTCATGACTTCCTAAGGCGTAATGCCTGGGGGATGACTTTACCTTTTACCATTACCATTATTCTGTCCCACCAATTTGATGAGCAGAAGGCATCACAACTACCACAAAATGCATCATAATAAGTCATTTGGTGACTGAGTCATGTATTCATATCTAAATTATATGTTTTATATTTATAAATTGTTCCGCCAATTTGGTAAACTATGTTTTTTTTAGAAAATTGGATGTTTAAAAGTCAGGAGGAGATGGGATATTGGGGCAGAAAACTGAAGTATGCAATCAAAAGTAGGAGAGGTGGTAGATTTGTGACTGTACTCACAAGATTTGTACATGAGCTGGACTTGGAAAGTTGGAATACTCTTTTTGAGTGTCATTAACACTGACTAACATTGGTTTTTTTTTACTAGCTGTAACATATTTAACCAATGGTATACAACATGTTTGTTATACGTGTATGAGCTTTTTTATGTATTTGGTAAATTATTTTCAAAATTGACCAATATTCGTTGCTTGAATACCCATAATTCAAATAACAACATGTGTACTAATTCAGACTTCTGCAGACTGAACTGTTATGGTAAGGGACCTATAAATGCAGCACCTGTGCTGTGTTTACATTGGTCAAACATGATGTAAAGTTTTGATCTGCTTCCTGCTTGCACTGCTTCAATGTTGCTTTGATGCTTTCCTCCTGGTGCACTCTGTCTGTCCATTGCCACCTCCCATGGACAGTCACTGCCATAAGAAGATGATCTCAGCAGAACCCTCTGGGTTGACAAAGAAGTAGGTTTCATTTGCATCTCACAGCAGGATTATTGAAATTAAAGCAGGGTTTCAGAATGGACTGAACCTATTTTTATATTTGAATAATTTGTTTGATAGGATTTTTGCGAAATTACAAATATGTCAAATGTTTTGCATATAAGGTGGCGGCAGACATGGTATCCTGTGATCCAATGCTGATGCATTGGTTCTAAAATCTATTGTGTGTGTGTGTGTGTGTGTGTGTGTGTGTGTGTGTGTGTGTGTGTGTGTGTGTGTGTGTGTGTGTGTGTGTGTGTGCCTGCGTGTGTGTGCCTGCGTGTGTGTGCCTGCGTGTGTGTGCCTGCGTGTGTGTGCATGTGTGCATGCATGTGTGTTTGTGTGTGTTTGTGTGTGCATGCCTTTTTGATGTAAGAAATAATTATGAATTCTTTTCTTTTCTTCACATTACTTGTGTAAATCTGCACTTTCCTGAGATATGTATTTACCTTACTTTTTCTTCACGCTTAAATAAGGTCATGTTTATTTGTGTACACAATTAATCTGATGTGTGGTCAATCTAATTATACACCTTAAAAAATACCTGCAAGTTGAAAAGCTTAAGAAACATTTGTCTTGTTGCATATTTATTTGTGCGTTTCCTTTTGATTAGTTAGTTGATTTGGCAAAACATAAATACCAGTTTGTCATATTGCTCTATAAAGTACCAAATAAAATTCTTATTGGTTGAGAACATCCTGTACAATACAGTTTTTTACTAAATATTAATTAAGTTAGATAAATTAAACATAAATAAATTAAGAGTGGTAGGCGTATTGTGCTTGTTTTTCTCTGATTAACCTTTCTATGACCTTGTCAGTATCGATGAGTCAACACGGAAGCAAAGTCTTGGTCGCATGAAAGCCAGCTACAATCGTATGATGAACATGTACGCGTCCCAGCAATCCTCGTTGTCGAACCGCCCCAAGTGGGTGTCCGTGCGAAACGATAGTGCCATGGCCCCGGATCCCCTCACTGTCACCAATGTCAGTCAACTAAAGACTCTGCAGGTAGGTAATACTTTGACTGTCACCAATGTCAGTCAACTAAAGACTCTTCAGGTAGGTAATACTTTGACTGTCACCAATGTCAGTCAACTAAACACTCTGTAGGTAGGTAATACTTTGACTGTCACCAATGTCAGTCAACTAAAGACTTTGCAGATAGGTAATACTTTGACTGTCACCAATGTCAGTCAACTAAAGACTCTGCAGGTAGGTAATCCATTCACCGTCATTAATGTCAGTTGATGACTCATGAGATAGCTGCTCAACTAAATGCACCGCCAAAGAGCATCTTTGTAAATCTCATTATTTTGGGGTTGTTGTTATTCTTGATTGATTATACACATTACTAATGATGATGTTTCAATATCTTTTGTTTAGTCTGTTTTACTCTAGTTGCATGTGCACATAAACATCAGATGGCCTATTGAATATCAAGCTATAAATTTGACATGGTCACCATCCGCAAATTAAGCTTTTACTTACTACAAGAACAATACCACAATAATGTTCAACATTAAAGTGGAAAACATTGAACATAATGTATGTTTGGAGACACTTGTGTCACCTGTGAATGGTTGTTGTCAGGATGCGGGGGAAATCGAGGCGACCCACTCAGAGACTCAGACCTCAGACGAGTGGCTGAAGACTCACTCTGTAGACACTCTGCAGCTGAATCTGAAGAACCTGATGGACAAGAGCCAGGCAGTCCGGTGAGATAACACTTCACAGGGTAATAGTCCAAACATGTCTATTGCACCTACGTTCTTGGAAACCCTGGCCCAGAGGTGCATCAAAATGAAAGGGTGGGGCCATTCCACATGAAATCAACAAAAAAAAGCCTAAATGTTCTTGACCTCCCTCCCTCAACTACCATTTGATGCACACCTGTGGATAGACAATGTCTTACCTTCATTTAAAAACCAATATCAGTACTAATACCATTAGGGCCAAGGTTATGTCTACATGTACATATTAAGAGGGGGAACACAATTTTTTATCATTAATATGCAATAACTCTAAAACTATTTCACTTTCAAGTCGTCCAACATGTGGGCCAAATTTAATTAAAATCGGGGGTCAAGGATTTTGTTAGTTGATTTCATATGAAATGACCCTTTCAAAGTCCTTATACAATAAAGTTGTCAACCGGTGGATGGATATTCCAGGAGCTAAGGAGGGTAAACACAGTAGAAAGATCTTCAGATGACAGCAACAACAACTGACTGCTTGTGGGGGGTACCCACTACCTGGGGGTAACTTGTTAAATCTTGTTAAACTTGTGTTATTGTTTAAACAGGCCAAGCACTAACCCGGCCACTGGGAAACTACAGCAGCACATTCAGTTTGAGGCAGTTGATATCAACGACTTTGAGTACAGACTCAACAAGTGAGTAGATTGTCATAGGAGCAAATAACCTTTGTTATTTCAAACACTTTCTAACACGAGTGAGTAGGTTATTCTAAGCTACAGGCTCCACACATGGACAGGGAAGCCATTATCTTGTTGAGTGTCCAGCCAATGATTGTTAAGTAATTACTTAATATACTTGAACCTATAGTTAAATTTTTTTGTAAAATCTACCAAAGTTATTCTACTTCAACCAGAATCTTTAACCCATCTTTAACCCATCTTTAACCCGTCTTTAATGCATCTTTAACCCGTCTTTAACACCCTACAAGAGTTTTACAGTGTGTCTTATTACTGACTTGTTTTGTTTTAGAGCCATAGAGGTGTACACAAAGAGAATCAAGTGGCTGCTTCAAGGAAGCCGCAGGGTACGCCTGCTATCCTCTTTATTGTGGAATGGTGATTTCCCTATAAAGACTGTCCACTCTATGCCTTCCTACAGTCCTTACTCTGGTGACACTGTTTTATATTGCACACCACATGTAGTGACATGGAGTGACATGTAGTGACATGGAGCTTTTGTTTTCAGTAGAACATTAATGCAACCTCTGCTTTACAACCAGTTAATCACTTAATCACTCTAATGATGGAATCAAATACTTACTTATAATACTTAAAACTTATACACTTCAACTTTTGTGAAAACATTATATTTTAGAGACGTGTGTATGTTTGTGCGTGTGTGCGTGCGTGTTTTTTATTTGAATTATTTTTAATATTACCCTTTTTAATAAGCATTTTACATGCACATAATATTTGTATAGTATTTGTGTAACGTTATAATAACCATTCACACCTGGGAGTATAGTTGTTTGAATGAGAGCTGTTTAAGTATTTTATTTTACCAAATTATTGTAACCAGGTGTGATATAACATGTTACAGCATTTTGCAGTTCCATATTATCACATTTGATAAATGAATGGAACAAACTGCCAAATGATTGTGAATAGTAGTGTGAATATGTTTAAAAATAGAATTGACAGATATTTGATAAGGGCGGGCTACACATAGATGAGAAAATTGTTGGACTCTTCATAAGCCTCCTTGTCCACTTGCCATCTGGAACTTGTTGTTTGGGAAGGCAATCTTGTTAAATCTTGTTAAATAAATGTTCGTGTTGCAATGTTTATTGAATTGAAGTAGCAAAATGTATAATTATTGTGTGGAATTGAAAACTGTCACCTCAAGTTTTCTTTTGGAAAATTGACTATATTCGTATTATTTTTGTTTATCGTTTGGTTCATTCCATGTCAAATCGACCAATGGTAAAAAATGATGTCTAAAAATTTGCTAAAATTTTAACCAGTGAGTATGTAGAGCTACACCTGATAACTCCAGCCAAAAAACTAAGGATTTTAATGCAAATTGTGTCTGTGACGCCCTGTAATGTGAACAAGGGGTAAGCTTATAAACTTCTAAACTTCTAACTAAACTAAACTTCTCAAGTCTCATGCACCTGAAAACAGATAAAAATAATGGGTTTGTTTTTGGATGCTCCCCCTGTTCACATTATAGGGCATTACAGACACAATTTGCATGTAAATGTTTAGTTTTTTTACAGAAGTGCTCAGGCATAGCTACTTATTCATTGGTTAAAATTTAAGCAAATTCGGAGACATCAACTTTTGAAATTTCCTGAAAATTGATTGATTTGACACGGAATGACCCACTGTAAGATCATTTTGACAATTATATTGGGTGAAAGAATAAACCATCATATCCATCAGGTTTGGTTCCTTCCCTATGCGTCTATAGCATTAAGTTCATGCAACCGTCAGTTTAAACAGGTTTCATTGTTTTTACTTGTGTTATAGGTGTTCGGATTGATCAAACGCAGTCGAGTTGGAGTCCTCATTGATACCTCTGATGCAAACTGTGGTTTCGGACGACTGACCCACTTCCAAGAATCACTGATGGTGGGTAGAAGAATATAGCTGCAGCAGTCACATCAAGTGCAAACATAACAGTTAAATTATACTGTATATTTGTTAAATGTATCACATGTGTAGTACTTGAGAAGAACAGTCAATGTTTGAAGCCTCTTTCTGTCATTCAGAGCAGATCACTCCACACTGCTTCAGTTAACTCACCTGTCTAAACGAGTACCTGGCTCTTACCTGGGGTTAACCTGAGATACACTGGCATCATACCCAGGGGCAGTGTACATCAAACAGATCACTCCACACTGCTTCAGTTAACTCACCTGTCTAAACGAGTACCTGGCTCTTACCTGGGGTTAACCTGAGATACACTGGCATCATACCCAGGGGCAGTGTACATCAAACAGATCACTCCACACTGCTTCAGTTAACTCACCTGTCTAAACGAGTACCTGGCTCTTACCTGGGGTTAACCTGCGATGCACTGGCATCATACCCAGGGGCAGTGTACATCAAACAGATCACTCCACACTGCTTCAGTTAACTCATCTGTCTAAACAAGTACCTGGCTCTTACCTGGGGTTAACCTGAGATACACTGGCATCATACCCAGGGGCAGTGTACATCAAACAGATCACTCCACACTGCTTCGGTTAACTCACCTGTCTAAACAAGTACCTGGCTCTTACCTGGGGTTAACCTGAGATACACTGCCATCATACCCAGGGGCAGTGTACATCAAACATCACTCCACACTGCTTCAGTTAACTCACCTGTCTAAACGAGTACCTGGCTCTTACCTGGGGTTAACCTGCGATACACTGGCATCATACCCAGGGGCAGTGTACATCAAACAGATCACTCCACACTGCTTCAGTTAACTCACCTGTCTAAACAAGTACCTGGCTCTTACCTGGGGTTAACCTGAGATACACTGGCATCATACCCAGGGGCAGTGTACATCAAACAGATCACTCCACACTGCTTCAGTTAACTCACCTGTCTAAACAAGTACCTGGCTCTTACCTGGGGTTAACCTGAGATACACTGGCATCATACCCAGGGGCAGTGTACATCAAACAGATCACTCCACACTGCTTCAGTTAACTCACCTGTCTAAACAAGTACCTGGCTCTTACCTGGGGTTAACCTGAGATACACTGGCATCATACCCAGGGGCAGTGTACATCAAACAGATCACTCCACACTGCTTCAGTTAACTCACCTGTCTAAACGAGTACCTGGCTCTTACCTGGGGTTAACCTGAGATACACTGGCATCATACCCAGGGGCAGTGTACATCAAACAGATCACTCCACATTGCTTCAGTTAACTCATCTGTCTAAACGAGTACCTGGCTCTTACCTAGGGTTAACCTGAGATACACTGGCATCATACCCAGGGGCAGTGTACATCAAACAGATCACTCCACATTGCCTCTGTTAACTCACCTGTCTAAATAAGTACCTGGCTCTTACCTGGGTTTAACCTGCGATGCACTGGCATCATACCCAGGGGCAGTGTACATCAAACAGATCACTCCACATTGCTTCAGTTAACTCACCTGTCTAAACGAGTACCTGGCTCTTACCTGGGGTTAACCTGAGATACACTGGCATCATACCCAGGGGCAGTGTACATCAAACAGATCACTCCACATTGCTTCAGTTAACTCACCTGTCTAAACAAGTACCTGGCTCTTACCTGGGGTTAACCTGCGATACACTGGCATCATACCCAGGGGCAGTGTACATCAAACAGATCACTCCACATTGCTTCAGTTAACTCACCTGTCTAAACAAGTACCTGGCTCTTACCTGGGGTTAACCTGCGATACACTGGCATCATACCCAGGGGCAGTGTACATCAAACAGATCACTCCACACTGCTTCAGTTAACTCACCTGTCTAAACAAGTACCTGGCTCTTACCTGGGGTTAACCTGCGATACACTGGCATCATACCCAGGGGCAGTGTACATCAAACAGATCACTCCACATTGCTTCAGTTAACTCACCTGTCTAAACTAGTACCTGGCTCTTACCTAGGGTTAACCTGAGATACACTGGCATCATACCCAGGGGCAGTGTACATCAAACAGATCACTCCACATTGCTTCAGTTAACTCACCTGTCTAAACGAGTACCTGGCTCTTACCTAGGGTTAACCTGCGATACACTGGCATCATACCCAGGGGCAGTGTACATCAAACAGATCACTCCACACTGCTTCTGTTAACTCACCTGTCTAAACAAGTACCTGGCTCTTACCTGGGGTTAACCTGCGATACACTGGCATCATACCCAGGGGCAGTGTACATCAAACAGATCACTCCACATTGCTTCAGTTAACTCACCTGTCTAAACTAGTACCTGGCTCTTACCTAGGGTTAACCTGCGATACACTGGCATCATACCCAGGGGCAGTGTACATCAAACAGATCACTCCACACTGCCTCTGTTAACTCACCTGTCTAAACGAGTACCTGGCTCTTACCTGGGGTTAACCTGATATACACTGGCATCATACCCAGGGGCAGTGTACATCAAACAGATCACTCCACACTGCCTCTGTTAACTCACCTGTCTAAACAAGTACCTGGCTCTTACCTGGGGTTAACCTGAGATACACTGGCATCATACCCAGGGGCAGTGTACATCAAACAGATCACTCCACACTGCCTCTGTTAACTCACCTGTCTAAACAAGTACCTGGCTCTTACCTGGGGTTAACCTGAGATACACTGGCATCATACCCAGGGGCAGTGTACATCAAACAGATCACTCCACACTGCTTCGGTTAACTCACCTGTCTAAACAAGTACCTGGCTCTTACCTGGGGTTAACCTGAGATACACTAGCATCATACCCAGGGGCAGTGTACATCAAACAGATCACTCCACACTGCCTCTGTTAACTCACCTGTCTAAACGAGTACCTGGCTCTTACCTGGGGTTAACCTGAGATACACTGGCATCACACCCAGGGGCAGTGTACATCAAACAGATCACTCCACACTGCCTCTGTTAACTCACCTGTCTAAACGAGTACCTGGCTCTTACCTGGGGTTAACCTGAGATACACTGGCATCATACCCAGGGGCAGTGTACATCAAACAGATCACTCCACACTGCCTCTGTTAACTCACCTGTCTAAACAAGTACCTGGCTCTTACCTGGGGTTAACCTGAGATACACTAGCATCATACCCAGGGGCAGTGTACATCAAACAGGAAGTGCTTAATCACTGGTAGAAATTATTTAATCATTTCATTCTGACTGACAGCGTGTATAATAATAAGGTTCTGAATAAAATGGTTGAACTGTTATCATAGTAGTCACATGTCATTGCCCAGTTGTGGCTTGTGTTGCCAGCATCTGATAGACGAGCAGATGGCGGTGATGAAGAGCATGTATCTTGTCTCCTTTGGCTCCTCCCTCTCTCCTTTGTGGGCCAACTCTATGGACATCAACTGTAGAACGTATGTATTGGTTGTTAGACCTTCACTTTTATAATCTAAATATTTAAATTATTTTGTATTATTGACCTGTTCAAACCAGTTGTTTATCAATTGTTCAAACCAATTGTTTTAATATAATATCACTGCTATTCCTACTGTGTATTTATTCCTGTCCTGTTTGGTGGCATTGAGAGGTGATGACTTTGCCCTGTGCAAGCCACTTACTTCTTCTAGGAGGTGACAGAGGAACAAATTTTGGTTGTTGCTTCAATATTTTCCCCAACAAATGAGAATAAATAATTCGTTTTCCTTTGTACATGTTTTGCCATGACTTAGCCTAAGTTTTAATTGCAAGTTACTTCTAATCCCTTGCTCTAGGCCATGTATATATATATATATATATAATAATAAAAATTATATGTAATTATATACATATATACCTATTAATTAGCTGGTATTCGGCCATTTAAGTGTACGTGCCCTAATTAGCATACACCCCCTTTTTTACTCAGCAGGATCCATAATTATTGTAATTTCACCAGTGTGGAACAACTGAAAAACGTCACCATCTGCTGTTAAACAGTTGACACCACTTTTCAGTTGTTTTGCAATAGTCACCAAATGACACCAGTAGTGTTAAATAGTTACCTTATTGTCTAGAGAAACAATTTTGGTGTGTGTTTATTAGAAGATTCCTTGACAAGTGCCCTGTACACTTACTAAGTCGGATATGATAGATGCTCAAAACTCTGAATATAATATATATATATATATATATATATATATATATATATATATATATATATATATATATATATATATATATATATATTCATAGTAGATGCTGTGCCTTCACCATGTGGCTTCTTTACCATGCACTTCCTTCACTATGCGGTTCCTTCACCACGTGGTTCCTTCACCATGTAGTGCCTTCACTGTGCGGTTCCTTCACCATGTAGTGCCTTCACTGTGCGGTTCCTTCACCATGCGGTGCCTTCACAGTGGTACCTATAGTGGAGTATAACTCTTTCCCTCAATCTCTCTCTCTTCCCATCCCTTTTTCTTTCTATCCCCTCTCCCTCACCTGCTCCCTCTCATTCCCTCTCATCTTCCCCATACCTCCCTTCCGTCTCCCCCTCAGTGACTCTTCCAAAAATCCACTAACAAATATTATTTATTAAGAATACTTTCTCACTTGGCATGTCCATCGGTTGTATCAACTATGATTCGTATTAATGTGGTACATCATGGGAGGAATTATGTTTTAAATGATCTCCACCAATCTTGCATTGAAATACCTGTGTGTGTTCCCTCATGTTTTATTGACATGCCCCATGTAAAGGTGAATATGCACATTTTATGTCAAATAGGAAAACAAGAACTCTGTAAGTATGTCTCCGAGGCAGGTCTGAGTCGCGCACTAGTCTGTGTATGTCTTCATGCAGGTTGTTGTTGCTGTGGGCGTTGTGAGAACTTGTGTATATGGGAAGAGATGCTCCTGTCGCTTTATGTAGTATTCCATGGAACTGCTCTAATCGTTCTGTGTAACCCGAGTTGCTCTAATTAGCATGACCTGCTCTTGTTGTCTCATTGATAGAGCTGCTCTTGTTGTCTCATTGATAGAGCTTCTCTTGTTGTCTCATTGATAGAGCTGTGCTTGTTGTCTCATTGATAGAGCTGTGCTTGTTGTTGTTTAATTGATAGAACTGCTCTTGTCTCATTGATAAATTTGCTCTTGTTGTCTCTCATTGATAGAGCTGCCCTTGCTCTTGTCTCATTGTTATAGTTGTTCTTGTAGTTGTCTAATTCTTCCGGCTACTTGGACTTGGTGCAGCGACTTGAATTTGGTGTAGATCATTTACAGAAAAACGCGGTATATCAAATAGAATAAGTATTACTATTGAATATATATTATACACAAACGTATTGTAGACATATATTAGGAAACAGGTTTTGTTAATTATTAGTCAGAGGGAGTATTTTAGAGTAAGTTAGTTTCGGATTCTGTCAGGGAATTCAGCGAGCGATAATAGGGTTGTTTACTATTCGAAAATTGAGAGAGCATAGTGAATAGTACATTGGCTATATATATATATAAGATAAAGTGATCTATTTACTTAAATTACATACATAAGGTAATATCTGACATAGTGGTAGTAAACGTTTTCGGTAAAAAGGAATTAACAGCAGGATTTTAGCGTAAATTAGTACACACTGAATTCGTTGTTTTGTTACACAGTGTTCTCCATATTCGCTAGGTGGCAGGTTTTTTTTTTCTCATGCGAGGTTAATAGAAGACACAGTTAGCAAGTATATTAGACTAAAGTGTTCTTTTGATCACAAAAACAGCCTTATTCAAGGCTAACGTTGCAAACTAATTAAAACTAAATTGTATGATGGCGCCGTGCAAACGGCAGTTAAAGGCCACAAGGCACTTAATTTGTGGCAGTTGCAGTAACTGGGTGGACTTCGTCAAGTCTGGGTGCGAGAAGTCCTGGGCTGAGGTCCAGGCAGATAGTTTTAGTTTTGAGTGTAGGGGATGTACGAAGATGAAGGAACTAGAGGTGGAGTTGGAAGAGCTGAGGCTGCTCGTTGTGGCAATGGTGGGAAGGGAACAGGGGGGTTGTGCCAGTAGTTCCGGTGGGGGAACAGTAGATGATAAAGTGGGGAAAGACACAAGAGATGCTAGGGAGAGCTCACCGCAGCCTGGGAGGAAGCTGAGAGGAGGGAAGGTGACAGGTCGTAGGGAGACAGGACGTAAGGAGACGGGAAGGAAAGGAACGGGAGGGAAGACAACCGGAGCGAAGGAGAGGGGAGTAGGGGAGACAGGAGGGAAGGAGAAGGGAGTGGGGGAGACAGGAGGGAAGGAGAAGGGAGTGGGGGAGACGGGAGGGAAAACAACCGGAGTGAAGGAGAGGGAAGTGGGAGAGACAAGAGCAAAGGAGTGGGAAGTGGGGGAGACAGGAGCGAAGGAGACAGGAGGGAAGGGGTCAGGACAGAATGTGATAGAGGGGATCGAACGAAGAGTTATTCTGCAGCAGTGATAGAGGGGGTGAGGAAGAGAGCGAGGGTGTTTGTGGGGGATTCGATAGTTAGGAAGACCGACAGAGTCTTAAACAAGGGAGATGATGTGGTGGTCTGCTTGCCTGGAGCCAAAATAGAGGCGATAACTGAGAGGGTAAAAAACATCGTAGGCTCGGGTAAGGGTGGATCTGTTTTAGTACACGTAGGGACAAATAACGTAGAGAGGGAGGGTACAACTGCCATAGTTAGGAAATATAGGCAGTTGGTCAGAACACTAAAACAGACGCGGGTTGAGCAGGTAATACTGTCAGGGATTTTACCTGTAATGGGCAGGAGGGGTCACAAATATCGAAATTGTCGGGGGATGGCAATTAACATGTTAGTCCAGAAGTTATGTAGGGAAGAGGAAGTTGGATTTGTGGATTTGTGGGGAAGTTTTGTTGGGAGGGCTGATATGTACATGAAGGATGGGCTTCATTTAAGTGGAAAGGGGGCGGCAGTATTCGCGGACAAACTTTCAGCAGCAGTAGATAGTGACTTGGGTACAATGACAAATATTTTTGGAAGTAAACATTCTTTAAACTAGAAGTGCAGGGGGGTTACCTAGAGGTGTCTCAAGCAGAACAAGAGGCCACTAGCACAGATAAACCAATATCAAATCATCCGAAAAACATCTCTGAAAAAGGTTATAGATGCGTATGTTTAAATGCAAGGAGCATAGTAAATAAGAAAAACGAATTAAACATTATGGTAGAAGATATTGACCCTCACATAATTGGTATAACTGAATCATGGGCCAACATAGATATAACAGATGCTGAATTAGGACTGACAGGATATGTAATGTTTAGGAAAGATCGAATAGGAAGAAGGGGCGGGGGAGTTATTTTATATGTTAAAGAATCTATTCAGGCTTATGAAATAAAACTAGAAAGGGAAGCAGATTGCGATGAAGCTGTTTGGTGCAAAATTGTTTCAGGAAATTCAAAATTAACTATTGGATTAGTTTACCGAAGTCCAAACATAAACGAAGAGGACAACACAAAAATTAAAAACGCTATAAAGGAAGTTAGTAAAGGGGAATGTATCATAATGGGAGATTTTAACCATGGACACATACAATGGAATTCTCTAGAGAGCACAGGGATTGAGGACCAACAATTTCTATTTTTAATCCAGGATAGCTTTCTTACTCAGCACGTACTAGAACCAACCAGGGGAGAAAATGTATTAGATATAGTTTTGTCATCACAAAAAGAATTAGTGGACAATGTAAAAATATTTGAACCATTGGGTAATAGTGACCATAATCAAATACATTTTGACATCAATGTAAAATCAGAAAGTAAAAATAAGAAAACGTACAAGAGAAACTTCCACAAAGATATGAGAAAATACTTAGCAAAGCTAGATTGGAATAACATGCTGATGAATAAGACCGCAATTGAATGTTGGAATATTCTAAAATATGAAATTGAGAGTATCATCGATAAATTTGTTCCCTTCCAAAAACAAGGAAAACGGTGTAGAAAGAAACACTTGTCAAAAGAGGCTATTAAAAAAATAATGCTAAAACAAACTATGTGGAGGGTTTATAGGCGTACCAGAAAGGACGAAGACTATGCAAAATACAAAGAGGCACTTAATGCAGCTACAACTGAAATCAGACAATCTAAAAGAAGCTATGAGCAAAAACTAGCATGTAACATAAAAAATGACAGCAAGAGTTTTTATGCATATGTCAGGAGTAAACAAAACGTACAAGACAAGGTTGGACCTCTAGAAGACAGTGCTGGAAATATAATATCACAGGGGTTTTTAATGGCGGAAGACCAAAATGGTTACTTCAGTTCAGTGTTTACCAAAGAAGATATTAGTTCATTACCAGTTGCTGATGCTAAATTTCAGGGGGCTAAATCTGACTATTTAGGTCCGTTAGTTGTAACTCCAGAATTGGTAGCTAAGAAAATAAAGGCAATGAAGGATAACAAATCACCGGGAGTGGATGGGATTCCTCCAAAATTACTAATGGAAACAGTAGAACAAATCAGTATACCACTTGCAAGAGTATTCAACTTGTCATTAAAAGAGGGAGTTGTTCCGTTTGAATGGAAAGAAGCAAACATCATACCATTATTTAAAAAAGGTTCGAGAAATAAGTCAGAGAATTACAGACCAGTGAGTTTAACGTCAGTGATTTGTAAATTATTAGAAAGGTTAATTAAAGACCATATGGTGGACTTCCTCGTTAAGCATAAATTATTAAATTCATCTCAACATGGATTCCTTAAAGCGAGGTCATGCTTAACAAATATGTTATGTTTTTTGGAAGAAATCACTAAGTGGATAGACGTGGGATCGCCAGTAGATATTATCTACTTAGATTTTCAGAAAGCTTTTGACAAAGTGCCACATCAAAGATTACTACTTAAATTAAAAGCCCATGGTATCGGGGATAGCATAACTGACTGGATAGAACAATGGCTGACTGACAGAAGACAACGAGTTGTAGTAGATGGAGAAGTTTCAAATTGGAAATCGGTTTTGAGTGGGGTACCTCAAGGATCAGTATTAGGACCTATATTATTCTTAATTTATATCAATGACTTGGACGACAGTATAACAAGTAACGTACTGAAATTTGCGGATGACACAAAACTGTTTAGAAAGGTTAATACTGATGGTGATAAACAACATTTACAAAACGATCTAGACAGATTAGTGAAATGGTCTGAGAAATGGCAGATGTTGTTCAATTTTGGGAAATGTAAATGCCTACATACAGGACATAGGAACTTGAATGTAAACTATAGAATGGGAGATACTGTTCTGGGTACTACTGTAAAAGAAAAGGACTTAGGAGTTACAATAAGCGCTGATATGAAAGTTTCAGAGCAGTGTGGTATTGCAGCTTCAAAGGGTAATCAAATTCTTGGATTGATTAGAAGAAACATAACATACAAGGGAAAAAAGTTAATTATACCTCTTTATAAAGCAATAGTTAGACCTCATTTAGAATACTGTATACAAGCATGGAGACCATATCGTAAGAAGGATATAGATACGCTTGAACGCATACAAAGGAGAGCAACTAAAATGATTCCAGAACTGAGAGACCTTAGTTATGAAGAACGCCTGAAAGAATGTGGTTTAACAACTCTAGAGACAAGGAGGTTAAGAGGAGATCAGATTGAAGTTTTTAAGATATTGAATGGGTATGAAAATATTGATAGAAATATGTTTTTCTCACTCAAGAAGGATAGCAGAACTAGAGGACATGAGGTAAAATTAGTAAAGGATCAATGTAGATTGGACATCAGGAAGCACTCGTTCTCACAGAGGACAATAAATGAATGGAACAAATTGTCAACAGATTGTGTAACTGCTAGCAGCGTGAATATGTTTAAAAACAAGGTTGACACATATCTCAGGAGGGCGGGCTATAAGTAGATGAACATTGTTGGACTCTCGATAAGCCAATGGCTTCCTTGTCCACTTGCCATCTGGGCCTTTGGCTTGGATGGCAAATCTTGTTAAACTAAATTCTGTCCACGTAAATCAACTTAAACCAACAGCACGGACAGACTCTGTATTATATGACAGATGGCCTACTTCACGGATGTGTTGACAATCTGTTAGGGAACGCACTTTCATGCAACTGAACACCGCCAGCCTGTCTGTCTGTGGAGGATTAGCAGATATATAATGAATGAGCACCAACAACTGGCCAACAACAACATTTACAAAACGATCTAGACAGATTAGTGAAATGGTCTGAGAAATGGCAGATGTTGTTAAATTTGGGGAAATGTAAATGCTTACATACAGGACATGGGAACTTGGATGTAAACTATAAAATGGGAGATACTGTTCTGGGTACTACTGTAAAAGAAAAGGACTTCGGAGTTACAATAAGCGCTGATATGAAAGTTTCAGAGCAGTGTGGTATTGCAGCTTCAAAGGGTAATCAAATTCTTGGACTGATTAGAAGAAACATAACATACAAGGGAAAAAAGTTAATTATACCTCTGTATAAAGCAATAGTTAGACCTCATTTAGAATACTGTATACAAGCATGGAGACCACATCATAAGAAGGATATAGATACGCTTGAACGCATACAAAGTAGAGCAACTAAAATTATTCCAGAACTGAGAGACTTTAGTTATGAAGAACGCCTGAAAGAATGTGGTTTAACAACTCTAGAGACAAGGAGGTTAAGAGGAGATCAGATTGAAGTTTTTAAGATATTGAATGGGTATGAAAATATTGATAGAAATATGTTTTTCTCACTCAAGAAGGATAGCAGAACTAGAGGACGAGGTAATATTAGTAAAGGATCAATGTAGATTGGACATCAGGAAGCACTCGTTCTCACAGAGGACAATAAATGAATGGAACAAACTGTCTACAGATTGTGTAACTGCTAGCAGCATGAATATGTTTAAAAACAAGGTTGACACATATCTCAGGAGGGCAGGCTATAAGTAGATGAACATTGTTGGACTCTCGATAAGCCAATGGCTTCCTTGTCCACTTGCCATCTGGGCCTTTGGCTTGGATGGCAAATCTTGTTAAATCTTGTTAAAATTGATAGAGTTGGTCTTCTTGCCTCTCATTATTAGAGCTGCTCTTGTTATTGTCTAATTGATGGAGTTGCTCTTGTTATTGTCTAATTGTTAGAGCTGCTCTTGTTATTGTCTAATTCATAGACTTGCTCTTGTTGTTAACCCATTGGTAGAGCTGATTATGTTATCTTTCATTGATAGAGCTGTACTTGTTGTTGTCTCATTGATAGAGTTGCTCTTGTTATTGTCTCATTGATAGAGTTGCTCTTGTTATTGTCTCATTGATAGAGTTGCTCTTGTTATTGTCTCATTGATAGAGCTGTACTTGTTGTTGTCTCATTGATAGAGCTGTACTTGTTGTTGTCTCATTGATAGAGTTGCTCTTGTTATTGTCTCATTGATAGAGCTGTACTTGTTGTTGTCTCATTGATAGAGTTGCTCTTGTTATTGTCTCATTGATAGAGCTGTACTTGTTATTGTCTCATTGATAGAGCTGTACTTGTTGTTGTCTCACTGATAGAGTTGCTCTTGTTGTCTCTCATTGTTTTTGCTATGTGGTGGAGCTGCTTGTATAGTTGTCACCCATCTACACATATTGTTACATTACATTGGTAGACAACCCTTGCTCTTGTTGTCTTGAAGTGGTTTCACATGAACAGTTTCTCTTCATTATGTTGTAAAAAGCTACAAATATCAGACAAAGAGTAACAATGATCCCAGTAGTACAACGGTGTAGAAATAATTGTAATCTAGTATGAAATTAGAAACTAATATGAATTAACAATAATATATATATATATATATACATACATACATACATACATACATACATACATACATACATACATACATACATACATACATACATACAGCAGTGATTATAAATAATAAATAAATAGTTCACTTATATAGCGCCAAATCTAGTTAAAGCAGCTGTGCCTCGTTGGCAACCTTGCAGCTATGCTGAATTCAATCATGGTCTTCCAAACACTGGCATTCAGGTGTGACGCTTTTGCAAGTCTGAGCAGCTGACAAACATGACTACATAACAGGGCGCCTTGGTCATGCTTAAATGAGCAGCTGGAATGTTTGGCTAGGTGACTGAATGACCAGCTGGAGTGTTTGGCTAGGTGACTGAATGACCAGCTGGAATGTTTGGCTAGGTGACTGAATGAGCAGCTGGAATGTTTGGCTAGGTGACTGAATGACCAGCTGGAATGTTTGGCTAGGTGACTGAATGAGCAGCTGGAGTGTTTGGCTAGGTGACTGAATGACCAGCTGGAATGTTTGGCTAGGTGACTGAATGACCAGCTGGAATGTTTGGCTAGGTGACTGAATGACTTGTGACATGAGTAACATGTTGTAGCCTGGCCCAGGCAAAGGACTGGGTGACGCAGCTGCAGGCAGAGGGTGGCTGCAATCTACTCAAGGCGCTCGAACACATGTATAAACGCAAGGACATTGACAATGTCGTTGTCATCCTCGGCTGCGTGTAAGTCTCTGTGCTTAATGTCAATCTTATTTCTTTCTGTTTTATTACTGTAATTATTTCTGTTTTATTATTGTAAATATTGCTGTTTTGTTAATGTAATTTTTTATGTTTTGTTATTATAAATCTGTTTTTTATTGTGAATCTTTCTATTTTGTTAATATAGTTTTTTTTGTTTGTTTAAAGTATGACAATTTGGGAGTACTTGAGAATTTCTATTTCATAATATTCACAATATAATTTTTAGTTATAGTTTTGAAGACGTTGTATGTCGTATGTTGCAGGCCGGACCAGACGTGTCAGTTTCTGTGTGACTACATGGCCCAGCTCGGGGTGGGTCGTGACCTCCCCATCCACACGGTCGCCTATGACTGCTGCAATCACCACACTCATGTGAGTCATAATTAGAACAACACCGGCTGCAACAACTACAACAGTAACAACTGCTACTACAACTACAACTACTACTACTGCTATGACAACTGCTATAACAATTACAACGTCTACTACAAGTTTAATGTTGTAAGTCATAGGCAGAATTATTCACATTTATTGAGAATACATGCACTTTTCAGTAATAGTGTATTTTCTTTCAGTATTTTATTCACCCTGTTAGTGAATGTTTCTACATATTTTGAGTAAGTGATGTGTCCTGTTTTCTGATTTATGGTTATTGATATTTTATCATTCTTATTATTTTGACAATGTTGAGGTGCATGAATAATTCATACTGTCAAGTTGGTTATAATGAAGTTGTGATGTTTGCCCCATGCACAGGTAACACTGAGAACTCTGGCGGAACAAGCTGGTGGGAGATATCAGTGCTACGATTCAGCCTCAGAGGTAAGATTGGTAAGCTGGTGGGAGATATCAGTGCTACGATTCAGCCTCAGAGGTAAGATTGGTAAGCTGGTTGGAGATATCAGTGCTACGATTCAGCCTCAGAGGTAAGATTGGTAAGCTGGTGGGAGATATCAGTGCTACGATTCAGCCTCAGAGGTAAGATTGCAACACTCCGTACAAGACAGGATTGGAAGGTTTTGGATGTGGTGATTTAAACCATGGTTTAACCCTAGTTTAAGCCATCCCATCCAAAACAAGTTTTGGATGCCTAAGTGGTGAAAACCCATCGAAAAGACAGTCACAATCACAGTCCCAGTAACAATGCATTGTGTCTTCACATGCACAGATGACTAGTGGAAAGTATAAATGAACTTCCTGTCCTTATCCCAAAGATGTGAATATGTATGGCTTTGGCGGCTTATATATATATATGCATATATATATAATATATATATATTATATAATATATATATATATTTATGCGGGACAAAGCTACCTACAAAAGAGTTACTGACATGGAACCGTGGCTCGTTTGCTGAAGACAACAAAGTCAAATGTATGTTTGTATACGAGCTTTATAATAAGCCAAATATTAAAATGCAATACAATAATATGTATACATCAGAAATATATATATATATATATATATATATGTACGCATATGTCCACAACGTAATGAAGACAAGTGCTTTAACAACCTGAAGTGCAGAAAATTATTAAAACTTTGTTCCCTAACAAAGTTAGGCTTTGGTCTAATATAAAAAATGTAACTTTTACAATGTCATGTCGAGTACACAACAAATTGTTGAATTGTTGGTTACACGGTGTCAACAAAGTCTCTTTCACATGACAAAGCAGTTCCCCTTCACATGAATGTTCTTATGGTGTATACTTGCTTGTGCGGCATATTCAGGATATTCAGAGCCTCATAAGTGTACCAAGACATGTCTTGTAGCCAGCGTTAATGTGGTGTGTGTTTGCCTTCAGGAGCAGATCTACGGCAGCTCTGATATTGGTCTGTTGCTGCGTGAGGTGCAGAAAGCTCAGAGAATCATCAACAAGATCATAGGGATGAGGCAGGGGCTGCTGGGAACCGCGCTTGTCAGTGTCACTAACGAGGTATGTCCTCATCTGTGTCATACAGTCTTTGTGTAAAATTAGGCGCCCATTTCTTAGTGAGATGTTTCCCTTTAGTAAGTAGTTACCTGGTTTAATTTCACTCCAACTATTTTGCAAAGCATTAACAATTGTTGGTCACATACGAATTAAATATTTGTGCTGATATCCACATGTCCAATGTTACAGTTAAAGAAAAAAATTTACTCAACTACTAGAAACAGGTAGTGTATATGGTAGAGAATATATTAAAAAATTTAGCTTGATGTTGTGCAAAAATAACATTGTAAAGAACAATAACTATTTATCACTTATTTAATTTACTTTCCTCACACCTTAGAATCCACATTTAATTTACTTTCCTCACACCTTGGAATCCACATTTAATTTACTTTCCTCATACCTTAGAATCCACATTTAATTTACTTTCCTCACACCTTTGAATCCACATTTAATTTACTTTCCTCACACCTTAGAATCCACATTTAATTTACTTTCCTCACACCTTAGAATCCACATTTAATTAACTTTCCTCACACCTTAGAATCCACATTTAATTTACTTTCCTCACACCTTAGAATCCACATTTAATTAACTTTCCTCACACCTTAGAATCCACATTTAATTTACTTTCCTCACACCTTAGAATCCACATTTAATTTACTTTCCTCACACCTTAGAATCCACATTTAATTTACTTTCCTCACACCTTAGATTCCACATTTAATTTACTTTCCTCACACCTTAGAATCCACATTTAATTTACTTTCCTCACACCTTGGAATCCACATTTAATTTACTTTCCTCACACCTTAGAATCCACATTTAATTTACTTTCCTCACACCTTAGAATCCACATTTAATTTACTTTCCTCACACCTTAAAATCCACATTTAATATACTTTCCTCACACCTTGGAATCTGCACCCAAGCCGGAGTATGTCTGTACATGTGTATTTCTCAAATAACTAATGAAAATGTGTTTGCGAATTGCTATCACATTAAGATATCACACCCATCCATCAGAGAGAACACATTAAGATATCACACCCATCCATAAGAGAGAACACATTAAGATATCACACCCATCCATCAGAGAGAACACATTAAGATATCACACCCATCCATCAGAGAGAACACCTGGTTCAGCTGCTGTTTACACCATTACTTGCTGCTGCTGAATATATAATTAAGTTGACCTACTTATAGATCAACAACGAGGTTGCTAAGTTACCGCAGTCTCGATTCCTGCCTCGACCACCAGGACATGACTTGCCACTCAAGATCAACATGCCGACTTACTATCCGACGTCGTCTGGAAATTGGCTCGCAAAACACGGACTCAAAGGTATATACATCCACATTGGTTTACTTTGTGAAAATCTTACAAGAAAATATAAAAACTTTTGAAGCCAAGTTTTTTACCACATGTTACAAGAATGTGGAAAATTGGTGTTGATAAACATTTTATGGGGAAATACACTAACACCTGAACTGATGATATCATTTTATGAGGTGTATAAATTGTTATCTGACTAAGAAGTATTATGCAAAGAAAGTTATCATAGCGTATTTTAATAAGTACTATCTCTGTAAACATTTTTACATTCTAAACTTTTTTCTTCTCACACATTAGGAAATAACTATATAGGTATCTTTTATTAAGCATATGTGTTTACTTCAGTAGAATTGCATATATCCACCGTCTGGATATTAAAGACAGACGTTCACATATGGCACACTCTTGTGGTAAGTGCTGGTTGTTTCTGTGCCCAGCCAAGGGACTCGACCTCTACCAGGTGCTGTCACCTAATGCGTACTCCTACAAAGAGGAGTTCATTCCAGTCATCCGCAAGACTGTACAGTCACAAGTCAACGAGGTTTGTGGCTTAAAATTCCATGGATTTAGTCCATCATGAATCAGGTTCACTGATGCTAAGATTTTAATTCTTGATTAATTAACAACAACATATTTGCTACAAAAGTGTAGCTTCAAAACATACAACTAATAAGCTACACTTGTATGCTGTTAAAACTGATGGATAATACAAGACATTGTGTGTTGCGGCTGCAGAAGGCCATGGCTCAGTTCAAATGGCATGATGGATCCATCAGGAACATTCATGTTGACATGTCCCAACTGTTTGAGTACCAGAAGCAACTTGGAGCCACGGTCAAGTTGTATGAACAGAGACTGGACTGGCTGTCCAGTGGCAGTCGCAAGATCTTTGGCAGTGTCAAGGAGAGAAGGTACATGATTTAACCAGATTTAACAAGATTGTCATAAAAAAACACATGGCAAGTGGACAAGGAATCCATGTATAACCCGCCCTTCTGAGATATTTGTCAGTTTGTTTTTAAACATATCCATACTGCTTGCATTTGCACAATCACTGGATAATTTTTTCCATTCATTTATTGTCCTTAAAACTTCAGATTTATGACATTGAGAAGTTTAATGTTTATTTGCGGTGGGTTGTTTGTAGCACTTGCTGAGAGACGTGTTGAGACATGTGTAAATGTTTCTATCTGTTGCAGTGTGTTGATCCTGGTTGATGTGTCGGTGTCAAATCTTAGCTATCTCATTCACATCCAACACTCTCTCCGTCTCCTGCTCGAACAGCAGATAGCCAACAAGGAATACTTCAACATCATAGCGTGAGTAACTACTTTCACGCCTGCTGCGAACAAAGAACACTTCAGAAACACACATTATGAGTAAAAGAGCCTACCCAGAACAGTAACAGAGCCTACCCAGAACAGTAACAGAACCTACCCAGAATAGTAACAGAGCCTACCAAGAACAGTAACAGAGCCTACCCAGAACAGTAACAGAGCCTACCCAGAACAGTAACAGAGCCTATCCAGAACAGTAACAGAACCTACCCAGAACAGTAACAGAGCCTACCCAGAACAGTAACAGAGCCTACCCAGAACAGTAACAGAGCCTACCCAGAACAGTAACAGAGCCTATCCAGAACAGTAACAGAACCTACCCAGAACAGTAACAGAGCCTACCCAGAACAGTAACAGAGCCTACCCAGAACAGCAACAGAGTCTACCCAGAACAGTAACAGAGCCTATCCAGAACAGTAACAGGGCCTACACAGAACATCATATTTTGAAGTGCAAGATAGCAAAATACATCGAATATCAACCAGATTTTTGTAACATGCATGTGATTATGTTTTCTTTGATGATTTAGAAGCTATGACAATACACAATTTCATCGCATTGTAACACACTGTCGGTCAGTTAAGATTGTGCGTCATGGCCTACATAGATGTGTTGCTGACATCATTTGAATAAAAAGAACAATTATACACCTAAAAAATTCCTGCAATTATTTTTGTTGTGTACAAAAACAAACGTGTACCTCTTGACACTGTCTGACCAGATGTTGTGATGTTGTTGTTGCAGGTTCTCTGGCAGTGTCAAGTCCTGGAAGCCGACCCTGGTGCGGCCAACTCCAGAGAATCTTCAGGAGGCTTGGAGGTAGGGCACTTTAATCATACCTTCAGGAGGCTTGGAGGTAGGGCCCTTTAATCATACCTTCAGGAGGCTTGGAGGTAGGGCCCTTTAATCATACCTTCAGGAGGCTTGGAGGTAGGGCACTTTAATCACATCCACTCAAAGGTACAAAGTCTCATTTTATTTTATTTTTATCATTTTATTGTACAATTATGTTATGTTATGTAACTATTCTAACATTTTGACAGCACAAATGTCTTTTAGCGAACCACAATTAAAAAATATAATTTGACTGTTATTTGTTTATGAATATAGACCAAGGTGCTCAGCATGCAATATAAACATGATATTCGAGTCAAAACAATGCTGAAATGTTATTGTTTAGCATGCGTTGTAGCTGCTGCATGTTGGTTGTGCTAGGTGGCTGTTGGCCCTGCGTTGCGAAGGCAGCAGAAACTTCCTCACATCGCTCAGAGCCGCCATTGAAAACGAAGAGGAGCTCAATCACGGAATTGGTACAGCCCCTTATTTATGATAACAACACAGCCACACAGGCAGGAAACAACACAGCCACACAGGCAGGAAACAACACAGCCACACAGGCAGGAAACAACACAGCCACACAGGCAGGAAACAACACAGCCACACTGGCAGGAAACAACACAGCCACACAGGCAGGAAACAACACAGCCACACTGGCAGGAAACAACACAGCCACACAGGCAGGAAACAACACAGCCACACAGGCAGGAAACAACACAGCCACACAGGCAGGAAACAACACAGCCACACAGGCAGGAAACAACACGGCCACACAGGCAGGAAACAACACGGCCACACAGGCAGGAAACAACACAGCCACACAGGCAGGAAACAACACAGCCACACAGGCAGGAAACAACACAGCCACACAGGCAGGAAACAACACAGCCACACTGGCAGGAAACAACACAGCCACACAGGCAGGAAACAACACAGCCACACAGGCAGGAAACAACACAGCCACACAGGCAGGAAACAACACAGCCACACTGGCAGGAAACAACACAGCCACACTGGCAGGAAACAACACAGCCACACAGGCAGGAAACAACACAGCCACGAAACAACACAGCCACACTGGCAGGAAACAACACAGCCACACAGGCAGGAAACAACACAGCCACACTGGCAGGAAACAACACAGCCACACAGGCAGGAAACAACACAGCCACACAGGCAGGAAACAACACAGCCACACAGGCAGGAAACAACACGGCCACACAGGCAGGAAACAACACAGCCACACAGGCAGGAAACAACACAGCCACACAGGCAGGAAACAACACAGCCACACAGGCAGGAAACAACACAGCCACACAGGCAGGAAACAACACAGCCACACAGGCAGGAAACAACACAGCCACACAGGCAGGAAACAACACAGCCACACAGGCAGGAAACAACACAGCCACACAGGCAGGAAACAACACAGCCACACAGGCAGGAAACAACACAGCCACACAGGCAGGAAACAACACAGCCACACTGGCAGGAAACAACACAGCCACACATGCAGGAAACAACACAGCCACACAGGCAGGAAACAACACAGCCACACAGGCAGGAAACAACACAGCCACACAGGCAGGAAACAATGCATCCACACAGGAAACAACAAACAACAAATACAAAGATGCTGGTCACTGAAGCATGACCTTGACAGTGGTGATACGCTAATTTGACTTTTTAACTCAATTTAACAAGACAACTATAACTGACATACAAAGAAGTTATTTGAGTACTAAAAAGCACTTTTTAAATTGAAATTTGATTGTGTGATTGTTTTGGTGCATAAACATACACATGTGCATACACAGAGAAACACCTGCACACATGCACATGCACACATACACACATGCACACATACACATACATACATACACATGTACACATACACACATACACATACACACACTTGCATCTTATCCTTCTGATGACACTCTTGTTTTGCCCCTTATAGATGTGGAGGGCGTCTACCTGTTCACGAGTGGAGTGCCAGACCAGCCGATGGACCTGTGTGTCAGTTACATGGAAGAGCAATGTGCCGGCTCCAACCAGCGGCTCCACGTGATTCTCTTCAACGTAGACGACTACGACGTCCACGGCGCCATCCCCAGCCGCTACGCCAACATCACCAAGACAGCCGAGAGTCTGCGGTCCCTGGCCCACTGCACTGGGGGCCGCTTCCACTGGTTCAGGGAAACAGGTGGGGGAATAGGGACAGGGTAGATAGTGGAGGATAGTTGGGAGAGGGTAGTTGGAGGAGGATAGTTGGGGGAGGATAGTTGGGGATGATAGTTGGGGGAGGATAGTTGGGGAAGATAGTTGGAGGAGGATAGTTCGGGAAGATAGTTGGAGGATGATAATTGGAGGAGGGTAGTTGGGGAAGATACAAGGAGGATAGTTGGGGGAGGCTAGTTGGGGAGGATAGTTGGAGGAGGATAGTTGAATTATGATAATTGGGGAAGATAGTTGGAGGAGGATAGTTGGGGAAGATAGTTGGATGATGATAGTTGGAGGAGGATGGTTGTGGAACATACAAGGAGGATATTTGGGTGAGGCTAGTTGGGAGAGCGTAGTTGGAGGAGGAGAGTTGGGGATGATAGTTGGAGGAGGATAGTTGGGGATGATAGTTGGAGGAGGATAGTTGGGGAAGATAGTTGGAGGATGATAGTTGGAGGAGGATATTTGAAGGAGGATAGTTTTGGGGACGATAGTTGGGGATGATAGTTGGAGGAGGATAGTTGGAGGAGGATAGTTTTGGGGAGGATAGTTGGAGGAGGATAGTTGGAGGAGGATAGTTGGACTAGGATAGTTGGACGAGGATAGTTGGGGAAGATAATTGGAGGAGGATAGTTTGGAGAGGGTAGTTGGGGAGGATAGTTGGGGAAGATAGTTGGAGGATGATAGTTGGAGGAGGATAGTTGGTGGAGGATAGTTGGTGAAGATAGTTGGAGGATGATAGTTTGAGGAGGATAGTTGGGAGAGGGTAGTTGGAGGAGGATAGTTGGAGGATGATAGTTGGGGAAGATAGATGGAGGAGGATAGTTGGGGAAGATAGTTGGAGGAGGATAGTTGGGGAAGATAGCTGGAGTATGATAGTTGGAGGAGGATAGTTGGGGGAGGATAGTAGGGGAGGATAATTGGGGAAGGATAATTGGGGAGGATAGTTGGAGGAAGATAGTTGAGGAGGATAGGTGGAGAAGATAGTTGGAGGAAGATAGTTGAGGAGGATAGGTGGAGAAGATAGTTGGAGGAGGATAGTTGGGGAAGATAATTGGAGGAGGATAGTTGGGAGAGTTGGTTATTGGGAGTCATGTTTTCATGCAGACCTTTGTTAACCAACTGTGTCTTTTCTTTTTATGTTTTCATGCAGAGATTTACATGAAATTGGTCATGTTGGGAGTTTGGGTAGGGGGTAGGTGGTGGGGGTAGGGGGTCAGCAGTGGTTTCATTTAGTGCCATACATCAATGAATGAAATACGACAAAAGGTACAATGTATGGGTCAATGTAATTCAACGTTTCACATAATGGGGAGGGGGGGCACGAGGGCAAACAAAATCTATTTCAAGTAGTGTTGTACATCAATGTTTTGAGATCATAAGTAGACAATGTCAGGCATAGATTGTGACCCAGTCTTATATTACAGACTGTATGAGACAATGTCAGGCATAGATTGTGACCCAGTCTTATATTACAGACTGTATGAGACAATGTCAGGCATAGATTGTGACCCAGTCTTATATTACAGACTGTATGAGACAATGTCAGGCATAGATTGTGACCCAGTCTTATATTACAGACTGTATGAGACAATGTCAGGCATTGATTGTGACCCAGTCTTATATTACAGACTGTATGAGACAATGTCAGGCATTGATTGTGACCCAGTCTGATGTGTTTGTGCAGGCATCATAGAGAGTGACGACATTGCCCTGTTGTCTCAGGAAGTAGACAAAGCCATCAACTTCTCCAAGAAATGTGCCATGTTGGTCGACTCTGTGAAAAAGAAGTACAACCTGGTAGGAAGTTGGGTCATTCATATGACTAATATAATATTATATCATCAGGTTTATTTATGGATAGATGTAAAGTTTCACATTAACATATATTTTGTTTAGTAACCATGCTTGCCATGTAGAACCAGTTACATGTTATAGACAAATAACGCTGATGTTATAGACAAATAATGCTGAAGTTTGAAGCGACACAATGAACAATACACCATTGATTATCACACGTGTTAAGTAGCCTAGCTTAATGATTACTAATTGTATAATTATTAATATTCTATTAAATCCGTGAAGGTCATTCAACCTGCAGGTGATGTGATCACAAAGTGACTTTAATATAAAATAGTTATGTTCTTATATAGCGCAGCATCCAGCCCTTAGGATTGTTCAGAACACTTTACAATTCACTGCCTGGCAGAGCTGTTCATTTCATCACCGAATCAGTTTCTCTGGGAAAAATCCAGCCACTCTGCAACTTCTGCACAAAAGCTATTCATTCAAATGTATTAACCACTCTCTATATGCATGTATTCATTTGTTGGGAATTAAAAAAAATTGCCGATGCTTTTAATGGGAGAAAGAAGATTGACACCCTGGTCCCCTTGTGTGAGGGTCCCCTTGTGTGAGGGTCCCCTTGTGTGAGGGTCCCCTTGTGTGATGGTCCCCTTGTGTGATGGTCCCCTTGTGTGAGGGTCCCCTTGTGTGAGGGTCCCCTTGTGTGATGGTCCCCTTGTGTGAGGGTCCCCTTGTGTGATGGTCCCCTTGTGTGATGGTCCCCTTGTGTGATGGTCCCCTTGTGTGATGGTCCCCTTGTGTGAGGGTCCCCTTGTGTGAGGGTCCCCTTGTGTGATGGTCCCCTTGTGTGAGGGTCCCCTTGTGTGATGGTCCCCTTGTGTGAGGGTCCCCTTGTGTGAGGGTCCCCTTGTGTGACGGTCCCCTTGTGTGAGAGTTCCCTTGTGTGAGGGTCCCCTTGTGTGAGGGTCCCCTTGTGTGAGGGTCCCCTTGTGTGAGGGTCCCCTTGTGTGAGGGTCCCCTTGTGTGATGGTCCCCCTTGTGTGAGAGTCCCCTTGTGTGAGGGTCCCCTTGTGTGATGGTCCCCTTGTGTGAGAGTCCCCTTGTGTGAGAGTCCCCTTGTGTGAGGGTCCCCTTGTGTGAGGGTCCCCTTGTGTGATGGTCCCCTTGTGTGAGAGTCCCCTTGTGTGAGAGTCCCCTTGTGTGATGGTCCCCTTGTGTGAGAGTCCCCTTGTGTGAGAGTCCCCTTGTGTGATGGTCCCCTTGTGTGAGAGTCCCCTTGTGTGAGAGTCCCCTTGTGTGATGGTCCCCTTGTGTGAGAGTCCCCTTGTGTGAGGGTCCCCTTGTGTGATGGTCCCCTTGTGTGAGAGTCCCCTTGTGTGAGAGTCCCCTTGTGTGATGGTCCCCTTGTGTGAGAGTCCCCTTGTGTGAGAGTCCCCTTGTGTGATGGTCCCCTTGTGTGATGGTCCCCTTGTGTGAGAGTCCCCTTGTGTGATGGTCCCCTTGTGTGAGAGTCCCCTTGTGTGATGGTCCCCTTGTGTGAGAGTCCCCTTGTGTGAGGGTCCCCTTGTGTGATGGTCCCCTTGTGTGAGAGTCACCGTGCCTCACACCGCAACAGTTCAAAGATGGTCAAAACCTCACGACTAAGTTATCTGGTTTGGTTTTAGGTTTGTGTTGAACTGAATGTGTATTGCAGCAATATTGACAAAAAAAAACCCTCACCTAAAAATTCTCACAATACTGCTCCTTGTTATACCACAACCCACTCGTTGGGCTCTGTAGTTTGGTGACTATGGACAAGAATATATCCCCGGGAGTCACACTGCACTGTTGTGTGTCTCTTCCAGGACACCCAGTTGATGGATCGACTGTATCCGGGTACCAAGATCCAGAATGCCCTACCGCAGGGTACTACCCTGAAGGCACTACAACCTCCGAAGCACACAGCTCTGTCTCAGACACGCATGGTATGCATTCAATACTAAAGTTTGCCACTTTCACTTTAATTTTATTACCATTATGTTGTTGATGATTGTTGTTGCTCTCCTTGTTAAGTCCGGCGTCCGGAGTACCAGATACCAGTTTTGTTATCCTTTTTCTTCAGGTTTTTGATGACAGTGATACTACACTATAATAATATAATTATGTATATTTCTGTGAACAAATGAAAACACTGGGCTTGCTGTACGAGGGTTCAAGCAGCCTCTTGGTTTAGTAGTTAAGTGTGACAGATATGTTGAACTGTTTCATACCCCCATACATCACGCTGGAGTCTATTGAACTGTTTCATCCCCCCATACATCACACTGGAGTCTGTTGAACTGTTTCATCCCCCATACATCACGCTGGAGTCTGTTGAACTGTTTCATCCCCCCATACATCACACTGGAGTCTGTTGAACTGTTTCATCCCCCCATACATCACACTGGAGTCTGTTGAACTGTTTCATCCCCCATACATCACGCTGGAGTCTGTTGAACTGTTTCATCCCCCCATACATCACACTGGACACTGGAGTCTGTTGAACTGTTTCATCCCCCCATACATCACACTGGAGTCTGTTGAACTGTTTCATCCCCCCATACATCACACTGGAGTCTGTTGAACTGTTTCATCCCCCCATACATCACGCTGGAGTCTGTTGAACTGTTTCATCCCCCATACATCACGCTGGAGTCTGTTGAACTGTTTCATCCCCCCACATCACACTGGAGTCTGTTGAACTGTTTCATTCCCCCATACATCATGCTGGAGTCTGTTGAACTGTTTCATCCCCCCATACATCATGCTGGAGTCTGTTGAACTGTTTCATCCCCCAATACATCATGCTGGAGTCTGTTGAACTGTTTCATCCCCCCATACATCATGCTGGAGTCTGTTGAACTGTTTCATCCCCCCATACATCATGCTGGAGTCTGTTGAACTGTTTCATTCCCGTATACATTATGCTGGAGTCTGTTGCAGCAATTGGCTGAGCGAAAGGAGAAAGATGGGGAATCGGTGATGCGACCAGCCTCGTTCCGGCCATCCAGTGCCATAAGGAGAGAGGAGGAGGACGGGACAGGTGAGATATGACCATTTAAAAATTTCATTTGTTGTCACTGTGTGTCAATGTTCTGATTGACTGATAAATGAGCGGAACAGATTATCTACTGATTGTGTAAATGCTTTACATTTGAATCAAGTTGTCTGGTCTCAGGTGTGTCAAGGAGACCACAGTCTGCGAAGGACCCGATGCAGAGGGTCCGCAGACCCAAGAAGGAATTCTTCTACACGGAACAGAAGAATGGAGTGGGTAAGTGTCCCAGAGAAGTTGAGATGGCATTGAAATGAACAGGTCTGTCAGGGGGTGAAGTGTAAAGTTGAGATGGTGTTGGAATGAACAGGTCTGCCAGGGGGTGAAGTGTAAAGTTGAGATGGTGTTGGAATGAACAGGTCTGCCAGGGGGTGAAGTGTAAAGTTGAGATGGTGTTGGAATGAACAGGTCTGCCAGGGGTGAAGTGTAAAGTTGAGATGGTGTTGGAATGAACAGGTCTGCCAGGGGGTGAAGTGTAAAGTTGAGATGGTGTTGGAATGAACAGGTCTGCCAGGGGGTGAAGTGTAAAGTTGAGATGGTGTTGGAATGAACAGGTCTGCCAGGGGTGAAGTGTAAAGTTGAGATGGTGTTGGAATGAACAGGTCTGCCAGGGGGTGAAGTGTAAAGTTGAGATGGTGTTGGAATGAACAGGTCTGCCAGGGGGTGAAGTGTAAAGTTGAGATGGTGTTGGAATGAACAGGTCTGCCAGGGGGTGAAGTGTAAAGTTGAGATGGTGTTGGAATGAACAGGTCTGCCAGGGGTGAAGTGTAAAGTTGAGATGGTGTTGGAATGAACAGGTCTGCCAGGGGGTGAAGTGTAAAGTTGAGATGGTGTTGGAATGAACAGGTCTGCCAGGGGTGAAGTGTAAAGTTGAGATGGTGTTGGAATGAACAGGTCTGCCAGGGGGTGAAGTGTAAAGTTGAGATGGTGTTGGAATGAACAGGTCTGCCAGGGGGTGAAGTGTAAAGTTGAGATGGTGTTGGAATGAACAGGTCTGCCAGGGGGTGAAGTGTAAAGTTGAGATGGTGTTGGAATGAACAGGTCTGCCAGGGGGTGAAGTGTAAAGTTGAGATGGTGTTGGAATGAACAGGTCTGCCAGGGGGTGAAGTGTAAAGTTGAGATGGTGTTGGAATGAACAGGTCTGCCAGGGGTGAAGTGTAAAGTTGAGATGGTGTTGGAATGAACAGGTCTGCCAGGGGGTGAAGTGTAAAGTTGAGATGGTGTTGGAATGAACAGGTCTGCCAGGGGTGAAGTGTAAAGTTGAGATGGTGTTGGAATGAACAGGTCTGCCAGGGGGTGAAGTGTAAAGTTGAGATGGTGTTGGAATGAACAGGTCTGCCAGGGGGTGAAGTGTAAAGTTGAGATGGTGTTGGAATGAACAGGTCTGCCAGGGGGTGAAGTGTAAAGTTGAGATGGTGTTGGAATGAACAGGTCTGCCAGGGTGTGAAGTGTAAAGTTGAGATGGTGTTGGAATGAACAGGTCTGCCAGGGTGTGAAGTGTAAAGTTGAGATGGTGTTGGAATGAACAGGTCTGCCAGGGGGTGAAGTGTAAAGCACTTTGAGCAGCTCCAAGGACTGGATACCGCGCTATATAAGAACTTTTGGTACCTTTTTCTCTTTGTAAGTGTCATTTTTTCATCAATGTTGTAAATATCATTATTTAATAATATAATGTATATATTAAACTGCAAAGTTCACATATTCAGGTGCAGTTTACAAGAAGTTTCCCACCCAGAAATCAACAAGAAAGGGAATCCGTTTTGCTACAATTCAAGAAAAAGAAGATCAGATCACAAGCAAAGAGGTGAGCATCCACAGTTTCATCACATCACATCAACACTTCACCTTCATATGGTCTTTGTCATCACATCAACAACACTTCACCTTCATATGGTCTTTGTCATCACATCACATCAACAACACTTCACCTTCATATGGTCTTTGTCATCACATCACATCAACAACACTTCACCTTCATATGGTCTTTGTTAAATATACAAGTTCACAAAATATCCATATAGATTTCGTGTTAAGAAAAGAACATATAAGCTGGAGAAGGTTTCTTATGTTTTATCAAGAATCGTTGTGGAGTATGTTACATGTGCTTAGCCTTAGATATGCCACAAGTACAGAAATATGCTAGATATGTTTACTGAACAGTATTGTTTTAAGACAAATGTGTTTATTGAACATTGAGCTTGATGTGTTTATTGAACTGTGTTACATTGAGCTTGATGTGTTTATTGAACTGTGTTACATTGAGCTTGATGTGATTATTGAACTGTGTTACATTGAGCTTGATGTGTTTATTGAACTGTGTTACATTGAGCTTGATGTGTTTATTGAACTGTGTTACATTGAGCTTGATGTGTTTATTGAACTGTGTTACATTGAGCTTGATGTGTTTATTGAACTGTGTTACATTGAGCTTGATGTGTTTATTGAACTGTGTTACATTGAGCTTGATGTGTTTACAGTGGCTGAGGATGTACAGTCTGGCAAAGTTGAAGCTTGACCTCAACAAACTTGTTTCTGGCCCTGACTGCCGCCACATTGGTCAAGCGGTCAAGACACTGCACAAGGTTGTCGATGCCAGGTGGGGCTTGGTATAATGTTACTACTTGCCTGTTGCTGTCCATGCTTGTGTGTCTACATCAGTCCATGCTGATGTGTCTACATCAGTCCATGCTGGTGTGTCTACATCAGTCCATGCTTGTGGTCTACATCAGTCCATGCTGGTGTGTCTACATCAGTCCATACTGGTGTGTCTACATCAGTCCATGCTGGTGTGTCTACATCAGTCCATGCTGGTGTGTCTACATCAGTCCATGTTGGTGTGTCTACATCAGTCCATGCTTGTGTGTCTACATCAGTCCATGCTGGTGTGTCTACATCAGTCCATGCTGGTGTGTCTACATCAGTCCATGCTGGTGTGTCTACATCAGTCCATGCTGGTGTGTCTACATCAGTCCATGCTTGTGGTCTACATCAGTCCATGCTGGTGTGTCTACATCAGTCCATGCTGGTGTGTCTACATCAGTCCATGCTGGTGTGTCTACATCAGTCCATGCTTGTGTGTCTACATCAGTCCATGCTGGTGTGTCTACATCAGTCCATGCTGGTGTGTCTACATCAGTCCATGCTGGTGTGTCTACATCAGTCCATGCTGGTGTGTCTACATCAGTCCATGCTGGTGTGTCTACATCAGTCCATGCTTGTGTGTCTACATCAGTCCATGCTGGTGTGTCTACATCAGTCCATGCTGGTGTGTCTACATCAGTCCATGCTGGTGTGTCTACATCAGTCCATGCTGGTGTGTCTACATCAGTCCATGCTGATGTGTCTACATCAGTCCATGCTGGTGTGTCTACATCAGTCCATGCTGGTGTGTCTACATCAGTCCATGCTGATGTGTCTACATCAGTCCATGCTGGTGTGTCTACATCAGTTTCAGTTATAATTTAGAACCCTGTTGATGCTGCCCTTGTGAGAACTCAAGTTTACATGTATTTATGGCTGTAAGACAAGTGCTGTTACATTGTTGTTACATTGCTGTTACAGAGCTGTAACATACCAATTACATAGGTGTGATACAGCCACTACAGGGTTGTAACAAAGTCATTACAGATTTGCTACAGGGGTGTTACAGAGCCATTACATAGTTGTTACACAAGTGCATTCAGAATTGTTACACAGGTGTTACAGAGCCATTACATAGTTGTTACACAAGTGCATTCAGAATTGTTACACAGGTGTTACAGAGCCATTACATAGTTGTTACACAAGTGCATTCAGAATTGTTACACAGGTGTTACAGAGCCGTTGCAGAGTTCTTACAAAGCCGTCTACTTGCAGGTCATGCAACGTCTTCCCCACCATCAACGTGGCCGGCACTCTCAAACACCTCCAGTTGCTGCCACATGAGTTGACGGACTATGAGGACCAGATTACTCGCATCCTCAGACGATACCTCAAGAGACTGCAGTGGCTACTCTCTGGTCAGTAGTAACAGGATGACCACTCAGTAATCTCAGTGGGCAAGGCTGGTTGTATGAATCTGTTATCATTAAGCATAGCAATAGTTTAAGTAATACTGGCAATCAGTTTAAGTTATACTGGCAGTCATTTTAAGTTATACTGGCAGTCAGTTTAAGTTATACTGGCAGTCAGTTTAAGTTATACTGGCAGTCAGTTTAAGTTATACTGGCAGTCAGTTTAAGTTATACCGGCAGTCAGTTTAAGTTATACTGGCAGTCAGTTTAAGTTATACCGGCAGTCAGTTTAAGTTATACTGGCAGTCAGTTTAAGTTATACTGGCAGTCAGTTTAAGTTATACTGGCAGTCAGTTTAAGTTATACTGGCAGTCAGTTTAAGTTATACTGGCAGTCAGTTTAAGTTATACCGGCAGTCAGTTTAAGTTATACCGGCAGTCAGTTTAAGTTATACTGGCAGTCAGTTTAAGTTATACTGGCAGTCAGTTTAAGTTATACTGGCAGTCAGTTTAAGTTATACTGGCAGTCAGTTTAAGTTATACTGGCAGTCAGTTTAAGTTATACCGGCAGTCAGTTTAAGTTATACTGGCAGTCAGTTTAAGTTATACTGGCAGTCAGTTTAAGTTATACCGGCAGTCAGTTTAAGTTATACTGGCAGTCAGTTTAAGTTATATCGGCAGTCAGTTTAATAAAAGAGTACATCATACTTTTGTTAATACTATCGAAAGAATTGACTTGATCGTTTGATCAGGTAACTTGTGAAAGTGTGACTGGTCTTGCTATGGCACAGAGACATACCACTTTTGTCATTTGTCGCTTGTCTGGCTCTGGTCAAAAATATAGAAATAGTTTACCTGATGATTTAATCAAAACTAAAATAACAAATTGGCACAAATGAGCTAGCATGTCGTAGAGGATACTAGAAAGGTTTGATTTTATGGTAAATGAGATAAAAACAAAACGAGTGAAAAAAATTTAACTAAAAAGGGACCTTAGAGCCTGACCACATGTTAAGACAGGCATGTTAACTGTTAAGGCTGATTGGGTGTGAAGAGTGGGTGTTAAGTTGAGTCCATGGGTGATGATGCACCAGAACTAACGCACTGTGTGTTGTGTGTGTTGCAGGCAGCAAGAAGACCTTTGGTGCGGTGGTGGAGAGGAAGTGTGTCTTCCTCATTGACACGTCGGGCTCCATGGACCCTTTCCTTGAGGACTTCAAGAAGGAACTCGCCTCCCTCGTCTGGGATCAGCTTTACAAGTACTCCGTCAGGTGGGCACAAATTCTGGGGGGGTCTACAGCACCTACAGAGGCGACATACACCTGTGTTGACATCATTCACCTGTGGTGACATCATTCACCTGTGTTGACATCATTCACCTGTGATGATATCATTCACCTGTGGTGACATCATTCACCTGTGTTGACATCATTCACCTGTGATGATATCATTCACCTGTGGTGATATCATTCACCTGTTGTAACATCATTCACCTGTGTTGACATCATTCACCTGTAATGATATCATTCACCTGTGTTGACATCATTCACCTGTGTTGAATTATTCCACTTGTGTTGAATTCATCAACTTCATGTCGTGTGATTCCTAGGAGGATAAATTGTGATCATTCATCTGATCAATCATGTGATCAATCGAGTGATGTGTGATCAATCATGTGATCAATCATGTGATGCACTGTCTGTTGTTAGTTTCAACCTGGTGCATTTCTCCAAGAACTGTGAGCAGTGGCGTCCCAACCTGACTGAGCCAACGGAGGAGAACTGTCATGATGCGGTCTGTTGGATCTCAACCCTCATTGCCAATGGCAACACATGCACACTACAGGCACTGGAGGTAATTATATGAGTAATGGTAGTCTAGTCTACTGTGTCTTTCAGATATCCCTGGGCTGCTTAGACCATCTATCTCACAAAAACTTTATCTTCCTTCCACTTTCTCTGTAGCTGTGCCAAAAATCTGGAATGAACTCGCAACCTTCAGCACAATTCTCATGACTTAGAAGGAACAAATTCTTTTCTCGGCTGATATTCTCATCTGTTGTGTCAGTTAATTGCGTCTTAGTTTCTGTGTTGGCCAAGGTTCCACTAAAGCATGCCTTTTATTTGTGTAGCTGGCATTTAAAGACCCAGCAGTGGACGCCATCTATCTGCTGACCGACGGCAAGCCAGACACCAGCACGTCCCTTGTGCTATCCGAAGTGGTTAGCATGAACACTGACCGACATGTTGTCGTCAACACTATATCATTTAACTGTGATGATAGGTAAGTCATCATGTGTCTAGTCATATTGCTACACACCACAACATATTTCAGTGTCAGTGACTGTGTGTGCGTGCGTGCGTGCGTGCGTGCGTGCGTGCGTGCGTGCGTGCGTGCTTGCGTGTGTGCAAGTCTGTGTGCATGTGTGTTTGTATGTGCATGGGTGTTTGTGTGTGTGTGTTTGTGTGTGTGTGTGTGTGTTTTTCAGTTCTGTTAGTAGCAGTACCAGTTCTATGTATGGTAGTACCAGTTTTGTTTATGGCAGTACCAGTTCTATATATGTCAGTACCAGTTCATACATGGCAGTACCAGTTCTATATATGTCAGGACCAGTTCTATATATGTCAGTACAAGTTCATACATGGCAGTACCAGTTCATACATGGCAGTACCAGTTCATATATGTAAGTACCAGTTCATACATGGCAGTGCCAGTTCTGTTAGTGGCACTACCAGGCCTTTTAGTGGCAGTACCAGTTATGCTAATGGCAGTTCCAATTCTACAGGTGACACCATCAGTGTTGAAAATAGCAGTACCACCTGTGTGCCGTCTCTATCTCCTCCCTGTACTTGTACTTGTACTTGTAGTACGGCCAACAACTTCCTGGTGACGCTGGCCCACGAGAATGGTGGACGCTTCCACCGTTGTCATGCCAACTTCGACGCCCAGCTGTTTGCACACACGTTACTCACGGAAGGTTTCACTGATCATGAGGTGGGTTTGCTGAGTTTGTGTGGACATTACAGGTATGTGTGGATGCAACAGGCGTGCATGTGGATGCTACAGGTGTGTGTGGATGCTACAGATGTATGTGGGCACTACAGGTGTGTGTGTGGATGCTACAGGTGTGTGTGGATGCTACAGGTGTGTGTGGATGCTACAGGTGTGTGTGTGGATGCAACAGGTGTGTGTGTGTGGATGATACAGGTGTGTGTGTGTGTGTGTGGATGCTACAGGTGTGCATGGACGCCACAGGTGTGTGTGGATGCTACAGGTGTGTGCATCCACAGGTGTGTGTAGATGCTCCAGGTGTGTGTGGATGCTACAGGTGTGTGCGTGTGGATGCTACAGGCATGGGTGTGGACACTACAGGTGTATGTGGATGCTACAAGCATGTGTGAATGCTTGTAGCATCCGCCAGTATTGTTACTTTGTGTTGTAGTACCCCCATCTGCCAGTATTGTTACTTTGTGTTATAATACCCCATCTGCCAGTATTGTTACTTTGTGTTGTAGTACCCCATCTGCCAGTATTGTTACTTTATGTTATAGTACCCCATCTGCCAGTATGGTTACTTTGTGTTATAATACCCCATCTGCCAGTATTGTTACTTTGTGTTATAGTACCCCATCTGCCAGTATTGGTACTTTGTGTTGTAGTACCCCATCTGCCAGTATTGTTACTTTGTGTTATAGTACCCCATCTGCCAGTATTGTTACTTTGTGTTATAATACCCCATCTGCCAGTATTGTTACTTTGTGTTATAGTACCCCATCTGCCAGTATTGTTACTTTGTGTTGTAATACCCCCATCTGCCAGTATTGGTACTTTGTGTTGTAGTACCCCCATCTGCCAGTATTGGTACTTTGTGTTGTAGTACCCCATCTGCCAGTATTGTTACTTTGTGTTATAGTACCCCATCTGCCAGTATTGTTACTTTGTGTTATAATACCCCATCTGCCAGTATTGTTACTTTGTGTTATAGTACCCCATCTGCCAGTATTGTTACTTTGTGTTATAATACCCCATCTGCCAGTATTGTTACTTTGTGTTATAGTACCCCATCTGCCAGTATTGTTACTTTGTGTTATAATACCCCATCTGCCAGTATTGTTACTTTGTGTTATAATACCCCATCTGCCAGTATTGGTACTTTGTGTTGTAGTACCCCCATCTGCCAGTATTGTAACGTTGTGTTGTAGTACCCCCATCTGCCTGAGTTCCAAGGAGATGACCTGAAGAGACTATCGGAGGAGATCGCAACAGCCCGCAAAAGCATCTCTCAGAGTCGCTCCTACAGGTGTGTGCTTGTCACTGGCTGTCACATGTTGTATTGTGTCAACTTGCTCTTACTCAGTGTCATGTCTTCAATACTGTGTGTCAAGTCTCAATTTGTGTCTATCAAGTATTCTTTCTTGCATTTCATATATCTCAGCAGGGTATTCTGTTGACACAACACACTCCACAGACATTCTACAGACAGAATATGAATTAATGTAACTTTGTTTTGTTCAAAGAGATGATGATCTGGTTGGGGGATGCAAAAATCAGATTTGTATTAAAATGTAAACTTTTGTGTAACTGTTTCATCTTTTTTATGTTAACAAAATTATAAAATATATTTATCATTCATAATCAAATAATTTTAATACTGACATATTAGTTTTACCTAGTGTAAAATGTATTCTATAATAAAAGCTTAACAATCTTAGCCACTTGTTACCAAAATAAATTTGTTATAGGGCTTTATACGAAGAATTGAAGAAATCATCAGACAAGAGTTCAAGTACAACTGGTTTGTATGCAGTAGTTCCTAAAGTGTAAATAAAAAAATGTGAAAGCAAAATGAAATAATTATGTATAAGCAATTATATGAATATTTAAATGAATGCTAAATTTTTAGAATTTATAATACATTAAGGTTCACATAGTTGTATAACACATGGTGACATCTTAA
The DNA here is from genome assembly GCA_963662155.1 of Lamellibrachia columna. NCBI lineage: Eukaryota > Metazoa > Annelida > Polychaeta > Sabellida > Siboglinidae > Lamellibrachia > Lamellibrachia columna. The sequence continues at coordinate 59,631,828 of OY759266.1, forward strand.
TTGTAATGACAGCAATGAATATATCATCACAAGTGTTCCAAAATAATGGATATAGAACTTGTGTTGCCATGAACTTTATAAAACAATTTCGCAATTTATTTGCTTGAAATTCTATCAAATTGAAAAATGTTTAAAAGCTGTCTTTGTTGTTTCACCTCTAGCAATGGTAGGACCCTGTAGCCGGGCCAGACCTATATCAGCCAAGTAGACACTCGATCTACAGGACCATGTAGCTGGGCCAGACCTATATCAGCCAAGTAGACACTTGATCTACAGGACCATGTAGCTGGGCCAGACCTATATCAGCCAAGTACACTCAACCAAAAGGACCAAGAAGAGACAGACCAAACAAGACCAGTTAATGATAGAATGTTATGTCTGTGAGACCATTGTACATGTCATAAATACAGTTAATTAGCCATTATTGTCTCACTATAGATATCAGCACATTGCATATGTGCACGTTTTTAATTTCAAAACCATTTGGGACAGTGACAGTCTGTACTGTGCAGGAGTTGGTTTTACAAAGCGTTTAAACCAATACATGTCGTTTTTCATACACATAGGCCATTTCATGAAGTCTTCGCTCTGCACCTTTTTTATTGGTACGAACACTTTGAGAAACCTGTCCCGTCTGTCTTGCAAGGAAGTTCGTTTATCGTGTGTGTGTGCAGCTATCAAATAGGGACCTGTCAACTTTCCATGATTTTCTCCAGTTATCAATGTTTCTAGTTTGAAAACAATATCAACTGCTTGGAAATACTTGTGATCTTGGCGCAAGTCTTCCTGTAGTTGTTTGTGGTTACACTGCCTGTGTGTAGTGAGTTTGTAGCTGAGCATATTTGTTTCTAAAACAACACTTCTTTGAAGGTTTTAAGCAACATCGACTCAGGTTGTGCAATCCATAGAAACCCAACATGGAATTCAGCAGTATAATTAGTTTGTAAGACTTTTTATGTAATCATATTGCTGTTTAGATAAGTAGCATAAATACAAGTGTTTTATTTGACAACTGTAATTGTTTGTACTAGCAAGAAAATGGTGTATCATGATACTAAACCATTCATTAATGCTTAATCATTTTGTTGTTTAGTGTAAATAGCCTGTGCTGCTTATTAATGATATATAATGCTATTGTATGACGCTTTTATTTTTAATGTGAACACGCTACATTAAATTATAAAGTAATTGAACTGCTTGTTATGAGGTGTTTTCACCATATACCTGGTATGCATAATATTATGGCAAGTTGTTGATTTAATAAATTTGAAATGAAAACTGACAGTATGTGTCTTTTCAGGGTGTGGGTGTGCACGCGTGCATGCATGTGTGCTTTACATCACATTACTACACATCTCATATTAATAAGGCTTTACAAGATGACACGTGACACCCACAACATTTCTTCTTTGCCACAGTTTATTACGCCAGCGGCAGTACTGCCACTGGAAAAAGGTAGAACACTACTACACAAAACACTTCTTATTTTGTAAAATTGCTTTTTAAATGATTTACTCTTGACATAAAATTAATCCCGAAGTCTTAACTATATCCGTTCGCATGGATGGCGGGTTTATGGGGCAGTTGTCGGACGTAGCTTGCGAGTGCGTCGCAGTATTTAGTTGAGCGGTGTCGTGACTTGACTGCTTCGACCTCCTCCAGGAGCATGCTGCCTTCGATGGTCCCCGCCTTCTTCAGCACCTCTGTAACACACAGTCATGCATGATTCCTGGCACCAAGAGTTGGTGCTGCAACCAAGAGTTGGTGCTGCAACCAAGAAAAACCTAGTTTCTGTGGTTGTGTCAACTCTGGGAACAAGAAGTTAATCAGAACTTGATGGTTGAAACTGTCCAGGCTTTCTTGATCCATGTAAATTCAATAAACTGGGAGGAAAATGGTCCATTAATTGGATGGAAAAATATTGTTTCTACAACCCACACATTTTAAGTGTTACTTATGTATAAATTATGTACGTGATGAACTAGTAAATTTATGGCTTTTCATTGACTTCACAAACTTCTCATTGATTGCATATCATTTGAGCTGCTTAGAGATGTCCATTTCTTTATACAACACAACTAATAAGCCATTCTGTACACTTGTAGCTGACCAGACAAAACAAGATGTGGACAAAATCCACTTTGACAAACCTACCACCAACAAAAGCTTTTGAAAAAATATTGCTTGTCACAATCTCATCATTAGCATAATTGCCAACCCATAAGTGATGGATTTTTTTATTTACTAACGGTTTTGTCTGTTTTGAATAAGGCTTTTTGTTTTAAGGAATATGGCCAAATCATCATTTCAAAACATGTTGGAAGAAAAACTTTCATGAACACGTTCAGCTGTGCTAAAATCTCACAAGATCCAATCAATATACCCCAGTTTGCACGGCAAGCAGGAACACCAACAGTAGAAAATTGTGGATAAGTTTGTGAGCTACCCAGTACCCACCTAGCATGGCATCCTGTATGCGCGGGTCAGGGTCGTCCAGGTGGATCAACAACCCCTTGTACATGGCCTCGAGGTGGGCACGGTACAGCGCCACCTGGTAGTCATCCTGGAAACAAGCGAGGTAGGCGATCCATGTGTCGGTGATGGCGATGCGGACGTCGTCGTTACTATCGTCGAGGCGCTTCAACAGGTCCGGGTACATGTTGTGTAGACGATGGTCATCTAGTGACGTACCGACGGTTGACAGTATGCGTGTCATCACCCGACACGTCACTAAACGCGTGCTCATGTTGTCATCCTCCAGAGTGCTCCGTAGTTGTGTCATGAGCTCCTCCATCACGTCCAACAGCTGTGAGGGATGGCAACACGCAACATTACAATCACTGCACATTTAAATGTTAAAAGAAATGTGATAATTATTACAGAAATGTTATTCTGATTACAATTACAATATATGAAAATAACAACATAAAACAACTTCAGAACTTTCAAAAATGATGTTTATGTGGACAGATTGGTGGGTTAGAATGAGACATGGGGCCAAATACATTGAAATGTATCTAAATATCAAACATACAACTGGATGATTAGAAATTGATTGATGAATAAACAGTGCACTCACTCGTTCTTTGCTTAGAGCATCACTTTGTAGCAATGCCCACAAGCAGGACACTGCGGTTGTGCGGATCGCCTTTGCCACGCGCCCTGCCTTCCACACACAATTGGGCATGATCATGTCCCGTACCATGGTGACGACAAACTCGCCAAACTTGTCCTGAGAGTTGAGGGTTGAGTCCGACTTCATGACGAGACGGGAGAGGAGGGTAAAACACTTGAGACGCAGCTCAGCATCCTTGTTTGGGTTGAGGTTCTCCGTCAACATTGGGATGACGTCTTCCAAGATCTCCCCCACCACAGGACCTGCAGGCACAGTCAAAGCAACACTTGTCATAGTGTCCACTGTTATGTCAACAATTACATTAAACCAAAATATTACTATCATAAAACAATCTAACAATTGTAAATATAGTATCACATAATGCCATAAAATTCTGATTGAACTAATAAATAAATAGTTAATTTGATGGATGGGTGTTCACATTTCTTGGATTGTTGCATCTGACACTTGGTGGTATTTTGTAAATATATCGTTGACACGCCTGTAGAGAAGTTTGTCCACTGATGAAGGCCAAGTGAGTCGTCTGAAATATTCAGAGAATTCAAGAGTTTCTTGAGAGGTAAATAACATGCCTAATGAAATAAATAGTTGGTTTATTTGTAATGTTAGGAAGAATAAAAACAACATGTTAGTTTATTAATATTATTAGAAGAGTCATCTTGTTTTAAAAAAACAATAGTCAAACATAAATTTTTTATATTTTGTTCTCGGTATTGAATGAATCTAACCAATGAGCTGGCAGAAGACTCACCACACTCCATGAGCAGAGTGTCAAAGATATGTCGCTCGAGAGAGTGTTGAGTCCACACTGTGTAGTTCTCCTTCAGGTCAGCTAACACGGCTCTCGTGTGCATATTGTGGAGGTCCTGCACCCTGTCTAACTGTTGAACCTCAGCCAACTTGGCCAGTAACTTGTGCACCTACAGACAGGTAACCTATGTCGTGTCACCTGTACTCAAGTTTGGAACATGAGCAAATTGTGAATATAGAGAAGTTGAATCAGCCAGTTGTGAAGAAACGGAAGGATGATGTGACACTGTCAAACGGAAGGATGATGTGACATTGTTATTGTCAAACAGAAGGATGATGAGACATTGTCAAATGTAAGGATGATGTGACATTGTCAAATGGAAGGATGATATGACAATGTCAAATGTTATTCACACTTTGGCAAGTTACTCTATCTAAAGTAAATTTTTTTTTATGGTTTTAACAAAACTATGCACTCTAAAACTTACTTCAACTACCCATACACTACAGATCTGAACATCAACAAACCTAATTCGTGATGGACTAAATGAATAGCAGAGGCAACCTTAAACACAAACTTATTTTGTGATAAACTCTTCACTAACACTGGTTGAGAAACAAACCTGGTCCTTGACGATGTCGGCCCTCTGAAGTGCCAGCACAGTGATGAGCAGAGAGAAGAGACTGAGACTGACGGTGGCGCAGTCTTCCTTTGCCACGAGAGTGAGCGCTTCAACGCAGGACAGCAGATGGTACTGCAGGGATGGCTAGACACAGACATCGCAAGACCATTTATGATTACACTTGCTTCGTAATGACTCCAACAACAGTAAAGGTATGTTCTTATATAGCGCGGTATCCGGTCCATAGGACTGCTCAAAGTGCTTTACACTTCACCCCCTGGCCTGTTCATTCCAAGGCCATCTCAACTTCTTTGGGAAGTATTCAGCCACGCTGCAATTGCTGCGCGAAGGCTATTCGTTCACATATCCACCACTGTCTGTATTGCCAGGTACTCATTTATACAGCTGAGTGAACTGTGGCAACGTGGGGTGATCAAACTTGCCAAAGGTTCGAAGCGACCGCAGTGGGATTTGAAACCGGGTTCTCTCGATTGAGAGTCCGGCCTTCTAACCGGTATGCTATCGCGCCCCACAACACAGTAAATGTAACATTAATATTTCAATTTATACTAATAAATATTAATGTAAATAAGTTTGGATCATTAAGATCAATTATGATTACAAGGTGTTGTAATGTGTATCATCATATGATGTTGTTGTGCAACAAAAGCAATGGTATCATATTTTGTAAAATACACACTGTTTGTTTCTTGGTTTTAATTACTGCAGCAATTATTCAAAACTAGCACCTGAGGTAAACTATCACAAGAGTTGTGTGAAATGATGTGCTTCAGTACATCAGGTACGTAAGTACAGGATCATATTAAATGTTGGTCTTTGCAGATATAAACCACATAAAACGGTGTGTCATTTAGCATGTCACTTACGTCAGCAACTCGACACAGGGCTGGTTCCGTGATGACACCGACGATGTCTTCAAGGTGCGGCCTAAGAGCAGCCTGCTGAGATCCCCGGACTACAGCAGCCAGTACGAGCAGTGACCCGACAGACTGCATCAGTCGCACGCCATCCAAGATCATCTTACACCAAACTCTTGGTGACACAAAATAGCCAACCAGCTCAGCTGACTTCTCTACCTGCGAATAACATCAAGATTTCTATAAGACCAGGGAATATGACGGTCCTGCTACTCCTGTCAAATGACAGATCTGGATCAGTGAATGGTGCAACGCTCAGATGACTTTTATAAGAGGAACACACAGTTCTTGGTATCTGAGTAATGTTGAGGGGTTCATATGTTATAGTACACTAACAGACATACATGTATGTGACAGTACACTAACAGACATACATGTATGTGACAGTACACTAACAGACATACATGTATGTGACAGTACACTAACAGACAGACATGTATGTGACAGTACACTAACAGACATACATGTATGTGACAGTACACTAACAGACATACATGTATGTGACAGTACACTAACAGACATACATGTATGTGACAGTACACTAACAGACATACATGTATGTGACAGTACACTAACAGACATACATGTATGTGACAGTACACTAACAGACATACATGTATGTGACAGTACACTAACAGACAGACATGTATGTGACAGTACACTAACAGACATACATGTATGTGACAGTACACTAACAGACATACATGTATGTGACAGTACACTAACAGACATACATGTATGTGACAGTACACTAACAGACATACATGTATGTGACAGTACACTAACAGACATACATGTATGTGACAGTACACTAACAGACATACATGTATGTGACAGTACACTAACAGACATACATGTATGTGACAGTACACTAACAGACATACATGTATGTGACAGTACACTAACAGACATACATGTATGTGACAGTACACTAACAGACATACATGTATGTGACAGTACACTAACAGACATACATGTATGTGACAGTACACTAACAGACATACATGTATGTGACAGTACACTAACAGACATACATGTATGTGACAGTACACTAACAGACATACATGTATGTGACAGTACACTAACAGACATACATGTATGTGACAGTACACTAACATACATACATGTATGTGACAGTACACTAACAGACATACATGTGACAGTACACTAACAGACATACATGTATGTGACAGTACACTAACAGACATACATGTATGTGACAGTACACTAACAGACATACATGTGACAGTACACTAACAGACATACATGTATGTGACAGTACACTAACAGACATACATGTATGTGACAGTACACTAACAGACATACATGTATGTGACAGTACACTAACAGACATACATGTATGTGACAGTACACTAACAGACATACATGTATGTGACAGTACACTAACAGACATACATGTATGTGACAGTACACTAACAGACATACATGTATGTGACAGTACACTAACAGACATACATGTATGTGACAGTACACTAACAGACATACATGTATGTGACAGTACACTAACAGACATACATGTATGTGACAGTACACTAACAGACATACATGTATGTGACAGTACACTTTAACAAATACACATGTATTACTCTAATGGATTGTTTTACCAACATGAATTCACATTTGTTAATTTTGTGTAGACTTCTTTGCACTGTAAAATTTTTATATTTACATAATTTACATTAAGTCAGATTTGTGTAGTTCTTTGACTGCATGTTGTTAAACAAATCGCTAAAATATATATAAAATAAATACTAAATAAATCATCTGCACCATGTGGATAGTAAAATACATTACTCTAAGAGTACGTTATCACACCAGAGCATATTGTTGTGTACTCACATATTTGACGACTTCCTGTTCATCATCTGTGGCTGCCCGGTACATACCCCCAAGGACCTTCTCGAGGTGCTGGGTCACATTGTCGCCCTCGTCTAGCATGAGGGTGTAGAGGAGTTGGGCAGACTTGACCCTGGTTGGAGCCACCCAGTCTGTGATGTCATGCACGATGCCGGGGACGATCTTGGAGAAGTTGTGATACACCAATTTGCGACAACCCAAGTTTGGGGGGTCAACTGCCGAGGACGGAGACAGACAGTGATAACATGTGGCGAGTTGCTAGATGGCTGGACAGACAGAGACTCATTGCAGTTGACTGACAGAGAGACAGACTGAGACACATTGCAGTTGACTGACAGAGAGACAGACTGAGACACATTGCAGTTGACTGACAGAGAGACAGACTGAGACACATTGCAGTTGACTGACAGAGAGACAGACTGAGACACATTGCAGTTGACTGACAGAGAGACAGACAGAGACTTATTGCAGTTGACTGACAGAGAGACATACAGAGACTCATTGCAGTTGACTGACAGAGAGACAGACTGAGACACATTGCAGTTGACTGACAGAGAGACAGACTGAGACACATTGCAGTTGACTGACAGAGAGACAGACTGAGACACATTGCAGTTGACTGACAGAGAGACAGACTGAGACACATTGCAGTTGACTGACAGAGAGACAGACTGAGACACATTGCAGTTGACTGACAGAGAGACAGACAGAGACTCGTTGCAGTTGACTGACAGAGAGACAGACAGAGACTCATTGCAGTTGACTGACAGAGAGACAGACTGAGACACATTGCAGTTGACTGACAGAGAGACAGACTGAGACACATTGCAGTTGACTGACAGAGAGACAGACTGAGACACATTGCAGTAGACTTACACTGCATGTAAGGCTGTTATCTAGCAGTCTCACTATCTAGCTGTCTCACCATCTAGTTATCGCAATTATAAACTAATGGGAAATATTATGCTAAATATTTGCTATAAAATTTATATTTTGAGTTACTAGTATGCTTGTTTTCTTCATTGTAATATTGTTCATTTTGCCTTTGTAAACATCTTGTTTGTTTAAGACATTTCATCACATCAAGTCATTCTAGCAATCTGCATTGTTTTTTTATTTAATACATATTAGCTGTATCTATGATAATACACAGACCTCCAGCAGGATAGTGGTCAGGGTCTGGCGCTGGGAAGTCCTGTTGATCCTTCAGGTCTTTCTCATTCTCACTTTCATACTTCACGCCTATAACAGACTCAGCAGATTAAAAACCACTGGTTACTAGTAGCCTGCTACCACAGTCCATCATTAACACACCATGTCTGTTAATAGTGAACTTTTCTCAGGATAGTTCATTTTCATGTTGAAATTGTTATCTTGATATATGGGTCATTCCGTGTCAAATCAACCAATGGTCAAAAAGTTGATGTCTCAGAATTTGTGCTCCTAACTTAACAAGTTTACAAGCTACATATCTGAAATTTGATGAATATAGACATATTGATACAGATTATCTATGCAAAATTCAAGAATGATATGACAAAGGACAACTGGATGCACAACAATTGAAAATAACATTTTAAAACATTTCCGAGAAGGATTTCAGCAGTTGTATTTCATTGATGTGTTACAGTACAATGTCCAAATTGCTACCATCTATTGTCTGGTATACTAGCAATAACCTATTAGTTCAGTAGGATTCTAGCTGACATACTTTCCGAATAAGTCAGCCTTAAACTTTTTTTTATATTTTACGAATTTCAGCACCCAAAATGAGAATGTGGGACAAGTCCCATGACCACCATCTTTATTAGGTACACAACATTTTAGGAGAAATTTAGGAATAAAACACCATTGGACAGAACAGTAACTTTCAGCTGCAATATAAATTAAATGAGACAGAACACCACCTTGAAATTTTAATATGTAGTTTACCTAATAAAGAACCATGCACAGTTAAAAAATGGTGGCCATACGACTTGTCCCACATTTTTATTTTGGGTGCTGAAATTCGTAAAATATAAAAAAGTTAAAGTTTAAGGCTGAATTATTCCGAAAGTATAGCAACTAAGTCTACTGAACTAACAGGTTATTGTCAGTATCCCTCACAATATATGGTGGCAATTTGGGCATTGTACTGTAACACAACAATGAAACACAGTCTGCTGAAATCCTTCTCGGAAATGTTTTTAAATGTTATTTTCCATTTTTGCGCACCCAGTATACCCATTGTTCTTTGTCCTATCATACTTGAATTTTGCACCAATATGTCTACATATTCAGCAAATTTCAGATATGTAGCTTGTAAACTTCGTAAGTTAGAAGCACTTGAAAACAGATTAAAATAACAGGTGCGTTTTTTAGGCGCTTACCCCCTGTTCACATCACAGGGCGTAACAGACACAATTTGCATGTAAATGCTTAGTTCTTTCGCAGAAGTGCTCAGGTATAGTTATTCACTGGTTAAAATTTAGGCAAATTCTGAGACGTCAACTTCTTTTATTTTCTGAAAATTGGTTGATTTGACATGGAATGACCCATATCCAAACTTTTTACCTTTGTAGAAATTTTTTTCATCTTGTCAAGACGACTTCATCAGTACTAATGACGCTGAATGATGTCATCGTACATGTGAGGAAGTATCCGTCTTGGGTCTTCAAAAGGGAGACGAAAAACAAAAGGAGAAAAACAGCAGTCAAAAGAAAAAAGGACAAGAACAACAGAAGCCAGGCTGTCATCCCATACGTAGACATCCCATACGTAGACATCCCATAGGTAGACATCCCATACGTAGACATCCCATAGGTAGACATCCCATACGTAGACATCCCATAGGTAGACATCCCATACGTAGACATCCCATACGTAGACATCCCATACGTAGGTGTCTCAGAGAAGGAAGAACAAGATGAACTAGTCTACCAAATACCATGCAAGAGTTGTGGCGCAGCCTACATAGGAGAGACAGGGAGATTCTTTAAGACCAGACTAAATGAACACAAGAAACATGTAGAGAATGCACAAAAAGAACAATACATGAGGAGCAAAATGAAGCGGTCACAGATTACACAACCACCGAGAACCATTATCATAGACTGGGAGGGAGTAAAACTGGTAGATAGGGAGTCATACAGAAGGAGAAGACAGGTGAAAGAAGTGGATACACAAGACCAAGGCAGCGATAAACCTAGATGAGGGCAATTACGAACTTCCTCACGTGTACGATGACATCATCCAACGTCATTAGTACTGATGAAGTTGCCTCAAGATGATGAAAATTTCTACAAAGGTAAAACAAGTTTGGAAATGTCAAGATAACAATTTCAACATCATGTCTGTTATTTTGGTTGAACTGCCCAGTTAAATTTGCATCTTCTAACAACAACAGTTGATATGTGATTTTCTAAAAGAAAATGCGGAATAAAATTAAAATAATAAGGGGAAAACATTACCCAGGATTTTTTCTATGATTCAGCAGATTCCTCAAAATTAGTTCATTCGTCCAGATAGTTTGAGATTACACCTCAGGTTATCAAAAGCAAACTACATCCATTTTATTTGAAAAGATAGCTACTCATGCACTGTCTAGACTACTCAATGTTGATGACGTAAGGCACAACAATATCTGATATATTTACTCATGGACAGGTCTTAGCTGCACAAAAATCAACAGATGAAATGGTGGTGATATTTGTTTACTGTCGCTGACTTACCAACGTCGTTCCAGAGAGCGTCTGCCTGGACCCGTATCTCAGCCACCTCATCTGTGATGCTGGACAGTAGCAAGGGAATGAGTTTGTAGTGGAATGAGTATCTGTCTGGGAGGTCAAGCAACCACTGACCCACAACCTGTGTGACTGCTGCCCTCACCATGGGGGAGTTGTCAAAAAGTCTCTGGGCGAGATGGGAGACAACGTCGTCAACAGACTTACCATTGCCATACTGGATCACATCACCTGAAATTACAGACAGCAGGCTCAAAGTTCTAAACTCTCAAAGGCATACTAGTAGTAATCTGAATGGCTCAGGTAAGGTGGTTAGCAGGTTAGCACTAAGCTTTATATGGTTGAGCATATCAAGGTAGCTGGAGCAGCTAAAGTGTTTCAGTTGATTTTTTCCTCATAATATGCTATGAAATACTGAACTGAACGTCAATACCACAAATAATCACCCAGCATTGTATTTCGCCAATCCATCCTTTAAAAAAGGCCCTTTTGGAAATCCTGACTTCTTAGAATGTTCAAACCAGCTTTATTTGTTCACTGTGAAAGCAAACATATTGTCTGGTTACAGTAATTACAGTACACATCAGTACTATATCTACCTAACTAAATCATGTCCTCAAACCAGAAAATAACAGTACTAACGTAGTTTGTTGTGACTTTGAAGCTATAACAGAAATGGCTGTAGATGTGACCTGGTGACCCTGTGGATAACGGGTTAATCGAAATGATCGGAAACACGCCCTGCCACGTGTTTATCAGATGGCTGGCGTAACCTGATATTATAGACGACAACACGTTACAAATACTGATTCAAGGGCCAATGTGACAGCAAATTAAGGGGACATGTCAGTATTAGAAATGGCCATTTTGTCAACAATATGTAAAACGCCAGTGAAAAACGTCACATTTCAAGCATGAAACGCATATCAACTCACATATCTGTTATTACTAACAACCAGGAAATAATGCTTAATTTACTATTTTAGAAATACCACAACACTTACAATGTTGCAATTTGGCGTATGAATGTGTCTTATATGTAGGCAACACTACACAAATTAGAATTACGATTGGTGAAGGGTTTGTGTCAAAAATAGACTGCCACTTTAGGCTGTCATTCAACTTTTGCTTAATTTATTCATTGTGGTTTAGCAGAAATAATTTGTTTATGCTAAACCAAAATTTTCCTCAGCGTTATCAGTGACAATGTCATACATATGTGTATGTCATTTATTTCTTTGGGGATTTTCTCAAAACAACATAATTGGTTAATTTCCCTAAAAACTTCTACTGAAACTACTCAATTCAAGACAAGCATATAATCGCTACCCCAACTACCTAAAATGATCCTTGTTTATTTTTTTTATTTATTAATATAATGTTCATGATACTAGACTAAATATGTTCAATGAATACACCCGCCAAAACATGTATAATGAGCCTGAAACATGTGTTTGTATTTTGTTGGAAATGGTCAAAATCGGGGAGCCTGCAAAATCCAGTGTTTACGGGCTACAGAGGAGGCAGGGTTTACCGGTAATCATCCGATAGCATTAGTATAGTATGCAAAACCAAAATGATGCCAACAACTTCAAAAACAACTATTACAACAGATAGAAATTTTTTATGGTATTAGATAAGGTAATACTAATAAATTTTAGCCATATACATGAAATAGTTCATTGTAAGATTATTATAGTAGTCCCTGCCTTCGACAGACCCAGCACATAAGCTGTGTACCGGATAAAATATGGAATTGGTGCACAGTGAATCGCAATATGAAGTGGCAGGGGATGTGTGCATTCCCTAATTGATGCTTTGAGACTGGTTGAAAGATGAAGTAAAACAATTATTGATTGTACATATTATCTTTTTTAATGTTTAATCAACTTTCGCACGATGTGTGTCAACCGATGTTTATGACCGTTGATCTCCAGGTTATTATTTTCGATTGTTGCTGATGAAATAGGCATTTACAAATAACTTACGAATTAGTTCTGAAGTATCTTAGCAGAGAACAATCTAAACATCATTATATAAAGCACCATCATGTTCCGTGCCGGGTGATATGCTGACTCAGCTTGATGCCATGGAAGTCATTTATAAACGGCAAGCTAACATTTCAAAGCTCCGCCTCTTCCAGTGACGTCAAGTTTTACGAACATCCAAATGTTGATTTCAAAATTGCTTCTACTTCATTTAGGCAGTCAGTATTCTGTTAGAATATTCAGTCTGCACTATTTACTTGATTTTACGATAAAAAGAGCAGACCATGTCACTTTAAGGCCAGTCCACACGAATGATTTGTGCTCCAACTGGTCAAGCAACACTGTGTCACATGAGTCAATGGACAATGAGGGTTCTTATATACCGCGACCTACATCTTGATGAAAGGTCATGACACATGCACCGGGTCCTACTAAACACTGTCCACAACCATCTACAAATATCCACTAATGTCAAACATTTAAAGTCACACAAAGTGTAAGTTATTTAGGGTATTACAAAATTATTAAGCAGGCAATATTGGCTGGTTGTTGAGGGTATTTAGTATGATATACTAAACACACTGTCCGTCCGTTCACTAATGCAAAACACCGTTAAATTTATAGTTTAGACTATTAGTTGCATAATGCACCAGTAGCGTCCGGTACAACAAAAGTAGCGTCAAGTATGACAAAAGTATGTTTCAGTCCAGACCAGCTTTCATACTGTTAACTATTAATGTTACTGATATGATTTAGAATATACATAAATGTAGTGACTGATTACTTCACAATGACAAAAGTGGCTAAGTCAGGATAGACAATACTGCGATTGGCTTCCTATTTCAACAACAAACTGGCAGTAACACATGGGTGTCACATGTGGGTAGTATAGTACAGTCTACAGAGCGGGGGACTAATGGTTAGAACACCCGCCTGTCGATTGAGAGGACGGTGGTTCGATTCCACCTCCGCTGTTTCGAAGCTTGGGCAATTTCGTTCACCCCACTTTGCCCGTGTCTTTCGGAAGAGACACTAAAAGCCGTTGGTCCAAACTCCTGCGTTAGCTCAAGATTGGGCTGTTTGGAGTATAACTACATGAGACATGAGACAGAGATATATGTTAGTCGACACATTTAACATTGTTTTGCGTTAGTGGACGTTTGTAGACGTTATATATGACCTTTATATTTGTGTTCTGTACTAATTAATATGTACAAATGGTCAAAATAAATACGTTTGCCTGTCTGTGGATGCTTGCGGACAGTATTTACTATGACTATGTACACCTGCTGTCAGTTGCTGATTGGCAACTGCTTCAAAAATCGGCACCAACTCTTGATCAAAACGGGACCAGCCCCAATTCTACCAATACAACCCTAGCCAGCCACAAACTGGCCTTGTTAATCAGTCTCGTGAGGGTGTCAATGTAAAAAAATTTTGCTCTGCAATATTGCATCACACCATGTTGACCGACCGATAGGGCAATTACTGACACGTGTAAACCGGTTGTTGTTGAAAGTTGAAATATGATGAAGGTTCCAAATTGTGCATGTATGTAACTGCATGTTGTCACCAATATACCTACCTATGGCTTTAATGACATCGACCCTGACGCGGGAGTGCTGGTGGGATATAGATATAAGCAGTGGTTTGATGAGTGTCTCCGACTGCATGTGAAAGAACTCAGGAACAGCCTTTGCGAGGGCAGACGCGCAATGACAACTCTCCTTCTTAACCTCAGGGAACGGGTCAATGATAGTTCGCTGTAAGATCTTCACCATGTCGTCCACGTACGGCCCCATCTTCTTTTTGCAAGATTCGACAAGTATCAACAACAACTTGACAAGGGACAAACGCAGCTCCTCCGACGATTCAACGATGTCCTGTTGTCCGATGCGCTGTACGACCGCAGGGATTATAAAAGAAAGGAATTCATACGGTTCGGGGATTGTTTTCAGACAATCCGTCATGAAACACACCGACAGGTCCCTGCATTTCTCAACAGGATCAGACAGGACTTGCAGGAGCGGTTTAACAATTTCCTTCAAAACGTGCTGCAAGTCTTCTGGCTCTAACTGTGGTTTTCTGCTCAGTATTTCCTTTCTGATGCCCTCTAGTGATCTCTTTCGCGTATTTCGGTTTTCATCTGTCAAGCCGTTGATAAATCGAGTAATGTTCCTGAGAATGTTCTCAACAACATGTTCCACGGGATCCGCCATTTTGTTGATCGCAACGCCTCGTCTTCGATCCAAATATACATTTATTATCTCAAACAACGAAGAGCTCCAAAAACCAAAATCTCCCAATAGTTTGACTGGCTAACAGACCACCATGTAGCGCCACTAATCTATGAGCACCCTGCACGGTGCACGCCGAGCCTCGATTATCCAAACTCCGCGTTGTGGCGCCACCGTTTGTCGCTCACATCTTCGCCTAGTCGCGTTTATCCGACTCTCGCTCGGCTTCGTGAATTCGCAAAGAAGAGGAATATAGCCTGACAGCAGAGGCGTAGTCTCGTTATTGCCTAGAGGAAGTTGGCAGGCTCCGCACATGCGCGAAAATTGGGTCATATTAATGATTGCCGAAAGTTGCGAGCCAGTCTGCGTACAGAGTACGACGGCGAAGGTAGACTTTCGTCGGCGTCCGGTTTCGTTCCGTAATCTCAAACAAATCACCTGTCTGTAATGTTGACCAGTGCCGAATTTAGGACAGGGCAGGCTGGGCCTTTGCCCAGGGGCCTCCACAAAATAATTTTATGAGGATCTCCACAAAATTGTTTTCGGGTCATGCCCCCCCCCCCGGCTGTGGTATCAACATAGCGTGACAATTGACAAACTAATGGGTGACTAACTTAGGTGAGTTACGTACTCGAATGTAACCAACATTTAAAACTTATTTTGCACAAACTTGCTCAACAGAATCTCCGTTATTTGCCGACCGGCAGCATATAGTCCTTCATTTTAACAAACACGTGGCGGTGGCAGAATTTCAGTTGAACTTGATGCTACATAAAACGGTAACGGTTTGGAAGTTTGTTGAACAGATTGTGTCGTATCTGTCTTTGTTATTCGTCGCAGGATATTTTGAGTTGTCGTAGTAGGTGGGGAGGAGACAGATGACCGGTCAGTCACTGCCCAGGGGCCTCCACAGTCCCAATGTGGCCCTGACGGTGACATCATTCATGCGTTATAATATTAAAACGTTTGACACTTTTACTCTTTGCTTTAGTAAATAAAAAATAAATTAACGTGCGTTTCCCTTCTCGAAAACAGTGTTGTGGAGCTACACTGCTACACGGGCCTATTGTGGCAGTAGCAACGCTCTCTGGTAGCAACATTACAACACATTTTCACAAACATAGAAATTCAACCAGTCACAAAGAAATTCAATAACATAAAACAAGTAATTATATTAAGTATAATCTGTTTTTACATGTCTTAATACATAACCGCAACAACTATGTACTTACTTATCCTCGTCATGTGGCACATAAGGCTCGCACAAGATGCAGCAGCCTTCAACTCTTCTTCCATTGTTCGTCGCCACGTTCTTTTCGGCCTGCTTTTTCTGTTTCCTTCTGGAGTTCAGGTTAGCGCTGTTTTTGCTGGCAGATCGTTGCTCATCCTGTAGACATGACCAAGCCATGCCCACTTCTCTTTTTTCAGGATGAGGCAGATGTGTAGTTGTTTTGTTGCTTGGTGGAGTCTGGTGTTGGAGATGGTCTCGGGCCAGTACACTTTCAGTATCTTCCTCAGGCAGGTGTTGTGGAAGCTGGAATGTCTATTGGTGTCTTGTTGTGTCATGCGCCAGCACTCTGACCCGCAGAGGAGCACAGAGAGGACATTGCTCTGGTAGATTCTGAGTTTGGTCTTTTGGGAGTATACTGAGGATCTTCTGCACCTCCTTGGAGACTGATGATGCTGCCCAGGTAAGTGAACTTGTTGACGTACTCGAGTCGATGATTGTTGATCACGATATGTTGATGTGTCAGGTTGTTGTGTCAGGTTGCTGTGTCAGGTTTTGTGTCAGGTTTTGTGTCAGGTTGCTGTGTCAGGTTGCTGTGTCAGGTTGCTGTGTCAGGTTGCTGTGTCAGGTTGCTGTGTCAGGTTGTTGTGTCAGGTTGCTGTGTCAGATTGCTGTGTCAGGTTGCTGTGTCAGGTTGTTGTGTCAGGTTGCTGTGTCAGGTTGCTGTGTCAGGTTGCTGTGTCAGGTTGCTGTGTCAGGTTGTTGTGTCAGGTTGTTGTGTCAGGTTGCTGTGTCAGGTTGTTGTGTCAGGTTGTTGTGTCAGGTTGCTGTGTCAGGTTGTTGTGTCAGGTTGTTGTGTCAGGTTGCTGTGTCAGGTTGCTGTGTCAGGTTGTTGTGTCAGGTTGCTGTGTCAGGTTGTTGTGTCAGGTTGTTGTGTCAGGTTGCTGTGTCAGTTTGCTGTGTCAGGTTGCTGTGTCAGGTTGCTGTGTCAGGTTGCTGTGTCAGGTTGCTGTGTCAGGTTGCTGTGTCAGGTTGTTGTGTCAGGTTGCTGTCTCAGGTTGCTGTGTCAGGTTGTTGTGTCAGGTTGTTGTGTCAGGTTGTTGTGTCAGGTTGCTGTGTCAGGTTGCTGTGTCAGGTTGTTGTGTCAGGTTGTTGCGTCAGGTTGCTGTGTCAGGTTGCTGTGTCAGGTTGTTGTGTCAGGTTGTTGTGTCAGGTTGTTGTGTCAGGTTGCTGTGTCAGGTTGTTGTGTCAGGTTGTTGTGTCAGGTTGTTGTGTCAGGTTGTGTCAGGTTGCTGTGTCAGGTTGTTGTGTCAGGTTGCTGTGTCAGGTTGCTGTGTCAGGTTGTTGTGTCAGGTTGCTGTGTCAGGTTGTTGTGTCAGGTTGCTGTGTCAGGTTGTTGTGTCAGGTTGTTGTGTCAGGTTGCTGTGTCAGGTTGCTGTGTCAGGTTGTTGTGTCAGGTTGCTGTGTCAGGTTGTTGTGTCAGGTTGCTGTGTCAGGTTGCTGTGTCAGGTTGCTGTGTCAGGTTGTTGTGTCAGGTTGCTGTGTCAGGTTGCTGTGTCAGGTTGCTGTGTCAGGTTGTTGTGTCAGGTTGCTGTGTCAGGTTGCTGTGTCAGGTTGCTGTGTCAGGTTGTTGTGTCAGGTTGTTGTGTCAGGTTTCTATTTGTTAATACTTTTGTCTTGTTTGCATTGACTGAGAGACCAATGGAACTGGCTTGTTGCTCTAGGTTGCTTGTTTTCCTCTGTACCTGGTCTCGAGTGTGAGAAGGCAGAGCGAGGTCATCTGCATATATTAGATCTTCGAGTGAAGAGCAAAGGTTCCATCTGATGCCAGTCCGCTGTTGGTTGATCATGTTTTCGTTCCCAGTCGATGGCTAGGGTGAATAGAAACGACGACATGACACATCCTTGTCGGACGCCGGATTTCCCAGTGAATTTATTTGGTTGTTGAGTTTCCGACACTACAGGAGAAGTTCCTGTAGAAGATCTGGATGAGTTTTCTGAAATTCCGTTGTGCCTCAGGATTTTCCATTGGCTCTCCCTGTGCACACTGTCGAATGCTTTTTCAAAATCTACGAAGCTAACATAGATTTTCTCTGCCATTCGTTGCATTGCTCTAGAATGTTCCGCAAAGTAAAGGTGTGTTCGGTTGTTCTTTTCTGAAGCCTGCTTGTTCTGGGCAGAGAAGCTTGTCTACTGTTGTTTTCATTCGGGTCATGATGATTTTTGAGAACATTTTACTTGGTACGGAGAGTAAAGTAATTCCCCTCCAACTTTATTCAACTCACTGTATTGAATTGCATTCGCAATCTTTCTTTCAATCTTTCAGATTTGGTTTGGCCGATTACTGTTTCTAGTCGTTTTCTGTCTTGTATGCGCTCCCATGTTACAACACTGATCCACTCTTGTATGCGCTCCCATGTTACAGCACTGATCCACTCTTGTATGCGCTCCGATGTTACAACACTGATCCACTCTTGTATGCGCTCCCATGTTACAGCACTGATCCACTCTTGTATGCGCTCCCATGTTACAGCACTGATCCACTCTTGTATGCGCTCCCATGTTACAACACTGATCCACTCTTGTATGCGCTCCCATGTTACAACACTGATCCACTCTTGTATGCGCTCCCATGTTACAACACTGATCCACTCTTGTATGCGCTCCCATGTTACAACACTGATCCACTCTTGTATGCGCTCCCATGTTACAACACTGATCCACTCTTGTATGCGCTCCCATGTTACAACACTGATCCACTCTTGTATGCGCTCCCATGTTACAACACTGATCCACTCTTGTATGCGCTCCCATGTTACAACACTGATCCACTCTTGTATGCGCTCCCATGTTACAACGCTGATCCACTCTTGTATGCGCTCCCATGTTACAACACTGATCCACTCTTGTATGCGCTCCGATGTTACAACGCTGATCCACTCTTGTATGCGCTCCCATGTTACAACGCTGATCCACTCTTGTATGCGCTCCCATGTTACAACGCTGATCCACTCTTGTATGCGCTCCCATGTTACAACGCTGATCCACTCTTGTATGCGCTCCCATGTTACAACGCTGATCCACTCTTGTATGCGCTCCCATGTTACAACGCTGATCCACTCTTGTATGCGCTCCCATGTTACAACGCTGATCCACTCTTGTATGCGCTCCCATGTTACAACGCTGATCCACTCTTGTATGCGCTCCCATGTTACAACGCTGATCCACTCTTGTATGCGCTCCCATGTTACAACGCTGATCCACTCTTGTATGCGCTCCCATGTTACAACACTGATCCACTCTTGTATGCGCTCCCATGTTACAACACTGATCCACTCTTGTATGCGCTCCCATGTTACAACACTGATCCACTCTTGTATGCGCTCCCATGTTACAACACTGATCCACTCTTGTATGCGCTCCCATGTTACAACACTGATCCACTCTTGTATGCGCTCCCATGTTACAACACTGATCCACTCTTGTATGCGCTCCCATGTTACAACACTGATCCACTCTTGTATGCGCTCCCATGTTACAACACTGATCCACTCTTGTATGCGCTCCCATGTTACAACACTGATCCACTCTTGTATGCGCTCCCATGTTACAACACTGATCCACTCATGTATGCGCTCCCATGTTACAACACTGATCCACTCTTGTATGCGCTCCCATGTTACAACACTGATCCACTCTTGTATGCGTTTCCATGTTACAACACTGATCCACTCTTTATGTTGCAGAGTTTTAGTGCCCAGCGTCTCTTTGCTTGTTTGATAGTAAACTTTCTTGATGATTTCCCAGTTCTCTTGTACTTGATCAGAAGTGTCTGTTTCTTCTCCCAATGCTTCAAATCTGTCACGTAGCTTATATCGGCGCCTCTTCTAACACGGACATCCAATAATCATCTCCGCCACTTGCTGTTGATCATAATGTGGTTTATTTGGTTTTGGTCCCGTGCATTTGGGGAAATCCAGGTGGATGTCTTTGTGTGCGAACAGGATATTCCTATAATCATGTTGTTAAAGCCACAAAAGTCATAACATCTCGCCATTCTCATTCATGTTGCCACACCCATGACTGCCCATGGTTCGTTCTCTTCCAACATTTTCAGACCCAACAAATCACATTTATTAAAATAAATATGTACAGATCAAAAATAATTCATCGTAAGGGAATCTGTATTATAAGTAAACGAATCTGGTACAGGTATGTAAACAAATGAATAATTATATTTTGTTTACAAATGCTGGATTCTAGTCACTTTCACATTGTTGCAGTCTAGTATAAATATCTAGTCCATTATTGTGCTGCATAAACTGGGCCCAACACACAGCATTGCTTCATTAATTAAAAACCGCTTTCAGTTGTTTGTGGTTCCATAAATCCATGTGATGCACTTTCCATGGTTCTTGAGATCCACGATGGTTAGAAGAATTATAACAACTTAGTGCCCACGTGGATGATAACAATAATTGTGTTAATCATAAAATCGGATTTGTTTAAATGGATTTTTACATTTATGGATATAAACAAAAGAAGAAACTGAGACATCAGTACTTGCACTTCTTTGTTGTTACTAACATCAAAACAAAACAAAAGAAGAAACTGAGACATCAGTACTTGCACTTCTTTGTTGTTACTAACATCAAAACAAAAGAAGAAACTGAGACATCAGTACTTGCACTTCTTTGTTTGTAAATTAAAAGTTGTATTTTTTAAATATTGAAATACTATATTGATGCCAAAACTGAAGTGTAAATATATTATTCCAAGGACTAGAGCACCACTTAGTATTGTCATGAGGTCAGCCTGTGTCTTGCGCCAATCGCTTTTGGACGTGGGCAAAACGCTGCCACCACGCTAATTGATAAGACCCGTGCTTTAATGAAATAGTTTAACGCAGAACTGTGCGATACAAACCTGCCGATATGAACGGAAAAGCCCGGATGATGCATGGGCTTAGACCACAATATAATAGAATACTGGCGTGACTGTCTCTTTCTCCTCCGCCTAACAGCTAAGAGTAGGTGGTAAGCGTGCTTACTATAACAGTACAATTACTTAGTAACTTAGTTGGCTTTGCCGAGAATACCTGATATAACATTAACTGCAAAAGGGTAACTGTATAATAAGTAAAGGTTCTTATCTCTACACCTGAATAAAAAAACTATCCACTAGTCTAACAACGGCATGCTTGCATAGCAAACTCTCATTCATTATGGTCCAAGATGCAGTCATTATTCTGCCACATAAGTCGTTGGCGAAGGCATTCAGACTTCCTAGGACCAGAAGACCTTGGTGTGTCCGGCGTGTTGACCGTATGGTCCACAGTCGGTGTAATTGGATGAGCTACAATGGCTTCTGGGAGTGGAGGCAAAGACGGTAACTCCGTATGGTACACAGTCGGTGTAATATGATGAATTA
Organism: Lamellibrachia columna; assembly: GCA_963662155.1. Classification (NCBI taxonomy): domain Eukaryota; kingdom Metazoa; phylum Annelida; class Polychaeta; order Sabellida; family Siboglinidae; genus Lamellibrachia; species Lamellibrachia columna. The sequence goes on from OY759266.1 coordinate 59,653,758, forward strand.
CAATGGCTTCTGTGAGTGGAGGCAAAGACGGTAACTCCGTATGGCCCACAGTCGATGTAATAGGATGAGCTACAATGGCTTCTGGGAGTGGAGGCAAAGATGGTAACTCCGTGTGGTCCACAGTCGGTGTAATAGGATGAGCTACAATGGCTTCTGTGAGTGGAGACAAAGACGGCAACTCCGTATGGTCCACAGTCGGTGTAATAGGATGAGCTAAAAATGGCTTCTGGGAGTGGAGGCAAAGATGGTAACTCCGTATGGTCCACAGTCGGTGTAATAGGATGAGCTACAATGGCTTCTGTGAGTGGAGGCAAAGACGGTAACTCCGGTTGCTCAGGGGCTGCTGCATCCTGAACGGAGCTGACTGGTCTTGACGACTCCGACTCCTATTTAGATGATGAATCAGAGCGCTCATCTTGGCCACGGACGGGGCCTTCGGGGGGCTGGGCGAGAAGCGCGGGTGTTACTTGGTAGCAATCGGATATTCGAATCGAACATCATAAGTCTTGCTGCGGAACTGCGACTTCGTAAACATTCGACGTTAGCACCACCTCTCACCGTTGAGCAATTCGGTGACAATGTACAATATCACGTGCTCTACACTTGTCCCTGTCACCTTTGGTGACAGGCCGTGCCCGTGCGCTTTTGACTTGGCTCTGTGTACATGATTTTCTGCTTTGCTCGAGTTTGGACTTAGAAGCTGCCTATCCGTGATTGGTAACTGCTCAGCAGTGATTTGGTCTCTCTGTGTCCAGACCTCACGGGCTTCGATATGGGACCACCCTCTGGAGAAAACTGCAAGAGCTCAATACTCAACTGTTTGATGGCATGTTCGGCTACATTGATTTTGTTGACGTTTTTAACTTGCCCAATCTACAGCAGGATGCCATGGTTTGCTAAGGCTGGGTCGTTGGCCAATGTAACAAATCCTAGAGCAGGATCGACGCGGACTGTGATCGAATTGTCGCCCAGTAATCGTATTCAGCACACATGGAGAGAAGGGCGTTGCGAGCGCTGATCGTGTCGCTCACCATCACTAAGTGAAGACAGAGTGTACGAAGACACAGTCTCGCGAAGAACGATGATGTACTGGCGATAACGGCGTGCAATATCTGCAGCGAAGGATGAACCCACTACAGTAGGAGATTGTGTGGATGACAGTGGGTGCAAGTACGTAGGACTGGATTTAACGGTTTGACACTGGTGACACGCAGATGAAACAGCTTCTGAAGCCTTGTCGATGTATAGTGTGAAAAAGTATCTGTTGAAGATACGCTTGAGTTGGGTCCTCGACGGGTGGCAAAACGTGTAGTGCGGTTAAGAGGCCATCGATGACAAGATGGGGACAACAATGCGCTCGCGTGATGGTTGGGGAGGCTGACTATCCCTGCCGAGCAAGACGCCAGCATTGGCTAATGTGACAGTTTTTAGATATCTCTTGACATCGCCCACTTTGGTCATTTTCTTGGAAGGACGTGTCCCTTGAGTCCAGTGAGCATGAATGCGCCTGAGGTTGGGGCATTCGAGCTGAGTGGCGTTCCAGGCAACGCGGCCTGTGAATGGCATTGTGACACAACCATCGATAACATTGCTCATGGAAACTCAGCACAATCGAGTCCTCCATCTCGTCAATGAATTTGCAAACATGACAGCTAGTTTTCTGATACTCATAGGGGTTGCGGCTTCCAAAGTCCGATGGTAAGTTAGCAACACCGTCAATGTGTCTAATGTGAACACGGTAGCGGCTTACGGTTGAAAGGAATGTGGTGACTCTTGAACTGGACGAAACACACCACGCATGAGCTTCTCGTGTGCCTGGACACATGGGCGATTGTCAGGTAGAACCTTTGTAACGTATGAGGACTGTATGATAAATGGAGCAAAGCGTTTTATCGCAGCACCTATGCTCAATGCTTCGACTTCACAAGGTAGCCATGTGATCGGACGCATGCGTAGCTTTGCGTTGAAGAAACCTGCCAGTAACAGCTTGTTGCTTCTGCGAACGTACAATGTCGCTGCAATCCCTATGTTCTTTACAGATCCACATGCGACAATCCATAACACGTCGCTGGGCTGAGGGATTGTAATAGACTTACAGGTACTTAGAGCTAACTGTGCTTTCTTGTGCTCACTAAACAAAAAGACCCTCTCTATCGACGCACTGTCGGCAGCCGCTTGGTCAAGTGGATCAAATAGATCGGCGTAGCCTGGTAGAACACGACTGAGGACCTTGTAGAACACGACTGAGGACCTTGTAGAACACAACTGAGGACCTTGTAGAACACGACTGAGGACCTTGTAGAACACGGCTGAGGACCTTGTAGAACACGGCTGAGGACCTTGTAGAACACGGATGAGGACCTTGTACGCACCCACAAACGAGCGTAGACCATGGATGATGCACTGTAGAGTACCATTGCACCATATCCACCCTAAGATGACGGCAGACCTGGGGCAGATAATAGTTTTTGAGGCTGAGAAACGCAAGTTGTTGTGCCTCAATGCAGCTAGTATTCGACTACAGTGCAAAGAGCCTCACCAGGGGTGTTGCCGCTAATGTAGAGATCGTCAGTGATTTTGGTTACACACCCTTCTTGCATCAGGTCTCCCAGAACTGTGGACATCAACTCTTCTAGGTGTGTCTCTGAACCTGGCACACCCATTACCGATCTGGTGTACACGTGAACCCCATTGAATGCAGTAGCCACACCGCAGTACTTCATTGAGTCATGAGCAAGTGGGATCTGGTAAAATGCTTTTACGAGATCAGTGACAATGATGTAATTCCACTTTGCTATCTGGCGGAGGACACTGTCGACACTTGGCATCAACGATGGCTGAGGCTTGCTGTACTGAGAGACAGCACCAAAGGAAGTGACGAGTCTACTGCCGCCATGAAGTTTCCTTACAAGAAATGACGCGTTGAGGTATTCTACTCTGGCATTGACCTGCTCTTTAGTTTAGCGATGACACCGGCAGACTCACGCTCATCAAATTTGTTTATAAGATCATTTAGAGCACTTCTGTTGTACTGAGGGAGTCTTCCCTTTCGTTGTGGGGACAAAGTGTTGTACTGAGGGAGTCTTCCCTTTCGTTGTAGGGGCAAAGTGTTGTACTGAGGGAGTCTTCCCTTTCGTTGTAGGGGCAAAGTGTTGTACTGAGGGAGTCTTCCCTTTCGTTGTAGGGGCAAAGTGTTGTACTGAGGGAGTCTTCCCTTTCGTTGTCGGGGCAAAGTGTTGTACTGAGGGAGTCTTCCCTTTCGTTGTAGGGGCAAATTGTTGTACTGAGGGAGTCTTCCCTTTCGTTGTAGGGGCAAAGTGTTGTACTGAGGGAGCCTTCCCTTTCGTTGTAGGGGCAAAGTGTTGTACTGAGGGAGTCTTCCCTTTCGTTGTAGGGGCAAAGTGTTGTACTGAGGGATCTTCCCTTTCGTTGTAGGGGCAAAGTGTTGTACTGAGGGATCTTCCCTTTCGTTGTAGGGGCAAAGTGTTGTACTGAGGGATCTTCCCTTTCGTTGTAGGGGCAAAGTGTTGTACTGAGGGAGTCTTCCCTTTCGTTGTAGGGGCAAAGTGTTGTACTGAGGGAGTCTTCCCTTTCGTTGTAGGGGCAAAGTGTTGTACTGAGGGAGTCTTCCCTTTCGTTGTAGGGGCAAAGTGTTGTACTGAGGGAGTCTTCCCTTTCGTTGTAGGGGCAAAGTGTTGTACTGAGGGAGTCTTCCCTTTCGTTGTAGGGGCAAAGTGTTGTACTGAGGGAGTCTTCCCTTTCGTTGTAGGGGCAAAGTGTGGCCCATATTAACGAAGACTTGAGTCGTCCCGCTAGCTCCGTTATACAAGGACGGCTGCGAATTGAATCGTCCCGCTAGCTCCGTTATACAAGGATGGCTGCGAATTGAGTCGTCCCGCTAGCTCCGTTATACAAGGACGGCTGCGAATTGAATGTTGGAACGACTGTCCATCCGAGGTTCGAGAGTCCACATTGTATCGGAGTTGACGTCGTGAGGTGTGTGCAGCTCCAGGTAATCTCCTGGGAAAACAACAGTCTTTCGGGGACTGCGCAGGAGGAAGGCTTTCATACGCCTTACAGAGAGCAAACTGGTTTTGCCACAATCAGTTCCGCAATAGACAATGTCGGCATCGCCGATAATGATTTGCTTCTTGTATGGGCGGACAGCTATATCACTGCGAACAAGGAAAGAATTCCCTACCAAAACATCGACATCGAGTTGCTTGACATCGAGCTGGAATGACAAGTGACCTCTGGTGACGTTGCAGTGTACTTCACCAATAACGTCCAAAGGAGTCAAACCATCAGCCTGACGAGCAATCGGAGATGCTGGTTTGATGTGTAGATTGTACAAACGAGCTGTGGACGCACGTATCATAATAGTCGTAGCACTAGTATCAAGGGTCAGTGCCATAGGATGATGTTGGTAGAAGGTGTACAGCACAGGTGACTGTACTACATTGACTCGGCGTGAGGAGAGAAGACACTGAGTGGTCACTAATGACGTTCTCAGGCTCGTCATCGTCACATAGATCGCCTTCGCCTTCATCACCTACATCGATGGTCACGACGAATCTTGACCAGCCCAAGGCTTTCTTGTCACTGTCAGACAAGTAGCGGCATTCAATCAGGTTGTCACTGTTGGACGTCCGTCCTGCGGTTTTGCATAAAACACACGACTTGTGAGAGAATGTCTGCTGCCCATTAGATGAGACAGATTTGTGGTTGTAGCCGAAGCCACCCCCAATACGTTTGTTTCCTTATTGGTGTGTAGCTAGTCCTGAAGGGAAGCAAGTGCTTGAGAGATCTTTGGCTTTAGTGAAGACAAAGAACGGTTGCGCAGCTCTGCGCCGTATCTTTGCTTGATGGGTAGCGGAAGGCCGGGGTTGATAAGTTGCAACCAGAGATAGACAACAGTGTTCCCAAGCGAGGGCGACACTTCTTCATCGACATCTGTAGCAACTCCCTGGTGGGTGACGCCACAACCCACGGTGAGTAGATTGTCCTAAAAAAGCAGTGAGTCGCTGGAACACATCCTCCGCACGCTCGTCTCGTTCAAGTCGAATGTACGTTAAATCAAGGAAATGCGCTCCTGTTGACTGGCACCCAAAGTGCTGACGAATCTTTTGTCCGATGTCAGCAAGAGATGTTCAGTTTTTCACTATCGAGTTTCGTAAAATAACTTACGAGACGTCTGGTAGGAGTGCTTGATGATTTTCTGCCAGGTAATGAAGTACTGCTACTATTAATGGACTCCTCCTTTGTTAGCAACCACTGTTTTGGTGGTCGGTGAGCAGCAGCCATGGTTTCGTTATGCAGAATAATATGGCACGTTGTTTTGTTACGAGCAAATGTCAGTCTGGTCACTGCTGATCGTAGCCACGCCTTTGGACTGGCATTTTGGCTTTAGCAACAGCTTTTATACTACGCTGCTTGCAACACCCACGATGTGTTGGGGCGAGAATATAAACACACTAGTTATTTGGATAAATAAAGTTAACGGGTAATATATTGAGCCGCCTGTGTATCGGTGACTCTTTTGGACGTGGGTAAAACGCTGCCATCACGCCAATTGATTAGACCCGTGCTTTTATGAAATTTAGGTTAGCATTATATATATATATATTATATATATATATATATATATATATATATATATAATATATATATATATATATATATATATATATATATATATATATATATATATATATATATATATATATATATATATTTATATATATATATATATATATATATATATATATATATATATATATATATATATGTGCTTTTTTTAGGACAATCTACTCACCGTGGGTTGTGACGTCATTAATATATATAAATATATATATATATATATATATATATATATATATATATATATATACATACATACATACATACATACATACATACATATATATATATATATATATATGACATGAAAAACATTGAATTCTACGATAAGCTTAGTTGCTCATGTTTGTATTCTTTTCGATGTTCTTATAGCATGGCCTCTGTGCTTGTGTGCAGCATTCTAATGAAAACATTCTGTTCAAAATGTGAACAACTACGGCAGTATCTTGAGTAGCTAAGTTAAGCAAGTAAGCCCGCCTGGGGCTGTGGGCTTGTCATTTGAAACACTTTCAGAAGAGTGCGATTCAAATGCTTAACAAAATATCAGTTGACATGTCTCATTCACTGATTATTTGTCATGTTTATGCTTTATGCAATGTAGTAGGGTAACACAATGCTTGATAGTTTCTAAATACTAAACAACATTATCTTCCTATGCACTGTGGCATAAGGATAAGATTATCAAAACATGCTTTTTGTGAATATATATGTTGAACTGATTTTTGGCAAAACAAAACCACATTGAAGATGACAATTTTTTTAGTTATCAGAAAAGCATGTTTTTTAAAACAGTGCACCATTATGGGACATTTTAGAGAGTTTTTTGCCAAAGACTATTCGTTCACATATCACTGTCTATAATCAAGTACTCATTTATACAACTGAGGCAATGTGGCATGAATAAAATTGCCCAAGATTCGAAACAGCATCATAAGAATTGGAACTCGGGTTCTCTCGATTGAGAGTCTGGTGTTCTAACCATGTCCCACTGACAGCGGCTGACAAGTAGTAGCTGACAATTTTGCAATCATAATAATTATATGCCTAACTGCATACAGATGTAAGCAAAGCCAACGGCTGAAAACATGCAATGAATATAGTATAATATTACGAAAACATGGTTGAAACAATGAAGATGAAGTCGGCGTCTCGCTGGGTGGGCGGTCGGCTTGGAAGGCATCTGAATGGTTGTTTCGAGATACACGTTGAAGTATACCGGCGACAGCGAGTGGAATGCCGACTGTCGAGTTGAACGGGGCAGACTAGCAGGGCACAGTCAATCAGGACTCCGATAGTAGAATCCGCATCATTCGGGCGTTGTATATGTCGAGGAACGAATGCAAAACGTCCAGGAGTTTCTTTCGACAGATTGTATCGAACGCAAATGATAAGTCGATACCCAGTATTTTGACCACGTACTTGTAACGTTAACTTCACGACGTACCACCGATGTCCCCATACAACATCTGATGTTGACCATACGCGTCGAAATCCCCTAAGGGTTGGCGAAGTCGTTCACCTGGAGCCGCGCCCTACGGCATGCCCACCACTCTTTGTCATTATGTCCGACGGACAAAGTACCACTTCGGCCTACTCTCGCTGTGTGTACATGTTCAACGTGCCCGCCAGTGAATGCAGCCAGACTCCCGACTCCAACGGCGAAGTGGAGGTCGTCAAGAGCTTGGCCGTCGGGCTGCAGGCCCAGGTGAAACAACTCGTCAGTGAGTTGAGAGACTTGCGGGCAGAACAGGCAACGATTAAAGCGACAGGTGGGAATATTTTATTTGATGTAATCTCATTTATAACTTTAAATATACAGATATACATGATGTCATTCTAACAATAGTTGCTACGCCCACGTAGCCTGTCACGTGTTCATAATTCACACTAAGGTCACATGGGCATAACTGGTATGAAGAATGTCGCCACCCGTTGTGGCCTGGATAGAATCGTGAAATCTAGTCACGCGTCCAGTGCGCTGTGTGTTTAGCAACACGTAACACACCACTCAATATATATATATATATATATATATATATATATATATATATATATTGTGTGTTTAGCAACACGTAACACACCACTCAATATATATATATATATATATATATATATATATATATATATATATATATATATATATATATATATATGTATATATATATGTATATATATATATATATATATATATATATATATATATATATATATGTATATATATATATGTATACACACACACAAACACACACACGTTTTAATTATTTGATAGCTTAAACTTTCTTCGTGTAAGAACCATCACCGTGGGCCCCCGGGCCCCTTCAAAATGTCATCCCCGTGGGTCCCCGGGCCACTTCAAAATGTCATCCCCGTGGGCCCCCGGGCTTCTTCAAAATGTCATCGCTGATGGCCCCGGGCCTCTTCAAAATGTCATCGCCGTGGGCCCCCGGGCCCCTTCAAAATGTCATCCCCGTGGGTCCCCGGGCCACTTCAAAATGTCATCCCCGTGGGCCCCCGGGCTTCTTCAAAATGTCATCGCTGATGGCCCCGGGCCTCTTCAAAATGTCATCCCCGTGGGCCCCCGGGCCTCTTCAAAATGTCATCCCCGTGGGCCCCCGGGCGGCCTACAAAATATCAGCCCCATACATACGAGACTGACGGAGATATGAGGGAACAGTCAGACAAACACTGCTTTATATATATAATAGATTGTTTCTGTCACTAGGCATGGCTGGTGGCACTCTTTATAGTGTCAAAGGAGGCGGTACCAACTACCAGTGTCTGCCCCGCGACCCTCAGTGGGGTGCACACACGGACGGCCTCCACTCGCACGCCTACATGCACGGGGTGGAGTACGAAATGCCCCATGGCAACTCTCCATTTCTAAAGGTATACTATTTTATTCGCCTATCAATTATGAAATTGGAGTTAGAGCAGATAAAGTCAAAGAGTAAACAGATGAATTTGGGTGGTTTTATTCCGTTTCTCATCCAATGGCGACGGCTGCTATTCGCTCTACTTCCCCAGTGTAGTAAGGTTTCTCAAAACGTGCTTTTTTCCTCATCATAACTGAATGAATGATACTTTACTAATCTTTACTCATTTTCAGACAAACTTCGCAGGAAATCTCTTCAACAATGACGTGCCATGTGCCGTGTGTCACGTGACGGATCGTCAGGCAAAAGTGATGGTTCCAGCCAGGAAGCAGTGTCCTGTGGGGTGGACACACGAGTACCACGGATACTTGACGACAAGTGCTGATATTTACCACCCGACTACGTTTGAATGCATGGACGAGGCCCCTGAGGTGATCGAGGGGGCGGGACGTGCCACGGACGGAGCCTTGTTCTACACAGTCGAGGGAGATTGTAGTCGCTCCCTCCCTTGTCCCAACTACGTCAACGGGTGGGCGATCACGTGTGTCGTCTGTACCAAGTGAACCCGTCGTCGGTACTAAGTGAACCCATCGTCTGTACTAAGTGAACCCATCGTCTGCACTAAGTGAACCCGTCGTCGGTACTAAGTGAACCCATCGTCTGTACTAAGTGAACCCATCGTCTGCAACAAGTGAACCCGTCGTATGTACTAAGTGAACCCGTCGTCTGCACTAAGTGAACCCATCGTCTGTACTAAGTGAACCCATCGTCTGCACTAAGTGAACCCATCGTCTGTACTAAGTGAACCCATCGTCTGCACTAAGTGAACCCATCGTCTGTACTAAGTGAACCCGTCGTCTGCACTTAGTGAACCCGTCGTCTGTATTAAGTGAACCCATCGTCTGTACTAAGTGAACCCATCGTCTGTACTAAGTGAACCCGTCGTCTGTACTAAGTGAACCCGTCGTCTGTACTACGTGAACACCATCGTCTGTACTAAGTGAACCCGTCGTCTGCACTAAGTGAACCCATCGTCTGTACTAAGTGAACCCATCGTCTGCACTAAGTGAACCCATCGTCTGTATTAAGTGAACCCATCGTCTGTACTAAGTGAACCCATCGTCTGTACTAAGTGAACCCGTCGTCTGCACTTAGTGAACCCATCGTCTGTACTAAGTGAACCCATCGTATGTACTAAGTGAACCCGTCGTATGTACTAAGTGAACCCATCGTCTGTACTAAGTGAACCCCTCGTCTGTACCAAGTGAACCCCTCGTCTGTACTAAGTGAACCCATCGTCTGTACTAAGTGAACCCGTCGTCTATACTAAGTAAACCCGTCGTATGTACTAAGTGAACCCGTCGTTTGCACTAAGTGAACCCATCGTCTGTAGTAAGTGAACCCGTCGTATGTACTAAGTAAACCCATCGTCTGTACTAAGTAAACTCGTCCGCACTAAATGAACCTGTTACCTGTACTAACTGAACTCGTCTGTACTAAGTGAACCCATTATATATATTCAGTGAATCCGGTGTTTATTAGTAAAAAAAAACCAGTAGTAGCACACAATACATTCGATATAATATAAACGTTAAGCACCTAGTAGTCACAAACGTTACATTTTGGTTAAAAGTCATCATTTTGACCAGTTTTCAAAGCCGTTTGCCCTATTGACACAACTGACTTACGCTTTATGCAAATATAGTAAATATATATTTTTATTTTATCGATCGACATGTTCAACACGTTTAAAAAATATATATTTTCAGATAAATGCTTGAAATAAATGAACGTGGCTTTTGAATCTTCTGCAAGTAAACAGCATTCTTGACATGCACCGATGGCATCGTTACTTTGTAAGCCACTGTGTACGTTTTGTTTAATATAACTATCCTAGTTGGAACGATCATTTGCGCCAGGTGTACTCGTCGTTTGTACGTGTTGAACCCACCTTATGTACTAAGTGACCTAGTCACCTCCACTAATGTTGATGGTGACAGTGATAAATAAGCAGTACTGTGTGTCTAATGTTGAGGTTGATTTGGTGATGAACAGATATCCAGGATAACATTATTCTAGAAATTAGACTAACCAGTGTAGCCACTAATGTTAGCAACTCAGAGTGACCCCAGTGGATTGACTGGAGTCTAGTTGGTCATCAAATAAACCTACATGTTGAGGTATACACGAGTTGTAGTCTGCTATGTCACGAGTTGTAGTCTGCTATGTCACTGTATATCTTCAAAGTATCAGGAATCTGAAGCTGTGCATCAATTACAGTAGGCTCTACTTCAACTTGACATTGGAGGGACACAAGACACTGAGTTATCCATTGTGTTCTAGTTGGGAAGACACTCTATTTAGATACAGATTTTCTTTAATGTGTCACTATTGTATATGCCCAAAGTGATGAGTGGGTACAAAAAAGTTAAAAATATATTTATAATTTTTCTGCCAGACCATCATTTATATGGTAAAAACAAAATGGCTGCCACTTTGAACAAATATTGGCAAATTGAGAATGGAGTCGCACCTGGGTCAATGCTATTCTTTATAGAACAAAGATATTGATCATCACAATTCTTGATTGCATTCCATCACAAAACCATCTCCAGTATGGATTCTGTCACAGAACTGGTAGAAGACACTAACAAAAAGTGTTTTTGTTTTTTAATATTTATTTTGTAGCTTCCAACAATTTTTTGTAGCAATCAAATTAATACTGATGTAACTTGATAAAGTCAATAAAAAGACCACGCTAGATCTTAACAGACCAACACTTCTGGCCATATGTTAACAATGAGCTGAACAACTTTAGTAGTTAAAATCATCACATACCTCTAGTTCACTTAACCCTGTCACAAACGCTCACCCTAAAACAAGCAGTTTTCGTAATCTATGTATACACTTATGGGCCTACTGGTGTTTCACGAATATCACCACAAAAAACCTACGCAGAGCTGCCAAGTTTCCAAATTTCTTGAGTTTTTGTCAAGTGAAGCTACTTTATATAACCTTTTTGAATTTTTTGTATAGGTTTTAATTATTTAAACACTTCTGTGTGAAAAGAATGCTATGGAGTTTATAATCCTTTTGCAATGTTTTTTATTTGTGTTAATCCTGGAGACAAGGCTCAATTTGACTGGTTGACAAGAGTGTCCGGTGCACCTGTTGTTGACGAAGCTGCAACATCACTGCTTCGATTAATTGTCGAGGAGACAGTAATGACGTCTGCCAGTTTCAGTAAATCACATTCAACTGTTCCAGTGCAGTAGTGTCGCATTTAAGTTCACTCTCTTCAACAGTGTTATCTGATGACGGGCGTTCTATGTCCTTCACTTCCGCCGGCTCACTGTCCACGTGACCTGGAACATGCTTGGAGGCTGTTTCGTCACCGGAAGCCGGGTTATGCGGGACGACGGTGGCGCCATCAAGTAGCACGATATGTTATGAAGGTTCTAGCTTGTGTTGCATCTTTCAGCAGGTGTACATTAAATCGTTCTTGGACTGTCTGCTTACAGAAGCCTGTTCTTCTGAGCTTCAGCTTGAAGAACAGGCTAGTCCACAGTCGGTGTAACAGGATGAACTTCAATGTCTTCTGGGATTGGAGGCAAATACGGTAACTCCATATGGTCCACAGTCGGTGTAATAGGATGAGCTACAATGGCTTCTGTGAGTGGAGGCAAAGTGGAGGCAAAGATGGTAACACCGTATGTACACCTCTGTGTACATGATTTTCTGCTTTGCTCGAGTTTGGACTTAGAAGCAGCTGCCTATCCGTGATTGGTAACTGCTCAGCAGTGATTTGGTCTCTCTGTGTCCAGACCTCACAGGCTTCGATATGGGACCACCCTCTGGAGAAAGCTGCAAGAGCTCAATACTCTACTGTTTGATGGCATGTTCGGCTACAGGGTTTTTGTTGACGTTTTTAACTTGCCCAATCTACAGCAGGATGCCATGGTTTGCTAAGGCTGGGTCGTTGGCCAGTGTAACAAATCCTAGAGCAGGGTCGACGCGGACTGTGATCGAATTGTCGCCCAGTAATCGTAGTTCAGCACACATGGAGAGAAGGGCGTTGCGAGCGCTGATCGTGTCGCTCACCATCACTAAGTGAAGACAGAGTGTACGAAGACACAGTCTCGCGAACGATGATGTACTGGCGATAACGGCGTGCAATATCTGCAGCGAAGGATGAACCCACTACAGTAGGAGATTGTGTGGATGACTGTGGGTGCAAGTACGTAGGACTGGATTTAACGGCTTGGCACTGGTGACACGCAGATGAAACAGCTTCTGAAGCCTTGTCGATGTATAGTGTGAAAAAGTATCTGTTGAAGATACGCTTGAGTTGGGTCCTCGACGGGTGGCAAAACGTGTAGTGCGGTTAAGAGGCCATCGATGACAAGACGGGGACAACAATGCGCTCGCGTGATGGTTGGGGAGGCTGACTATCCCTGACGAGCAAGACGCCATCACTGGCTAATGTTACAGTTTTTAGATATCTCTTGACATCGCCCACTTTGGGAGGGAAGACAACAGGAGCGAAGGAGAGGGGAGTAGGGGAGACAGGAGGGAAGGAGAAGGGAGTGGGGGAGACAGGAGGGAAGGAGAAGGGAGTGGGGGAGACAGGAGGGAAGGAGAAGGGAGTGGGGGAGACGGGAGGGAAAACAACCGGAGTAAAGGAGAGGGAAGTGGGGGAGACGGGAGGGAAAGCAACCGGAGTGAAGGAGAGGGAAGTGGGAGAGACAAGAGCAAAGGAGTGGGAAGTGGGGGAGACAGGAGCGAAGGAGACAGGAGGGAAGGGGTCAGGACAGAATGTGATGGAGGGGATCGAACGGAAGAGTTATTCTGCAGCAGTGATAGAGGGGGTGAGGAAGAGAGCGAGGGTGTTTGTGGGGGATTCGATAGTTAGGAAGACCGACAGAGTCTTAAACAAGGGAGATGATGTGGTGGTCTGCTTGCCTGGAGCCAAAATAGAGGCGATAACTCAGAGGGTAAAAAACATCGTAGGCTCGGGAAAGGGTGGATCTGTTTTAGTACACGTAGGGACAAATAACGTAGAGAGGGAGGGTACAACTGCCATAGTTAGGAAATATAGGCAGTTGGTCAGAACACTAAAACAGACGCGGGTTGAGCAGGTAATACTGTCAGGGATTTTACCTGTAATGGGCAGGAGGGGTCACAAATATCGAAATTGTCGGGGGATGGCAATTAACATGTTAGTCCAGAAGTTATGTATGGAAGAGGAAGTTGGATTTGTGGATTTATGGGGAAGTTTTGTTGGGAGGGCTGATATGTACATGAAGGATGGGCTTCATTTAAGTGGAAAGGGGGCGGCAGTATTCGCGGACAAACTTTCAGCAGCAGTAGATAGTGACTTGGGTACAATGACAAATATTTTTGGAAGTAAACATTCTTTAAACTAGAAGTGCAGGGGGGTTACCTAGAGGTGTCTCAAGCAGAACAAGAGGCCACTAGCACAGATAAACCAATATCAAATCATCCGAAAAACATCACTGAAAAAGGTTATAGATGCGTATGTTTAAATGCAAGGAGCATAGTAAATAAGAAAAACGAATTAAACATTATGGTAGAAGATATTGACCCTCACATAATTGGTATAACTGAATCATGGGCCAACATAGATATAACAGATGCTGAATTAGGACTGACAGGATATGTAATGTTTAGGAAAGATCGAATAGGAAGAAGGGGCGGGGGAGTTATTTTATATGTTAAAGAATCTATTCAGGCTTATGAAATAAAACTAGAACGGGAAGCAGATTGCGATGAAGCTGTTTGGTGCAAAATTGTTTCAGGAAATTCAAAATTAACTATTGGATTAGTTTACCGAAGTCCAAACATAAACGAAGAGGACAACACAAAAATAAAAAACGCTATAAAGGAAGTTAGTAAAGGGGAATGTATCATAATGGGAGATTTTAACCATGGACACATACAATGGAATTCTCTAGAGAGCACAGGGTTTGAGGACCAACAATTTCTATTTTTAATCCAGGATAGCTTTCTTACTCAGCACGTACTAGAACCAACCAGGGGAGAAAATGTATTAGATATAGTTTTGTCATCACAAAAAGAATTAGTGGACAATGTAAAAATATTTGAACCATTGGGTAATAGTGACCATAATCAAATACATTTTGACATCAATGTAAAATCAGAAAGTAAAAATAAGAAAACGTACAAGAGAAACTTCCACAAAGGTAACTACAAAGATATGAGAAAATACTTAGCAAAGCTAGATTGGAATAACATGCTGATGAATAAGACCGCAATTGAATGTTGGAATATTCTAAAATATGAAATTGAGAGTATCATCGATAAATTTGTTCCCTTCCAAAAACAAGGAAAACGGTGTAGAAAGAAACACTTGTCAAAAGAGGCTATTAGAAAAATAATGCTAAAACAAACTATGTGGAGGGTTTATAGGCGTACCAGAAAGGACGAAGACTATGCAAAATACAAAGAGGCACTTAATGCAGCTACAACTGAAATCAGACAATCTAAAAGAAGCTATGAGCAAAAACTAGCATGTAACATAAAAAATGACAGCAAGAGTTTTTATGCATATGTCAGGAGTAAACAAAACGTACAAGACAAGGTTGGACCTCTAGAAGACAGTGCTGGAAATATAATATCACAGGGGTTTTTAATGGCGGAAGACCTAAATGGTTACTTCAGTTCAGTGTTTACCAAAGAAGATATTAGTTCATTACCAGTTGCTGATGCTAAATTTCAGGGGGCTAAATCTGACTATTTAGGTCCGTTAGTTGTAACTCCAGAATTGGTAGCTAAGAAAATAAAGGCAATGAAGGATAACAAATCACCGGGAGTGGATGGGATTCCTCCAAAATTACTAATGGAAACAGTAGAACAAATCAGTATACCACTTGCAAGAGTATTCAACTTGTCATTAAAAGAGGGAGTTGTTCCGTTTGAATGGAAAGAAGCAAACATCATACCATTATTTAAAAAGGGTTCGAGAAATAAGTCAGCGAATTACAGACCAGTGAGTTTAACGTCAGTGATTTGTAAATTATTAGAAAGGTTAATTAAAGACCATATGGTGGACTTCCTCGTTAAGCATAAATTATTAAATTCATCTCAACATGGATTCCTTAAAGCGAGGTCATGCTTAACAAATATGTTATGTTTTTTGGAAGAAATCACTAAGTGGATAGACGTGGGATCGCCAGTAGATATTATCTACTTAGATTTTCAGAAAGCTTTTGACAAAGTGCCACATCAAAGATTACTACTTAAATTAAAAGCCCATGGTATCGGGGATAGCATAACTGACTGGATAGAACAATGGCTGACTGACAGAAGACAACGAGTTGTAGTAGATGGAGAAGTTTCAAATTGGAAATCGGTTTTGAGTGGGGTACCTCAAGGATCAGTATTAGGACCTATATTATTCTTAATTTATATCAATGACTTGGACGACAGTATAACAAGTAATGTACTGAAATTTGCGGATGACACAAAACTGTTTAGAAAGGTTAATACTGATGGTGATAAACAACATTTACAAAACGATCTAGACAGATTAGTGAAATGGTCTGAGAAATGGCAGATGTTGTTCAATTTTGGGAAATGTAAATGCCTACATACAGGACATAGGAACTTGAATGTAAACTATAGAATGGGAGATACTGTTCTGGGTACTACTGTAAAAGAAAAGGACTTAGGAGTTACAATAAGCGCTGATATGAAAGTTTCAGAGCAGTGTGGTATTGCAGCTTCAAAGGGTAATCAAATTCTTGGATTGATTAGAAGAAACATAACATACAAGGGAAAAAAGTTAATTATACCTCTTTATAAAGCAATAGTTAGACCTCATTTAGAATACTGTATACAAGCATGGAGACCATATCGTAAGAAGGATATAGATACACTTGAACGCATACAAAGGAGAGCAACTAAAATGATTCCAGAACTGAGAGACCTTAGTTATGAAGAACGCCTGAAAGAATGTGGTTTAACAACTCTAGAGACAAGGAGGTTAAGAGGAGATCAGATTGAAGTTTTTAAGATATTGAATGGGTATGAAAATATTGATAGAAATATGTTTTTCTCACTCAAGAAGGATAGCAGAACTAGAGGACATGAGGTAAAATTAGTAAAGGATCAATGTAGATTGGACATCAGGAAGCACTCGTTCTCACAGAGGACAATAAATGAATGGAACAAATTGTCAACAGATTGTGTAACTGCTAGCAGCGTGAATATGTTTAAAAACAAGGTTGACACATATCTCAGGAGGGCAGGCTATAAGTAGATGAACATTGTTGGACTCTCGATAAGCCAATGGCTTCCTTGTCCACTTGCCATCTGGGCCTTTGGCTTGGATGGCAAATCTTGTTAAATCTTGTTAAATCTTCTTGAAAGGGCGTGTCCCTTGAGTCCAGTGAGCATGAATGCGCCTGAGGTTGGGGCATTCGAGCTGAGTGGCGTTCCAGGCAACGCGGCCTGTGAATGGCATTTTGACAGAACCATCGATAACATCGCTCATGGAAACTCAGCACAATCGAGTCCTCCATCTCGTCAATGAATTTGCAAACATGACAGCTAGTTTTCTGATACTCACAGGGGTTGCGGCTTCCAAAGTCCGATGGTAAGTTAGCAACACCGTCAATGTGTCTAATGTGAACACGGTAGCGGCTTACGGTTGAAAGAAATGTGGTGACTCTTGAACTGGACGAAACACACCACGCACGAGCTTCTCGTGTGCCTGGACACACGGGCGATTGTCAGTTAGAACCTATGTAACGTATGAGGACTGTATGATAAATGGAGCAAAGCGTTTTATCGCAGCACCTATGCTCAATGCTTCGACTTCACAAGGTAGCCATGTGATCGGACGCATGCGTAGCTTTGCGTTGAAGAAACCTGCCAGTAACAGCTTGTTGCTTCTGCGAACGTACAATGTCGCTGCAATCCCTATGTTCTTTACAGATCCACATGCGACAATCCATAACACGTCGCTGGGCTGAGGGATTGTAATATACTTACAGGTACTTAGAGCTAACTGTGCTTTCTTGTGCTCACTAAACAAAAAGACCCTCTCTATCGACGCTCTGTCGGCAACCTTTTGGTCAAGTGGATCAAATAGATCGGCGTAGCCTTGTAGAACACGACTGAGGACCTTGTAGAACACGACTGAGGATCTTGTAGAACACGACTGAGGACCTTGTAGAACACGACTGAGGACCTTGTAGAACACGGCTGAGGACCTTGTAGAACACGGCTGAGGACCTTGTACGCACCCACAAACGAGCGTAGACCATGGATGATGCACTGTAGAGTACCATTGCACCATATCCACCCTAAGATGACGGCAGACCTGGGGCAGATAATAATTTTTGAGGCTGAGAAACGCAGGTTGTTGTGCTTCAGTGCAGCTAGTATTCGACAGTAGTTAGCAGAGGTTTTTGGGTCCCCCTTATCGGGCCATCAAAAGATCAAAGTAAAACGACCCTAATATCGCCCACCGCTAATGAGTGCGCGCAGCCAATCAGAAAGCAGCACTAGACCTTGGAGCGCCCCCTGGCGGCGGCGGCGGCTCAGCGTGGCGCGCATGCGCGTGCCGCGCCCCTAGCGACCGGAGGAGGAACGAACAGTGACCTAGTTACGTGTATGTGCCGAAGGGTCGTTGACCCAGTAAGGAGACGAACGCAATCGTACGGTGCACACGTATTTTATTAAATACAACAAAGCGGCAGCAGCAGTACAAACGAGGCGATCGTATGCGATTGGATACAACGAGCCGGGTATGATGAAGATGATGATGATGATGAAGTCGAGGCGACTTGCGAATGGTGACCATCGCGCCAGAGGTCGCGAACTTACGGGTGTCTCCACCGCGCCAGAGGTTCGAGGGCGAGCTTACGGGTGGAGCGACCACCGCGCCAGAGGCTCAGTATGACACGTTATAGTACGGTATACCCTTTTGTAGCAGCCTGATCCAATCGAACACGCGACAATCGTTAGCGACCAGATCGGTGTGGAAAGCGTTGACGAAAGTTCTCATAGGAGCGCCGTTACAACGAAGCATGATATAAGTGACGCAATATTGTCCGCAAACGTTAGACAGAGGACTCTGGAGTCTCGTGCTGTTATGAGTCCACTCGGAACAGTGTTTGTTCAAGAAGGTGCGGAACGCCGCGTGACGAGGCGGCAGACCGTACGAACAGAAGTATTCGCCGCGCCCGTCGGAGGACAGGTACAGCGCTATCCAGTGTTCGCCCGGTTCGTCGGCGTCGTCGGTGTTGCACACGAAGGCGATCGGCAGAGCGTCAATTGTTGCAGGCAGTCCATCTCGGGGTACGACGCCACCAAAGACGGATGCGGTCTTCGGATCCATCGCCAGTAGACGGGCGATCTGCAGGGTGTCCATCTCAGTAGTCGTAGATGACGTTGCGGTTCTTGTCGATTTCCAGCACGGACTCGAATTCGGCGTAGGCGACGACGTTCACGGTGGTCTGAAGCGCTGCACGGAAATGAAATTCTAAGCGCAGGTTGCCCTTTTGTACCATATTAAAGCAGGGACCGTCGCACTGGTCGGGGGTCAGGTCGAAACAGAAGTAGG
Organism: Lamellibrachia columna; assembly: GCA_963662155.1. Taxonomy (NCBI): domain Eukaryota; kingdom Metazoa; phylum Annelida; class Polychaeta; order Sabellida; family Siboglinidae; genus Lamellibrachia; species Lamellibrachia columna. The sequence continues at coordinate 59,672,883 of OY759266.1, forward strand.
TGTAGCCGTCTCGGTACTCTTCGCGTGTCAGACAGTTCCCCTCGTCCTGCCACACCTTGCCGGTCGAGGTGAACATGCTCGCGTAGCTCCTGGCGAAGAGGTTGTCTGCGAAGTTGGGCTGGAAGGGTTTGGCGGGTATCTGACGACCGTCGACGTACACGGCGACGAAGCTGATGTCGTTGTTCTTGGCGTGAAACGGGTTTGTGGCGTACGTGCCGTTGTAGGCGTCGTTGTCGATGCAGCACAGTACGAGGCGTTTCGGCAGGGAGCCGAGGAACAGGTTCTCGTGCGTGTGCGACAGAGCACCCGTGGGAATGGAGTACACCTTGGTTTCGACGGGTCGTAACGCATACTTGACCGTGGTCCGAGCGAGAGCCGAGATGTGAGCCTTCTGCACGGCCGGAGCGATGGTGGCCTTCTTGACGAACAAGGACGCGTTGACGACGGTTATCGAGTACTCGTTCGCTCCAGCAGCCATCAGCGCAAACTCGGGCTTACTGCGCACCAGGCGTAACTTGACGTCGACGCCGTTGATCAGGAATTTATCCTGCAGAAACATATCCACGTGGAGACGACCCATCATGTCGACCACGCGACTGTTGGATATGTACTCTCGACGAGTCACGAATCCGGGGTTAGGATCGGGTCCGGCGGCTAGCTCGGTGGTGTGCATGCGACTGGCCTTGTCCTTGTACCACAGCTGATTCGTCATCTGCGTCGACTTGGCGTCGGATCCGTAACTCAACAGCGTCTCTATGAAGGCTCGATACGGGTACGCGTTGAAGGACGAAGAGGTCACTTGCGTGTTGTTCAGGGAGAGGTCGACATTGCTGAACAGCGCATGCAACCAGTTGTTCACCGGTCCCACGGGTTCGCCCGCGTCGATAGGGTTACCGTTGGCTCGCGTCACCTTCACCTGCAAGTGTAGCATCGTGTTGGCGAGATCCATGTAATCGTCTCCCGATCCGGGGATGAAGAATTCTATCGGTCCTCCAGAGTCCAGAGAGGCCGTGGGTTGATGTTCCACCACGTGACTCTCGACGATGCAGGTCTGAGTGGGGGGTACGGTAAAGAGATCCAGCTCGGTCTTGACTCCCTCGCACGACTGTCTATGCACGAACGCCATCTTTGTCGTCGGCGTCGAATATGTCGGCAGCGCGTTTCGGGGACGTCCTTTTCTTGCGGCGGCGCTTGACTGCAGTGAATGTCGCCTTTGCGGCCGTTCGTTTTATACGTTTACCAGGAGGGGCTCGAATACTGCCGATGGCGTCGGTGACGCGTCTTTTGGCAGCCGTTTTTATGTTCTGACCCGATAAGACGTCGCCGGCTATGCGAACGCCGGTCTTCAACGCTCCCCTGCCCAACGCCACGGCACCTCTCTTGATGAGCGGCATGGCGCTGCGCAACAGACTGCCGAACAGACTGCCCAGTCCGTGACCTCGCTGGTATTGCGCACCGGCGAAGTAGGGCAGCGCACCGCCAGCCTGGCGCGCGTAATAATCGTTGTAATTCATCAGAACAGTCCGGGCTTGCGTCGACGAAAATGAAGCGTCACCGTCACTCTACCGTATTCGAATGGCACGCGTCGACCCATGTCGTTCCTTATATCCACCTCTATCGAGTCGAAGTTCGAACGCAACAGCGGTACGTAGTGCACGTTGGTGAAACGAGCGGACACCGTGTCGCCGTTACGTCCGCTGATCGGAACGGCGCGCAACAGAGGTGCGAGAGTGTCGCCCACATTACGCGGCTCCACGACGTCCGTGTAGATGTAGAGGGTGTCGAACCCCTGCGTCAGGTTCACCACATCGTCGGCCTCGATGTGGAAGGGGTACGACGAGTCGGGATGGCGGGTGTCGATGGGGAGGATGGGAGACGACACACCCGACTCCGCCGGGCTGGCTACGGGTCCGCGGAATCCCAACAAGGTCGCCACCGCGCTGTGGTACGGTATGGTGAACGTGGTGTTCGCCGTCATGTGTAACGTCATTTTCTGAGTGACGGTACTATAACTGAGCTGAGCCTGTGTCTCATACGTCCGCATATTGGACAGTCCCTTGTTGACGTGATACAGCAACGTAAACGGATCGTCGTAATACCCACACGGCAACTTCGAACGTATGGACGAGTCCGTAGCATCGATCGTGTTGAGGAAGAACCAGACGTCGGTATCCGTGACGTTGTACCAGGTGTGCGGATACTGGACCTCGGCCAACCCACACTCCCACTCGCCGGTAAGATCGATGCGTTGGGGCAAGGCCGTGACGTAATGGGTCAAGGTGTTGTCGGGGTGCATCTTCATGGAAGCGTTGCTAGGCAGCGTCATGTAGAAATCAGTCGCCATTGCGTCTCAACGTGGGATTGGGCAGTAGGTAACCCAACGAACTACTCAACAGAGCCGTCCACAGATTAGAATCGCCGCGACCTGTCGTCAGGTTGTAAATGCTGATCAGAATGACCGTGTACAGGACGACGACCTGACACAGAAACACGATCTCCTCTTTGGGACACGCGGTACCGAAAATATGCCAGGGAGTGCTGTCTGGCTCGTTCGGTGCAGCGTCAGTACAATCCTCCGTCTCCTCCTCGTCTATGGTGGTGAGGCAGGTCGGTGGTGATGGTGATGGTGTCGCGTCGTGTGTCATTCCTCGAATGCAGTGTCGTCGTGTACGCGGCTAGGCTTTATAGTTGACGAGTCCCTTGGCATCGATCCAGCTGTTGAAGTAGGAGCCATGGCCGAACCATTTCACCAAAGCTTCCTTACGTTTACCAACCGTACGGCGTTTCAGTACCGCTTCAACACGGTACACTTTATCAAAGGGCACCGTCACCTTCTGCAGCTCCAGTTCGTAGAAGGAACCCTCCAGCACGTCGCCGAGATCGTCCCGCAAAAGATACACGGGTGGGTCGGAGGGGTGAACCTCGTGTACCGCGAACACCTCTTCGCTCCAGTTCGTCTCGTAGCCCTTTTCGAACGTGCGTTTGTACTTGCTGACACGCACGCGATCCGACACGTGCAACTTGGGCACGCCCTTACCGTCGTGACCGTACAGACGTTGCCACACCTCTTCTTGGTTCTGTGCATTCACCTGTGACGGAGCCATACCGATCATGCGGTGGCGGGCATTGTTATACGATCGCATCAAGTCCGGAAGGACGTCGACGTACCGCCACGTCTGGTGTTTCGTGAAGTAGCGCCACATGCGCGTCTTCAACGTTCGGTTGAACCGTTCCACGACGGCTGCCTTCGTCTCCGCGTTGTGCGTGGAGAAGTGATGGATGTCGTAAGCCCGCAATATAGACTGAACGGATTTGTTCCGAAATTCTCTGCCGTCATCTGTCTGCAACGTCTGTGGCCACGAACCGTCGACGAACGTGGATTGCAGCGCTTTTACCAACGACGCCGCGGACTTGTTCTTCATGGGAACACACCAGGCCACTTTCGAGAAGACGTCGATCACCGTGAGGAGAAAGGTCATACCGTCGTTGACGCGTTTGACCTTCGACATGTCCACGAGATCGGCCTGCCACTGCTGATGCATACCACCCACGATGACTTGTCGTCTCTTGAAATGACGTCTCGCTGGTTTGTGTAAGGTGTAGGTGTCCTGTGCCGACAACCATGCCTTGACGGTCTTCTGTGGCAGACGCGTGACGCGTCGCAAGCCAGCGACGCCACCATAACTGCCTACCTTCGTGGGATCGAAGTAGACCTCGCTCATGGAGCGTTCTTCTCCCCTCTGAGCCATCAAAAGAGGTGGAGGGTCGATGTGTTGACGGGGGCGGTGACGTTGACTTCGGATTCCCACTGCTGACGAATGACGAGGAGCACGCCGACGTGTATTAGGACGCATACTATGGCACCCACAATGACAGCGGTGGAACAACAACGAGCTAGCGGAGTAACCATAGTCGGAATAACAGCTGTTGTAGAAGAATGTCGGCTGCAACGTCTCCCAGCACGGTAAGTCCTTCGAACAATAGCGCAGCGACGATGGATCGGTACGTGTCCTGTGGATCGATGAGCATTACTGCTACGGATACGCGTCGTACCGCCTTATACGTTGTTCCGTCCAGCCAATGACGACGAAGCCTTGCGTGATGAGTGGGGAGGGTGGGTGGGTGTACGAGGAATGGTCCAGTCGTCGAGCGTGGGGGGTTCGAATAACGCCTGTTGCATAAAACTTTGGAGTATACCGTGAGCCATCATGTAGAGTCCACTGATAAATATAGCACCGACGATGGCCTGGTAAACGGCGTCCTGTGGATCGGGCGACATGACGAACACTGTGCTACGGACACGCATCGTACCATCCTATAGGTCGTCCCAACCAGCCAATGACGTCAAAGCCTTGCGTCTTTCGGGGGGTGGGGTGGGCATGGAATGTTCCATTCGACGGCTCTTACGGCCGAGGGGTGTCCAACTTAGCGATCTTCGTGCACGACCTGATGCAGCACGCGGAGGAGTACTGGACCGACGAGAGGGAGTGACCGTCGGCTCCGGACGTATGTAGGCTCTTCTGGCGACGTTACCGACCAACGTCATGGGTAGGTTGATGGCACGGAGTTGTCGTGCGAATGGCAGCCAACCCGTCGGAGCGGTCTGTCTCTTACGCAACAGATCATTAACGAGATCCACCACGTTACTTCCGACAACCGGCACGCCCTCGTGTATCAGTTCGCCGCGAGCGGTCCACGTGATATCTCTCTTGAGATGCTCCATCAAACGGCTGGCTTTGGCCTGCATGGTCTTGGGAACGGTGGCCAAGACGGTGGCCTCCAGTCCGCTAATAGGAGCTGGTGCTGTACCCGTCGACCCCGACTCCGACGCCACCTCCGACTCGTTCACCGTGACCACACGTAGCGGTTCCTTGATGCGTTTATCGGCCAAGACGTTGTAACGCTGCAACACCTGATTATACAGGGTCACCTTGGTCCAGTCGTCTAGGTCCGTTCTATCCAGGATGGTCTTCATCTCGTCATCGAGGGCTTGCACCTTCTTGCCTAAGGTGTCGGTCGCGGGTGGGGGTGACCGAAGCGTGTCCAACAGTCGCGGGTCCACCAAGGCCATCTTGCGTGCGTGGTCCATGTATCTACCTTTTGTTCAGCACCTCTCGGAGCAAGGGTAGCAAGACCGAACTGGCCAACGGTGCTAGGAAGGCCGATAGGAAGCCGCCGCTCTGTCCCTCACCAATCTGTGGTTGCAGCAGTAGACGTCTTCTCCTGGCAGCTGGCGTTCGTCTATTAGCCAACGCGCGTAACCTCGTCCTGTATTTATTCAATCGTTGCCTCTGTAAAGGGGACAATGGAATGTTTTTTGTTAGTATGTTGTATGCACACTCGGCTAGTGCACACAGCAGATCGGAGTCGGCGTTGGCGATGATAGCCTTTTTAATTTTGTTGCTCTTGACTCTGGCCAGAGCCTGTATGCACACGATGTGTCTCTTCACCCTGGCGGACATGATGCGAATGAAGAGACTATCCACACACTCGGTCGTTTTATACCTTCGGCAGGTACACGTACTGAACACCGTCGTCTGGAAAGATGGCCGTGCGCAGACGCATGTCCTCGGGCGTGTCCTGTTTGAGATCGACCAATAGATAACCGTACGGTACCGCCGTGGCGTCTTTAAACGCCTCTTGCACGAACTTGCCGCGTCCCGGATACATCTGCCGCGCCAAGGTCGACATCTGCGATGCGTCACGTGGATTCTTGAACACCACCATGTACTGCGAATTCAGACTGATGGTGCGACTCTCTTTGTTTTTAGGGAACAGGTTCTGTACGAGATACAGCACGGACGTGTTCCTGTGGTGACTTTTTTTAGTGAACAGGGCCGTGACCCGTTCGTCCGTTTCTGCCATGAGATCGTCTATGACGATGAGGTTCCTCGTTGTCGGATCGAACATGGCCGCCGTCGGTAACCCTTCCTCGAATCGCACGTGACCCAATTCCGTCGTTGCGTAAGCCTCTTGCCATTCTCCGTAACACCACGTGATCTGCTGGGGCGGTGGATCGATCATCGCAGCGGCGTGACGCAACATACGCGTCACGAAAGTACTCTTGCCGCACCCCGTCGGTCCGGCGACGATGCACGTGAAGGGGTGTTTCCATCGCGCATCCATGAATGCGTGTGCAACGAATGCAGCGTGCATCGCCTTTTCTACTATACGTCCACCGGACCCGTGGTCACCCCGTCCTCGTGCACCACGCGTTTGGCGTAAAAGAAGGTGAGTGCATCCCGATTCTGCACGTACGTCATGACGGTGGAGTTATGCACCCGGAAACCCCGGTTCGAACCGCCTCCGCTCCGACGGTTGGTGAGCACCTCCAGGAACGCGTCCTTGTCTATGGTGTTGTGCCGTTTGCTGAGACCTTTGGTGCTGTACTTGTCGGTGGCGCCGAAACAGTAGTACGTCTTGCTACACAACCCCACGAACCCCGCACCGGACCACTCGACCTTGAACAGACCCGGCGTCCTCTTGTCGAATGCTCTGCGCGCCTTGCAGCACGCCTCGTCGCCGACCCACGGTCTATTGGCGAGACGACAGCGCACGTAGTCGTTCCGATGGTCGTCGCAACATTCGGACGGCAGCCATTCCGACCGATGGCGGAAATAATGGGCTCGCAGTGTCGGGGTCACGAGGTCGTCGACGGACTCGGCGGCCAAGGCTAAATAGGCACTATCCGTATCCATCTCGCAGTACTCGAACAGAGGGCGCTCCACGTACCTGACGATGAAATCGTAATAGAACTGCAACATGCGCAACTTGGCGTACTGCAGAACGAAGAATCCCACGTGTACGGGTAGGGTGTACTTGATGGTCTTCTTGTTCAGTTCTATCTCGTACGCGTCGTCGACGACCATGTCGAGTTGACGGAATCGTTTATCGTTGACGAGGAGCGATGCCGCCTTCTCCGTGCAGTAGCTGACGTCACGATGTCGGTCGACGTTGGTGATGGTCTTTCCGTAGCCCGAGTTCCCCAGCAACTTCATGGTGTCCGCGATGATGGTCCTGTCTCGGTGAACGTCGCCCTCGCGTCGGGCCTTGGACACTGCATCGCCGAACCGCCGGAAACACGGAACGGGATCGTATTCGACGACCTGGTACACGTGCAGCACCTCGAGACCGTGGTCCAGATACCATCGCAGCAGTGGCGTTGCGAGCAGTATCTTGTCGCCGCAATAACTACCCACGAGCATGCGCCGCGGAGTCTTCATTATGTCGTGCTCTTCGGCGTATCGGCGCATGAACGGACCGAGATCCTCCCGTTGCATACCGATGTTCTTGAACACGGGCTGCATCTCGGCAAAGTGCGCGCGCAACGCTTCCGGTACGCGTACGTCGCACTCGATCATGCCGAACACGGTTCCGGCACGCACTCCGTTCAGGATCTGTTGTGACGTCATCGTCCATTGCACGTGTCGACGTCGGGGAAATGCTGCATCCACACACTTGCGTACGGCCGGTGTTCGTCTCATCTCCTTCCACTCGCATTCCCACAACTCGACGACCGTGACAAAGTGTCGTAGGTAGGCGGTGGTCTTTCGGGTCTCGGCGAGCAGTTGCGCCATGGGTTTCCCGTTGACGGCGTTCACCTCCTCTCGGTTGCACGAGCAACCGTGAAAGAAGCAACCTTGGAACTGATAAGCCGTCTTCGTCTCGCTGCACCATCCGTCCACCCGATGTTTGCCTATGCGCTTCTCTCGTCCGTTGATCTGATGCCGTATGGACCGTCCCGTGCGTTCGGATTCCCACGTCAACCATTCTCCGGCCATCTGTCCGTACAGCTGCGCCGATTCGGGGCGGAAGTCCTTCTCCGCTCGTCGTCGCGTGTACCATCCCATAGGCATGTCCTGCATGAGCGACCACAGGTACAGTGCGTTCGCATCGTATCCGACGATCGCTCGACAGGGACGAGCCGCCTCTCCGTACTCGTTCCGACGTAGCGTGGTGACCCCTGTCGCGTGATAGCGATGAAAGATGATCGAAGGCCCGCCTACAATGTTCGCTTTGACCAGGTCGTGCAGGTCTTTGTTCTTCTCGTTGAAGATGGTAAAGTAGGTCTTCTCTGGCAGGTCGTTGAACAGGTACAGCAGGGTCAGACCGGGTACGCTGATACCTTGCTTGAACATGTCTATTCCCCGTTGTCGATAGAACGCGAACTGTCTGTCGATGGCCTGTAGAAAGGGAACCACGTCCCTGTTGTTGTACCAGACGAGAAAGTCGCGCAACGTCGTCATGCCATTGACGCGCCAGGCCTCCTGACAACTGGCGTAATCCTCGTCTGAAATCCCTTCGTTCTTCAGTCGACTGAAGAAGGCCTCTTTCGGTGGAAGTGTGGTGTCGTCGAGTCTCTCCAGTCTGTCCATGTACTCGTACGGGAAATGACCTTTCGTCACCTCGCATCCGTACGCTTTCAGATACTTGTCGTAGCTGAACCCGGGGGCTATGTAGTTGATCATGTCTACGAATTTCAGCTGATCCGTCGAAAGACACATGAAAGTGTTGTTGCGTTTGATTACGAACATTGACCCGATGCCGTCGGTCTCGACTTTCCTGTTGCCCTCCTGCTCCCTCTCGTCCGCGGCCTCGTCCTGTTCCACGTCGGTCTTTGAAGTCGTCAGGAAGTACGGTATGAGGAACTGTTTGATGGCATTGAGATCATACTTCCCCGAATTGAACCCGACGACGGGTAACTGACGCATCCATCCATACATTTGTCCCATCAGCGTTTTGTACGGATTGGTTGCCGCTCGCCCTTTCTTCTCGCCGGCCTCCCGTGCAGCTGCGTCCCGTGCAGCCTCCTCCCGTGCGTCCCATTTCGTCATCTCTTCTGCGAGTTGTTCCAGCACATGATCGTACGAGTCTTTGATCTTGTCGTACGCGGCCTCACTCATCGCTTGTAGGACAGTCATCATGGTGCTCACCAACTTGTTGACGTCTCCGTCCGTGACGATGCATGTCACCTGTTCGTGTCCGGGTACGTTGGATGCCACGCTGACGCTCAACGGGACGTGACGTGCAACCCAGTGAACCTGGGCACTGTCCACCGGAAGGTGTTCGGTGTCGAACCAACACTCGAAGTCGAAGGTGGCTCGGTACGGATAGTACTGCAACGCTTCGGCCACTCGGATGTTCTCGTCTGCCAGACGTTCGAACACCGATGGAGTCGAATGGTACACGCCACCAGGATAGACTCGGCGCACACCCCCCGTACACGTGCTCTCGTGGTTGCGTAGATGCCATGCGTCTTTCCACAACGAGTCACCGCACTTCCGACATCTGTACGAGTGACAGTACATGCGTCTATCCTGGATGTAGGAAAAATGCGTCCCGTGCAGATTGAGGTAGAGTGTGTCCGGGTACTTACATACCGAGCGACGAACGAGTTCTGCGGTCGCCTTTCCACCATCCTCCTCCTCTGCCTCATCTCCATCCGGTTTTACGAGACTGTACACGCACACGTTTGTTTCGAACGTGGTCTCGACACGATAGAGGTCGTCCATCGTGACCCCGGCAAATGCTGCCATGGGTACGCCGTCTTGGGCGTACGTCGCGTACAGCGTCTCCACAGCCGGTTCCAATCGACGCCGTTCACATCCGCGATGCAGGGCCAGACATCGAAAGAGACACAGGTTGTCATTGTACCTTTTGGTATACTGGGGCTCCGTGTCCAATGCGATGACGGCTTTGTTCCTCTTGATGTACATGGGAAGGTCGGTCATTCCTACACATCCTATCGGGTGATCGATGATGCGATTGACGAAAAATGTGACATTGGTCACGAGTTCGCACACCCACGCCGAATCCGGTCTTTGATTGATGGCCCATTGCAAGACGTCGGTTTCGCGGATGCGTTCGAGGAACTTATCAAAGTCCTTGCTGTTGGTGATGAGACTGGGCTCGTCCAGGTAGCGTCCACAGCAGTTGCACGAGGGATGGTAGTACTTGTATTGACCCGTGTTCTTGTTCCTCAGAACGAACCCGTAACTGAGGTTAATCTTGAACGCGTTGGTCTGTTCCTGGAACACGTTCCTCAACGACGGCTCTAGAACGGTCGTGTCCAGCGTCGTTACTCTGTAATCGTACCTGCACTGAAGAGGACCTCTCGTTACACGTGTCCGTATGGTCGACCAGTGCGCTCGTACGACATCTAACAGTTCCGACGACAGGTTGTCGGCGAAGGGGAGTCGGGCAGGTGGGTCTATAGGGTCGGCATCGGTAACGAGTGGATGGTTGGGTGTGGTGTCTTCCCTGATTGATATCTTAGGCGATGGTGGCGTCGTGTCGTCGTCGTCGTCGGCGGTACACGCATTTCGTACGTGTCTGGTCAGGGTACGGCGTCTATTGAACGTCATTCCACATTTCGCACATGTGTACACTGTGGTCTGTTTTCTATTACTGCTACTGCTACTGCTACGGCTACGGTTACTGCTAAGACGACATACGGACCTCACATGGTCTTGCAGATCGTCCCATATGTCGAACGTTGCATCACATTTACAGGAATACTTAGTTCGCTTTGCCTGTTCGCTAGGTGGCACCTCCCGTGGCACATCTAGTGGTGGCGCCACCGAATACGTATGTTCGATCACTGCCGGTGTCGCATGACTCACTAGGTGGCGTTTGAGCGCTGCATAGGTGTCGAGCACCTGTCCGCAGTGACGACATTGGTGTCTTTTCATGCTGCTCTGCTCTGCTCTACGTGTCTACAACTGAGAGAGTGCGGTTCTTAGTACAGCTATATAGTACGTGTGGTGGTGGTGGTGGTGGTGGTGGTGGTGGTGGTGGTGGTGGTGGTGGTGGTGGTGGTGGTGGTGGTGGTGGTGATGGTGGAGGTTATTGGTGAAGGGTGTATCACCTATGGTGGTATTGGCAACTGTGTGTCCCACTATCCATGGCTACGGGTTATATTTCAACTCATGACAACACCACTAACAACACGTTTCGTTCATTGTAAGACGTTTTATTGCGTATATAAAGACATAGCGATATACATAATATACATATACATATACACGGTTAGACCTATATAATTACTATGATGATGATGATGTTGATTACTTGTGGGTTTGTGGGAATGCTACATCCTCGCCAGTGACCCCTAGCTTACGGTCGGTTATCGACACGCCAGTGGCTAGTACAATGATTATTAACTTGTGGGTTTTTACACCGCGACAGAGGTTCCGTACAATGATGTAATATATATAGGTTGGTATGTATATTTATATATATATATATGTATTACTATATGTCTTGCAAATACAATATGTGCGCGAATACATACATACAATACAGGCGAGAGAGAGAGCGAGAGAGAGACACTACCTACTATTATCCCGTTGCAAACGGTGCTTATTGAAATGCGGAGGTTTCAAGCATGAAATCAACAATTCCCTGTATTAAATTATGTATTGTGCGTCTTCTCTCATCCCTTGCTAGCACGGGTGCTTCCTCCACCTCTTCCTCCCTCTCCTCCTACATAACAAGAAATGCGTCTACTGTATTCGTATACTGATATAATGTTTTCTATTATCTTTACTAATTTCAATAATGTGGTCAGCAATGTCGCTCATTAATTCATGTAATGGACGTCTCATCTCGTCCCTTGCTGGCACCTCGTCCTCCCTCTCCTGCTCCTACATAACACAATAGATCTACTGTTCATCGTTTGTTGATATCATATATTCAAGTATCATCACCACTAATTGTCGGCATGCACGTCTACGCAGTTCCATCGGTGACACAGGTACGTCATCCTACATAACAAATTAAAGGATACCAATATATCACTCCATATTACGTCATACACCAACTACTTCTAACTAGGTTATGTTTACTACTGCTACTACTAATAATAATACTCTGTTGACGACGTCATATACGCGGAGAACATTACTGCAGATAGCTCCCGAATGCTGGCTGGGAGGACGGGTGCCTCGTCGTCATACTCTTCACTCTACATAACACCAATGTTAATATTACTAATAATACAATTATTACGTTTACTACTAATTACCACCTATTTAAACACCAACAACAACAACAACAACAACACCTTCTACCTAAGCGGTCGCGTTATTGCCCGCGGTTGACGGATGGCACATCGCACGTATTGCATTGTGTGCTCTTGATATTCGGCGGAGAGTACCGTGCCGGCCAGTGCCCGACACACGTCGACCGTCACCTCTTCCACCGTGGCAGGGGCGGTTCTCCGCCACAGTTTAGTAATAAGACGTGCGAGGTGCAGTTGCATTTTGTGGAAACACACCTTGCCCGTCTTGTCCGCGTCTTCTTCTTCGTCGTCGGTGGCGTCGTCCTCTTCGTGGGCATGCGCCGTCGACGTCGACGGCTGCGGCTCCGGCTCCGGCTTTGTGTGTGTGATGGTATGTTGATCGGGGATGTCCACCTGTTCACCGTCGCGGGTCAATACGACGGTTTTATCCGGGAAGACATAGAGGGTCGTCAGGGATGCGTCGTCGTCGTCGTCGTCGTCGGCGTCGTCGTCGTCGTCCTGCTTGCGCTGGACGAGTGGTGGCGACGCGGGACTAAATTGGAAGTCCGCATCGTCGACTTTCGCGGGCTCGGGGGATGAGGCAATCGCATCCTCATCCTCACTGTAGTAATGGGGAGGGGTGTTTATAATGCACTCGTCTATAATGCACACGTCTTCCTCGGACTCAGACTCCGATTCGATGGTCCACGGTGGTAGCAACCCCTCTTGGTTGTCCGGATACGATTCGGGATTGGTCAGGGGTGATGGTGGGTAGAACGAGGTTGTCATCGAGGATGTCTTCAGCCTCTTCGCCGCTCGTGTCACCCCATCCTCGCTGTCGTTGTACAGTGCCGCCAGGTCGCGTTTATACGCGTTCTGGAGTTGCTCCAGTCCCATCTATTGAACAGAACGCATAGGTTACATTACGTGGGTTATATTATTCCGCGTCGCCCTGCATATCGTTATTGTCGTATGTTTCGTACATACTCTTTCTAACCAATTCGGTCACTCGGTTACGCCATTTCATGGTCCCGCACGTTGCGATGACATCTATAGATAGCCACCGCAAGACGTGCATGACCATGCTGGTCGATGGCACGTAACGATCCTTATCATCGTTTAGATTCATTATGCGTTCAACCTCGTCACTGGCATATCGCACACTGGCGGCCTCTAGCGCCTTATAGAATATGTTTTCATTGGTCATGGCTTCGGATCTATCACGTAACCTATCTAGACCGCTAACAGTAGCCTCCATATCAGCGCTACTGCTAATGCTATAATGTGACGCCGACGACGCACTGTTCTCCCCCTGGTCGTCATCTGATATTACAATCAGTGGTGGCGGCGAACCGCTGTCCACCGAGGAGGAGAACAGTATTTCCGTGCTGTTAGCCTGTAACCATTGCATTACCTTAGCGCGTCCATCTCCGTCGATGATGTCATCGCCGCTTCCGGTTGCCACTGCAGTGGCTGCCGCAGCGACGATCGAGCCAGCCTGTCAACGGAATGGTTCACACTGTGACTACTTCCATGTTGGCCACCGTGTAATTTACGTACGGTCCTGCCATACGTTTACGAATGGTCACCATGACTCGGGCCCCCCGCAGCATGTCCAGTGCTGCATACCGCTCGGCATCTGACGTCATGTTTATGTAATCGTTCCCCGTGTATCCTAGCAACTGGACAGCCTTGTCGTTAAATATGGTTCCCCACACTTCGCTGCCGATGGCGTCTTGTAGGAGGACACGCATGGCGAACCGATACACTACACCCCGCTGCCATCGATGAATGGGACACACATACCCATTGTTTTCGGGAATGACCCGTTTGTTGCACTGCTGACATGATGGATAAACGATATATTTCTCTTGAACGGCGACTTGTACTATGGTTAACGGTCGTCTTATTATATAGGTACCGTTACCTACCTGCTTCTCGAGTTGGCTCAGAGTGGTCATCATCTCGGCGTCCTGGTCGCTGGTTGTCTTGGTGACTGTGGTGGCGGCCATTTCTATGTCTCTGCTGGTGCTGTTCGTGAAGGGTTTCGAAGTCGTCTGTGAAGCGGAGAGTGGTTGTATGACTCGATCACTCCGAGTCGGGCTTATATAGTCCTCTCCCCGACTGTGGCGCGCTTTCTTATCGTCGCCCCTTGGTCGAGCGCGTGACGCCGATGCTGATGCTGCATGTCTGGTATCTGCGTCCGACCCTTGGTCGATCGCGCGATGCGGCCGCTGGATGTCTGCCATCTGGCTGTACTCTGGAGTCTGATGTAATCGTATGGCCTCGCGTACTAGCATGGTTATATGACCTAGCATGTTCTGACCGGCTTGACCACTGTATGTCAGTGCACCCCAGTATCCTTCCCGACTCTTGACCCATTCCTGCAACTGGGAATGCCCAGTGTCCAACAGTCGTTTACGTAGGGTTGGATCGCGATATTTAACGGTCACTAACCCATACATTAATGCATATCGTTGTCTCGTCCATTCTGAGCGTAACATTTCCTTTTCTCGTATGTACTTGCTGAGCTGTTTCGCCTGTAGACCCGTGCGCGTGGCCAGCATCCTTTGCGCCGTCTGCATGTCGTCATGATGCATGCACTTCCGCCATTGATACGCGCTTTCGACACTGGTGAATTCTCTATTACAGGCGTGTATCCTGCAGGCGTAGAAATTGGACAGGAACTGTTTACCTCCTTTAAACCGTATAGGTTGGTTCATGGTGACTTTATGACGTTAACATGTACAGTTACTGTCTTAACTACGCGGTGTTCTAGCACTGTAGAGTACGTAACCCCCTGCTTTTTCCTTGCGTGATGGATGCCAGGTGTTGGTAAGCTGACAGTTGCCGGCCGCTTATCTCTTTTCTGCCGGCCTCTTATCTGTTTTCTGATTAGTGTGGTATTGTTCCGAGGCTGACGCAGGTTCTAGCATGCTCTATATAAGACGTCTGGGTTCGTCGTGTCGTCATAACAACCGCCATTGCCGTCGACACCGTTAGTAGCACACACACGCATAATGTCTGTATTCGGCTTGCGCGATTGCATGGAGTTCGTCGTCGTCGCGGAACTCCTGCAGGCGGTACCTCTATTGCAGGGTATTGTGTGAGTATTTCTTTTATTTATTTATTTATTTATTTCTATTTTGTTACTTTCATAGCTCTCCATAGCTCATACCTGTTTTAACTTATGCCTTTGCATATTTTGACTCTTATTGTGTCCTTTACTTATTACAGCGTTCCATGTTTCAACTGGGCCTGCGTGCTCATCGAGTTGATGGAGGACGCCCCCCTACGCCGGAGCTGCCAGGCGACCGTCCTGTTTCGGGAGGCGCTCTACGATGCCGGTCTCCTGTCGGCCTTCGGTGTTCATGCCAGTCGTTGGCGCCACGTCATGAGTGACATTGCGTTTATGTACGGCGATGGATTTCGCACCTCGACCGCCTCCCCAGAGTCGTGGGATGACGACTTGACCGCCATCACCGCCGCCGTCACCGACACTCACGCTGCCGACGAGGACTTCGACGATGCCGGAGAGTGGGACGACGACGACATAGCCGCCATAGACACCGCCACCGACGCCCACGAGGTCGAGGTGATGGCCTTCCGGGATCATATGTCCAAATGGGAGCGGGTGATGCATGAGTTGGTCCTCATCCACGCCCCATCGACCGCATCCGTTTTCCGTCACGTTCACCTCGGCCCCGTCCATCTCCCATCACTCTTCCGGCGTCGTCGATCTGTATCGCTACGAATTGCGTTGGCGCGCAAGTTGACCGCTCGAGCCGTCCGGAGGTCGTTGCTGACGGCATTCAACACCGTTCCACAATGCCCTTGACTTTATTATAACTACTACTACTACTACTACTACTACTACTACTACTACTACTAGCTTTTATATTTGTACTTGTTCTTTTTTCGTTTTATTAAATTTGCATCACCTTATATTCCCGTCTTGTATTGCGTTCTTGCTCCAACTGCGTGTTGGCACATTATATTATATTATATTTTATGTCCATTTTCGTCCTGCTACATTTTATTTAACGAACGGTCCGATTTCCCTCGTCCAGCGGTTATATTGTAGCCATGCATGTCGACTATTTATTCACTTTTACACATTCGTCTTATCTTTATCGGTTTTAATTTTATCACGTATTTTGTCCACTACATATAACAGGCTATAACATGCAGCGGTCCCACATCAATGTCGTCACTGCAACTTAGTTGCTGTTTATCGCTTATTAGCTCAGCTAACTTGCTACATTGTACAGATTAGCGTCCTTTGATCTCGCGCTATGGCTCACAGCTGGATAAACGCTTCGGCTTACAGTTAACTCCAGTCGTTCGGACGTCCAGTTGTCATTAGCTAACCACTCGGACTGGTCACTCCGTCGAGGTCACGGTCACGTGTTGTCGTGGGTGGGTGGGTGGGTGGGTGGGTGGTGGTGGGTGGGTGATATTACGTGTATTTTCTTTGTTCCTATGTCCATCATAGATGACCACCGGTCACTGTTCGTTCCTCCTCCGGTCGCTAGGGGCGCGGCACGCGCATGCGCGCCACGCTGAGCCGCCGCCGCCGCCGCCAGGGGGCGCTCCAAGGTCTAGTGCTGCTTTCTGATTGGCTGCGCGCACTCATTAGCGGTGGGCGATATTAGGGTCGTTATTTTGATCTTTTGATGGCCCGATAAGGGGGACCCAAAAACCTCTGCTAACTACTTTCGACTACAGTGCAGAAAGCCTCACCAGGGGTGTTGCCGCTAATGTAGAGATCGTCAGCGATTTTGGTTACACACCCTTCTTGTATCAGGTCTCCCAGAACTGTGGACATCAACTCTTCTAGGTGTGTCTCTGAACCAGGCACAACCATTACCGATCTGGTGTACACGCGAACCCCATTGAATGCAGTAGCCACACCGCAGTACTTCATTGAGTCATGAGCAAGTGGGATCTGGTAAAATGCTTTTATAAGATCAGTGACAATGATGTAGTTCCACTTTGTTATCTGGCGGAGGACACTGTCGACACTTGGCATCAACGATGGCTGAGGCTTGCTGTACTGAGAGACAGCATCAAAGGAAGTGACGAGTCTACTGCCGCCATGAGGTTTTCTTACAAGAAATGACGGGATGAGGTATTCTACCCTGACATTGACCTGCTCTTTAGTTTAGCGATGACACCGGCAGACTCACGCTCATCAAATTTGTCTTGAAGCTCATTTAGAGTACTTCTGGTGCACTGAGGGGGTCTTCCCTTTCGTTGTGGGGGCAAAGTGGGACCCATATTAGCAAAGACTTGAATCTTCCCGCTAGCTCCGTTACACAAGGATGGCTGCTAATCGAACACGTCATCGAAGTATCTGTTTAGTGCATGGACATCTCCTTACTCAAACATGAGTCGGGGTCAATGGAAACCCCAGTGGCGTACAATGTCGCACTGTTGTTGTTCGAGCTGAGTGATGTACAAGTTGAACGGAAGTCAGGATCCACAGTAGCAGTGACAGAGGCAATCTGACGTGTATGGCAGATGTGCTCGCCACTGCTAACCATAGGGACTCCGGTATCATTAAGGACACGCAGAGCTCCATCGACGGAGAGGATCTCTTGGGGAGAAGACCATGCTCGCTCAAGCTTACTCCACATGTTGGAACGACTGTCCATCCGCGGTTCGAGAGCCCACATTGTATCGGAGTTGCCGTCGTGAGGTGTATGTAGCTCCAGGTAATCTCCTGGGAAAACAACAGTCTTTCGGGGACTGCGCAGGGGGAAGGCTTTCATACGCCTTACAGAGAGAAAACTGGTTTTGCCACCCTCAGTTCCGTAATGGACAATGTCGGCATCGCCGATAATGATTTGCTTCTTGCATGAGCGGACAGCTATATCATTGCGAACAAGGAAAGAATTCCCTACCAAAACATCGACATCAAGTTGTTTGACAACCAATGCATCGAGCTGGAACGGCAAGTGACCTCTGGTGACGTTGCAGTGCACTTCACCAATAGCATCCAAAGGAGTCAAACCATCAGCCTGACGAGCAGTCTGGGATGCTGGTTTGATGGGTTGATGGGTAGATGGTACAAACAAACTGTGGATACACGTGGCATGTTGGTCGTAGCACCAGTATCAAGGGTCAGTACCATAGGATGATGTTGGTAGAAGGTGTACAGCACAGGTGACTGTACTACATTGACTCGGCGTGAGGAGAGACGACACCGAGTGGTCACTAATTACGTTTTCAGGATCGTCATCGTCATATAGATCGACCTCGCCTTCGTCACATGCATCGTTGATCACGAGTCTTGACCAGCCCAAGGTTTTCTTGTCACTGTGAGGTAAGTAGCGGCATTCAATCAGGTTGTGACTGTTGGACGTCCGTCCTGCAGTTTTGCACAAGACACACGACTTGTGAGAGAATGTCCGCCGCCCATTAGATGAGACAGATTTGCGGTTGTAGCCGAAGCCACCCCCAATACGCGTAGCCCGAGTGTCCTCATTGGTGCGTAGCTCGTCCTGAAGGGAAGCCAGTGCTTGAGAGATATCTGGCTTTAGTGAAGCCAAAGAACGGTTGCGCAGCTCTGCGCCGTATCTTTGCTTCACGAGTAGCGGAAGGCCCGGGTTGATAAGTTGCAACCAGACATAGACAACAGCGAGGGCGACACTTCTTCATCATCGACATCTGTATCAACTCCCTGGTGGGTGACGTCACAACCCACGGTGAGTAGATTGTACTAAACAAAAGCAGTGAGCCGCTGGAACAGATCCTCCGCACGCTCGTCTGGTTCAAGTCGAATGTTATATATAAGATAAGATAAGAGATAAGATACGATTAAGATAAGATAAGTTTTATTACCAAGTAGCAAGTACAAGGAATTTGTAGTATTGTGGCGTTAGCACAAACATACACTCATGCACCCAATAACACATGGACTAAACATTACATATCACCAATCGTAATACTGAAAACAGTTGAAACAAACGAGAGTTATATAATAGATTTTTAAAAAAAACCCGACATTGCAACTACCTGCCAGAGACATTTATGATGGCTCCGTTTAAAAATCTCAGCGCTTGAGGATAGAAAATATTGTTGAATCTCGTCGTTTTAGTTTTTATGCAACGGTAGCACTTATCGGAGGGAAGAAGTTCAAAGAGATGGTTGGCTGGATGATATTCGTCTTGTACATTACGCTTGGATTTACGCAAACTGCGAGATAGATAAAGAGACCTGATGGACGGCATATTTAACCCGATTAGTTTAGAAGCGTTCTTGACGACTGATTCAATTTGATTAATTTCATCTTGGCTGGCGCGACCAAACCAGACAGTAATAGAAAATGACAAGACACTTTCAATAACTGCGCGGTAGAAACGTGTTAATATTGCTTGAGATAAGCCGAATCGTTTGAGGTGTATAAGGAAGTACATGTGTTTTTGTACTTTTTTAATGATGTCAATCGAGTTGTTACACCAGGAGAGATCTTTTGAAATAGTCGAACCCAAATAGTTTACAGAGTCGGCTTGTAAGACTTCAGCACCGTCAATGAAAGGGGGTGGATGGGTGTTTTCTTTTTGCGAAAATCAATGATCATTTCCTTCGTTTTGGATATGTTTAGTACCAGGTTGTTGTTCTTACACCAGCCAGCCAGTCTTTGAACTTCCTCTCTATACACAGACTCGTTAGCATTGTTGACACAGCCAATTACAGTGGTGTCATTCGAGAACTTAACCATGCGAACAGATTGGTTACCAGATACACAGTCGTTTGTAAAGAGAGTGAAAAGGAAAGGAGAAAGCATGCAGCCTTGTGGGGCACCAGTGTTAAGAATAACAGGTTTGGAGAGAGAGTTGTTGACCTTGACAGATTGAGGCCTGTGAAGAAGCAGGATGCACATTCAGAGATACAACTTTTATCTAACAACTTCACAGGAATTATGGTGTTAAAGGCCGAGCTAAAGTCTACGAAAAGAATCCTCGCATAAGTATTCGGTTGTTCCAGGTGATTCATAACATAATGTAAACCTAAGGCAACTGCATCGCCCGCAGATCTGTTAGTTTGATAAGCAAACTGGTGATGATCCAACTGACCGACCGTGGATGATTTCAGATAACGGAGCATGATATGTTCAAAAACTTTCATTGCAACTGAGGTAAGTGCCACTGGACGGTAATCGTTCATGGTAGAGACTTTAGCCTTCTTAGGAATAGGTATAATCACTGAAGTTTTAAAACACGTTGGAACTATGCACTGTCGTAAAGATGAATTGTAGACGTCAGCGAATACTGGAGCAAACTGATCGGCGCAATTCTTGAATGTATATGATGAGATGTTGTCAGGACCCGAAGCCCGGTAAGCGTCCTTGAAGATGGTGTAGCAGTAGTCCAGAGTTTTATTGTTACGAGTGTTGTTTGTATCGGGGTAGAACTTTCTTCAGATTAGTGTGATTGAAGTCACCCAGGATGATGATGACACTATCAGGGTAAGTTGTTTCTGCTGCCAACACGCGGGTAGTCAACTGGTTAATTGCACTGGTTGCGTTCGCGTCGGGCGGAATGTAAACACCCATTAAAACAACACTGGAGAATTCCCTCGGCGAGTAGAACGGTTTGTAGTTAACTGTGAGTGATTCAAGTTCAGGAGAACAGGAAGAGGACACAATAGTTGAATCATTGCACCACCGATGGTTGACAAGGAAGCATATTCCACCACCCCTTTCCTTGCCCGACAGTTCGCTTGATCTGTCGGCTCTAAGCAGAGTGTGGCCCGATGGGGTAACGGCAGCTTCAGGTGTCTATGGGTCAAGCCATGTCTCAGTAAAGCACAAAATGGAAGAGTCCTTGAATTCACGTTTGAAAGACAATAGGTGGAACAGTTCGTCTGTTTTGTTCTTGAGCGAGCGCACGTTAGCGAGAACAATAGCAGGAAGTGGTGGTCTAGAGCCGCGCCGACGAAATCTGCACAGTGCCCCGCCTCGTCTGCCCCGTTTGCGAGCGCGATGAAGCGTGGCGTGGTGGATTTCAGAAGTAGGCCGAGTAGAATTGATGACGGGAAAACATTCTCAGAGGCAAAGTTAGGTCGATAATCCTTATGCATTGAATCCAGAATAGTCAGCAAATGTTCACGCTCATACACACGCACGCACGTACGCACGCACGCACGCACACACACAGCTTGTCATTTGAAACACTTTCAGAAGGGTATGATTCAAATGCTTAATAAAATATAACTTGACATGTCCCATTCACATAATTATTTCAGGGGAATAGCACACATGTTTATCAAGTATAATCAAGTACTCATGTATACAACTGAGGCAATGTGGCATGAGTGAAATTGCCCAAGATTCGAAACAGCATCATTAGGATTGGAACTCGGGTTCTCTCGACTGAGAGTCTGGTGTTCTAACCATTATGTCACCGTGCCCCACTGACAGTAGCTGATAAGCAAATAGTACTGTTTTGGTAGTTGAATGGGAATTTCATATTAAAATGTTTATTTTTACAAATTTTATGTTTAAACATTTGGCTATTTTAGTATTGACCTAGAACAGTAATCAATATTATTATTAATTACATGAATGTTTGCAATCATAATAATTATATGCATACTGCATGCATAACTAAGCAAAGCTAAAGGTTGAAAACATTGCAATGAATTCTTTATATTAAGAAAACATGGTTGAAAAAATTACTCTTTAACAAGATTTAACAAGATTGCCATCCCAAACAACAAGTTCCAGATAGCAAAGTGGACAAGGAAGCCATTGGCTTATCGAGAGTCCAAACATTTTCTCATCTATGTGTAGCCCACCCATATCAAATATCTGTCAATTCTATTTTTAAACATATTCACACTACTAGCATTAACACAATCATTTGGCAGTTTGTTCCATTCATTTATCACCCTCTGTGAGAAAGAGTACTTTCTCATGTCCAACCTACACTGCTCCTTAACTAATGCTGCTTTGTGTCCTCTGGTTCTACTGCCTTCTTTAAGTTTGAAGAACATATTCCTATCAACATCCTCATAACCGTTCACTATTTTAAATACTTCTATTTGGTCTCATCTTAGTCTCCTGGTCTCTAGTGTTGTCAAACCACATTGTAATAAGCGACTTTCGTAACTAAGGTCTCTCAATTCTGGAATCATTTTGGTTGCTCTTCGTTGTATTCTTTCTAGCTTGTCTATGTCCTTTTTACGATACGGCCTCCATGCTTGAATACAATATTCCAAATGTGGTCTAACTATTGCTTTGTACAGGGGTATAATTAGCTGCTTCTCCTTATACATGATAGTTCTCCTAATTAGCCCTAGAATTTGATTTCCTTTTGAAGCAGCAATCCCACATTGCTCTGAAACTTTCATGTCATCACTAAATGTTACTCCTAAGTCATTTTCTTGTGTGGTTCTACCTAGTACAGCATCCCCCATTTTATATTCTTCGTCTAAGTTTCCATGTCCTATGCGTATACATTTGCACTTCCCAAAATTTAATAACATTTGCCATTTTTCTGACCATTTAACTAATTTATCTAGATCATCCTGTAAACTTTATTTATCTGTATCATTTGTAACCTTTCTGAATACTTTTGTGTCATCTGCAAATGTTAGTACTTTGCTAGATATGTCATCTTCTAGATCATTTATATATATATTAAAAACAGTATAGGGCCTAATACTGATCCCTGTGGTACCACACTCAAAACCGATTTCCAGTTTGAAATCTCACCGTCTACTATTACTCTCTGTCTTCTGTGTGTAAGCCACTTTTCTATCCAGTTGATTACATCATTACCTATACCATGGGCTTTTAGTTTAAGTACCAATCTTTGGTGTGGCACTTTATCGAAATCTTTCTGAAAATCTAAGTAGACAACATCCACTGGTGACCCGTCATCTACCCACTTTGTAATTTCTTCAAAAAAACACAAATTAAATTAAATTATGTTTTACAAGGAATTCCACCATGTGGTCTCTAATTAATGTTTCGAGTACTTTACATACAACTGATGTTAAACTCGCTGGTCTGTAATTTTCTGGCTTGTTCCTCGATCCCTTCTTAAATAGTGGCGTAATGTTTGCTTCTTTCCATTCTGATGGAACTATTCCTTCTTCTAGGGACAAGTTACACAATTTTGCAAGTGGTGTACTAATTTGCTCAACAATTTCCTTAAGCAGTTTTGGTGGTATCCCATCAACTCCAGGTGATTTATTATCTTTCATCTTCTTAATGTTGTTTGCTATCATTACAGGAGTTACAAATAACTGCCCTAAATGTTCTGATTTATTTCCCTCAAATTTAGTAAATGGAACTGAAAGTGAGCTGATATCTTCTGTGGTAAATACTGAGCTGCTCTTGCATGCGAAGTCACTTAATTAGCCACTTGTATTACTGTGACCACGTGGCGTCGCCTATGACAAATGTTCTACGCTATTAACAGTGAATTTCGAAGGTTGTTCAATAATTCAGTCGTGATGAAGAGTGTTATTAATGAAAATAATGCAATAATTTTATAATGTTATTACGTTTTGTAAGACGTATACATTTCAGTGCCATCCACGTGAAAACAGGAAACATTACTTGCGACAAAAGTCCTAAAATATATATTTTAAAAGACCACGCACGGCAATAATTTCACAATGAATATGTTGGTGTTTCAATATGGTTTATATATCTAACGATTAGTGAGTATTTTGCAATTTGATTGTGCTTACGAAACTACGTGCATTTGTTTTTGTCAAGTTTAACTTACGAAAACTAATCACACGGATCCTGAAAATTATGAAGATTGCGACAGTTTGTTCCCTAGTTATCACTAAATCAATGTATACCCACGTGTCAATATAAAACATTATAAATCCATAGCATGCAGCAATTACACAAGAGCCAGTAAAACTTACCAAGTAGGCGGTGCTTAACATGTAAACATCTATTGCGCATGACGCGAGCCTGTCAACTTCCTTTGGTTGTTACCCACTGTCACCACTCCATTTTGTGCAGACGTTCCCGTGAAGTACCAGTAGCCAATCAGCGTCATTATCGAGATTCTACACTAATTTTGTTTGCCTCATTTAACTTTTAACTCAGTTTGACAGTTGTGTCAATATAATCAAAGCTTAAGGTTAATTCGAATTGCATCGTATACACTGATAAAAGTTCACTCTTATTTTTTTATTATCCAAATGCCCTATATCATCGAAATTAGTTAATTATGTATGCCTCGTTTTTTTTTCGACGTTGACACACAGGAACCAATCACCCAGTGCTGTTGGCGCGATCTCGTTGACTTTGTCCGGGTAGTCATGGTCAGTTGAGATGAAGTCGGCGTCGTCGGCGTCTCGCTGGGTGGGCGGTCGGCTTGGAAGGCATCTGAATGGTTGTTTCGAGATACACGTTGAAGAGTACCGGCGACAGCGTGTGCCCTAGTGGAGTGCCGACTGTCGAGTTGAGTATCTTGACCACGTACTGGTATCGTTGGAACTTCGCGGCAAGCCACCGATGTTCCATCTGCTGTTGACCGTCGGCGTCGAAATCCGCTTTGGTTTGGCGAAAGGAAGTCATTCACCTGGTCGGAGATCCGGTGCAATATGATGAGAGATAACGTTTTTCGTAGAGTCGTCAGAAGCACTATTGGTCTTAGGCTGTTCAGATGGCCTAGATGTTTGCTGGGTTTCTGCAGTGCTATTAGTACCCCTGTGCCTACTTCCAGTGGGAGATGTTTCTCGAAGACTTCGTTGAACATGTCAGCGATGAATCTGGATAGTTCGGCAGGTGCGTACTTCAGAAGCTTGTTAAAACGCTCAACGGCCAATCTTTCCAGTTTCGATTTCCTAACTGCGCCGAATGTTAGGAACATCCTGTCTATATTGAATCGAACGACAAGGATCCTATGTTCACTGTTAGTCTGTCGTCCGTTGTACGATCGAGCGTCCTTCAGCAGTTGCCGGTGGGTCTGTTTACAGAAAGGACACAGCATATCTGGTTGTAGATTGAGACGACTCTACCTGAGGTCTTGTCATTTCGGTGTCCGGTCCATGAGGTTTAGCTGTGTTGCATAGAAACAAGTTCAATGTTCCGCGGAAGTGGACCAGTAATCCACCCGTCATATTTCTACGTCCCCGTCCGTGGCCTCCGATACGTCGTTCACCGTGCTTACGTGTGCTGGCCATCGCGTTCCAATCACCGACGATGAAGGCCATTGTAGACGAAGCGAGACTTGAGTACGTCGTCGAAATATAGTAGGTTAGATATGTATATATAATAATAGTTGATATATCCGCCCCTCGGTTTAACCACCGCATATCCGATCCCGCAGTACAACAATCGGAGATCCGAAACCGCAGTCCAACCACGGGGGAGCTGCTCTCTATGGCATAGCCTCCGATGAGCCGCTTTCTACGGTATGGCCACTGAGGAGCCGCTCTCTACAGTATGGGCACCGGGAGCTGCTTTCTACGGTATTGCCACTGAGGAGCCGCTCTCTACAGTATGGGCATCGGGAGCCGTTTTCTACGGTATGACCAATGGGGAGCCGCTCCCTGCGGCATGACCACAGGGGAGCCGTTCTCGACGATATGACCACATGGGAGCCGTTCTCTACGATATGACCACAGGGGAGCCGTTCTCTATGATATGACCACATGGGAGCCGTTCTCTACGATATGACCACAGGGGAGCCGTTCTCTACGATATGACCACAGATGAGCCAATCTCTACGGTATGACCCTACAACGTTTTTGGATGTCTTAAAACCTTTTCTTCGACAGCATGCCTTCACCCACTGTGTGTATTCGAGGAAGGATGTTTTACATAACGAATGTATCGTACGTGTACGAATAATGCATTTGTGGTTTGCAAGTAGAATTAATTGTCGTGTTAGCAAGTGCTGACAAGAAATCTTAAACGTCTGGATAACTATTCTAATAGCTGTAAGTTATTATTTAAATTGAGCGTGTAAAAATTTGCAAATAAGTATTTTAGTCCGACATAATTATTATGAAATTGTAACACAGATTTAAATAGGGCAGGCATATTGTGATTGGTGTGCAGCAGGGGTCTCAACGTCCCATCTCCCACTTATTTGTTGGGCAACTTCCCACCATTTCTGAGAGTCCACCTCCCATATAACCTGCAGCACAGTACGTACATAGCTTCGTGCTAGACCGCTTGGTCGTTTATCTGATCGCTTATTGTATCGTGGCTTTAAACTTCCTCTTTGTCGTTACGCTTGGATAGCTAAGAATACTGTGTAATT
Source organism: Lamellibrachia columna (assembly GCA_963662155.1). Lineage (NCBI taxonomy): Eukaryota > Metazoa > Annelida > Polychaeta > Sabellida > Siboglinidae > Lamellibrachia > Lamellibrachia columna. Next base: position 59,699,133 of record OY759266.1, read on the forward strand.
ATGTGCAGTGACACACATACACACTTGGTAGTCGAGGTAGACACCACATCATGGCGGCTCTGACTGCTCGCTTCGTCCTCCTCTTAGCTCTCCTACAAATGTCCGACGGACAAAGTACGACTTCGGCCGACTCTCGCTGTGTGTACATGTTCAACGTGCCCGCCAGTGAATGCAGCCAGACTCCCGACTCCAACGGCGAAGTGGAGGTCGTCAAGAGCCTGGCCCTCGGGCTGCAGGCCCAGGTGAAACAACTCGTCAATGAGTTGAGAGACTTGCGGGCAGAACTGGCAACGATTAAAGCGACAGGTAGCAACAATTTCGTTGTATCTAATCTCATCTACAACTTTAAATATAAAACATATATATGATACCATTCTAACCATTAGTGGCGTATTTAGGTGGGACGCATCGGGCCATGGCCCCTTTGGCTTATATATATCCCCCCCCCGTTTTCCGTTGCACTGCTACATGGTAACATGGGTGACTAGGCTTGCCCCCCTCTTGCCCCCGCCGGCACCCCCTTTGTGATATCCTAGATACGCCACTTCTAACCAGTGGCTACGCTCACATAGCTAGTCACGTGTTCATAATCTCCACGAAGGAAGAGTGTCGTTAGGAGTTACCTGTGATGGCCTGGATTGGACCGTGAAATCGAGTCACGTGTCCAGGAGTGCGCTGTGTGTTTACCAACGCGTAAAGCCCGCCATACACACACTGATTCGTCAGTTGGCAACATGTTGGCGACTACTTGTTTAGTTGGCAACCGAAATGTAATCGTTATGTGTATGTTCTCCACCAACAGTTGGCAACACGTTTTGCCAGTCTCCGACTAGTCGCCGGCCAGTCGGTGGACATCTGGCACTGCTAGATATTCACTGAGAGTTGGCGATTGTTTTCGGCCAATCAGAGTCAACCACACAATCACTTGACTGTCCGTCCGGTAATAACGAAGCGTGGATAGTTGATATTGTTTGTCAATGGTTGTTGTGGAATTTCATATCACTTTACAATCGTAGAGTGATCCATTGCGCTTGTCTTTCACACCCTCTAAATCACATATTGTGATTTGAAAATGTAACGAGCGTGTGAAAATGTTTTCATTATATAACCGTGTTATACACTATGGTATATTAATATTATAACACATTTGGTGATTCCCGATATATGTTAATAATTTTGTAATATTTCATTTTCGACCTGAGCACTGTCTGTTTGTGTATTGTACTGGAGAAAGCTTTCGCCGCAAACTAGTGGATCGTGCTACTGTTAGGTACATTTTCTAAGAAATTATGTTACCGTAACACAATAATATATCAAAAACCGATTGATTCGCGAGTTGGCGACTATAATTGACTATTCGGCCCAAGCGTACCAATGCACCGACAGTGTGCAGCTCGTATGTTTTTCTTTCGTTTTATGATATATTATTGTGTAGTAGCAACATTGAACATGCACGATCTCATCTCACAATCTCCTCGCAGGTGGCGCTACCAGTGCGGGACGTAAAGAGCCGACAGGCGGGGTTGTGTACGTGAGATGGGGACGAAAGACTTGCCCAGGGAACGCCACGTTGCTCTACTGGGGTAAGAAACGTGTTTGTGTTTTAATTATTTGATACCTTAATTTTTTTATGTAGGAACCATCGTCATGGCCCCCCGAGCCGCTCACAAAATATCATCTCCGTGTATGCGAATCTGACGGAAATATGACGGAACACACTGCTCTCTCTCTCTCTCTCTCTCTCTCTCTCTCTCTCTCTCTCTCTCTCTCTCTCTCTCTCTCTCTCTCTCTCTCTCTCTCTCTGTCTCTGTCTCTGTCTCTGTCTCTGTCTCTGTCTCTGTCTCTGTCTCTCTGTCTCTCTGTCTCTCTCTCTCTCTCTCTCTCTCTCTCTCTCTCTCTCTCTCTCTCTCTCTCTCTATATATATATATATATATATATATATATATATATATATATATATATATTATATTGTTTCTGTCATTAGGCATGGCTGGCGGCACTCTGTATAGTATCAAAGGAGGTGGTACCAACTACCAGTGTCTGCCCCGGGACCCTCAGTGGGGTGCACACACGGACGGCCTCCACTCGGGCGCCTACATGCACGGGGCGGAATATCAAATGCGCACAGGCAACTCTCCATTTCTAAAGGTATAGTATTTTCCCGCCTATCATTTTAATGTTGGGGTTAGAGCAGACAAGGTCAAAGAGTAAACAAATGATTTTGCAATTTATTATTCTGTTTTTCACCCAACGGTGACGCTTGCTATTCGCTCTCTAATTCCCCGGCGTCTTAAGGTTTCCCAAGTGCTGCGTCTACTCCTCATCATAACTGAATTAGGCCTATACTTTAGTAATCTGTACTCTTTTTCAGACAAATTTCGCAGGAGATCTGCTCCAGAATGACGTGCCATGTGCCGTGTGTCACGTGACGGATCGTCAGGCAAAAGTGATGGTTCCAGCCCGGAAGCAGTGTCCTGATGGGTGGACACACGAGTACCACGGATACTTGACGACAAGTTCTGACACTTACCACCGGACAACGTTTGAATGCATGGACGAGGCCCCTGAGGTGATCGAGGGGGCGGGACGTAACACGGACGGAGCCTTGTTCTACACAGTCGAGGGAGATTGTAGTCATTCCCTCCCTTGTCCCAACTACGTCAACGGGTGGGCGCTCACGTGTGTCGTCTGTACCAAGTGAACCTGTCGTTTGTATTAAGTGAACACATCGCCTGTACTAAGTAAACCCGTCGTCTGTAGTAGGTGAACTGGTCTGTTCTAAGTGAACCCATCATCTGTACTAAGTGAACCTGTCGTTTGAACTGAATGAAACTGTCGTCCGCAGTAAATGAATCCATCGCCTGTACTAAGTGAACTCCTCTTTACTAAGTGAACCCAGCATCTGTACTAGGTGAAAACGTCGTCTGTACTATCTGAACCCATCGTTTGTACTAATTGAACGCGTCTGTACTAAATGAACCTGGCATATGTACTAAGTGAACCCGCCGTCTGTTCTAAGTGAACCCGCCGTCTGTATTAAGTGAAACCGTCGTCTGCACTAAGTTAACATCTGTCATCACTACTAAGTGAACCCGCCTTCTGCTTATAGTACCATCTGTACTATAAGTTAACCCAGTGTATATTAGTCATAAACCAAAAAAAGTGTTTTTTATAATTATTTTTATAGCTTAAAAAAAAGGAAAAATTGCAATAAAATTAATACTGATGTAACTTTTGAATATTTGGATGTTTTCTAAAAGTTGTGTAACGAAGAATAAGTTGAATGTACTGTTCTAAAATTATGGGGGTGGCATAACAACTTCCACATATATTCATTCTTATTCCACATTTGAAAAACGCGTACCTTGGTAGGTTAATATTATAATATATGCTTTGAATCAAGCATAAACACTTGTTGAGGTCTATCTTTGCTCTCATTGGCTAAAGGTTACATAACAGATTCGACTGAATATTAGACCCTCTTCCACCCATATAGCTGAATGAATTGCGTCATTTTATGATTGTTTAGAAGCTAGAGCTACTCACCAGGAAGTCTAACTGAGGCATGATCCCAAATAGGGAAGCTTTTTTCTGTGAAAGTGTCAAATTTTATGTCATGTTGCGGCACAATGTATATGTAAATTATTATTTGTTTCACAGCCAAATCAAAACAATGCCCTGCCCATAATAATAGCTGAAAACCAGTCACATAATTTAATTATAGGTAAATTTTGACACTTGATAAATCATAGACCATGTACACTAGATTTCTACAGCATACAGAACCAATGAAACCTACTTACTCTTTCTTTAAATATATCAACTATTTATTTTCAAATTAATGTTTATATAATTGCTTGATTTTTTACCAAATATGGCGCAACTTTGTCCGAAAAGTGACAATTTGTCATACATAAAGGGATTTTGAGTGAATTCCAATGTGTCAGACTTGTTAAATGTTATTGTTGATGTGACTGCTTTCATGCTTCTAGTTGATAGGGTACATGGCATACTGCTTGATTTGGATACGCCACCATAAAGGGGTGTCACATGACCAGATTCCCGTTGCGGCCACATTTGAAAATTCTGATCTACGCGATGCTTCCAGTGGCTGTGACACAACCAACATACAACTATTCTGTCCAAATTTGTTACACAATATTACAAATGCACTGGGCCACATAACAAATATCACCAATGACTATTATGTTGCAAAATAGCTACCTGCCCCCTCGCAAACTGGTGCCATACCCCCTAATTTTGAGCAAATTTCCATTTTGGCATCCGGTCTGTACCATGCTATTCGTGATCGTTACTGCTGTCTGCCTTTTCCAAGCAAACTATTCACTTTTCCTATCAACATATGCCTTTGGGAATGGTTATATCTTCTGTAAACCACTTCGTAGTTAGGGTTAGCTAGGGAAGGGATTAGCTGGAGATGGGGTTAGCTAGGGATGAGGTTAGCTAGAGATGGGGTTAGCTACGGTTAGGCTTGCATACCTTCAACTCCATGTGTCCGTTCACTTACAAAGAACTGCACACAACATGACATGGGTATTGAGACGTGGTGAATAGACATTTATGAAAATTAACGTTGATTTCCCATGGAAAAATTTGCTTATTTTATGCTTTTAGCTAACCATAAACTCTTTCGGGCAATTTTAGCAGATGAAAAATAAAAAATGGTGTTTATCGACAATTAAATATCTTATTAACCATCAAATAGCTTAACATGTCAGTTGATGCACATCAAACGTTATAGCACAACATTAAAATGTACATTTATTTGAATTTTTTTATATAGTAGATCTAAAGGAGACGGTTACAAAGTTTAAACAATAGCGGCGCTTAGCAAGTAATGCTCTTGTTGACTAGATGGAATTAATAAAATTTATATAATAATATAATATTAACTAGCCTGACGTAGACATTGTTCTAAGTCAAACGCATGCAACATAAGGCAAGTTAGCAGCCGTTTTGATTTATTCGTGTTATTCCATGCTGGAGCATGTAACTGAGCCTATACACGTGCCTTGTGGCGAAAAAATTGCCAAAAATCCTTCCGCCTATTTAAATCATCTAAAAATCCACGGTTACACTTCTAACATGTTCTACCAGCAAACTTGCCAATGTATCTGCTCAAATGCAGTTATGTCAGATGACATGATTTTTTGAAAATTACACATCTAAAATTACTGTGCTCTACATTCATCTGTAACACGCCAGGAAGTCTAACTGAGGCATGATCCCACCAGCGCTGTCGCGATCATGCCATATATGTGGGACGAAATCCCCCAGCAGACCATGCGGCGCCTGGTGTAAAGCATGCGATGCAGATGCGTTGCTTGTATCACAGCCAACGGTGGCCACGCACGTTATTGAAGCGTGACTGCAAAATCGCCTTGCTCGACTTATGGCTGTTGTGCGCTGTAGTCGCTGCTCTTACTACTGATCTAATGTCAGATTTATGCAAATAAAATATCAGTCTTTCCATATCAATACAATTGTTTTTTTTTTTGCAACACAACACTGTTTTCCAACGTTAAAGCAGTGGTAAGTTTCTGTTGACGCCGAGTATATAATATGTGCACCCTATAGTCACACAGAGCTTGGCGACACCAAACGTCTGGCCATATGTTAACAATGAGCTGACCAAGTTCAGTTAAAATCATCACATACCTCCAGTTCATTTAATGCTGTCACAAACGCTCACCCTAAAAACAGGCAGTTTTCGTAATCTATGTAGACACTTATGGGCCTACTGGTGTTTCAGGAATGTCACCACAAAAAACCCACGCAGAGCTGCCAAGTTTCCAAATTTCTTGAGTTTTTGTCAAGTGAAGCTAAGTATAAACTTTATATAACATTTTTGAAATTTTCAGTATTTAAACACTGTAATGGAAAATGACATAATGCGTAATATATTGAAGTGAAATAAAGTCATAAGACCCTAAACTGTTAGTAACTTGACCTACATTAATATTTGACCTATTTACGGATTGTTTATGTAATAAAGTAGGTTGTGACTCTGTATGTTCCCTCGCATATCTGTCTGTTTCACAGATACAGGGCCGACATATTGTCGGTGTGCCCGCGGGATAGTTCGTACGTTACAATATTTTCAACCCCCGCCCCTCGTATTATTAAGTCAGAACAATAGTACAATTGTTAGCAACGCTATGCCTGTTTTCTACGATTGTTGTGAGTTACGTGATCTACGTGAGTTTCGCGAGTTACGTTATCTACGTGAGTTACGTGATCTACGTGAAACGTCCACATACAAGTGCTACGTAAAACCGGCAGTTGTAGATGATTTTTGGGGCTTGAAGTAGTCATTGCCAATGTCCTACCAAGTCATAAACTCTTACATTGGTTGCCTTTCTCTGTCCCGTGCAAGGTCCTACCAAGTCATAAACTCTTACATTGGTTGCCTTTCTCTGTCCCGTGCAATGTCCTACCAAGTCATAAACTCTTACATTGGTTGTCTTTCTCTGTCCCGTGCAATGTCCTACCAAGTCATAAACTCTTACATTGGTTGCCTTTCTCTGTCCCGTGCAATGTCCTACCAAGTCATAAACTCTTACATTGGTTGTCTTTCTCTGTCCCGTGCAATGTCCTACCAAGTCATAAACTCTTACATTGGTTGTCTTTCTCTGTCCCGTGCAATGTCCTACCAAGTCATAAGCTCTTACATTGGTTGTCTTTCTCTGTCCCGTGCAATGTCCTACCAAGTCATAAACTTTTACATTGGTTGCCTTTCTCTGTCCCGTGCAATGTCCTACCAAGTCATAAACTCTTACATTGGTTGCCTTTCTCTGTCCCGTGCAATGTCCTACCAAGTCATAAACTCTTACAGTGGTTGTCTTTCTCTGTCCCGTGCAATGTCCTACCAAGTCATAAACTTTTACATTGGTTGTCTTTCTCTGTCCCGTGCAATGTCCTACCAAGTCATAAGCTCCTACAGTGGTTGTCTTTCTCTGTCCCGTGCAATGTCCTACCAAGTCATAAGCTCTTACAGTGGTTGTCTTTCTCTGTCCCGTGCATTGTCCTACCAAGTCATAAACTCTTACATTGGTTGCCTATCTCTGTCCCGTGCAATGTCCTACCAAGTCATAAACTTTTACATTGGTTGCCTTTCTCTGTCCCGTGCAATGTCCTACCAAGTCATAAACTTTTACATTGGTTGCCTTTCTCTGTCCCGTGCAATGTCCTACCAAGTCATAGACTCGTACATTGGTTGCCTTTCTCTGTCCCGTGCAATGTCCTACCAAGTCATAAACTTTTACAGTGGTTGTCTTTCTCTGTCCCGTGCAATGTCCTACCAAGTCATAAACTCTTACATTGGTTGCCTTTCTCTGTCCCGTGCAATGTCCTACCAAGTCATAAACTTTTACATTGGTTGCCTTTCTCTGTCCCGTGCAATGTCCTACCAAGTCATACACTTTTACAGTGGTTGTCTTTCTCTGTCCCGTGCAATGTCCTACCAAGTCATAAACTTTTACAGTGGTTGTCTTTCTCTGTCCCGTGCAATGTCCTACCAAGTCATAAACTCTTACAGTGGTTGTCTTTCTCTGTCCCGTGCAATGTCCTACCAAGTCATAAGCTCTTACAGTGGTTGCCTTTCTCTGTCCCGTGCAATGTCCTACCAAGTCATAAACTCTTACATTGGTTGCCTTTCTCTGTCCCGTGCAATGCCGGGCAACTCGGATAGTAATATATATTTGTAAAGATAATGTTTTAATAACTTTAGTAATAATTTCATTATTCGTACTTCAACAAACGTATACTCAAAACATTGCAACACGAATACACAAATGGAATGGTTTAGGAGGTTTTCTGATTTGTGGTTATAATCGATGCCTTTTTCGCATTGGTCCATACTAAAGAATTGTCTATCGAAAACAAACATTTTCCAACACACCTCAAACACCACTGTCGCTATATAAAATGAGCTTTATGTATGAAACTGTACATAATAAGTTATTACAAGCGTGTTAATCCTGAAGACAAGGCTCAGTTTGACTGGTTGACAAGAGTGTCCTGTGCACCTGTTGTTGACGGAGCTGCAACATCACTGCTTCGATTAATTGTCGAGGAGACAGTAATGACGTCTGCCAGTTTCAGTAAATCACATTCAACTGTTCCAGTGGCAGTAGTGTCGCATTTAAGTTCACTCTCTTCAACAGTGCTATCTGATGACGGGCGTTCTATGTCCTTCACTTCCGCTGGCTCACCGTCGACGTGACCTGGAACATGCTTGGAGGCTGTTTCGTCACCGGAAGCCGGGTTACGCGGGACGACGGTGGCGCCATCAAGTAGCACGAGAGAAACGGTCTCCAAGCCCATGCGCTCGATGTCTTTCGCGACAGTTTCGTCCACGATTATGTAGGACGTGACTTCCCCGGAACGCGCCACCGTCTGCTCCAACGTCACTTCACGGCCATGCGCATCCTGTGGACACGGGCCAGTGGAAGTGACGTTCAACTCGCTCGATCTCGTGCGCCGTATTTGACCCCCGGCGCTGGGCTTTGCTTGTGCAGTCATCGGCTCCGTCAGCTTCCGGTCAGCGGCGTGTTCGCGTATTTTGTGCATCCGCAACGAACGCGCGTCCTTGCACACGACACTGCACACGGGACACGTGACGGCGGTGGCCGACGTGTGCGCCGCCTGGTGGGTTCGTAGCTGAATGTTCCACGATGACGCGAACGGGCACTGCTCACAGCGGAATGGTTTCTCGCCGGTGTGAGTGCGCATGTGTGACGTCAACTGGTACTTCTTGGCCGCGGAGAACGCACACAGGTGACACGAGAACGGATAGTCACCTGTAACAGACGTAAGTCAACTGCAATAAACGTATAATAGCATCGGGCATTACGTGTATATCAGCATAATCTGTCTTACCAGCCTTTAAACAAATATATCTATTTGTGTGTAATTTGTACACACATAACTTATATTAACAGTTTTAGCTTTTACTGTTTTATATTATTTTGTACAATACTACTTTATAGTATTTTATTTGATGCACAGCACATCGATCCACGAAAAGCTGTATAAATGCATTATTATTATTAATAGTTTTCTCATACTGACACGAGCAAACTGAGTGTGAACAATTATATACTGAAATAAAAATGCGGTTTTGTTCCATGCATTTTGAACCTATTGCGCTGTCTTTGTCGAATGACAAAGTAAAATCAACAGAGGCGTCTATGAGATCATTATATTGAATCAGACATGAGTTCCGTAGACGAGTGCCAAAGAGTGACGTACGTGTGTGCGTGCCAAAGAGTAACGTACGTGTGTGCGTGCGCTCGTGCAGTCGCACCTGGGTCTTGGTGAAGGCCCTGTAGGAGCAGTAGGAGCACGGGACACGTTTCTCCCCCGCGTGCACCCGACGCATATGAGCGGACAGCCCGGCGCCTTTGACGACTTCGGCCCCGCACACCGAGCACGTCGCCTTGAGCCCACACGCCTGACGCACCTTGTGAGCGTCAAACCACTTCTGGTAGACGAACGTCTTACGGCACTCGTCGCACGAGTACAGCCCGTCTCCACCGTGCTCTGTCTGTAACCGACGTACACCGGCACACATTTACACATTGTTATGCATTTAGTGTCATTGCCATAACTCAGTTCTTAAGTAAAGCACAAAGCGCGTGAGAACCTTTTATTTTATATTTAATTTACATTTAAGCGTGATCTTATGCTTTTGGATGTTTTGACGATCACCGGCAACTACCTTATTGATCATGTATCAGAATCTTCTCAGAAGAAGGTCTAATTTGTTCAAATTGAGATGCCTATGTTCATTTATTTGTTTTCATGTAATGGATATACGGGTGACCACGAACAAATCACAAGCTGATTCCGAATTAATCGCGATGAAACCAGTAATTTGTAAGACGCAAAGCTTAAGCTAGCCACAAGACTAACAAGGAGAAACGTTGTTCAACTACCTTGATGTGTTTCTTGAGTTGTTCGAGACTGTGCATGGTCTGGCCGCAGTGGTCGCAGACACGCGGGTGAAGGTTGTGGATGTCCTCGTGTTGACGCAGCTGCTTGTGACAGAAGCATGCCTTGCCGCAGAGCGCGCACACGAACTGCGGCTTGTGCGTGTGCGCGCGTGCCACGTGCTCCGCGAGGGCCCGTACGCTGACGGAGTCGTGACCGCAGTGGACACAACGCAGGACACCGTCCTCGTGCTTGGTGAGGTGGGCCAACATCTTGCCCTTCAGCGCCACGTTCGTCGTCCACTTCTTGCAGTAGTCGCACCGGTACTTGCTACACTCGGTCCCGTTCACGCGCGTCTTCACTATCGTCGTGTGTTTGGCGATCTTCTGGTCGTCTGACGACGCATCGTTTGCACTGTCGTCCAACTTCCGTTGCTTTTTGCATCGCTCTGACTGCCTTGTTCTCCGGTCCGTTCGCGTATCTGTTTGTCCACGCGGAACTACTTTTTCGGAACCATCAACATACTTTTTTCTGAGCGAGTTAGAATTGATATTAGAATTTAGTTTTTTCAAAGCAATCACCTGACAACATTTGTCACCTCCACTTGTAATTTCTGTTTTGATAATGCTCTTACTTTCCTTGATGTGTCTCTGTGAACCTTGCCTGCCACTGTTCACCGCCTTCCTCTTAGTGTTCCCGTTAGCATCGTCCTGACATCGCTGGTCGTCGACACTACTTAGAGCCATCTTACTGGCAGACTCGGTCTGTCCTTGGTCCATCTTCTACGAGTTCTTTTATAAGGGAAACATGTATATACAATTTTTCACTTGGAATATTGTTAGTTACATTGACTGGCGTTCAACGTCATTCTACTGAGAAACAACTGGAATCATGTTGTTTACCTTTGAAGTATTCTTCTGCTGAACTTCCAAACTGATCACGCACCTGTCTGTCTGTAAATGAGACAAGAAATCATTAAACTCATGCTTCCGTGTACTGGGATGACATCTATCACATGCATAAAACAAGACCGACTATATGTACAATATAGTATGTGACGCAGATGTAGATTTATGCAGATCTGCATGTCATTGTCATTCAAGGTTTAACAAGATTGCCATCCACTTTCCCTCTGGGTCTTTGTCTTGGATGGCAGAGGAAGTCATTGACTTATCGATAATCCAACATTGTTTCAGCTATGTGTAACCCGCCCTCCTGAGATATGTGTCAACTTTGTTTATAAACATATTCCCGCAATAACTGCCTTCTGTTGCTGGAACGTTATGATTCACACTGTGAAGCCTTGATGGTGTTGCCTCCTGGCGCTTTCCAGTGACATTACGATGATGGCCGTATGCATTAGGTATTCAATATTTCATTCGTTTTGCTATAAGCCGCAAAATTAATTGTTTCTAAACACTTGTTCTATTGCAACTATTAACTACTGTGCACTGGAAACAGTTGTGATTGGCGGAGGAGTTAGATAAATATCAACAATAAAAGAAAAATGCGGAAAAAGGAGTGTTTGTGTATATGTGTATACAACTGTAAGTACTCAAGACACTTTTCTATTATATTCTCATCTGCGTAACTGATGGACTGTGTTGCAGCAGTGCTGGCCCTCTTGTGTATGGTAAGGTTAGAGCTAACTTAGTAGTGGTAGACTAGCAGTAGTTACTGCATGATTGGACTGGACAAGAATGGCGACTGGAGGTACATCTTCACCAGTACTAGAGACCACGTCAACAAGATCATTAAGAGGAAGCTCGTCTGGAAATAAAACATCTCAAACAATTATAACAGGAAGCAACATAAAATAGACAAGAGAACAGAGATCGAAACAAAAACAGGCTACAGAGAAATGTGTCTGCCCTGGCTGCAGCAATGAAGTAGGGGAGGAATCTGAAGCCATTGAAACTTAGAGGGAAAGACACCCTTGTTATAGGTTCCTTCTATAGAAGCTCAAGTAGCACCACCAAGAAAACTGACAACCTCAACATTCTACTAGATAAAATCACTGAGCAGAAATTGAGAAACTGCTAGATTGTTACTTGGTTCAGTACAAAAGTGAACCCCCTAGAGACAGTTACAAATGAACCCTCACTCCTGGACATTCTAAATATTGGGAAGCACAGCATTTTCAAACGACCAGGGAGATGTGCAAGCCTAATGGGTTATCTTTACATCGAAGTTTAGATATGCAGAAGAACAATATATTCCAAAGAAGGTGATACCGGAAAGGGCCAGAAAATACCCAGTGCAACTGGATGTCAAAACCTGAGCCAAAATAATGAGGCAAAACAGATTGTGGAAGAAATATCTACAAACTAAAGATGCCCAAACTTATACTGAATTTTGCAGACTCCGAAATCAGGTCAGGAAACTGGCAAGAAAGGCAAAGAAGCTATATGAAAAGGGTATCACAAAGCAAATCAAGCAGAATCACAATAAGTTCTGGCAGTATACTCAGGCAAAAATGAAGACAAGAACGGGGATACCTAACTTAATAAAGAACAAAGATGACACTGGTGAAGTCTGACTTGGAAAAAGCGATAGTGTTGGCAGCCTACTTCTCTTCGGTATTTACCAGAGAGCCAGATGGAGACATTCCCGAGGAAACAACCATATGTTTTAACACTATAGAGACTTGCACTATTGACCCATTGATAGTGACAATGAAGATAAACAAGCTGAAGATATACAAATCACCAGGACTGGATGGCCTTCTTCCTTGTGCTCTAAATGAATTGGCAGATACTATCAGCATTCCAGTTTCCACTGTCCATCATATTTAAGACATCACTGACAACAGGCACGCTACCCACATATTGGCAAAATGCTAACATATCTGCAATAGACAAGGGAAACAAACAAGCTCAGAACAACAGACCAGTCAGTCTGACCGGCGTAGTAGGAAAATATTGGAGTCAATAATCACAGACACCATCATTCAACACATGAATAATAACGATCTGCTCAGCAACAAACAAGTTTGTTTTACCAAGGGTAGATCCACAGTTCTACGGCTGCTTAAAGTACTTGACATATGGACCGAGGCAACAGACAATGGAGGATGTATCGACGTAATATACTGTGATTTTATGAAAGAAATAGACAAAGTGACACATCATCGACTTTTAAAGAGATAAACAATTCATATTCAGACTGGCAAGACGTAATAAGTGGAATACCCCAAGGGTCAATGATAGACGTAATAAGTGACATACCCCAAAGGGTCAATGATAGACGTAATAAGTGGAATACCCCAAAGGGTCAATGATAGACGTAATAAGTGGAATACCCCAAGGGTCAATGATAGACGTAATAAGTGAAATACCCCAAGGGTTAATGATAGACGTAATAAGTGAAATACCCCAAGGGTCAATGATAGACGTAATAAGTGAAATACCCCAAGGCTCAATGATAGACGTAATAAGTGAAATACCCCAAGGGTCAATGATAGACGTAATAAGTGGAATACCCCAAGGGTCAATGATAGACGTAATAAGTGGAATACCCCAAGGGTCAATGATAGACGTAATAAGTGGAATACCCCAAGGGTCAATGATAGACGTAATAAGTGGAATACCCCAATGGTCAATGATAGACGTAATAAGTGGAATACCCCAAGGGTCAATGATAGACGTAATAAGTGGAATACCCCAAGGGTCAATGATAGACGTAATAAGTGAAATACCCCAAGGGTCAATGATATACGTAATAAGTTAAATACCCCAAGGGTCAATGATAGACGTAATAAGTGAAATACCCCAAGGGTCAATGATAGACGTAATAAGTTAAATACCCCAAGGGTCAATGGTTGGCCCTCTAATTTTAATCATTTTCATAAATGACTTGCCTAACATAGTAAACAGCTCAGACATATTCCTGTTCACCAACGACATGAACCCTTTCCACTCAATATATACTCACGATGACTGCATAAGACCTAATCCTTGCTGAACATTGGACAGATTTATCTAATTCCCGATTTTAAAGACCTCGACTATAAAGAGCGACTACAGAGACTACAATTACCAACTCTGGCTTTTCGTCGACTCAGAGGAGACGATAGAATTATATAAGATATTATCAGGGAAATACGATGCTTCAGTTTCATCTAGTTTAGTTACGTTGAGAAACAATGATTCTGACACAAGACGACATAACCTAAAATATAAAAAGATGCAGATTAAACTTAAGAAAATATTTATTTGTACACCGATGCACAGACATATGGAACAACCTCCCACAGTCTGTGGTGGAGGCTCAATCTATCCATTTTTAAGGGAAATAAACAAGTTGCGGCGAAGCAAATTAGACTATCAAACTAGACTATCAAATTAGACTATCAAACTAGACTACACTGCCCCGCCCCATCCTGGAAATTGTCAGACGCATGTGCACAATCAGACCTGACAATAACCATAAATAAAATAAAAAACTGGCAGAAGAGGCATCGGTGCCTAAAGCCAGAAGAGGACCTGTAAGAACATGTAAGAACGTGATCGTTGTACCAGCTTTCTCGTTGTATCCAATGTAGTCAAGTTGTAGCAGCATTCTCGTTGTATCCAATGTAGTCAAGTTGTAGCAGCATTCTCGTTGTATCCAATGTAGTCACGTTGTAGCAGCATTCTCGTTGTATCCAATGTAGTCAAGTTGTAGCAGCATTCTCGCTGTATCCAATGTAGTCTCGTTGTAGCAGCATTCTCGTTGTATCCAATGTAGTCAAGTTGTAGCAGCATTCTCGTTGTATCCAATGTAGTCAAGTTGTAGCAGCATTCTCGCTGTATCCAATGTAGTCAAGTTGTAGCAGCATTCTCGTTGTATCCAATGTAGTCACGTTGTAGCAGCATTCTCGTTGTATCCAATGTAGTCAAGTTGTAGCAGCATTCTCGCTGTATCTAATGTAGTCTCGTTGTAGCAGCATTCTCGCTGTATCCAATGTAGTCAAGTTGTAGCAGCATTCTCGTTGTATCCAATGTAGTCAAGTTGTAGCAGCATTCTCGCTGTATCCAATGTAGTCAAGTTGTAGCAGCATTCTCGTTGTATCCAATGTAGTCACGTTGTAGCAGCATTCTCGCTGTATCCAATGTAGTCAAGTTGTAGCAGCATTCTCGTTGTATCCAATGTAGTCAAGTTGTAGCAGCATTCTCGTTGTATCCAATGTAGTCACGTTGTAGCAGCATTCTCGTTGTATCCAATGTAGTCAAGTTGTAGCAGCATTCTCGCTGTATCCAATGTAGTCTCGTTGTAGCAGCATTCTCGCTGTATCCAATGTAGTCAAGTTGTAGCAGCATTCTCGTTGTATCCAATGTAGTCAAGTTGTAGCAGCATTCTCGCTGTATCCAATGTAGTCAAGTTGTAGCAGCATTCTCGTTGTATCCAATGTAGTCACGTTGTAGCAGCATTCTCGCTGTATCCAATGTAGTCAAGTTGTAGCAGCATTCTCGCTGTATCCAATGTAGTCAAGTTGTAGCAGCAGTCTCGTTGTATCCAATGTAGTCACGTTGTAGCAGCATTCTCGTTGTATCCAATGTAGTCAAGTTGTAGCAGCATTCTCGTTGTATCCAATGTAGTCAAGTTGTAGCAGCATTCTCGCTGTATCCAATGTAGTCAAGTTGTAGCAGCATTCTCGCTGTATCCAATGTAGTCAAGTTGTAGCAGCATTCTCGTTGTATCCAATGTAGTCAAGTTGTAGCAGCATTCTCGTTGTATCCAATGTAGTCAAGTTGTAGCAGCATTCTCGCTGTATCCAATGTAGTCAAGTTGTAGCAGCATTCTCGCTGTATCCAATGTAGTCAAGTTGTAGCAGCATTCTCGTTGTATCCAATGTAGTCAAGTTGTAGCAGCATTCTCGCTGTATCCAATGTAGTCAAGTTGTAGCAGCATTCTCGCTGTATCCAATGTAGTCAAGTTGTAGCAGCATTCTCGCTGTATCCAATGTAGTCAAGTTGCAGCAGCATTCTCGTTGTATCCAATGTAGTCAAGTTGTAGCAGCATTCTCGTTGTATCCAATGTAGTCAAGTTGTAACAGCATTCTCGTTGTATCCAATGTAGTCAAGTTGTAGCAGCATTCTCGCTGTATCCAATGTAGTCAAGTTGTAGCAGCATTCTCGCTGTATCCAATGTAGTCAAGTTGTAGCAGCAGTCTCGTTGTATCCAATGTAGTCAAGTTGTAGCAGCATTCTCGTTGTATCCAATGTAGTTAAGTTGTAGCAGCATTCTCGTTGTATCCAATGTAGTCAAGTTGTAGCAGCATTCTCGCTGTATCCAATGTAGTCAAGTTGTAGCAGCATTCTCGCTGTATCCAATGTAGTCAAGTTGTAGCAGCATTCTCGTTGTATCCAGTGTAGTCAAGTTGTAGCAGCATTCTCGTTGTATCCAATGTAGTCTCGTTGTAGCAGCATTCTCGTTGCATCCAATGTAGTCAAGTTGTAGCAGCATTCTCGTTGTATCCAATGTAGTCAAGTTGTAGCAGCATTCTCGTTGTATCCAGTGTAGTCAAGTTGTAGCAGCATTCTCGTTGTATCCAATATAGTCAAGTTGTAGCAGCATTCTCGTTGTATCCAGTGTAGTCAAGTTGTAGCAGCATTCTCGCTGTATCCAATGTAGTCAAGTTGTAGCAGCATTCTCGCTGTATCCAATGTAGTCAAGTTGTAGCAGCATTCTCGTTGTATCCAATGTAGTCAAGTTGTAGCAGCATTCTCGTTGTATCCAATGTAGTCAAGCTGTAGCAGCATTCTCGTTGTATCCAGTGTAGTCAAGTTGTAGCAGCATTCTCGTTGTATCCAATGTAGTCAAGTTGTAGCAGTATTCTCGTTGTATCCAGTGTAGTCAAGTTGTAGCAGCATTCTCGCTGTATCCAATGTAGTCTCGTTGTAGCAGCATTCTCGTTGTATCCAATGTAGTCAAGTTGTAGCAGCATTCTCGTTGTATCTGGTGTGGTCTCCCTATATGTGACACCCCTAGGACTGAACCCCTTATTTGGTTTAAGGTTCACTTCCGGCTTTTGACCTACAATTATATCAACAGCTATTCTCAACCGTTCTTACAATAAACCTCTTCTACTTTAGTAATTGTGACTGGTGAGTACTATTGTATCAGAAAATATAACATGGCGCAGTCGGCATGCGGTTGTAGCTGAGAGAGAGTATACAATAAAAGCTCTACTCTAGAATTGAGAGGCATAGTCTACGTTGCTCGTAATGAAAATCGCTGAAAATGGAGACAAGGTCACGCTCAGTTGTTCGCAAAGAACCACAAGAGGGAGCCACGGGTGGCGACGAAACAGTTTGCAGTGTATCGCCAGACGGCGAGTCCGACACACCTAATTGGTTAGCGACGTTTCTATCGCATCAAGAAGAGCGCGATTTGAAGCGAGAAACATTGGCAAACGAACGTCACGAAACATCGATGCGTTTATTATGCGAAACGTTCGGTAGACGCATACGAGACATTTCACCACATGCTGAACGCAATGAACCAAACGGAGACACAGCCAATGCAAACGACACGACGCCCATTCGACCGATTCCGGGGGGGCGACTCGCCAAAGCTCGACCACCAGAACTGATGCCAGCTGATATTTCACTGCGCGATCTGACTTCATGGAGGAGGGCCTGGGACGATTTCGCCGAATTGGAACAATTGAATCGTTTTACACTGCCTCAACAACGAGCTATGCTACGCACTAGCTTATCTATAGACATGCGTTCGACACTGCATCTGGCAATTGGCATCGACAACGACGATGATGTGTCTGTGTCGGAGATTCTGGACCAGATTCACGAGTACGTTCGAGTAAAGAGGAACGTCACGCTAGACCGCGTGGCTCTTGAGGAGCGCAAACAAGAAGATGGCGAAACCTTCGACCAATTCTACATTGCTTTGCGTGAGATCGCCAACAACGCAGATCTGTGCCAGACTTGCATCGATGATCGACTTACCACGCGAATTATGTCAGGAATTCGAGATCCAGAAACGAGACGGAAGCTACTTGCACACACACCTCCGCCGTCATTGCAGACGACGATCGATCTCTGCAGGAGTGAAGAATCTGCTCGTAAAGACAGCGCGACGCTGGCTAGAGGCGGGAATATCAACACGACAATCGAACACATTCGACAGAAAGCGCGACCACGCAATGTCGGCAGAAAGAACGTCCCCGTAACGCACACCCAGAGCTGTGGTTACTGTGGGAAGTCAACTCACGCGTCGCGAGATGAGTGCCCAGCACGGCACAGTGAATGTGCTAATTGCAAAAGAGTCGGACACTGGGCCAATGCGGACGATAGTTTCATCATCACGGTTCAAGCGACGCCAGACACGGGCACTGAGGCTTCCGTTGCAGGAATAACTTTCCTCAAACAAATGAAACTAGAAACTGGCAACATGTGTCCCCCTCCTGATGACACTATCATAGCAGCAAACGGTACTTCGATTGAATGTATTGGATCTCTGAACATTTACATTCACGTCGCAGGCAAAAGCACTAAAGAGACTGTTCTCATATGCAAACAACAACGTGGATTATTGCTAGCCTGGTATGTTTGTCGCGATCTGGGAATTGTACCACACAACTACCCACTGCCAGTCCGTTCGATTACACACGAAATCGCAGCGGAACCCTCTCTTGTGCCGATAAACAGTCCGCTAGGAGGCACCACTTGCGCTGTCAAGTCATCTCGAACTCGCAAACAACTCATCGAAGAATTTCAAGATGTTTTCGACAACACTGACGAATTGAAGACGATGGTGGGCGAACCGATGAAGATTCATCTTCTAGACAACGCTGAACCTTTCGCGATCTCGACAACACGGACTATTCCTGTTGCATGGCGCGAAGAGGTTAAAGCGAGTCTTGACAACATGACGAGACAATCTATCATCAAACCTTTAGGAGATCATCCTACGAAATGGTGTCATCCGCTCGTAGTAGTGCCAAAATCACGAGGCGGCGTTCGTCTATGCGTAGACCTTACGCAACTCAACAAACATGTGCGACGACCTATTCATCCGATGAAGACGCCGAAAGAAGCCGTTTCGAACATCACGCCAGGGTCGAAATACTTCTCATCACTCGACGCGAAACACGGCTACTGGCAGATCGCACTATCTCCAGAATGCCAAGAACTGACGACGTTCCTGACACCATGGGGACGCTATCAATTCCTACGCAGCCCGATGGGACTATCTTCGACAGGTGACGAATATTGCAGACGCGGTGACATCGCCATCGCCGGTCTGAACAATATTCAAAAAGTCATGGATGACGTCATTGTCTTCGATGAGAACTTTGAACGACATGTTGAACGAGTTCGTACACTATTACAACGATGCAGAGAACACGGCATCGCCCTGAATGCAGACAAGTTCGTGTTCGCAGAAAACGAGCTGAACTATGTGGGATACAAAGTTAACGCAGACGGTGTCACCACAGATCCGGAGAAACTAAAAGCAATCGCAGAGTTCCCGGCGCCCAACTGCTTGACCGAATTGCGGTCATTCATGGGTCTGGTCAACCAACTTGGTGACTTCACGACGGATATCAGCACGACAGCAGATCCACTACGCGAACTACTGAAATCTCGGAACGACTTCAGATGGACAGAAACGCATACTGCAGCGTTTATAGCGACAAAGAAAGCGCTGACATCCGCTCCTTCACTCGCACATTTCGACCCGACGAAATCCACCGCGTTACACACAGATGCTTCACGACGAAAAGGCCTGGGCTACGCACTGTTGCAAAAACATGACGAGAAATGGCGACTAGTACAGTGCGGATCGCGATTCCTCACAGACACCGAGAGTCGTTACGCCATGGTAGAGCTAGAGCTGCTAGCTGCTACATGGGCGATGAAAAAGTGTCGCATTCAACTACTTGGTATGGAACATTTCGAGCTGGTGGTAGATCACAAACCACTCGTCACTATACTCGATCGCCACCGTCTAGACGACGTAGATAACGTTCGCCTTCAACGCCTCAAAGAGAAGACATCACTCTTCACGTTCACAACGAGATGGACAAAGGGCAAAGACCACTGCATCCCCGATGCGCTGTCACGTGCCCCGGTCTCAGACCCGTCTCCAGACGACCAAGAGGCGGAAGAAGAGGTGGAGCGTCACGTCAGCGCTGTCACCAGAAACTCATCGAGATTGGCAGTAAAGGGCGACCAAGAAGATCATCTACGCGACCCGATGATTGAGCGATTACGGACGACCGCATCAACTGATGAAAACTACAAATCACTGATCGACAACGTGGAAAGAGGATTTCCGGCGTCCAGAAGTAGTGCTCACGTCAGCATTGCACCGTTTTTGGAACATTCGAAACGAGTTGTCAGTCGATGACGGCATAGTCCTATATGGACCACGCATCATAGTGCCTAAATCAGAACGACGTGAAGTACTCGAGAGACTTCATGACTCACACCAAGGCGTCGACAGAACGAAACGTCGCGCTCGACAAAGCGTCTACTGGCCGGGAATCAGCAATGACATTGCGACAACAGTCTCCAGTTGCGACAAGTGTCAAGAGCGCCTGCCTTCCCAGCAACGCGAACCGATGAGAGCAGAATCTCCACCATCGAGGGCATTTGAAGACGTATCTGCAGACTTCTTCAACTACAAAGGCCGCGATTACCTCGTATACGTCGATCGCCTATCTGGATGGCCAGCAGTCATTCATTTCCCCAAGGGAACCACAACATCTCGTCACACGATCCACGCATGCGCAAGACTCTTCGTAGATCTCAGCATACCAGTACGCTTCAGGTCTGACGGAGGTCCACAGTTCGCGTCGCGTTAATTCCAGCAGTTCCTGAAACGCTGGGATGTTGTGGCCGCACCGTCTACACCTTATTTCGCGCAATCCAACGGCCACGCCGAATCCGCAGTGAAAGCCGTCAAAAAGCTTATTGCTACAACGACCGTGAGAGGCGACTTGGATGACGAAAACTTTCAGCGAGGACTCTTGGAGTATCGTAACACTCCTCGTGTCGGAGGTCTTTCTCCAGCGCAGATCTTATTCGGACACCCACTACGATCAGCAATGCCTGCACATCGCAAATCCTTCGCGAAAGAATGGCAGCAGACAGCTGATGATTATGACGCACGCTGTAGCCAATCACACGCACACGTTGAGCAGCGCTACAACGAACACTCTCATGCTTTACCGCCGCTACGGTTGAGTACACATGTCAGAGTACAAAACCCAATCTCGAATAGATGGGACAGACAAGGCATCATCATCGGCATTGGGCGACATCGCGACTATCACGTCAAACTTCCCAGTGGCCGAGTCTACTGGAGGAATCATCGTTTCCTGAGAACAACGAGATCGTCATCGGACGATGACGACAACGCTGACGACAGCGAATCACATCACGACGACAGCGATGAATCGCAAACCGCGATTCACAGCGCACCACGTCGAAGTACACGTCGGCGTACTCCCAGAAAATGACTGTCACTTTAAAGTAAAGTCTATAACTCTTACTACAAGACACAGACTTTAAAAGAAAGGAGGGAATTGGTGTGGTCTCCCTATATGTGACACCCCTAGGACTGAACCCCTTATTTGGTTTAAGGTTCACTTCCGGCTTTTGACCTACAATTATATCAACAGCTATTCTCAACCGTTCTTACAATAAACCTCTTCTACTTTAGTAATTGTGACTGGTGAGTACTATTGTATCAGACAACATAACAGTATCCAATGTAGTCTCGTTGTAGCAGCATTCTCGTTGTATCCAATGTAGTCACGTTGTAGCAGCATTCTCGTTGCATCCAATGTAGTCAAGTTGTAGCAGCATTCTCGTTGTATCCAATGTAGTCTCGTTGTAGCAGCATTCTCGTTGTATCCAATGTAGTCAAGTTGTAGCAGCATTCTCGTTGTATCCAATGTAGTCTCGTTGTAGCAGCATTCTCGTTGTATCCAATGTAGTCACGTTGTAGCAGCATTCTCGTTGTATCCAATGTAGTCTCGTTGTAGCAGCATTCTCGTTGTACCCAATGTAGTCAAGTTGTAGCAGAATTCTCGTTGTATCCAGTGTAGTCAAGTTGTAGCAGCATTCTCGTTGTATCCAATGTAGTCAAGTTGTAGCAGCATTCTCGTTGTATCCAATGTAGTCAAGTTGTAGCAGCATTCTCGCTGTATCCAATATAGTCAAGTTGTAGCAGCATTCTCGTTGTATCCAGTGTAGTCAAGTTGTAGCAGCATTCTCGTTGTATCCAATGTAGTCTCGTTGTAGCAGCATTCTCGTTGTATCCAATGTAGTCAAGTTGTAGCAGCATTCTCGTTGTATCCAATGTAGTCTCGTTGTAGCAGCATTCTCGTTGTATCCAATGTAGTCTCGTTGTAGCAGCATTCTCGTTGTATCCAGTGTAGTCAAGTTGTAGCAGCATTCTCGTTGTATCCAATGTAGTCAAGTTGTAGCAGCATTCTCGTTGTATCCAATGTAGTCAAGTTGTAGCACCATTCTCGCTGTATCCAATGTAGTCAAGTTGTAGCAGCATTCTCGTTGTATCCAGTGTAGTCAAGTTGTAGCAGCATTCTCGTTGTATCCAATGTAGTCAAGTTGTAGCAGCATTCTCGTTGTATCCAATGTAGTCAAGTTGTAGCAGCATTCTCGTTGTATCCAATGTAGTCAAGTTGTAGCAGCATTCTCGTTGTATCCAATGTAGTCAAGTTGTAGCAGCATTCTCGTTGTATCCAATGTAGTCAAGTTGTAGCAGCATTCTCGTTGTATCCAATGTAGTCACGTTGTAGCAGCAGTCTCGTTGTATCCAATGTAGTCAAGTTGTAGCAGCATTCTCGTTGTATCCAATGTAGTCAAGTTGTAGCAGCATTCTCGTTGTATCCAATGTAATCTCGTTGTAGCAGCATTCTCGTTGTATCCAATGTAGTCAAGTTGTAGCAGCATTCTCGTTGTATCCAATGTAGTCAAGTTGTAGCAGCATTCTCGTTGTATCCAATGTAGTCTCGTTGTAGCAGCATTCTCGTTGTATCCAATGTAGTCACGTTGTAGCAGCATTCTCGTTGTATCCAATGTAGTCTCGTTGTAGCAGCATTCTCGTTGTATCCAATGTAGTCAAGTTGTAGCAGCATTCTCGTTGTATCCAATGTAGTCAAGTTGTAGCAGCATTCTCGTTGTATCCAATGTAGTCTCGTTGTAGCAGCATTCTCGTTGTAGCCAATGTAGTCAAGTTGTAGCAGCATTCTCGTTGTATCCAATGTAGTCTCGTTGTAGCAGCATTCTCGTTGTATCCAATGTAGTCTCGTTGTAGCAGCATTCTCGTTGTATCCAATGTAGTCAAGTTGTAGCAGCATTCTCGTTGTATCCAGTGTAGTCAAGTTGTAGCAGCATTCTCGTTGTATCCAGTGTAGCCAAGTTGTAGCAGCATTCTCGTTGTATCCAATGTAGTCACGTTGTAGCAGCATTCTCGTTGTATCCAATGTAGTCTCGTTGTAGCAGCATTCTCGTTGTATCCAATGTAGTCAAGTTGTAGCAGCATTCTCGTTGTATCCAATGTAGTCTCGTTGTAGCAGCATTCTCGTTGTATCCAATGTAGTCAAGTTGTAGCAGCATTCTCGTTGTATCCAATGTAGTCAAGTTGTAGCAGCATTCTCGTTGTATCCAATGTAGTCAAGTTGTAGCAGCATTCTCGTTGTATCCAGTGTAGTCAAGTTGTAGCAGCATTCTCGTTGTATCCAATGTAGTCTCGTTGTAGCAGCATTCTCGTTGTATCCAATGTAGTCAAGTTGTAGCAGCATTCTCGTTGTATCCAATGTAGTCTCGTTGTAGCAGCATTCTCGTTGTATCCAATGTAGTCAAGTTGTAGCAGCATTCTCGTTGTATCCAATGTAGTCAAGTTGTAGCAGCATTCTCGTTGTATCCAATGTAGTCTCGTTGTAGCAGCATTCTCGTTGTATCCAATGTAGTCAAGTTGTAGCAGCATTCTCGTTGTATCCAATGTAGTCTCGTTGTAGCAGCATTCTCGTTGTATCCAATGTAGTCAAGTTGTAGCAGCATTCTCGTTGTATCCAATGTAGTCAAGTTGTAGCAGCATTCTCGTTGTATCCAATGTAGTCAAGTTGTAGCAGCATTCTCGTTGTATCCAGTGTAGCCAAGTTGTAGCAGCATTCTCGTTGTATCCAATGTAGTCTCGTTGTAGCAGCATTCTCGTTGTATCCAATGTAGTCACCTTGTAGCAGCAGTCTCGTTGTATCCAGTGTAGTCACGTTGTAGCAGCATTCTCGTTGTATCCAATGTAGTCACGTTGTAGCAGCATTCTCGCTGTATCTAGTGTAGTCAAGTTGTAGCAGCATTCTCGCTGTATCCAATGTAGTCAAGTTGTAGCAGCATTCTCGCTGTATCCAGTGTAGTCAAGTTGTAGCAGCATTCTCGCTGTATCCAATGTAGTCAAGTTGTAGCAGCATTCTCGTTGTAACCAATGTAGTCAAGTTGTAGCAGCATTCTCGTTGTATCCAATGTAGTCACGTTGTAGCAGCATTCTCGTTGTATCCAATGTAGTCAAGTTGTAGCAGCATTCTCGTTGTATCCAATGTAGTCACGTTGTAGCAGCATTCTCGTTGTATCCAATGTAGTCAAGTTGTAGCAGCATTCTCGTTGTATCCAGTGTAGCCAAGTTGTAGCAGCATTCTCGTTGTATCCAATGTAGTCTCGTTGTAGCAGCATTCTCGTTGTATCCAATGTAGTCACGTTGTAGCAGCAGTCTCGTTGTATCCAGTGTAGTCACGTTGTAGCAGCATTCTCGTTGTATCCAATGTAGTCACGTTGTAGCAGCATTCTCGTTGTATCCAATGTAGTCACGTTGTAGCAGCATTCTCGCTGTATCCAGTGTAGTCAAGTTGTAGCAGCATTCTCGCTGTATCCAATGTAGTCAAGTTGTAGCAGCATTCTCGCTGTATCCAGTCAAGTTGTAGCAGCATTCTCGCTGTATCCAATGTAGTCAAGTTGTAGCAGCATTCTCGTTGTAACCAATGTAGTCAAGTTGTAGCAGCATTCTCGCTGTATCCAATGTAGTCACGTTGTAGCAGCATTCTCGTTGTATCCAGTGTAGTCAAGTTGTAGCAGCATTCTCGTTGTAACCAATGTAGTCAAGTTGTAGCAGCATTCTCGTTGTATCCAGTGTAGTCAAGTTGTAGCAGCATTCTCGCTGTATCCAATGTAGTCAAGTTGTAGCAGCATTATCGCTGTATCCAATGTAGTCAAGTTGTAGCAGCACGGGAAAGCGGGGCATTGGGTCTGCGATCCCACGCCGTATGTGTCCCTTGCCGGGGGAAGTTGCTGGCTGTGTCCATATTCGAATGATATAAATACCTCGGAATCACCGTGAGTGCCCGGGAGGGTGATTCGTCTGCTGATGAGCTCCTCACTCACGGACCAAATCACCTCACCAAAGCACAAGTAAAGCCTCAACAAGGGCTACATTTCTTGAAGAATATTTCTAGGAGAAATGGGGGCGTACTCCGTCGTCTGGATAAACCGGTCCGTCGGAGCCTGAGGTCGAGGCTGAAGGTGCTATGCATGCTGGCGGGTAGAATCTTTGGGGCATGGCCTCCAGGTATGTCCTAGAACGTGGGGGCATCGAATCAAATGGCATGAAGCCCTCCTCGAGATGTTCCTCCACAAGATGGAAAACCGCGGCTGGGCGGTGACTCGCGTTCTGGTGATCACGGTGCAGGGTGGCAGCCTGCAGATCCCGGACGCGGTGTTGTACTCATTCAATACTTGTGAGGTTGTCGATGCATCTGTCGTGCGAACTGGCCTTTCGAGGGGGTACCAGGAGAAGTCTTCTTCGGTGCCCTCATATTCAACTGGCGGTATGTTCCGCGCCTTTGGAATTTCCATAAATGAACTAGTGGTCTTTTCCGCGTTGGTGTGCGAATGGGGGTGGGAGGTATATAGGACCTTCTACGAAACTACTGCGTAGCAGTGGTGTTTGTTTGTTTGTTTGTTTTTCATCAGTAAGGGTAACCCGAGACCTTTGGTGTTTTCCCCAAAGCATTTGTCGTCTAAAACATATCGTTTCCTTCATAAAACGGATAATCATTATCCCCAGCCCGGGCACTTACGTTGAGTTCACTATTCTTTTATTATATTTATTGTTCGGTACTTTCAATATATGTTGTAATGGAGTATCAGTTTACACATTGTTTGCCCAGGCTGGAGGGCAAATAATGTGTTTATTAAATTGGATGCCACCGGATACAATTGTGCTCCGCGTTCTACAATGATGCAACCGTTGATAACGCAAAAGCGTTGCTATTCGAATGATGTGGGAATCGTCGCGATAGACAGGACCGACTGATCAAGAGGTCAGGGCCGAACAAGAAGCAGCACAACCTCAAAAACAGGCTGTTATCTGTGTTGCAAAAGATCTTGGTAAACTGCCAGCAATTGGGTTCGACAAAACTGACATGCCAACACTGTTGACCAAGTTACAGAACAACATGACCGACCTTGACATGTTAAAAGCAACCCAAATGTACACACGCACGCACGCACGCACGCACGCACGCACGCACGCACGCACGCACGCACGCACGCACGCACGCACGCACGCACGCACGCACGCACGCACGCACGCACGCACGCACACACACACACACACACAGAACTGAAATCCGACATAGTTATTGCAATTAAATGAACCGTGTAGGGCTTCGAAAAAGCCAAAAGTTGTGCAAAAGTATAAACAGGACTATAGCAGCGAATGGCCTGTTTTGAAGGCTAGTTCTGCGAGTATTACGAGTGCATTCTGTACATTATGTCGTGTGGAGTTTTCTGTGGCGCACGGCGGGAGATTGTCAGAGACACGTGAGCACAAAGAAACATCAGGACTTCGTTGCTGCTAGCGAGAAAAACACTCACAAGCAAATATCTGGATATTTTACGCAGCAAAAGGACACGTCAACAATAAACGCCGAGGTGTTGTTCACAGAATTTCTAATTGAACACAATGTGCCAATCGCTGTTGCTGATCATGCGGGCCCACTCTTCCGTGCCATGTTTCCGGATTCGGAGATAGTCAAAAAGTATGGCAGTGGTCGTACGAAAACAGGAGCGCTAATAGAGACATTGGCAAGAGAAGATAGTAATTACATCGCCAATCAGATGCAGAACCAGCCGTTTAGTATAGCCACGGATGGATCGAATGACATGGACAACACAAAGTTGTATCCAGTGACTGTTAGGTAAATAAAATGCCAAAGGCGGATTCTATTTTATCCCCTCATTTTCTTTTGATTTAACATCTGTTATTAAAATTAATTTGGTATCCAATAAGGCAATATGTATAGCTAAAGCACGCCTTTGTAATTTTGCAATTATCTTGAATCTGATGAAATTATAAGCTTACTGACTCAGCCAGACATATTCACATATCAGTCGTCTTGTAGTAGTTATGTGTGTAGTAGTAGCCAGCTTGATTGGTTAACTTCAGGCGTAGGCAATTAGAAGAAACTACTTAACGAGCCAATGGCACTGGCTGCATCTAAAATTACCAAATGATATTTATTTGACAGCTATGGCTGTCATAGTTGACAGCTGAACCTGTTATTTAATAGATGTTTTATTGATGTTTATTTTTAAATATATATATATATATATATATATATATATATATATATATATATATATATATATATATATATATATATTATGCTTCAGATACTTCGATAACAACTTGAGGCGTGTTGTTTGTGTGCAGCTCAACCTACTGGAATGCGCAAAAGATTCGACACGGCGCAACATATTTGAACTTCTGGATATTGAACTGCAGCGTTGTGGTCTGTCATGGCAAAACTGTCTGAGTTTCGGTGCGGACAATGTATTTGTTATGCAGGAGAAGCATCAGGGTGTTGCTCACTATCTGCACAAAGAACACCGCGATATGTACATCCTTGGTTGCCCCTGCCATCTAATGCACTTGGCAGCACAGCGCGCGTGTAACAAGCTGCCAGCATCGCTGGATGAGCTCCTTGTGGATATTTTCTACTATCTCGACAAGAGCAGCAAACGCAAGCAGAGCTTACAGTATTTCCAGTTGTTAAATGGCAAAGAAACTAAAAAGATTATGAAGCATGTCAGTACACGTTGGTTGTCACTCGGCCAAGCAATATCAAGGCTACTTGAGCAGTGGGAGCCAGTCACAGACTTCTTCAAGTCCGAGCTGGACAAGTCGAAACCGAAGAAGAAAGTGTCGGAGTCTGCGAGCAGCTCTCAGCCCAAGCCTAGATCACACAGCTCCACATCCACGGCAACCCTGGCACACAGTTCAAAGTCTACTGCACCCACCAAGCCAAGCCTTCGACTTGACTTCGTACCTGTTCAAACAAGCTGAAGTGGCCAAAATCGCCAAAGACACAGCTGACCGCAAGAACGAGAAAAGTAAAGCAAAGGAGTCGCACACTCGACTAACGCCATCGGTCGGACTCCGACTGAAACCAGTCGACAAATTGGAGTAAGTGCACCAGTTGATGGCAAATCCGCATGTAAACCTGTATGCACTATTCATGAAGGCCTTACTGCCTGTGTTTGACATCGCTAATGAAGCGTTGCAGAAAGATGAGCCAGTGATCCACGTCCTGCACAGCGTACTGACTGATTAGCTTAAGGATCTACTGATGCGTTTTGTGCTGCCAAAAGTGATGTGTGAGAACGCAAATGCTCTGCACAAGGTGCCATTTGCAGAACGTGTCTACCAAGTTGAGGATTCAAATCTGTTTGTTGGGACAGATGCCTCAGACTTCATCATTGAGCACAA
The DNA here is from genome assembly GCA_963662155.1 of Lamellibrachia columna. Lineage (NCBI taxonomy): Eukaryota > Metazoa > Annelida > Polychaeta > Sabellida > Siboglinidae > Lamellibrachia > Lamellibrachia columna. The sequence goes on from OY759266.1 coordinate 59,727,886, forward strand.
GTCGCAATTGGATACAAAGTCTTTCTATGAATCTGTGAGAGCATTCTATGTGGCAGCAGTTGCGTACATGGTCGAGAAGTTTCCGTACAATGACCCGGTGCTCATTAATGCACGCGTTGCAAACATATCGGAGAGGCAGAATGCCAACTGGGATGCTCTCCGATACTTTGTGACTAGGTGGAAGTGTCTGCTGCCGGCGGACACGTCGATTGATCAGCTGCAGACAGAGTTCATCAGCTGGAGAGTCAGCACGTTGCCTGAAAGTGTCATCACAGCCAGGAATGATGTGGCCTGGGGCAGGATGCAGCAGATGAAGAATGGCAATGGACAGCCACAGTACGCTACACTTTGTTCCGTCATGCTGGGCATTCTGGTGCTGTTTCACAGCAACGCTGATTGTGAACGAATCTTTTCATTTGTGACCAAAACGAAAACTGCCTTCCGCCCCAGTACGTCTACCAAGACTCTGAGTAGCCTACTGCTACATAAAGTGTCCATCAATGCAAAAGGAACAACGTGTTTTCAGCAGAAACATTCTCGTGCCTTTCTGGCTACAGCTAAAAGTGCCACATATCAAAACCTTCAAGACAAATAAACATTCACAAGTGACTTTAATGAGACAGAACTGAAATATAATGTGTTATTTTGAATCTAATCTGGAAATGTTGATTGTGTTACAATATTATTATTATATACCTGAAATAAAATTTATTTGGAAAGTATAATCTGGAAACGTTGATGATGTACATATAATATACTTAAAATAAAAGTGTTTTTTTTAACAGTTTGGGAACACAATCTGTAATTATATCACATTCCTATTATTATTATTAAACATGAAAAACTATTGAAATATATATATGAGCCATAGGCCGCGATTCGCGCGAAAATCATTACTCTTTCCCATTTTCAAATGTTGGCAGCTATGTGACACAATGGATGTAACAAATGTAGAACAATCTTACAAAAGAACGGAAAAGCTAAAGGAGTTTGAGGAGTTCTGCGATACAGTACAACACAGACTGCTTAAGCCATATGCTACGCCGTGGCTTGCCATGCACGCCACTAGTGAGAGACTGCGATACAGTACAACACAGACTGCTTAAGCCATATGATACGCCGTGGCTTGCCATGCATGCCACTAGTGAGAGACTGAGCAGTGGGAACCTCTTAAAGCATATTTCAACTCCGAACAAACTGTCTACACAATGGACATAGGCACCCATATAGTTTAGCAGCAGTCAAAAGTTTTCATATATTGATCTAGCACACGCGATATACATGGCGTCCAGGGGATCCGCTAAGTTATTCTTAGCATTATCGGTGATGTCGTTCACAGATTCACTGCACACGCCCACCTCATGTTTGACCATGTCTCCCCGTGAAAGAATAAACATACTATGGGAATGTATTGTGCTCATAGATGTGTTGGACGCAGTTGTTGTATCTGCGCAATCTGCATTTTGCGCTCGATTGCGCTGCACACTCGAAGATCTGCAGATTGCGCAGATCCAGCAAATGCGCCAACAGATGCACTGGTCGTTTGATGAAAATCGTCTGCATCAGTTCTTCAGACTGGACTTTCAAGATAACAATTGGCATTTTTACAGGTTAAAATTTAAACTATATTATCGTATCATATACTTCTTTGAATATCTTAATCATTATAACAAATAATACATGTTTTAAAATCACATTTCGCTGTCAATGAGCTCATTTTAACACAAAACCAACAGGAGTGATGTATTTTTTAATGACATGATTAGGCTTAGCTATTTTGAAAATGGCCTGTGGGCTCTACTTCAAGAATCTATGCCGTCTGGTTGGTATTATGGCAGTAGCCCCTACTAAATATTTCATTTAAGCCAGACTTATGCTAGAAGTTACCTATCTACGTCATCCGTTTAAGCCAGACTTAAGCTCATGGGGCTTGCTTTCCTTGGATAAATATAGCATAATTCACTAGGGTTAGTGTAAAGGCAAAAGTTTAGGCTCGTTCATGTGAGATCGATCTGGAAACAGCCGACCTCAGTGGTTCTTTGATATCCCAAATTGAGACGGGACCGACATTACCGACTGACAGTTACGAGGGATACACAGTCAACAACATTGAGAGCCAGGTTTATGTTGAGAGCCAGGTTTATACACCAAATGTACCATGTCTGGTTTGCATCTTGAATTCAGAACTTTGGCATGAAAGGCGGATGTGCTAATCACTACATTTACATTTTTGGGTTTTGTAATATAAGTACACAATGTCAATTAGTTATGTCATACTGTTCCTCTTTCTATGGTGTATGTATTTCTATGATGCATTTTAGGGTTCCAGTGTCTCACCTACTGACACACAGCCTTACACCAAAGTACATCCATGAAAGCGTAGTTTTAGGAGAAAACTTGCAAAATCTCGCATCATGACAGACACATCTGAGAAAGATGCACTGTACGCACAATGCCAAAACAAACTGCATGGCTGCGAGGTCAACTACAGCAACTCTCTGAGAGAAATGGTTACACTCTCATGGCCACTCTCAAGGCCACGCTCATGGCCACTCTCTGGTGAAACTACAAGAGGTATTTGTCATCCCAAGGACTGAGATGGTGAAACTACAAGAGGTATTTGTCATCCCAAGGACTGAGATGGTGAAACTACAAGAGGTATTTGTCATCCCAAGGACTGAGATGGTGAAACTACAAGAACAAGACGATGACATTGCCCAAGTGCTACCTACAAGCGGACCAGAAGCCAACACAAGGTGTGGACATCAATCAGCTGGTATTACCAACTCAGTATTGATCGCAAGGCACGATGCTGCTGGACATCAAGGTTCAGAATGCACGTTGACATTAGTGAAGATGCGCTGCTACTGGCCAACGATGACGTACAGAAATGGTGTGACAAGTATGAGCGATGTTCTTTGGCTAAAGACATATAATGGTTATTATTTTCGATTCGTAGGCCTATTGGTCCAGTACATCGTCATCATAGCAGATCTATTCCATACATGTATTTTATTAAGTTCCAGATTCAACAGGGTGTGACATTTTAAAATAATAAACGTTGATGCTAGTTGACTCGTTTAATAAGTTCTATAAACTGCATATTGTCATATAAGACAGTGCTGCAAGCACACAGTGGCTTCTACAGCGTTCTTGGACTTAGTGCAGCGGGCGGTGATCGCTGTTGTTTAGTAGCTCCCTGGTGGCAGATATGGGAACACCTAACGTGTCTCGCGTACAACAGTCCGAAATCGTGGACCCCGACCACCGCGTTATAACGAGGCGCGACTGTAGTGCTTAAATATTCAACAAATACAATACAAATTACGCCAAAATGGCCTTCTATGCATATCATTTGTACAAACCTTAACCCACTAAAGCCGTTAATCCGGTATATAATTGGCATTATGTCATATTGGACAAAATGTCAAAAAAATCAATCAGAAGTGAAACACTTGCAAAATGTTGCAAATGGTAATGAGAACAACGAACTGACAGGCATGGCAAGGCATGAATTGATAGTGAATGATAATGATGGTCAAAAATCTTCACCATCTTCATCTGATGAACGTGATGAAAATGATGATGAGCATGGTGGAAATGATCTCCATTCTTTGTTAGCTAGATGGGCAATAGAAAATAGGATCATCCACACCGCTCTAGGACAACAGACTTTTCCACCCTGATCTACCTAAATATCCCAGAACCCTTTTATTAACTATAAAGGTTGATGGCATCAAACCAACAGCTGGTGGTTTACACTACCATTTTGGAATAGCTGCCGCAATCAAGTCTGCACTTGCTCTTGATCCCAAGCTGAACAACTGTGGCACTATACAGCTGTGACACTATACAGCTGTGACACTTGCTCTTGATCCCAAGCTGAACAACTGTGACACTATACAGCTGTGACACTATACAGCTGTGACACTTGCTCTTGATCCCAAGCTGAACAACTGTGACACTACACAGCTGTGACACTATACAGCTGTGACACTATACAGCTGTGACACTTGCTCTTGATCCCAAGTTGAACAACTGTGACACTACACAGCTGTGACACTTGCTCTTGATCCCAAGCTGAACAACTGTGACACTATACAGCTGCAGTTAAATGTTGATGGGCTTCCATTATTCAAGAGCAGCAATGAACAGTTTTCGCCTATTTTGGGGCGATTGGCACAGTCAAGCAAAGCAGAACCATTTCCAATTGATTTATTTCCTGGAAAGTCAAAGCCATGTGATCCTGAGGAGTTTCTACAGGATTTTGTGGAAGAAATGGCTGATCTTCAAATAATTTTGTTAATTACAATTGTTAAATGTTCAACATATCCATATCAAGTTTTGTGTGTGATGCTTCCAGCACGTGCTTACATCAAATCTGTCAAGTCCCATTCTGGTTAATCAGGTTATGATAAATGTACCCAGGCAGGAGAGTACAGGGGAAAGATGACATTTCCAGAAATTGATGTCCCATTGCGTACATACATATCATTGGATGAAATGGTGGATGAAGAGCACCACGTACTGCCGTGTGCATTGAGGTGGCTGTCACCATCTCTGGGCTTGGTTTCTCAATTCACATTGTATTACATGCACCTAGTCTGCCTTGGTGTGATGAAGTCTCCTCTTACTGTGGATGAAGGGCCCTCTCCAGTGTCGTTTAGGGGGTCAGGCAAAAACAAACAGAATGTCTTCTGTCTATGCATCGACACATTCCACAGGAATTTGCCAGAAAGCCCAGGGCTCTTGCGGAAACTGAAAGGTGGAAGGTGGAAGGTGGAAGGTGGAAGGCTGCTGAATTTAGGCTTTTTCTGTTGTATACAGATCCAGTTGCTTTGATAGACAAAATAGCTAAAGAATTGTTTGAAAAATTTCTATTACTATCAGTTGCCATCCACCTACTTGCAAATCATACTTCAGCTACTAGTATCCCCTTGTGTGACTATGCTCTGAGTTCTTTTTGTTCAACACTTTTCTCAGTTGTATGGACCAGATAAGGTCACATACAATATTCACTGCTAAGTTCATTTAGCTGAAAAGGTGAAAGTTCATGGTAATCTTGATATGTTCTCTGCATTTCCATTTGAAAGTTTCCATGGTCGTCTAAAAAAAGGTTAGGAAGCCAAACTTTGTGTCCAGCAAGTGATCAAGAGAATAGTAGAGAAGTCCACATTACCAGCAGTGGTTCAAGTGATCATGTGAATAGCAGAGGAGTCCACATTACTAGCTGTGGTTCAAGTGATCATGTGAATAGCAGAGGTAGTTAAAGTGATCATGTGAGTAGCAGAGGATTCCACATTACCAGCTATGGTTCAAGTGATTATGTGAATAGCAGAGGAGTCCATATTACCAGCTGTGGTTCAAGTGATCATGTGAATAGCAGAGAAGTCCACATTACCAGCTGTGGTTCAAGTGATCATGTGAGTAGCAGAGGATTCCACATTACCAGCTGTGGTTCAAGTGATCATGCGAATAGCAGAGAAGTCCACATTACCAGCTGTGGTTCAAGTGATCATGTGAGTAGCAGAGGATTCCACATTACCAGCTATGGTTCAAGTGATTATGTGAATAGCAGAGGAGTCCATATTACCAGCTGTGGTTCAAGTGATCATGTGAATAGCAGAGAAGTCCACATTACCAGCTGTGGTTCAAGTGATCATGCGAATAGCAGAGAAGTCCACATTACCAGCTGTGGTTCAAGTGATCATGTGAATAGCAGAAGTCCACATTACCAGCTGTGGTTCAAGTGATCATGCGAATAGCAGAGAAGTCCACATTACAAGCTGTGGTTCAAGACCACCCAGACCTATTTGTTCAGGATTTGAAAAAGCAGAACATTCAGGGCCCCCTGCCAACAGGAAACATGCATTTTCCATGTTTACAATATGGGAAAGCACAGTTGAAAATGTTTAATGTTGCAGTAGAAATACCTAATGATTGTGTTGACATTGATTCACAGGTTTCTCTTGTGCAGAATATTATCCAATGTGAAACAGAAGTTTGCGTACAAACCATTTCTAGCACACAACGCATTTTTCTCTTATCCACTAGATTCAAGAAAGCTAGATATTCATGTAGTAGAACATGTGAGTGACATACTCCATGTCATCTTTCCCCCTTAATGACGACATATGACGCCTAGACGCGTATCCTTAATGACGACTTTTCATGCCTCGGCCTGTGTCCTTAATGACGCGATTTGACGACCCGTACGGAAATCCATCATGGTTGATTCAAAACACGCTCCATGATGGCTAACAGTTGAAATATTAACCAATGAGATGTGCTGGCAGTTTACTCGCACACATTCACCTTTGGCCGAATATAAAAATAGCCAGTAGCCTTGAACTCGTAGGGAGTAGATTGCATCATTCAGAGTAAACCAAAATGGCGTCGTCTAGTCAAGACAGTGATTACGAGTTTTTTCGCGAACATTTCGCTGATAGTTCGGGATCAGAATTTTCTGGTTTTGACGTTCAGTCAGTTGGCAGTTTGTCCAATGACTCAAGTGAAGGAGCTGTGAGCATACAAGGTGCTGGGGCCGGCGATGGCAGGGCTGTAGCCGCAGCGGTGGCTTCGACGGTCGATCCGGCTCCGGTGGCAGTGACATGGACGGACGTTATCGGTGTCAGGCCAATCACTCAGTTTTCGCTTGCTTCTGGCCCCAAACTGCCGCGAAATATGAACGTTGCCAACGCCAGCCCATTATCATATTTTATATGATGATGGAAGACAGCATGTTCGGAAAGTTAGCGGCTGAAACGAACAGCTACGCCGCTTTGTGTCAGCGAGAGAAAGGCACCGATGACAAGTTGTGGACGCCGACCGACGTCGTCGAAATGAAGGCCTTCGTAGGATTGTCCATGCTCATGGGGATCAATCCCATGCATGAGTATGCAGACTACTGGTCTGGAGAGCCTTTCATTGAGAACGCCGCAATCAAACGAATAATGACAATGAACAGGTATGGCAAAGGTGTCACCTATTGTAGAGATGGCACAGCGCACCTTCAAGTCATGCTACCAGCATGGATGTGCTTTTTCTATTGACGAGGCAATGAAGGGTTTCAGAGGACGTACTGAACTTCGGATGTACATGCCCAATAAACCTGACAAGTTTGGTATCAAGTTCTGGGCCAGGTGTGATGGAAAATCATCATACATGTCTGCCTTTTCTCTGTACTCTGGCAAGCGAGACGCAACAGACATCCAGCGACAGCATGGTCTGGGCTACAGGATCGTCCATGACATGAGCAGGGATCTTGTGGGGCTAAACGACTGCCTGTACTTCGACCGCTTCTTCACAAGTGTGAACCTGGTCGAAGCACTGCTTCAAGATGGCATCTATGCATGTGGCACAGTCACGACCAATCGGAAAGGTGCCCCTCCTGCCTTCAAGGTCAATAAACGCATGCTTAGACGCAGTCTGCCAAACAGAGGAGACAGCAAGTGTTACCAGAAGGCAGGGATTGCTGTCACTGCGTGGAATGACGACAATGTTGTTGTCATTGCCCACACAAATCAACCAAAGCCGGATGAGATGGTGACATGCGAGCGACAAATTGGTCGCCAGAAAGTTACGATACCACAACCGAAACCGATCGAGTCCTACAACCAGAACATGAATGGCGTTGATGTTCATGATCAGATGCGAAAAAAGTATCCAGCCGGTCGACCCAGTAAGAAGTACTGGAAGTACATCATGTGGTTTGTCATTGACTGCTGTCGTGTCAATGCGTGGATAATCTACAAGGAGGTTTCCACAAGACAGGTGGGAAGAAGGGCGCGCTTCACGCACAAGGACTTCATCCTCCAGCTGTGCAAAGAACTGATTGGTGACTTCTCAAGTCGCAAGCGTGTAACACTCCGAGAAACTGCCAGCACATCAGCAGTGCACAAACGTCAACTGCAGCACACCTGGGAGCGTTTACCTGGCAATAAACGCAGATGCAAAGGATGCTACCAGCAACATCGGCGTCTTGAGACAGTGTACGGCTGTGCTATGTGCAATTCACACATGTGTGCAGTGTGCTTCCAACATCTCCACAAGCATCAGGCAGGCGAAACTGACGATTAAGTGTACATGTGTGGTTACCTGTATTACTTACCTGAACCATGTTGACACCATGACAGTAGATGAATCATTATGATAGAGCCAACACCAACTTATATGACTTGAATAATGATTTTATTTCATTGATTCATTCATACATATGACTTGTTTGACATGCATTGAAATCAAAGAATATCGTTACAGGTAAACAGATGACAAATGCATATGTGCGATTGATTTCATCAATATGACAGAACATTATTGTGAAAGGGACACCTTCTTCTAAAGTTTTCCACACAAATATACTATTTGCATTGTGTATTTTTAATACTGTGCCGTTTTTCATTACATGATTGTGTTACCCTGACAGGTAACATTCTTTTTAAATTGACACGTGTGTACTTGTAGTTGACGCAAGAATAAAATTTGTTTGACCTTTATATAGCCTGTAGTGCGTACTTTCAAGAAATGTATAGTGAAATGTTATGGTACTGTGAAATGTTAGTTAAAAAACACGGACATTTCAGTATACCCAGTAATTTTTTTAATTTTAAATATGGTTCAAGGGTGAGCCTACTGTATGTGTTTAAGGGTTGCAGTAACAAAACGTTGATGGGGTAAAGAGTATGTTAAATCAATCACGGGGAAGTATGTCTTGCTGCCATTTGGAAGAGTCCACATTGCAACGCCTGTCATTCATACAGTTTGATTTATCCTAACGTTGATTTTTCTGATTTACCTTTATCCTTTGTATTTAATCTTCATTGGTCTCCAACATGTTTCTTGTTGTGGCCTTTGGAGAAAAACATCAAGAATCAGTTGAATTGGTAGCCTCGAACTGGCTCATTATCAATACAACCTTATACTGGCCATCATTCAAGTCCACAACAGCAATCAGCAGAGCTGTACGAGACAGGCTGGAGCCTGATTTTGCACGTTGGCAAGTTCACGCGTACGAGTGCTACGTGCATGTTATAAGTGAACATTCTTTTTTCTTACACTTAATATATATGGGTACATTTGACTATTTGTGTACATTATATTTGAGATAATGTCCCTAACTAAAATACTGGTAGTAACACGTTTGTATGGATGTTATTTTAATGCAAGGGACCAAGTCTGTAAAAGAAGAACGATTACCTTCGATGCAGGGATTCCCCAGAAGTTCCGCTGCACTGTGCACGCGCGGTGACGTGCGGTTGGTCAAAGCGCCTGATCTGTCACTTGTTATTATTCATGTTTAGTTCATTATCAGTATGGATGTCGTTGAAGGAGCTGCACGCGGTGGGAATAAAGGAAGCCTAACTTCCGAGAGGACGAAATCCTACGTCTGGTTGAAGGAATTGCCGATAAAAAAGTTGTTATTATGAGTAAACTTCAAAGTTCTATAACTAATAAGAAGAAAAAGGAAGTTTGGCGTGAGATCACCGCCAAGGTAAATGCGTTTGTTGTGGCACTCCGTACCGAGGATGACATCAAGAAGAAATGGAAGGATTTGAAATTGACGGTTTTAACTAATGTACGCGATCAGAAAAAGACGGGAGGCGGACCACCAAACAGACCGCCTCCAAACGCCGATATCATATTGAATATCATTGGCGAGAGAACTGACATGGCCACAGGCACTGATGGTGAGTTGCTGTTTCATCTTTACTCTAAAAATGTACTTATCTTATCATAATGTGTTGTGCTTTCAAGTTTCACCGTTCACGTTGACATGTTGGCTGGTATCGAAACGAATGTAGTAACTAGTCACATGAAATCACAGGGGAAAATAACAATTTTAAATAAATATAATATACAGATCTTTGTATCTACGATATAAGTTGAAATATTAAATACATTCGAGTAGAATAGTTGAACCATATTTACGTAACAGATTGCAGAAGATTGCAAAAGAAGTGCAACTATATATATATGTATTATTTTTTTTATAAATGTGTGATGAATAATATTGTGAAAGAAAAGCTTATCTGCAGCTGCAGGACTGTAATGCATTTTACATATTCAGACTATACAAATGAAATTATTAGTTATAAGTACACAGCATGAACATAATACAATACTATAACAACTTGTAACATTAACAAAACTCATCATTTTAAATGTTTCAGTGGAAGGAACATACATCTTTGTCTTGGAGACTTGTAATGGCCAATCAGTGATTGTGCAAGTGGATGAAGGAACAGACAGCTTTGTCTTGGAGACTTGTGAAGGCCAGTCAGTGATTGTGCAAGTGGATGAAGGAACAGACAGCTTTGTCTTGGAGACTTGTAATGGCCAATCAGTGATTGTGCAAGTGGATGAAGGAACAGACAGCTTTGTCTTGGAGACTTGTGAAGGCCAGTCAGTGATTGTGCAAGTGGATGAAGGAACATACAGCTTTGTCTTTGAGACTTGTGCAGGCCAGTCAGTGATTGTGCAAGTGGATGAAGGAACAGACAGCTTTGTCTTTGAGACTTGTGATGGCCAGTCAGTGATTGTGCAAGTGGATGAAGGAACAGACAGCTTTGTCTTGGAGACTTGTGAAGGCCAGTCAGTGATTGTGCAAGTGGATGAAGGAACAGACAGCTTTGTCTTGGAGACTTGTGATGGCCAGTCAGTGATTGTGCAAGTGGATGAAGGAACAGACAGCTTTGTCTTGGAGACTTCTGATGGCCAGTCAGTGATTGTGCAAGTGGATGTAGGAACATACAGCTTTGTCTTGGAGACTTGTGATGGCCAGTCAGTGATTGTGCAAGTGGATGAAGGAACAGACAGCTTTGTCTTGGAGACTTGTGATGGCCAGTCAGTGATTGTGCAAGTGGATGAAGGAACAGACGTCTTTGTCTTGGAGACTTGTGATGGCCAGTCAGTGATTGTGCAAGTGGATGAAGGAACAGACGTCTTTGTCTTGGAGACTTGTGATGGCCAGTCAGTGATTGTGCAAGTGGATGAAGGAACAGACAGCTTTGTCTTGGAGACTTGTGATGGCCAGTCAGTGATTGTGCAAGTGGATGTAGGAACAGACAGCTTTGTCTTGGAGACTTGTGATGGCCAGTCAGTGATTGTGCAAGTGGATGAAGGAACAGACATCTTTGTCTTGGAGACTTGTGATGGCCAGTCAGTGATTGTGCAAGTGGATGAAGGAACATACATCTTTGTCTTGGAGACTTGTGATGGCCAGTCAGTGATTGTGCAAGTGGATGAAGGAACAGACAGCTTTGTCTTGGAGACTTGTGAAGGCCAGTCAGTGATTGTGCAAGTGGATGAAGGAACAGACAGCTTTGTCTTGGAGACTTGTGAAGGCCAGTCAGTGATTGTGCAAGTGGATGAAGGAACAGACAGCTTTGTCTTGGAGACTTGTGAAGGCCAGTCAGTGATTGTGCAAGTGGATGAAGGAACAGACAGCTTTGTCTTGGAGACTTGTGAAGGCCAGTCAGTGATTGTGCAAGTAGATGAAGGAACAGACAGCTCTGTCTTGGGGACTTGTGATGGCCAGTCAGTGTTTGTGCAAGATGAAGCATGGGGTAAGCAAGTTTAATTATAAATAATTGATTTGCATATAAAAATTAGCTATGTCATACAGCTTGTGTGAAAATGTACCACATGTGGTTCCTTAGTACAAGTTGAGGGTTTCTTCCAGCACCCAGATAGTGAAAGATTCACATTACAGGCACCAACCCTAAAGTAGCTCAGTGGGAGAGGACTCAAGTTCAAGCAGCCACCATAAAGTGGCAGGCATTCATCCCTACCGCAGGGACAGCAGAACCAATACACAACAGAACAGCTGTAAGGTTACCTAACAGGACCCATAGCAGTTGGCACACAATGTGAACCACCATTCAAATTCATTATAGCCTAAAATGTAATTAATTCTAGACAATAATTATATCCACATATCATTGCATCTTTTTGTTGCACATAATAACTTGCATGCATTAATTTGTATTTGTTTCAAATCCATATATGATCAGGATAATTTGTATTTATTTCACATCCATATATGATCAGGATAATTTGTATTTGTTTCACATCCATATATGATCAGGATAAACTGTTGAAAATGAACATCACATATTATGTGAATAGATTAAACAGGGACAGTTTTAACCATGTTTACAAATGGCATCAAACAGTAGCAGTGGTTCCATTCATCAGTAACGTCAATAAAGTTCATGTACTTATCCTAAGAACTATAAATCACACGAGTCCACAATAAGGTTCATGTACTTATCCTTAGAATTTTTTAAACGAACACATTTTGGCATGAAATTTGTAAGGGTGAGCTGTTGCATTTTAAAATGAAATTCGAATTTTCATAAGGGTGAGCAACTGTCTGCCTTTTCATTTCCTTGGTGAGCAACTGTCCGGCGAGCAACTGTCCGAGCAGCGTCATCATTACCTGTCATGTCCATACCACTGCCGGGGACTTCGTCACAGCCAGGTTTGAGCTGGTTCGTGCTTGTGGAGCTGCCAACAATAGCTGCATGATCTGCACGATCCACATCGACATGCAACACCAGCACTGGATATGACACCTGCACAGACAGGTGTGTTTGAGTCAAGACCTGCATCGACAAATTGAGAAGTGCATCGACAGGTGTGTTGGAGATAAAACCTGAATCAACAGGTGTGTTGAAGATGAGACCTGCATCGACAAGTATGTTGCAGATGAGACCTGCACCTGCATCGACAAGTGTGTTGGAGATTACACCTGCATTGACAGGTGTGTTGGAGACAAAACCTGCATCAACAGGTGTGTTGGAGATGAGACCTGCATCGACAGGTGTGTTTGGAGGTGAGACCTGCATCAACAAGGGTGTTGGAGATGAGACCTGCATCTATGACTGAAGCCACCAAGATCGTCTCAAGTCCAGTTTTTGTTCAAACAATAACTACTCCCATTTGAGGTTTGGCGTCCACCGCTGGTGTTCAACAAAGAACAGATATATCCTGACAAGCGCACACGATTTCAATCGTTTCTGCTCTACTGAATCACAATGCCTCGAAAATCAAATGTGTTTGGACAGAGAGAGCTTCGTGTTGTATGGTGTACACGCGTTAAGAACGCAGTCTACAAGAACGCTTAGTGACTGAAGTCTGGTGGTCATCGCAGTAGACCAGTTTGAAGTTTGGCGTTCACTGCTGGTGTTCAACAAAGAACATAGATATCCTGACAAGCGCACACGATTTCAATTGTTTCTGCTCCACCGAATCCCAATGCCCCGAAAATCAAGTGTGTTTGGACAGAGAGAGCTTCGTATCATATGGTGTACACGCGTTAAGAACGCAGTCTACAAGAACGCTTAGTGACTGAAGTCTGGTGGTCATCGCAGTAGACCAGTTTGAAGTTTGGCATTCACCGCTGGTGTTCAACAAAGAACAGATATATCCTGACAAGCGCACACGATTTCAATTGTTTCCGCTCTACTGAATCACAATGCCCCGAAAATCAAGTGTGTTTGTGTCATGGTTGGTCAATGTGGTGGCTCCGCCGAGTGACCACGACTGGCATTAGTGGTCATTGGCACCAGCCAATAGGTGGTAACTGTTTTACTCTAAGTAGGGGTGCGGGGGGCTAGATGTCACAGGGGTAAGTTGTCACAAGCCATTTTTGAGACAACCCCCTAAAGGGAACCACCAGATGATGTCATCAGACTAGACGCCATGCGGGTTAGCTGCGCTGAAAACGAGGTCAGCACTTTTGCGTTGATTCGAAACGTTGTAACCGACTCTGCAGTTTTTCACCTCTCTTTAACAGCTTTTTACATCTGCATGGAAAACGGTATGTAACAATGAATAATAGCATTATCGACAACGTATGTGTACAATGTCATGTCACAATGCATTGTCTATATATCCGTAATCAAGCTAGTTGAAATTTCTATAACGGTTCCCCCATACTTGACCTTATATGCTCAATGACATGCTGGGGCACGTTGTCACAACAGTTGGGGCAAGTTGTCACAGGCTGTGACAACTTGCCCCATTTTTAAATTTGGCGAATATAACAAAATAACTTATCACAATTCAATATATTCATATTCGTAACAATCTTTTTACAGATGGTTCGTCACTACCAACGAAATACTGATAGAGGTAATGCTCCCAAGGAAGCCTTAAGAGCAGCAGCCGAGGCGCATCTCGATGGTGGGCTGAGTTTAAGGAAGTCGGCGACGTTGAACGGTGTGAATTACCGCACCCTTGCTCGATTTGTCTCCCTCTTCGAGAAAAATAGAACAGCAGAGAATATAACAATCGGCTACACGAAATCAAGGCAGGTGCTCAATGATGATATAGAAAGGGACATGGTCGAATACGCAAAGAAAGCTGCAGTTATATTCCACGGCATAACTGTTGATGATCTGCAACAATTAGCTTTCAGACTTTCTGTTGCAAATGACGTTGCCCACATGCCAGAAAACTGGACCAAGGAGGAGAAGGCAGGAGTGGACTGGGCGAAGCACATTATTGAACGCCATAAAGATCTGTCCATAAGGAAACCAGAGGCAACCTCCATCCAACGAATGGCCAATTTCAACAAAAACAATGTTGGAATGTTCATGGACAATCTTGAGAGGGTTCTCAATCGTGCAGGCGGGTTCGGCCCAGACCAAATATGGAATGTGGACGAGACATGAGTGACCAGAGTTCAGAGACCTGTGAAAATCCTTGCCGAGAAAGGTGTCAGACAAGTAGGGTCAGTTGTTTCGCAGGAACGTGGCATGCTTGTTACGGTCACTTGTGCAGCAAATGCCCTTGGAAATCACATTCCTCCATACTTTGTGTTTCCAAGGGTAAACGTGCAAGACAACTGGCTGCTTATCGCTCCACCTGGCAGTGCAGCGTCGGGACATCCCAAGGCGACAGGTTGGAACAGACAGCTTTGTCTTGGAGACTTGTGATGGCCAGTCAGTGATTGTGCAAGTGGATGAAGGAACAGACAGCTTTGTCTTGGAGACTTGTGAAGGTCAGTCAGTGATTGTGCAAGTGCATGAATGAATAGACAGCTCTGTCTTGTAGACTTGTGATGGCCAGTCAGTGATTGTGCAAGTGGATGAAGGAACAGACAGCTTTGTCTTGGAGACTTGTGAAGGCCAGTCAGTGATTGTGCAAGTGCATGCATGAACAGACAGCTATGTCTTGGAGACTTTTGATGGCCAGTCAGTGATTGTGCAAGTGCATGCATGAACAGACAGCTATGTCTTGGAGACTTGTGATGGCCAGTCAGTGATTGTGCAAGTGCATGAATGAACAGACAGCTATGTCTTGGAGACTTGTGATGGCCAGTCAGTGATTGTGCAAGTGGATGAAGGAACAGACAGCTTTGTCTTGGAGACTTGCGATGGCCAGTCAGTGATTGTGCAAGTGCATGAATGAACAGACAGCTATGTCTTGGAGACTTGTGATGGCCAGTCAGTGATTGTGCAAGTGGATGAAGGAACAGACAGCTTTGTCTTGGAGACTTGTGAAGGTCAGTCAGTGATTGTGCAAATGCATGAATGAACAGACAGCTCTGTCTTGGAGACTTGTGAAGGCCAGTCAGTGATTGTGCAAGTGGATGAAGGAACAAACAGCTATGTCTTGGAGACTTGTGATGGCCAGTCAGTGATTGTGCAAGTGGATGAAGGAACAGACAGCTTTGTCTTGGAGACTTGTGAAGGTCAGTCAGTGATTGTGCAAGTGCATGAATGAACAGACAGCTATGTCTTGGAGACTTGTGATGGCCAGTCAGTGATTGGGCAAGTGGATGAAGGAACAGACAGCTCTGTCTTGGAGACTTGTGAAGGCCAGTCAGTGATTGTGCAAGTGGATGAAGGAACAGACAGCTTTGTCTTGGAGACTTGTGAAGGCCAGTCAGTGATTGTGCAAGTGGATGAAGGAACAGACAGCTCTGTCTTGGAGACTTGTGATGGCCAGTCAGTGATTGTGCAAGTGGATGAATGAACAGACAGCTTTGTCTTGGAGACTTGTGAAGGCCAGTCAGTGATTGTGCAAGTGGATGAATGAACAGACAGCTTTGTCTTGGAGACTTGTGAAGGCCAGTCAGTGATTGTGCAAGTGGATGAAGGAACAGACAACTTTGTCTTGGAGACTTGTGATGGCCAGTCAGTGTTTGTGCAAGATGAAGCATGGGGTAAGCAAGTTTAATTATAAATAATTGATTTGCATATAAAAATTAGCTATGTCATACAGCTTGTGTGAAAATGTACCACATGTGGTTCCTTAGTAGTTGAGGGTGTCTTCCAGCACCCAGATAGTGAAAGATTCACATTACAGGCACCAACCCTAAAGTAGCTCAGTGGGAGAGGACTCAAGTTCAAGCAGCCACCATAAAGTGGCAGGCATTCATCCCTACCGCAGGGACAGCAGAACCAATACACAACAGCACAGCTGTAAGGTTACCTAACAGGACCCATAGCAGTTGGCACACAATGTGAGCCACCATTCAAATTCATTATAGCCTAAAATGTAATTAATTCTAGACAATAATTATATCCACATATCATTGCATCTTTTTGTTGCACATAATAACTTGCATGCATTAATTTGTATTTGTTTCACATCCATATATGATCAGGATAAACTGTTTAAAATGAACATCACATATTATGTGAATAGATTAAACAGGGAAAGTTTTAACCATGTTTACAAATGGCATCAAACAGTAGCAGTGGTTCCATTCATCAGTAACGTCAATACAGTTCATGTACTTATCCTAAGAACTATAAATTGCACGAGTCCACAATAAGGTTCATGTACTTATCCTTAGAATTTTCTAAACGAACACATTTTGGCATTCCATGAAATTTGTAAGGGTGAGCTGTTGCATTTTAAAATGAAATTTGAATTTTCATAAGGGTGAGCAACTGTCTGCTTTTTCATTTCCTTGATGAGCAACTGTCCGGCGAGCAACTGTCCGAGCACCGTCATCATTGCCTGTCATGTCCATACCACTGCCGGGGACTTCGTCACAGCCAGGTTTGAGCTGGTTCGTGCTTGTGGAGCTGCCAACAATAGCTGCACGATCTGCACGATCCACATCGACATGCAACACCAGCACTGGATATGACACCTGCACAGACAGGTGTGTTGGAGACAAGACCTACAGTGACAGGTGTGTTTGAGTCAAGACCTGCATCAACAGGTGTGTTGAAATTGAGAAGTGCATCGACAGGTGTGTTGGAGATAAAACCTGCATCAACAGGTGTGTTGAAGATGAGACCTGCATCGACAAGTATGTTTCAGATGAGACCTGCATCGACAAGTGTGTTGGAGATGACACCTGCATTGACAGGTGTGTTGGAGACAAAACCTGCATCAACAGGTGTGTTGGAGATGAGACCTGCATCGACAGGTGTGTTTGGAGGTGAGACCTGCATCAACAAGGGTGTTGGAGATGAGACCTGCATCTATGACTGAAGCCACCAAGATCGTCTCAAGTCCAGTTTCTGTTCAAACAATAACTACTCCCATTTGAAGTTTGGCGTCCACCGCTGGTGTTCAACAAAGAACAGATATATCCTGACAAGCGCACACGATTTCAATCGTTTCTGCTCTACTGAATCACAATGCCTCGAAAATCAAGTGTGTTTGGACAGAGAGAGCTTCATGTCGTATGGTGTACACGCGTTAAGAATGCAGTCTACAAGAACGCTTAGTGACTGAAGTCTGGTGGTCATCGCAGTAGACCAGTTTGAAGTTTGGCGTTCACTGCTGGTGTTCAACAAAGAACATAGATATCCTGACAAGCGCACACGATTTCAATCGTTTCCGCTCTACTGAATCCCAATGCCCGGAAAATCAAGTGTGTTTGGACAGAGAGAGCTTCGTGTCGTATGGTGTACACGCGTTAAGAATGCAGTCTACAAGAACGCTTAGTAACTGAAGTCTGGTGGTCATCGCAGTAGACCAGTTTGAAGTTTGGCATTCACCGCTGGTGTTCAACAAAGAACAGAGATATCCTGACAAGCGCACACGATTTCAATAGTTTCTGCTCTACTGAATCACAATGCCCCGAAAATCAAGTGTGTTTGGACAGAGAGAGCTTCGTGTTTTTATGGACACTGCGCGACAACAGTTGCACTGAGTCTCGGCAGACTGTGGGCAGGTATACAATATTTAGTAAATAATAGCTATGAGATTATGTATTACAGAGTATGACAGTGTCTTTGGTAGGCTAGATCACTGTGGCATGGCTGGGTTACCACTTCGATAATGGATAGTTTAACTATATACTACTGATGGTTACTATGTGAATAACAGAGCAAGAGAGGTTTAATGTATATAGATATTGCTATTAAATCTGGTTTTTTATCAAATATGCTGTAATGGGGATCATCGCAGATCCCTTGCCATTGTGTCCTAGGGAGGATACCTTGTTACGTTTTACTATTCTGTTAATATCTGGCTTAGCTATACTGCATACATATTGTCACTGGGAGGTGATAGAGATTCATAGACTACTATATTGTGTAACACAGATGTGTGTAGGCTGATGGCTGATGGCCATTGTAGGTTATTGGATTGAGGTATTAAGGATCCTCACACTGCATGTGTTGTTTTAGAAGTGAGGACTGGCTTGTGTTGTGGTTGTGTATGAATATACTTCTCTGTGAATCATTGTTACAGGGTCTTCAGTAAGACTGAATAAACTTGTTAAAGAT
The DNA here is from genome assembly GCA_963662155.1 of Lamellibrachia columna. Taxonomy (NCBI): domain Eukaryota; kingdom Metazoa; phylum Annelida; class Polychaeta; order Sabellida; family Siboglinidae; genus Lamellibrachia; species Lamellibrachia columna. The sequence continues at coordinate 59,746,590 of OY759266.1, forward strand.
GCATCGGTGTGTTATCCTTCCGGGATCCTGCTAATACCAGGGGAGCCCCCTCCTTCGTGTGTGTAGTAGTCGTCTTTTGACAACTGGTGTCAGACGTGGGATTACATCTGCTAGTACCAGGGGAGCCCCCTACTACGTGTGTCATAGTCGTTTCATGACATTTGGACAGAGGGAGAGCTTCGTGTCGTATGGTGTACACGCGTTAAGAATGCAGTCTACAAGAACGCTTAGTGACTGAAGTCTGGTGGTCATCGCAGTAGACCAGTTTGAAGTTTGGCGTCCACCGCTGGTGTTCAACAAAGAACAGATATATCCTGACAAGCTCACACAATTTCAATCGTTTCTGCTCTACTGAATCACAATGCCTCGAAAATCAAATGTGTTTGGACAGAGAGAGCTTCGTGTTGTATGGTGTACGCGCATTAAGAACGCAGTCTACAAGAACGGTTAGTGACTGAAGTCTGGTGATCATAGTAGTAGACCAGTTTGAAGTTTGGCGTTCACCGCTGGTGTTCAACAAAGAACAGAGATATCCTGACAAGCGCACAATATTTCAATCGTTTCCGCTCTACTGAATCCCAATGCCCCGAAAATCAAGTGTTTGTACAGAGAGAGCTTCGTGTCGTATGGCGTACACGCGTTAAGAATGCAGTCTACAAGAACGCTTAGTGACTGAAGTCTGGTGATCATCGCAGTAGACCAGTTTGAAGTTTGGCGTTCACCTCTGGTGTTCAACAAAGGACAGAGATATCCTGACAAGCGCACACGATTTCAATCGTTTCCGCTCTACTGAATCACAATGCCCCAAAAATCAAGTGTGTTTGTGTCATGGTTGTTCAATGTGGTGGCTCTACCGAGTGACCACGACTGGCATTAGTGGTCATTGGCACCAGCCAATAGGTGGTAACATAACTATTGTAGTAATCTGGGATTTGAATGAGAGTGGGAGAAAAGGACAGATTGGGAAAGAGAGAGGGAGAGGGCACATGGTGTGCAGCAAGGGTTTTTATTATTGTGCATCAAGGATTATTATTGGCGAGTACCAAGTTCCTACAGAATTATATTTGTGATGTAGTTACTACTAAATAGTATTGCTTATAGCATGCTCATTTGATTAGAAATGAGTGAATCCGTTGATGTTGGAAGTTTAAATGATTAGTGACACACGTGGTCTTAATTAAGCTCGTGATAGACAGCAGTCTACTTATTATTAATTCTAGTCTGTATTATTATGCAGGGCCTGATTTGTGAACTGTTTGTGTTAGTCTGTCCCAGGTGACAATGAATGTATTTCTGGTATGCTTATTGAAGTGGCAGTTTAGTACAAAGGGGTAGCCAACTTGGTCGCCAGGGGTCAGTACTGTTATGAGCTATAACTAAGTTTCAGTTGTACCTCCATCGGAGCATTGGTTTATATGTAATTAAGGATGTATTGTGATATACAGGTGGTCATTGTTATGGACACTGCGCGACAACAGCTGCACTGAGTCTCGGCAGACTGTGGGCAGGTATACAATATTTAGTAAATAATAGCTATGAGATTATGTATTACAGAGTACGACAGTGTCTTTGGTAGGCTAGATCATTGTGGCATGGCTGGGTTACCACTTCGATAATGGATAGTTTAACTATATACTACTGATGGTTACTATGTGAATAACAGAGCAAGAGAGGTTTAATGTGTATAGATATTGCTATTAAATCTGGTTTTTTATCAAATATGCTGTAATGGAGATCATCGCAGATACCTTGCCATTGTGTCCTAGGGAGGATACCTTGTTACGTTTTACTATTCTGTTAATATCTGGCTTAGCTATACTGCATACATATTGTCACTGGGAGGTGATAGAGATTCATAGACTACTATCTTGTGTAACACAGATGTGTGTAGGCTGATGGCTGATGGCCATTGTAGGTTATTGGATTGAGGTATTAAGGATCCTCACACTGCATGTGTTGTTTTAGAAGTGAGGACTGGCTTGTGTTGTGGTTGTGTATGAACATACTTCACTGTAAATCATTGTTACAGGGTCTTCAGTAAGACTGAATAAACTTGTTAAAGATGCATCGGCGTGTTATCCTTCCGGGATCCTGCTAATACCAGGGGAGCCCCCTCCTTCGTGTGTCATAGTCTTCTCTTGACAACTGGTGTCAGAAGTAGGATTACATCTGCTAGTACCAGGGGAGCCCCCACTACGTGTGTCATGGTCGTCTCGTGACATTTGGACAGAGAGAGCTTCGTGTCGTATGGGGTACACGCGTTAAGAATACGGTCTACAAAAACGCTTAGTGACTGAAGTCTGGTGGCCATTGCAGTAGACCAGTTTGAAGTTTGGCATTCACCGCTGGTGTTCAACAAAGAACAGAGATATCCTGACATGCGCACACGATTTCAATAGTTTCTGCTCTACTGAATCACAATGCCCCGAAAATCAAGTGTGTTTGGACAGAGAGAGCTTCGTGTCATATGGTGTATGGTTAAGAATGCAGTCTACAAGAACGCTTAGTGACTGAACAGGGTTGTTTGATTTAAATCATTTGATTTAAATCATTGATTTAAATCATGATTTAAATAGCTCCAAAAAAAATCATTGTTTCATGAATTTTTTTTACTTCTAGTTTTTTAATCGCTGATTTATATGAATTTAACACAAATAATTGTTTACAAGCATCGAGATCAACAAAGTTTTGTGTTTTTTAATACAAAAGCACAAAGTGCGCACACTTGTGTAGCTGTATTGATACCAGATAGCCTGATAGTAAAATATGTTATGATATTGTGTATACCAGATTTCAAAAAAATCAAATAAATAAAACAATCCGATTTAACCCTTTGATGCACACGGGTCACATATGTGACCTTACTTCACCACCCACCCCCCCCCCCACTAGCCCACATATGGGAACCACCCCCAGAAATGCATGCAGGTAACATTTGTGTGTGGTATTGTAGTTCTTTAGTTTACTAATAGATGTCTCTACCAGCGCTCTATATATATATATATATATATATATATATATATATATATATATATATATATATATATATATATATATATATATATATGACCACATAGAACATGTAGAAACCATCAAATATGTTGTAAATACGATACTTATATAATTGAAGGCACTTTTATGACAACCTCACATATGTCACCCATATGCACCTGAGCGTTTTAATGAAAGGTCACATATGTAACATCTATGCATTAGGAGCACTAATGGAATACACTGTTGTTGTGATGTTTTGTGACCAATCTTATGATATTTAATGAAATTATCTAACACTGTACGGAATACATTTTCACAGATAAACCTTTGTATTTCAGGCATAGTGGGAGACTATTCACAGCTGAAGATGTGGTGAACGCTATTTGTAATGACGATGACGACGGCATACCGTCTGGCAGTGACGATGACCACTTGGATTCAGGGGCAGACATATGAGATGAAGAATTACTAGACGATGAGGACATGTACAGTGGTTCAGACAGCAACGGTGAAGATGATGTAATTTTGGATAATGAAGCAAGTGACAATGACCAGGCGACTGAAGTTGAAACTGATGACGAGTCAGATGACGCAGCTAACGTTGCAGCGCCTCCTCCGAAAAAGGACAAGAAATGAAAAAAGAAGTAAGTAACACCTTTGTCTGTTACTCTTTTTAATTTGTACATGTGTATGATGAGTATGCACTCTGTCAGATATATTTAACGTTATATTCTGATCTCCTGTTCAATCTTTTTTCAGGAAGGAGTGGAAATGGGAAGAAGCTGACCTGCCAAACCCCGGGGATTTGCCAGAGAATGTCCTCACACCAAAAGGAGAAGTCGCCAATCTCAAAACAGAAATTGATTTCTTTATGGCACTCTTTGGTAAAGAGACAATTGAAATCCTTGTGCTGGAGTCAAACAGATTCAGGATTGTAGAGAAAAAGAACAAAATACGTGCAGTGACAGAACACGAAATGAGAAAGGTTTTGGGTATAGTCATGTACATGTCCACCTTCCACATGCCGTGTAGGAGAGATTACTGGGCATCAGCAACAAGGCAGTCTGTTGTTGCTGATGTCATGCCTGTCAATAGATTTTGTTGCTGATGTCATGCCTGTCAATAGATTTTGTTGCTGATGTCATGCCTGTCAATAGATTTTGTTGCTGATGTCATGCATGTCAATAGATTTTGTTGCTGATGTCATGCCTGTCAATAGATTTTGTTGCTGATGTCATGCCTGTCAATATATTTTGTTGCTGATGTCATGCCTGTCAATAGATTTTGTTGCTGATGTCATGCCTGTCAATATATTTTGTTGCTGATGTCATGCCTGTCAATAGATTTGAAGAAATCCTGTCAATATTGCATGCATCAGATAATGGGTTGATGAAGAACAGGAATGAACCAGGATACGATAGACTGCACAAGGTGCATCCTCTTCTGAATATCATGAATGAAAACTTTGCAAAATGTGCAGAACCTGAACAGCATATGTCTGTTGATAAACAGATAGTCCCATTCAAAGCTCATCACTCGTTGAAAACGTACATGGAGAAAAAAACAAACAAATGGGGATAAAAAATTTGGGGCTCAGCTGGCCAGTCCGGGTACATGCATATATTTTATATTCAGGGGGATAACCTTGTGCAAGGTCAGCCAGTTTTGGAGGAGGGCATTTGCCTAAGGGAACACACATTTATTTTGATAACTACTTTGCCTCCCCTGACCTCTTTCTTGAACTGAAGAAAAAGGGTTACCATGCAACTTGCACTATTCGCAAGACCAGGCATCGGCAATGTCCCACCTTGTATGAAAGAGTTCAGGAAGAAGGGCAGGGGTTCCTATGATTATAGGACAGCAGATGGGATTATTGTGTGTACATGGTATGATAACAAGGTAGTTTGTCTGGGTTCAAACAAGTGTTCTGTCCTCCCTACACACCTAGTCCACTGATCTGATCAAAAGGCCAAGGGATATGTAAATGTTGAGTGCCCTTCCCTCATCAAGGCATACAACAAGAGTATGGGGGGAGTTGATAAGTGTGAAATGATGCTTTCTTTGTACCGCATTAGAATGAAAAGCAAGAAATGATTTTCCACATGGTTGATCTCTGTTGCTCAAATGCATGGCATCTTGACTAGGCAGTGAAAGGAGAAAGATCAAAATACTACAAATTCAAGCTGGCCATTGCTTAGTGTCTGGTCCAGGGAGATCCAAATCCACAGCCTATGCTAAGAGAACACATGGATCAGATTCTTCAAGATGTTCACAGTGCTAGGCATGTACCAGACCATGTGCGTCTTGATGGTGTGAACCACTTGCCAAAGAAAGTTGCAAAAGTCCCCAAGAAGTGCTAGTTTCCAAACTGCAAGCGCCGAAGCAGGTTTTTTTGCATAAAGTGCAAGGTTTATCTCTGCATTGGTTTAACTGATTGCTTCCTGAATTATCATCTGACAGAGTAAATTTCAGTACAAATTCAGCTGACTAATGAACTGCTGGCTGATGAATTGCTGACAAATGAACTGATCTTAGAAACTTTTGCTCATTTCTGTGGGTCAACTGCTGCATGAATAAGTGTTGTATATCAATGACAAATATATTTAGAGAACCAAAGAGTTAGAAAACAGTTTGTATGTTACGTTAGGTACAGAAATAAAGTAGTTTTAGCATTCTTTTGCAAGTCTGGTTTTATAGTCATTTTCTGGTCTTCAAGCGCCCCGTGTGCATAAGGGTCACATATGTGACCCAAACAAATCTCCAAAATCTTCAGTCATATTCTAAAAAATTTCATGTTTTTTGGTCTATTTGGCTATAATAAGTACAAATACAAAAAATTATCAAAATTGACCAAGGAAAAATGCCCCATGCATCAAAGGGTTAAATTTAAAAATCTGATTAAATTTTTTTTTTTAATCGCTCTACTGAATCCCAGTAGACCAGTTTGAAGTTTGGCGTTCACCGCTGGTGTTCAACAAAGAACAGAGATATCCTGACAAGCGCACACGATTTCAATCGTTTCCGCTCTACTGAATCCCAATGCCCCGAAAATCAAGTGTGTTTGGACAGAGAGAGAGAGAGCTTCGTGTCGTATGGTGTACACGCGTTAAGAACGCAGTCTACAAGAACGCTTAGTGTCTGAAGTCTGGTGATCATAGTAGTAGACAAGTTTGGCGTTCACCACTGGTGTTCAACAATAGTGGAGTTTGCCCCTAACGGACTGTAGGAGAACTGAAAGTGTATAATTTCTCGAGCATTTGACAACGCTACAGTTTATTATCTACCCATAAGGTACTGTGCTTTATACTCGTTTATTCATTGCTGAAGATGCGTGTAAGTTGTTGCACTACATTAAACATCGATGCAAATACACAAGGGTGTTATTTAAACAAAGAACAGAGATATCCTGACAAGCGCACACGATTTCATCGATGAGGGAATCTCCCTGGAAGATTGGCTGTATTTCGAGCAACGCTGGCGTGAATATAAAAACGCTACGCGAGTCGCCGGTTCCGACCTCGCTTACCAGCTCCTAGATTGCTGCAATCCCGAGGGACTACGGAAGAACCTCGTGCGGGTTCACCGTGATGCGCTGGCCTCCTGCAGCGAACGAGATCTACTGGCCAACATTGAGAAGTTGGAGGTGCGCGCCGAGAATGCAATGGTAGCCCGAGACGTTCTGTCAAAGATGCGGCAGGACCGAGACGAACCTGTCCGCGTCTACAGCGCTCGACTCAAGGGGCAAGCGCGAGTTTGCCAGTTCGTCATCAAGTGTCAGTGCCTGAGCTGCCCGACGCATGCGTTGGGGCAGATTACAGCGAAATTGTGGTGCCAGGTCATCATGGGCTGCGCTGATCATGACATCAAACTGGATTGTCTGATCGAGAAGGGACCGAGTACACCTCTCGAAGAGGTCGATGCGTTTGTCGAGGGCAAGGAATCGGGAAAGATTTCCCTCCAGCAGCTGAGCGAAGGGTCAGAGGCGGCTGCCCCGATCAGCTCGTTCCGGAAACAGCAGAGAGCGGTTTTCAACCAACATGCCCCACCCCCACCCCTGCCTACTCCGCTGTGCGCAAACTGCGGTCAGATCGGCCATGGTAGCAGCAGGGACGAGCGCTCTGATAACTGCCCGGCATACGGCCAAACCAAATGCGGCAAGCAAGGTCACCTTGGGACCGTATGCAGGAAAAAGTCAACGGCCGGCACACACTATGTGCAGCGCCGCCCGCGTCGGTCACCACAGAGGGAAACCTCTACAGCTCTCTTCCAATCACTATGCAGCGTAGAGAACGCGCCGCCTGTCGACAATAAGATCGTCTGCAACCTCGGGGACTTCGAACTCGAACACTGCGTTTACAACGCTACTCAAGACACGTGGGTGAAGAAACCCTCGGCCCCACAACCTACACTGTCGTTGTAGACCACTCACTACCCATGCGACACTCGCGCTCTCGGCCTCCGCACGCCATTGAGGCGCCCGACTAAGGCGGCGTTGGTGTCGGTAGTGGCTGATACAGGCTGCCAATCGTGCCTGGCTGGGACGAATCTACTCTCCAACCTTGGACTCACCGAGTGATACCTGAGCAAAACACGTCTGCAGATGTCAGCTGCCAACGTAAACAATCTGGACATAACTGGGGCGATCGCCTTGCGCCTATCAGATTCCGCTTCTCCAAGTGGCACAGAAACATGCCAAATTGTCTACATATGTCGAGACACGAGCGACTTCTTCTTGTCTTGAGGAGCGTGTGTGGCGTAAGGCATTGTGCCGCGTAACTTCCCTGGCGTCGGCCAAAGCCAACAGCCCTTAGCGGAGGTGAGCACGTGCAGCGCCGCCTCAGAATCGTCAATGACCGCGGCCTGTGAGTGCCCCCGCCGTCAACCTCCACCACTGCCTCCGCAAGGGCTGCCCTATCCAGCCATTGAGGACAACCGCAGCAAACTGGAGCAGTGGTTGCTGTCGCACTACAAGGCTAGCACATTCAACACGTGTCACCACCAACCTCTCCGACCGATGGAGGGCCCGCCACTCCGACTAATGGTTGACCAAGACGCTAAGCCTGTCGCATGCCACACACCGATCGGTGTCCCAATTCACTGGCGAAGCGACGTGAAGGCCGGCCTCGACCAAGACTGCAGTATGGGCGTCATCGAGGAGGTACCAACTGGCACCCCTGTCACCTGGTGTGATTGCATGGTTATTGGCGCAAAGAAGAACGGGAAGCCTCGACGGACTGTGGATCTCCAGGCCCTCAACGCTAGTGCCACCAGGGAGACCCACCACACCCAGAGACCCTTTCACCAAGCGAGATCGGCGCCTCGTGGAACAGAGAAAACGGTATGTGACCCCTGGAACGGCTACCACGCTGTCCCACTCCACCCCGACGACCGGCACCTCACGACGTTCATAACGCCTTGGGGCCGCTATCGATACCGCTCTGCACCCCAAGGATACGTGGCGTCTGGCGATGGCTTCACACGGCGGTTCGATGAGATCGTCGCCCACATACCCAACAAGACAAAATGCATCGACGATACCCTACTGTGGGCGGACAACACACTTTTGGCAGGCAGTGCGGTGGCTGGACACGTGTGGCCGCAATGGCATCACGCAAAATGCAGACAAGTTTGTATTCGCCGTCGAGTTTGCAGGCTTTGAGATATCACCCACGTCAGTAAAACCATGCTCGAAGGTATTGCAGGCGATAAAGGACTTCCCGATACCGAGGAATGTCACAGACATCAGAAGCTGGTTAGGCCTCGTCAACCAGGTGGCTTATGCCTTCGCCGTGGCGGACCACATGCAACCATTCCGCGACCTCCTGAAGCCAGATCAGCCGTTCGCCTGGACAGAACATTTGGATCGCCTGTTCAAGCAGTCGAAAATCGTGATCATCGACCAGATCAGGCATGGGGTCGAGATCTTCGACCAGTCACGCCCGACATGTCTTGCCACGGACTGGTCTAAGGAAGGGCTCGGGTATTGGCTTGTCCAGAAACACTGTGACTGCGCTGGTGTCCGACCGTTCTGCTGCAAGTCGGGCTGGAAAGTAGTGCTGATGGGCAGCCGTTTCACACACGGCGCTGAGTCACGTTATGCCCCCATCGAGGGCGAGGCACTGGCAGTTGTAGACGCCCTTGACAAGGCTCGACATTTCACCCTGGGATGTTCGGACCTCATGGTAGCAGTAGACCACAAGCCACTACTCAAGGTGCTGGGTGACCGCGCCCTCGACGACATCCCAAACCCTCGCTTGCGGAACATTAAGAAGAAGTCACTGCGGTATCGATTTCGCGTGCTCCACATCCCCGGCGTCCGCAACACCGTCGCAGACGCCCTATCACAGCACCCGGTGGGAGTTGCCGAGACTCCCGACCTGCCCAATGATGTGGCCGCGGCAGCCCCCGCAGCACTCCGATCCCGCAACGACCCGGCGCCACCTCGCTGCTCACAGACTTGCGCGTCCACAGCCACGGAACCCATCAAGTCGGTCACATGGGATGATGTGCGCACTGCCACGGCGAGCGACCCCGACATGTCTGCTCTAGTGGATGCCATCCACAACGGCTTTCCTGACACGCCAGCAGCCATGCCCAGTGCCACCCGCACGTACTACCAATACTGGGAGAAGATAACCGAGTATGACGGCGTCATCCTTTACAAGGACAGAATCGTCATACCACCCACTCTCCGAGCAAGTGTCTTGCAGGCACTCCACTCGGCTCACCAGGGTGTTTCGATGATGGTGTCGCGAGCAGAGGGGTCATTCTTCTGGCCAGGTATGACTTCGGCAATTGAAGAGACACGTGCACGCTGTACAGCGTGCAACCGCATGGCCCCGTCACAACCAAACCCGCCACCTACACCACCGACACGACCAGTCTACCCCTTCAAGGCGATATGCGCTGACTACTTCAGCCCGGCGGTCATCACTACCTCGTCGCCGTAGACAGATATTCCAATTGGCCTATCGTAGAAGAGAACGCAGAGGGCTCCAAAGGCCTCATTGCCGCGCTCCGATGAGTGTTCGTGACCTTCGGCATCGCCGAGGAGCTCTCATCGGACGGGGGACCTGAGTTCAAGGCAGGCTCTACAAAGACATTCCTCAAGAACTGGGGTATACGTCACCGCATCAGCAGCGTAGCAAACCCACACAGCAACTGCAGGGCAGAAGTCGGGGTGAAAACGGTCAAGCGGATGCTGGTTGGCAGCACGGGCCATGTTAGCCTACAGAAACACGCCAGATCCGATGTCGAAGGTCAGTCCTGCCGAAATCATCTTTGGACGCCGCATCCGGGACTTCATCCCAGTGCCGCCTGGACAGTACCTACCCCACTGGACATGGCACGAGACAATGCAAGCAAGAGAGGACGCACAACGTATCCGACACATGAGGGCACATGGGCGACTGTCGGAGCACACACGGGTCCTACCTCCACTCATTATCGGCAATTGCGTAAGGCTACAGAACTTGGTTGGCCCGCATCCAACCAAGTGGGACCGCACCGGAATCGTGGTTGAGGTACGACCAATACGTCATACGAGTGGACGGGTCGGGGCGTGTCACGCTCCGCAACAGGAAGCACCTACGCCAGTACACGCCGCATATCACCAGGGCCCCGTTGATCAACTCACCATCGGTCATTCACCTCGCCACGACCATGCCACCGTCGCCCATGCTACCCGAGACACCAACCCAGCCCGCCGACCCAGTGTCGCCCCTACCCAGGCCGACTACACCCGTGCCTGCGACCCCGGCCAGGCCCGATTCCGGTGTCGGGCAGCCTCCTCGTGCTAGTCGTGAGATGCTCCAGCTGACCGCACACCCACCCACACCAACCGCCGAGGTTCCGCCACCGGCCGCTGAGGTTCCGCCACCCAATGCCCCGAAAATCATGTGTGTTTGGACAGAAAGAGCTTCGTGTCGTATGGTGTACACGCGTTAAGAACGCAGTCTACAAGAACGCTTAGTGACTGAAGTATGGTGATCATCGCAGTAGACCACAGAAGACCGTGGAGTTGACACTGACATTGAGCATACGCAGTCTTTAGAGGAGGGTCACACATTGAGAAATGCATTATTAGCGCTTCTAAAAGACGATGACACAATCCAGAACATTGCAACATCCATCAGCGAAAGCATTATCAACAAACTACTAAACACACAAACATTCACCGACATGCTGATCAAAGCCATCATGGACTCCGAACAATTCAGTGCAATCAAAGAAGATTTGTATCAGGCTTGCTGCGTTGACGCAAGCAAGACAACCGTTGAAATAAAAACAAATAACGCCAAAATACGCGCCCTGGAAGCGCCCAGGAAAACGCTTGAACAAGAGAATCTGGCACTTCTTGACCAATTAGATGAACAAGAACAATACAGCTGTCGGAATTGCCTCGTATTTCACGGAGTGACCGAACAACAAAAGGATATGACCACCGCGGTGACCGTCCTGTGTGGCCGATCGCTAGGTGTGATGGTGGACAGCCGCAGCCACCATCTTGGAAAGCCGAATGGAGATAAGCCACGACCAATAATCGTCAAGTTCACAAACTATGAACAACGACAGAAGATCTTCTCCGTCAAGCGAAAGCTCAAGGGAACAAAAACTGCCATAACGGAGAATCTAACGATTAAAAAATGTAGATATGTGTTAGCTTTGCACCACTGAAAAAAATATCAAATTCTGACGGTTAGTTTTCAGGTTACACCATATTTTATCATGACAAATATAGAAATAAAAATTTTCGAGATAGCGTGAACAAAACCGATGAAAATCAAGATGGGCACGGACCACAGTCACTTTTCCCATAGACGACCATTATAACGTTCTTGCGCCTACATTGAAAATTTATCCTACAATTTGTTTTTTAATTCACAGCAAATCACAGACCCACTTAGACACCTGGTGTGTAAAATTCGTGAAAATGACATACCTCCTTTTCATGCAAATTGTGGTGTTTGTTGACTCGTCAGGATGCGTGGACACACAGAACTGTCCGGTACTGCTCTTCCATAGTCCTGCCAGAGCTCTGAGCTTTGATGTTGTCATCACATCAACCGAGGCAGGTTGACCCTCGTCACAGCCTTGTCCCCCTCGTCACAGCCTTGTCCCCCTCGTCACAGCCTTGTCCCCCTCGTCACAGTCTTGTCCCCCTCGTCACAGTCTTGTCCCCCTCGTCACAGTCTTGTCCCCCTCGTCACAGTCTTGTCCTCCTTGTCAGTCTTGTCCCCCTCGTCACAGTCTTGTCCCCCTCGTCACAGTCTTGTCCCCCTTGTCACAGTCTTGTCCCCCTCGTCACAGTCTTGTCCCCCTCGTCGCCTGTTTTCTTAAATCACACTTTATGTTCTACTCAACGTATTGGATTGTTATATTTTAAACGAATATTTACTAAATTTACACTTTACTAGTTCACAACATTATTTAGTCTTAGGCTCTACACTATTTATATAGTAGTTATTTATTTATGTAGTATTTAGTAGTCTATTTTTAAATCACAACCCTTCGGAAGATAAAATGTATATTTTATAAGGCCTATCGTGCATAAAAATGTTTATTGTTATTATTTATTATTAAGACCATTCTACCTTCTGGTGCTTTCTTCAAAAGCATGGAAGGCAAGGAGCCTGACACACTGTGTGGCTGGAAGCGAGGAGCCTGACACACTGTGTGAATGGAAGCGAGGAGCCTGACACACTGTGTGACTGGAAGGCAAGGAGCCTGACACATTGTGTGGCTGGAAGACAAGGAGCCTGACACACTGTGTGGCTGGAAGACAAGGAGCCTGACACACTGTGTGGCTGGAAGCAAGGAGCCTGACACACTGTGTGGCTGGAAGCGAGGAGCCTGACACACTGTGTGGCTGGAAGCGAGGAGCCTGACACACTGTGTGGCTGGAAGCGAGGAGCCTAACACACTGTGTGACTGGAAGCGAGGAGCCCGACACACTGTGTGGCTGGAAGCGAGGAGCCTGACACACTGTGTGGCTGGAAGCGAGGAGCCTGACACACTGTGTGACTGGAAGCGAGGAGCCCGACACACTGTGTGGCTGGAAGCGAGGAGCCTGACACACTGTGCGACTGGAAGCGAGGAGCCTGACACACTGTGTGGCTGGAAGCGAGGAGCCCGACACACTGTGTGGCTGGAAGCGAGGAGCCTGACACACTGTGTGACTAGAAGCGAGGAGCCCGACACATTGTGTGGCTGGAAGTGAGGAGCCCTTCACATGGTGAATATATATTGTATGTTCCTTCAACAAGCTTTGTCAAAGATCTGCCGAGTGATCTGCACTCCAATACTCAAAGCGTTTTTCGTTGGAAACCAGTTATTATTTCAAGGATGCCCAAAATGCTATGTCTTTAACCATTTTTAGCGGTATGATTTCTCTAGTGATGCTACCTTGTGACCAATGGTAGCAGTGCGCACTGTTTGAGTCGACCAACAGGCGATGCAGCGGTTGGCCATTTACCTATTTATGCTGTAATGCCACCAATAAGGTAAACCTGTATTTTCTAGTACACAGTGTATTTTCTTCCTTACCTGTTATTTTTTGCGTAAAGATCAATGATGTAGTGGGATTTTTATGGCACTCTAGGGGTAGTTTCACTTACTTTTCACTGCTATGACATACTAGGCCTACTAGATTACATTTGTGGTACACAATGAATGAGAGATGAGCAGGAGATTTGGGAGGCGAGACAGAAACACATGCAGTATCGTGATCACTATTTGAATTTGTCTGTTTATACTAGTTGTAACAGATTGACACACACGCACGCACGCACGCACGCACGCACGCACGCACGCACGCACGCACGCACGCACGCCCGCACGCACGCACGCACGCACGCACACACACACACTGTAAGGGGCTGCCACCTGGTGGACTAGACACACTGAAGTAGATATAACGGATGCAACTTTTACCATTTATGAATAAAGCACTTCCTGTTGAGTTATATTACCGACAACACGTGTGTTCTTATTCAGTCGTATAAAGCACAATATACTACATGGTGTCTGGACGGAAAGACCCCACAAATGGAAGCATTCAAACCCCCAGCAACTGTGTCGTTCACCACCGGCAATACGGCAAAGCAGTGGCGTCGCTGGGAGCAACAATTCCGGTTTTACTTTGCAGCAACTGAGCTCAGCAAGAAGACAGCCAAAACACAGGTAGCCATACTACTGCACTGTGCAGGCCCCGAAGCACACGACATATATACAAACTTTGTTTTTGCAAACACCGATGACGACAAAGACTCCAACTGGGAGCATGTGCTCAAGAAATACAGAGACTATTGCAAACCTAGAAAAAATGAGGTGTTTGAGAGGTACAAGTTCTGGCAGCGAGATCAGCGTGAAGGGGAGCCCATTGATCAGTGGGTAAATGACCTGAGAATACTGCTATCCAGGTGCGAATATGAAGACCAGAAAGAAAGCAATCTGAGAGACAGAATTGTGTTTGGGCTGGCAGACACACGTGGCAAAGAGACTACTTCGTGAAAGTGACTTGACTCTAGCTAAAGCACTTGACATCTGTCACGCAGCAGAGGCCAGCAGAGTCCAAATGAAAGTGATGGAAAGTGAAAGTCACACAGACGGGGAAACAACCCAGCAGAGGCCAGCACTGTGTCTCACAAGCACCACACTCAGTTCTATCAAGGCCGTAACTGTGGGTATTATGGCAGTCAGCATCCGCCACGCAAAATAATATGGTGCCACCTGTTCGAAATGCAAAGGACGGAACCACTTTGCAAAGGTGTGCAAAGGAGGCGGGTTCAGGAAGAAATTCTACCAACTAGAGACAGATCACACTGATGATCATGATGGTGGAAGTGACTTTCTCTTTGTGGGTACAGTGACTGACAGCAAACACCCCACAAAGACCGAGCAGAAATGGCAAGCAGTGTTGAATGTACAAGGCCACAATGTACAGTTCAAGCTTGATACTGGCGCCGAGGCAAATGTGCTACGAGTAACAGTGTTCAATCGAATGAAGTCAGTCAAGCTGGAGAAAACCAAGACTCTATTATGTGCATTCGGAGAGTATCAGGTAATCCCACTAGGTACAGTCACGCTCGACTGCACCACTGCAAAGGGAGACTCAGAACGACTTCTATTCTACGTCACAGACAGTGCTGATGTTCCAATACTGAGTCACAAGGCTTGCGATGACTTGAATCTTATCAAGCGGGTTTACACGAACCAGCCAACGAAAACTCCCTCTCTGACTAAAGACCGCATGATACATGAATACCAGGATGTGTTCACTGGAGTCGGAGAGTTTGACAAAGTGTATTACATGGAGCTCAAACCAGACGCACAAGGAGTGATCCAGCCACCACGGAAAATTCTGTATGCTATTCAGCCCAAACTCAAACAAGCGCTTGAACGACTGAAGGTTCAAAACATTATTGCGGATGTCGACGAACCGACCAAGTGGGTTAGTAACCTGGTCATAGTAGAGAAGAAATCTGGCGCCCTCAGGCTATGTTTGGATCCGTGACCACTGAACGCCGCTATCAAGCGAGAGCGGCACGCCGGTTCAACGCCGTCTGACGTGCAAGCACAGCTCTCTGGCAAGCAGGTCTTCACAGTTGTCGACATGAAGGATGGCTATTGGCACGTAAAGCTTAGCGAGGAGTCGTCATACCTCTGCACATTCAACACACCGTGGGGCAGAAAACGCTTCCTACGTATGCCCTTCGGGATCTCATCGGCCAGTGAAATAATGCAGAAGAGAAATGAGGATACATTTGGCGACATCCACGGTGTCCACGTCATAGCCGACGAACTGATTATTGCGGCAGCAGATGACCAGGAACATGACAGCATCCTACACAGAGTGTTAACACGAGCACGTGACAAGGGAGTCAAGTTCAACAGTGACAAGATTCAATTCAAGATCAGTGAGGTCGAGTACATGGGTAATCTCGTATCATCAGATGGCCTGAAACCAGATCCCAAGAAGATCGAGGCAATCGTCAACATGCCCAAGCCAACCGACGTCACCTCGCTCCAGCGCCTGCTGGGCATGATCAAGTATCTTGCACAGTACATTTTTAATGAGTCAGCAATCACCGAACCACTGAGAGAGCTGCTCAAGAAAGACGCAGAATGGGCCTGGCATCCAGAGCACGACAAGGCAATAAAGAATCTGAAGGCTGTCCTCACCAACAAACCAGTGCTTGCCTTCTTTGATGTCAAACAGCCAGTCACCATTCATGCCGATGCTTCGCAGTCAGGCCTGGGCGCATGCCTGATGCAGAGAGGAAAACCAGGTGCGTATGCATCTCGCGCTATGACAAGAGCTGAACAAAACTACGCTCAAATCGAAAAGGAGATGTTGGCAATATGCTTTGCCACAAGCAAGTTCCACCAGTACATCTACGGCAAGTCTGCAGTTAGTGTCTAAACAGACCATAAACCTTTAGAAAGCATCTTGAAGAAGCCACTTTGCAAGGCACCCCCGAGACTACAATGGCTGATGTTACGTCTACAGCCCTACGATCTAGATGTGCACTATGTACCAGGCAAGTACATGTATCTTGCTGATACACTATCCCGTGCATACATACAGGGTGAAGGCAACGCAGAGATGGAAGACGAATTGAGTTGTTCACATTCTTGTGCTCATTATCCCAGTCAGTGCGAACAAACTGTCTGAGATTCGCCAAGCGACCGAACAAGATCCAACGTTGATGAAAGTTCGAAGTCTCATCATGAGAGGATGGCCCAAGTTCCGGGAAAGTGTTCCGCCTGAAGTGCAGAACTTGTGGAACATCAGAGACGAACTCCACCTAGCAGAAAGCGTCATATTTGTTAGCGAAAAGGTGCTCATCCCAGCTAAACTTCGTAAGCAGATGCTCGAAAGACACATGGGGGTGGAGAAATGCAAAGCACGGGCTCGAACTGTCATGTACTGGCCTGGCATGGCAAAGGAAATTGAAGAAGTCTTCAAATGTTCTGTCTGCATGAAGCATCAGAAGAGCCAGCATCGTGAGCCTATGATGCCTCATGACATTCCAGATGGGAGATGGCAGAAGATAGCGATGGACAGGGTTAGGGTACGTACCATGGGCACGACTTCCTAGTAGTAGTGGACTACTACTCAAAGTATCCTGAGTTCTCACAACTTCCATACAAGACAGCCAAGACTATCATCACACACACGAAAAGCATTTGTGCCCGACATGGGATACCAGAGGAAATCGTGAGTGACAATATGCCCTTCGGTAGTCGAGAATTCAAGGACTTTGCTCGTGAATGGGGAATAAAGACAACAACATCAAGTCTGAGTTATGCACAGTCCAATGGGCAAGCCGAAAGGTTTGTGCAGACTCTCAAGGGACTGTTCAAGAAAGCGGACGAGGACGGTCGTGATCCCTATCTCGCCCTACTCGAGTACAGGAATACGCCAGTTTCCGGTCTCCAGTACACACCTTCCCAAATGCTGATGAGCAAGCTGCTACGATTAAAAGCTGCCAACGAAGGTGGTAGATGCACACAAAGACCTTAAACATCGACAGCGGCGGCATAAATCATATCACGACAAAGGTACATTGCCTCTGCCCCAACTCAATCCAGGCGACGTTGTGCGCGTTCAGAGGGGAAAGGTGTGGGAACCCGCAGTCGTTAGAGCCTCACACGTCCAGCCTCGCTCGTACCTGGTCAAGAGCCAGCACGGACAGCTGCGCAGAAGACACCTCAGCAAAACGAATGAGCTACCTGCGTTGTTCGTTCCACCCGTTGGAGTGGCTCCAGCAGACCAGTTGCTGACTGCAACAAGCGTTGGTGCTCCACACGAGAGAGAAGTGCCAGCAGCCCCACCAGAACCGGTTGATACACAAACGACTCAGATGACGCACGACCGTGTTACCAGGAGTGGTCGGATCGTCAAGACTCCGGTCAGATACCAATAAACAGTCTAGCATATACAGTACTTTAAACCCCTGTGGTTTATTCTTTTAGAATACGGGGGGTGTAACAGATGGACTCACACATGCACACACACACACACACCGTAAGGTGCTGCCACCTGGTGGACTAGACACACAAAAGTAGATATAACGGATGCAACTTTTACCATTTATGAATAAAGCACTTCCTGTTGAGTTATTATTACCGACAACACGCGTGTTCTTATTCAGTCGTATAAAGCACAATATACTACACTAGTGACTGAAGAAACAGAATTGTGCGATTGCATGGCCATGGGTGTACCAGCTTGGTCACCAGGGGCCAGCACTAGCATACACTGAATGCCTAGTGTAACATGCCTACATGTCAACATAGATTGCAACAGGTCATGATAACCCTGTAATAAGAGATTCCAACTTCAACAGCAGGGATCCAACCTGACAATTCGTGCCCCCCCCCCCCCCGTATTTGTGATATTAGTAAAACAAAAACATGATTTACACCGTTTTATTTAACAGATGTTGAATTCATGGAGATCATTGAGACAGTGACTGGCTGAAGCAGATGACACACTGACAGTTAAATGTGGACCGCACAGGCCATGCACAGACTTGAGTGACTGACACTGTCAGTGCGGGTGTCAGATGTTTCGGCCCATAACGGGTTCGGCCCGTTTCCCTTAGACATTAATTACTTCAATTTGGTTCATTATTTTATTTTGTCAACCGCTTTATGTTATCTTATTTATATTGCTATATTTCTATAAATAGTTCTAGATTATTATATTAGCGTGTACGTATGTTTCTGTGCACAATCATAATTTCCGCCGCTCTGCCTTTCTTATTGATTCAGGCCGTGGGCCGAAACGACTATTCTTAGATTTCTGCCGCTTAAATGTTCATTATTAGAGTGGGCCGAATCGACCTTCGCTGAATTTAATAGCGACAATGTAGTGAGCCGAACCCATCCTGGGCCGAATCTTCCGGGATCCGTCAGTGACAGTGCCGCAGTGGCAGTGGCCAGTGGGGTCCCGGATGGTTCGGCCCATGACGGGTTTGGCCCACGCCGACGGATTGTTCGGCCTAGTCGATTCGGCCCACGCAGATGGATGGTTCGGCCCATTTCACTGTCGCTATTGAAATCAGCGACGGTCGATTCGGCCCACTCTGTCTAAGCGGCGGAAATCTAAGAATAGTCGTTTCGGCCCACGGCCTGAATCAATTAAAAAGGCAGAGCGGCGGAAATTATGATCGCGCACAGAAACATACGTACACGCTAATATAATAATAACGATCTGGAACTATTTATAGAAATATAGCAATATAAATAAATTGAAAGAAAGTGGTTGACATAATAAAATAGGAAGAAGAACCAAATTCAAGTAATTAATGTATAACGGAAACGTCCACGAATAAAAATAATAACTATTTGAGTTTGTATTGTAATATATAATGTATTGACTTCATTGTTTGTGTGAGCACATTTTATGTGATCAAGCCCTTTATGTGTTTAATCTATCTGATATAAATATATATATATATATATATATATATAATATGTATATATACACACACACACATATATATCGTGTTGTAGTAGTATATATATATATATATATACACACACACACACACACATTACGCGTATATAAATAAATTAATGTAAAATATATTGGTCACCCAAATATATATATATATGTTTAATAAAAACCATTTCATTATTCGCGCATTTGTATGTTTTTCACTATTACTTTAATAATTTAAAAAAAATAGCGCACAGCGCACAATAATACTGTAGCGCACAAGTCAACAGCATTTCGCTAAGCCTAAGGCTAAGACATGCAAACAGTTGAAACTAGCGAAGAATTCGTTAGTCGTTTCGGCCCACGGCGCCCGCTGGCACTGGTTGCATACACGGATGGTTCAGCCCATGCGAGCGAAAACACTTCACGGGTCACTGGTCGCGCCGTTGGATGGTTCGGCCCATGGTCCGAACCCGTTTTGGGCCGAAACATCCGACACCCGGCCAGTGCACATGCCACAACAAAATCCATTATAGACAGCTCTGACAGTGTCCATTAGTATTCGCTAGGCGTTATTGTGACTTTTCTACGCTAACATATAATCTACAAAGTTTAAGGAATTGCTCTAATAATAATGAAGACAAACACATTGTTGACTAGCACCGACAGCACGACTTCGGATAGCAATACAGAATGATCCCCGAAATCGTAATCCACTCGATTCATTAAGGTACGACAAGAGTTTTTGAGAAATGCGTTACCTGTCTCGTGACTTGTATGCGTTCCACCGGTAGTTGAAGTATTCAGCAACTTGCGGTTAGTAAGAAACGTCGAGATAAGTAATCGCCGTTAAACGTTGTCCAATGGAAGTGCAAATCGACTACAAAAGATCGAACTAGTTCGGGGTCCCCTACAACAACGCGCAGTGACCTCTTTATCACGTGCAGGGACGATTCCTTAACGCGTTGGTATGTGCTGGGCGAGAGTGAGAACGGAGGCACGCACACGTGAACAACATGTAATTGTGGAAGAAACGTTATCGTGAAAGCTTATTACACTTCCTCACAACCACTATCATTATCTGAGCGACGTGCTTGGCAATTTCTGCCAACAAGGGACCTATCAAGTTGTGACGTTTTAATCTCTCAACAAACGTGTTCCCTTAGGCAAAGTCAATCGCCCTACAATTTTTTTTCTATCTGGCTTTTACTGTAGTAGAGACGAAGAGCGGGGCGATTTTTTTTGCCTAGTGTTCCCTATGCATCAATCCCATCATTAATCCTGACAATAGTCAATACATAAAGACAATTAGTGTCATTGTCAGTTTCTGCACAGTATTTTAGCGTCTACCCCGACCCTGTGTCGATGCAACCATAACTAAACTATGTTGATGTTTACACATTTTGTGACAGTCACTTGTCAGTTCGATTAGTTTAGTTACCCACCACATGATGGCAGCACCCAGGGTAATGTAATTTAGAGAAGATAGTTAGTGAACTATTATTGCTATGACTATTTGCCCTGTAATTAGTTGTATTTACGGTGTAGGTAGTTGGTTTTATTACTAATGATTCAGTTGTTTAAACATAAATTTTACCCTAGAGACAGGGGTCACGTGTGGTCAGTGGAAGGGGCCCTGCCCCAGTGGGCCAGGCGTGATTCTACAGTTAATGACAACTCTGTTTTGGTAAGTTCCTAAATGATGTTTTCTACCTTATTAAGCAATGTTTTCAATTTATAACTGTATCATACTGTTTGATAGAGAATTGTCCATCTGTTTATGTCAAGGTATTTACTTTATCAGTTATAATTACTTAGTGGTGACTTTGATTACTAATGTGTGGAAGATCAGGTATAAGTGGTCGTTGGACCTTAGGGAAGAATGCCCAACAGGGCTTAATGAGATTTTGACCACTTGCAGTCAGTAGCTGGTAAAGTTAAGTTTTGATCATGTTTAGTGGTGCTACTGTTATAGTTAATATGTTATAAGATGTGATAGACATGGTGCAAGCATAAATTGTGCATGTATATAGGTATTATGTAACTGTCCCTACAGTTAAGCCAGGATCAGTCTGGTACCCTCTCTCCCTTTGAAGTTACATTGATTAATTGCTCTAGGAGGTGGCTGGGAGAGGGCTGATCTTGAGTATTCCCTAGAGACCTGTAAGTTGAGCAGTGTCCAAGACTTGCTTGTAAACAACAGTGGAATGACAGCTAGGCTAGTCAGGGCATGCACATGTGAAATCGACAACATTGTTGACTGTTGAATTTATTATATTAAGGGTGTTTTACATGTAGAGTACTAGTATTACATTAATACCTACAAGTATGATTATATATTAGTACTGAATAAGATAACAGGTATTTTACAGACAATATTGTGAACAACACCAATGTGTTGGAACTATGGTATTTAACAGATGTTGATTATCATCTTACACTGGACACTATGATATGCAAATAGCTTACTTGTTTGGTTTTGTATTTGTACAGGCGAACGCAAGTCCTGGCCCACTCCTGATTGTGGCCAGTCGTCTTTTAAGACGTATTTTAAGTCTTATTTTGGGTCGTCTTTATTATTGTATTTAATATCATCTGTTCTTTCACCTTTTGTTGTTGTTCTTAAAGCTCTTGCTTTTGGTTGTATTTTGAACTTTCGGTTGACATTTTATACTTTGATGAGGTACCAAAGTTAGATCAGTAGTGCAAATTGTGCAAGGACTGAGAAACTTGGTTTTGTATAATTTTAGTAGTTAAACTGTAATAAACGCAATATTATCTTAAAATTTGCCTTACAGTGGTCTATTCTTAATTTAGGCATAAGCTTACCACCCACAGCCTACATTTTTTTTTAAAGTCCACCACGTCACTATCAGTTAAACAGCCACCAGGTGAACCCCACAAACCTTGCCGCTTCGAGTGGTTTCACAACCATGGGCCTGGCATATTCTAGACAAATAATTTATAAGTTTATAAGATTACATATAATGTCTGTTTTTTGTTATTGGGAACATATAATTTAGCAACGCCTGAAGACAGAATTAAGACAGTGGCGTATTATGGATCTCACAAAGGGGAAGGCCGGGGGGGGGCAAGCTTAATAGTTATACCCATTACTTTACCATGCTACCATGTAGGGCCGAGCGGCGCAATGGAAAAAACTCAAATGGGGGGAGGGTATGACCCAATGGCCTTCCCCGCAGGCAACAGACAGACGTATTGCAACAATGTATAATTACAGTGTAACAGCGATTCTCTAGAAACGAACGCACGCACGCACGCACGCACGCACGCACGCACGCACGCACGCACACACACACACAGTAATAAGAATAAGATCTTCCTGACCAGTTGTTATTACTGGTCACAACTGATATTAGTGTGTAGGGCAGTCTCTTCTCAAATGTGGGATGTTCTCAAGTCTTTCCATGGTGAAGACTCTTGTGAAAAAGTATTCAGTACTTCGGCTTTGTCAAAATCAATCTCAGTCATTGTCCCATCAAGACGCTTAAGTTAAGATTAGCCACTGGTGAACGAGTCTTCATCTTTGACCTGGCGTACTTGTAGAAAGCTTTGGGATTGGCCTTAGCTTCCTTGGCTATCAGTCTCTCAAAATCTCGGACTGCCTTTCTCACCTTTGTCTTTACTCTGTTTGATGCCTCAGACTTTCTCTTGACTGCCGTGATGGTCTTGGTATTTGTTCTAAAATGTTCATTCCAGTTCCTAGAGGTCATAATTTATCTCATTTCTTCGTAATTTCCTTTGTCATAATTATTTGAATTTGTCGACCCTAAATTTGGTGGACTTAGTGTAGCAACACAAGTTGAAATTCAGTAGTGAGTGGTGGGTCTTTCCTATTGATTCCAGCTGTACTTGAGTTTCTCGATCATGCCCTAGCTCTTCGTTGGTGAATATCAGATCCAGTGTGCTTGGCGTGTTGTTTCCTCTATAGGCGAGTAGATGTCGAAACTGTAGCTGTGGTTATCGGTCCATCCGATAGATGGCGACTCCCGCAACAATTCGGCAAATAAATAATCCAGCAGTACGGGGTTTTCGTGAGGGCAGCGACCTTACAAATAACACGTTGGCATTGCACCCCGTGGTTGCCACGTTGACAAGACGGAAGTAGCGTCTTCGTTGACTAAACATAGCAAGTGTAGCGACGTGTCTCATTCGGTGAGTTTGTTATTATACATTTACCGGTAGACTGCTGTGCGTGATAACGGATTGTCGCGGGGTTACATACCCGGAAACATTACAGTAAACTGGGTTCGCTTCCTCTACTCTTATCCGTAGCGTCAATTCCTACCAGCTGTTGCGTTCGTGCGGGGTCTAGTTGAGATACTGTTGCACAAAACGGAGTGTCTGTACAAGGTAATCATCACCATCCGCGGCTAGATAACCACGACACTGCTGACTAGAGTCTGAGACAAGATTTGCCATCCAAGCCAAAGGCCCAGATGGCAAATGGACAAGGAAGCCATTGGCTTATCGAGAGTCCAACAATGTTCATCTACTTATAACCCGCCCTCCTGAGATATGTGTCAACCTTGTTTTTAAACATATTCACGCTGCTAGCAGTTACACAATCTGTAGACAATTTGTTCCATTCATTTATTGTCCTCTGTGAGAACGAGTGCTTCCTGATGTCCAATCTACATTGATCCTTTACTAATTTTACCTCATGTCCTCTAGTTCTGCTATCCTTCTTGAGTGAGAAAAACATATTTCTATCAATATTTTCATACCCATTCAATATCTTAAAAACTTCAATCTGATCTCCTCTTAACCTCCTTGTCTCTAGAGTTGTTAAACCACATTCTTTCAGGCGTTCTTCATAACTAAGGTCTCTCAGTTCTGGAATCATTTTAGTTGCTCTCCTTTGTATGCGTTCCAGCGTATCTATATCCTTCTTACGATATGGTCCCCATGCTTGTATACAGTATTCTAAATGAGGTCTAACTATTGCTTTATAAAGAGGTATAATTAACTTTTTTTCCTTGTATGTTATGTTTCTTCTAATCAGTCCAAGAATTTGATTACCCTTTGAAGCTGCAATACCACACTGCTCTGAAACTTTCATATCAGCACTTATTGTAACTCCTAAGTCCTTTTCTTTTACAGTAGTACCCAGAACAGTATCTCCCATTTTATAGTTTACATTCAAGTTCCCATGTCCTGTATGTAGGCATTTACATTTCCCAAAATTGAACAACATCTGCCATTTCTCAGACCATTTCACTAATCTGTCTAGATCGTTTTGTAAATGTTGTTTATCACCATCAGTATTAACCTTTCTAAACAGTTTTGTGTCATCCGCAAATTTCAGTACGTTACTTGTTATACTGTCGTCCAAGTCATTGATATAAATTAAGAATAATATAGGTCCTAATACTGATCCTTGAGGTACCCCACTCAAAACCGATTTCCAATTTGAAACTTCTCCATCTACTACAACTCGTTGTCTTCTGTCAGTCAGCCATTGTTCTATCCAGTCAGTTATGCTATCCCCGACACCATGGGCTTTTAATTTAAGTAGTAATCTTTGATGTGGCACTTTGTCAAAAGCTTTCTGAAAATCTAAGTAGATAATATCTACTGGCGATCCCACGTCTATCCACTTAGTGATTTCTTCCAAAAAACATAACATATTTGTTAAGCATGACCTCGCTTTAAGGAATCCATGTTGAGATGAATTTAATAATTTTTGCTTAACGAGGAATTCCACCATATGGTCTTTAATTAACCTTTCTAATAATTTACAAATCACTGACGTTAAACTCACTGGTCTGTAAATCTCTGACTTATTTCTCGAACCCTTTTTAAATAATGGTATGATGTTTGCTTCTTTCCATTCAAACGGAACAACTCCCTCTTTTAATGACAAGTTGAATACTCTTGCAAGTGGTATACTGATTTGTTCTACTGTTTCCATTAGTAATTTTGGAGGAATCCCATCCACTCCCGGTGATTTGTTATCCTTCATTGCCTTTATTTTCTTAGCTACCAATTCTGGAGTTACAACTAACGGACCTAAATAGTCAGATTTAGCCCCCTGAAATTTAGCATCAGCAACTGGTAATGAACTAATATCTTCTTTGGTAAACACTGAACTGAAGTAACCATTTAGGTCTTCTGCCATTAAAAACCCCTGTGATATTATATTTCCAGCACTGTCTTCTAGAGGTCCAACCTTGTCTTGTACGTTTTGTTTACTCCTGACATATGCATAAAAACTCTTGCTGTCATTTTTTATGTTACATGCTAGTTTTTGCTCATAGCTTCTTTTAGATTGTCCGATTTCAGTTGTAGCTGCATTAAGTGCCTCTTTGTATTTTGCATAGTCTTCGTCCTTTCTGGTACGCCTATAAACCCTCCACATAGTTTGTTTTAGCATTATTTTTCTAATAGCCTCTTTTGACAAGTGTTTCTTTCTACACCGTTTTCCTTGTTTTTGGAAGGGAACAAATTTATCGATGATACTCTCAATTTCATATTTTAGAATATTCCAACATTCAATTGCGGTCTTATTCATCAGCATGTTATTCCAATCTAGCTTTGCTAAGTATTTTCTCATATCTTTGTAGTTACCTTTGTGGAAGTTTCTCTTGTACGTTTTCTTATTTTTACTTTCTGATTTTACATTGATGTCAAAATGTATTTGATTATGGTCACTATTACCCAATGGTTCAAATATTTTTACATTGTCCACTAATTCTTTTTGTGATGACAAAACTATATCTAATACATTTTCTCCCCTGGTTGGTTCTAGTACGTGCTGAGTAAGAAAGCTATCCTGGATTAAAAATAGAAATTGTTGGTCCTCAATCCCTGTGCTCTCTAGAGAATTCCATTGTATGTGTCCATGGTTAAAATCTCCCATTATGATACATTCCCCTTTACTAACTTCCTTTATAGCGTTTTTATTTTTGTGTTGTCCTGTTCGTTTATGTTTGGACTTCGGTAAACTAATCCAATAGTTATTTTTGAATTTCCTGAAACAATTTTGCACCAAACAGCTTCATCGCAATCTGCTTCCCTTTCTAGTTTTATTTCATCAGCCTGAATAGATTCTTTAACATATAAAATAACTCCCCAGCCCCTTCTTCCTATTCGATCTTTCCTAAACATTACATATCCTGTCAGTCCTAATTCAGCATCTGTTATATCTATGTTGGCCCATGATTCAGTTATACCAATTATGTGAGGGTCAATATCTTCTACCATAATGTTTAATTCGTTTTTCTTATTTACTATGCTCCTTGCATTTAAACATACGCATCTATAACCTTTTTCAGAGATGTTTTTCGGATGATTTGATATTGGTTTATCTGTGCTAGTGGCATCTTGTTCTGCTTGAGACACCTCTAGGTAACCCCCCTGCACTTCTAGTTTAAAGAATGTTTAAATATTTGTCATTGTACCCAAGTCACTATCTACTGCTGCTGAAAGTTTGTCCGCGAATACTGCCGCCCCCTTTCCACTTAAATGAAGCCCATCCTTCATGTACATATCAGCCCTCCCAACAAAACTTCCCCATAAATCCACAAATCCAACTTCCTCTTCCCTACATAGCTTCTGGACTAACATGTTAATTGCCATCCCCCGACAATTTCGATATTTGTGACCCCTCCTGCCCATTACAGGTAAAATCCCTGACAGTATTACCTGCTCAACCCGCGTCTGTTTTAGTGTTCTGACCAACTGCCTATATTTCCTAACTATGGCAGTTATACCCTCCCTCTCTACGTTGTTTGTCCCTACGTGTACTAAAACAGATCCACCCTTACCCGAGCCTACGATGTTTTTTACCCTCTGAGTTATCGCCTCTATTTTGGCTCCAGGCAAGCAGACCACCACATCATCTCCCTTGTTTAAGACTCTGTCGGTCTTCCTAACTATCGAATCCCCCACAAACACCCTCACTCTCTTCCTCACCCCCTCTATCACTGCTGCAGAATAACTCTTCTGTTCGATCCCCTCCATCACATTCTGTCCTGACCCCTTCGCTCCTGTCTCCCCCACTTCCCACTCCTTTGCTCTTGTCTCTCCCACTCCCAACTCTTTCACTCCGGTTGTTTTCCCTCCCATCTCCCCCACTCCCTTCTCCTTCCCTCCTGTCTCCCCTACTCCCCTCTCCTTCACTCCGGTTGTCTTCCCTCCCGTTCCTTTCCTTCCCGTCTCCTTACGTCCTGTCTCCCTACGACCTGTCACCTTCCCTCCTCTCAGCTTCCTCCCAGGCTGTGGTGAGCTCTCCCTGGCATCTCTTGTGTCTTTCCCCACTTTATCATCTACTGTTCCCCCACGGGAACTACTGGCACAACCCCCCAGTTCCCTTCCCACCATTGCCACAACGAGCAGCCTCAGCTCATCCAACTCCACCTCTAGTTCCTTCATCTTCGTACATCCCCTACACTCAAAACTAAAACTATCTGCCTGGACCTCAGTCCAGGACTTCTCGCACCCAGACTTGACGAAGTCCACCCAGTTACTGCAACTGCCACAAATTAAGTGCCTTGTGGCCTTTAACTGCCGTTTGCACGGCGCCATCATACAATTTAGTTTTAATTAGTTTGCTACGTTAGCCTTGAATAAGGCTGTTTTTGTGATCAAAAGAACACTTTAGGCTAATATACTTGCTAACTGTGTCTTCTATTAACCTTGCATGAGAAAAAAAACCTGCCACCTAGCGAGACAATCAACCTTGTGCATGCCATGTGGGTCTCCCTCTTTCCTTACTGTGGGTCTCCCTCTTTCCTCACTGTGGGTCTCCCTCTTTCCTCACTGTGGGTCTCCGTCTTTCCTCACTGTGAGTCTCCCTCGTTCCTCACTGTGGGTCGTCCTCTTTCCTTACTGTGGGTCTCCCTCTTTCCTTACTGTGGGTCTCCCTCTTTCCTTACTGTGGGTCTCCCTCTTTCCTTACTGTGGGTCTCCCTCTTTCCTTACTGTGGGTCTCCCTCTTTCCTTACTGTGGGTCTCCCTCTTTCCTTACTGTGGGTCTCCCTCTTTCCTCACTGTGGGTCTCCCTCTTTCCTCACTGTGGGTCTCCCTCTTTCCTTACTGTGGGTCTCCCTCTTTCCTTACTGTGGGTCTCCCTCTTTCCTTACTGTGGGTATCCCTCTTTCCTTACTGTGGGTCTTCCTCTTTCCTTACTGTGGGTCTCTCTCTTTCCTTACTGTGGGTCTCCCTCTTTCCTTACTGTGGGTATCCCTCTTTCCTTACTGTGGGTCTCCCTCTTTCCTTACTGTGGGTCTTCCTCTTTCCTTACTGTGGGTCTTCCTCTTTCCTTACTGTGGGTATCCCTCTTTCCTTACTGTGGGTCTCCCTCTTTCCTCACTGTGGGTCTCCCTCTTTCCTCACTGTGGGTCTCCCTCTTTCCTCACTGTGGGTCTCCCTCTTTCCTCACTGTGGGTCTCCCTCTTTCCTTACTGTGGGTCTCCCTCTTTCCTTACTGTGGGTCTTCCTCTTTCCTTACTGTGGGTCTCCCTCTTTCCTTACTGTGGGTATCCCTCTTTCCTTACTGTGGGTCTCCCTCTTTCCTTGCTGTGGGTCTTCCTCCTCCCTTTTGTGACACCTACACTTACGAATGGACATTTGTAAGGCTACTGATAAACCTTTTATAATTCGCCCATATCTTAGCTGTATAGTACAACATAGTTTATTCCTCTATACTCGGGGCATCTACAGTAATATAAGGAGATAAAGGTGTTCGTAGTTGTATGTTGCCAAGATAGTGCCTAGTCATAAGATTAGGTCGCGAAATGATGGCACTGTACAATAGATGTCGAAACTGTAACTGTCCGTCTGATAGATGGCGACTCCCGCAGCAATTCGGTAAATAAAAAAATAATCGAGCAGTTCGTGTTTTTTGTGAGTGCAGCGACGATGCAAATAATTGGCATTGCACCCCTGGATGCCGCGTTGACAAGACGCAAGTAGCCAGGTGATAGCGTCTTCGTTGACTAAACATAGCAAGTGTAGCGACGTGTCTCATTCGGTGAGTTGGTTATTATACATTTACCGGTAGATTGCTGTGCGTGATAACGGATTGTTGCGGGGTTACATACCCGGAAACATTACAGTAAACACGGTTTGCGTCCTTTTTATATAGATATATATCCGTAACGTCAATTCCTACCAGCTGTTGCGTTCGTGCGGGGTATAGTTGAGAAACTGTTGCATAAAACGGAGTGTCTGTACAAGGTAATCGTCACCACCCGCGGCTAGATAACCACGACACAGCTGACTAGTGTCTGAGACAATCAACCGTGTGCATGACATGCCATGCATGGTATTGGTAAGATAACTACATCTAGACGAATTAATGTGTACCGATGCGATGCTACTACGTGTGATTGACTGAACTTGGTCATGCAATGTGTCGACGAAAATGTATTATACAGCAACGTTTTTGTGTTGATGCTATATATAAACCACCATATACACCACCACATAATACCACTGTATAGTTATTGTGCTATAAAAATTAACAAACATTTACATGTTCTTGTGTGACACACAGGGTCAGGTCAAACTAGAGTTACACAGCTAAAATAAAAGCTTGGTTATATTTACAGCACTTAAACAAATTAATTACAGTTACAATTACACAACTTAAGAATAATTACAATTACACCACTTAAAAAATCAAATATTAATGTTTCATAAAGAATCAATTGTATTAGTTCAAAGATTGAATACAAGTACATTGTTTTTTAAAGAAGATCGCACTATGTACAATTATATACTGGGTATTTTGTGCATTCTCACTGGCAGGGTGAGTTCAGTGGCAATTGTCAGTTACAACTACAATTGAACCCAGCTATGGTGACATGTGTTCAGGTCTGGGGTCAATTACATTACAATGTAATCTATTACTATTATTATTACTATAAATACTATCCATCCATCTATTGATGAATATTCGCATTATACATGATCACGAGAATGCCCAATCCTTTGGTTTTGTTGCGCCACTGAGCTCAGATTTTCTGAGGATACCAAAGAAGTCATTTTAATATTATTATTATTATTTGAAACAATTTAATCATTACTATTACTATTATAATAACAATGTAAGTGAACCCCGGCCTGTACTGCATGGTTATACCACTGTCATTACCCAGACCATAGAATATGTCAATGGATCATGGACTCACATTTATACCAACATGTTGCTACATTTGACAGGTGCCATCTCAGACACACTTCTACCTTATCCACCACAACACAAAGTTGATGTTAGTGTTTCTTTTTCACCATTTTACTGTGTATGTTCATTGTAAATTGCCTTTGTAATATTGGCTTGATATGTTTTGGTGCTACTACATTAATATTTAATGGTTGAATACTCGAGAATACAATGATACATGTATGTGTCCACGTAGGTAATGCACACAAAAGTCAAGATGATATAAAATGGAATAATTTTTTTAACACACATTCAGTACCAGGTATGTTATGACGAGAGCATTAAGTGCTCCATATCCTTATCTATTGTTGCCATATGCTGAAGACCTCTTCAAGCACTGATTTAACCTGCTAATAAAATAATGCATTGTGGGTAGCTGCAACACAACTCCACAATGATTTATCAAAGATCTCATTTTATTTTTGTATTTAAGACGTAAATGTAATTTCATTAGATACTATGCAAACAAGTCATGTTTATTTAGGTAATTAGAACCGGGCTAAGACTATCAGTTTCATTAGGTTTTGTGTGCATACAACTTTTCATCAATCAGCCTTCCATCTGTATATTGACATAACCAGTAATTTGAACTGATTTGGTCAACAGTGAAAGCTGTCAAGCGATCTGATTTGCTGACAGAGAAGAAGATGCTCCAACTATCCTATTCCTCAAGTCTGAAGGAGACTAACATGTTGTGGTCCTAGTAGATAAAACATGCATACGCGATAAACTAACATGTTGTGGTCTTAGTAGATACAACAATATGCACGATAAACTAACATGTTGTGGTCCTAGTAGACACAACATGCATACACGATCAACTAACATGTTGTGGTCCTAGTAGACGCAACATGCATACACGATAAACTAACATGTTGTGGTCCTAGTAGACACAACATGCATGCATGATAAACTAACATGTTGTGGTCCTAGTAGATACAACATACATACGTGATAAACTAACATGTTGTGGTCCTAGTAGACACAACATGCATGCATGATAAACTAACATGTTGTGGTCCTAGTAGACGCAACATGCATGCATGATAAACTAACATGTTGTGGTCCTAGTAGACGCAACATGCATACACGATAAACTAACATGTTGTGGTCATAGTAGACACAACATACAAACGTGATAAACTAACATGTTGTGGTCCTAGTAGACACAACATGCATGCATGATAAACTAACATGTTGTGGTCCTAGTAGACGCAACATGCATGCATGATAAACTAACATGTTGTGGTCCTAGTAGGCGCAACATGCATACACGATAAACTAACATGTTGTGGTCATAGTAGACACAACATGCATACGCGATAAACTAACATGTTGTGGTCATAGTAGATACAACATACATACGTGATAAACTAACATGTTGTGGTCCTAGTAGACACAACATGCATGCATGATAAACTAACATGTTGTGGTCCTAGTAGACGCAACATGCATGCATGATAAACTAACATGTTGTGGTCCTAGTAGACGCAACATGCATACACGATAAACTAACATGTTGTGGTCATAGTAGACACAACATGCATACACGATAAACTAACATGTTGTAGTCATAGTAGATACAACATACATACGTGATAAACTAACATGTTGTGGTCCTAGTAGACACAACATGCATGCATGATAAACTAACATGTTGTGGTCATAGTAGATACAACATGCATACACGATAAACTAACATGTTGTAGTCATAGTAGATACAACATGCATACACGATAAACTAACATGTTGTGGTCATAGTAGATACAACATACATACGTGATAAACTAACATGTTGTGGTCCTAGTAGACACAACATGCATGCATGATAAACTAACATGTTGTGGTCCTAGTAGACGCAACATGCATACACGATAAACTAACATGTTGTGGTCCTAGTAGACACAACATGCATGCATGATAAACTAACATGTTGTAGTCATAGTAGATACAACATACATACGTGATAAACTAACATGTTGTGGTCCTAGTAGACACAACATGCATGCATGATAAACTAACATGTTGTAGTCATAGTAGATACAACATACATACGTGATAAACTAACATGTTGTTGTCCTAGTAGACACAACATGCATACACGATAAACTAACATGTTGTGGTCATAGTAGATACAACATGCATGCATGATAAACTAACATGTTGTTGTCCTAGTAGACACAACATGCATACGCGATAAACTAACATGTTGTGGTCCTAGTAGACACAACATGCATATGCGATAAACTAACATGTTGTGGTCCTAGTAGACACAACATGCATGCATGATAAACTAACATGTTGTGGTCCTAGTAGATACAACATACATACGTGATAAACTAACATGTTGTGGTCCTAGTAGACACAACATGCATGCATGATAAACTAACATGTTGTGGTCCTAGTAGACGCAACATGCATGCATGATAAACTAACATGTTGTGGTCCTAGTAGACGCAACATGCATACACGATAAACTAACATGTTGTGGTCATAGTAGACACAACATACAAACGTGATAAACTAACATGTTGTGGTCCTAGTAGACACAACATGCATGCATGATAAACTAACATTTTGTGGTCCTAGTAGACGCAACATGCATGCATGATAAACTAACATGTTGTGGTCCTAGTAGACGCAACAAGCATACACGATAAACTAACATGTTGTGGTCATAGTAGACACAACATGCATACGCGATAAACTAACATGTTGTGGTCATAGTAGATACAACATACATACGTGATAAACTAACATGTTGTGGTCCTAGTAGACACAACATGCATGCATGATAAACTAACATGTTGTGGTCCTAGTAGACGCAACATGCATGCATGATAAACTAACATGTTGTGGTCCTAGTAGACGCAACATGCATACACGATAAACTAACATGTTGTGGTCATAGTAGACACAACATGCATACACGATAAACTAACATGTTGTGGTCCTAGTAGACGCAACAAGCATACACGATAAACTAACATGTTGTGGTCATAGTAGACACAACATGCATACGCGATAAACTAACATGTTGTGGTCATAGTAGACACAACATACAAACGTGATAAACTAACATGTTGTGGTCCTAGTAGACACAACATGCATGCATGATAAACTAACATGTTGTGGTCCTAGTAGACGCAACATGCATGCATGATAAACTAACATGTTGTGGTCCTAGTAGGCGCAACATGCATACACGATAAACTAACATGTTGTGGTCATAGTAGACACAACATGCATACGCGATAAACTAACATGTTGTGGTCATAGTAGATACAACATACATACGTGATAAACTAACATGTTGTGGTCCTAGTAGACACAACATGCATGCATGATAAACTAACATGTTGTGGTCCTAGTAGACGCAACATGCATGCATGATAAACTAACATGTTGTGGTCCTAGTAGACGCAACATGCATACACGATAAACTAACATGTTGTGGTCATAGTAGACACAACATGCATACACGATAAACTAACATGTTGTAGTCATAGTAGATACAACATACATACGTGATAAACTAACATGTTGTGGTCCTAGTAGACACAACATGCATGCATGATAAACTAACATGTTGTGGTCATAGTAGATACAACATGCATACACGATAAACTAACATGTTGTAGTCATAGTAGATACAACATGCATACACGATAAACTAACATGTTGTGGTCATAGTAGATACAACATACATACGTGATAAACTAACATGTTGTGGTCCTAGTAGACACAACATGCATGCATGATAAACTAACATGTTGTGGTCCTAGTAGACGCAACATGCATACACGATAAACTAACATGTTGTGGTCCTAGTAGACACAACATGCATGCATGATAAACTAACATGTTGTAGTCATAGTAGATACAACATACATACGTGATAAACTAACATGTTGTGGTCCTAGTAGACACAACATGCATGCATGATAAACTAACATGTTGTAGTCATAGTAGATACAACATACATACGTGATAAACTAACATGTTGTGGTCCTAGTAGACACAACATGCATACACGATAAACTAACATGTTGTGGTCATAGTAGATACAACATGCATGCATGATAAACTAACATGTTGTGGTCCTAGTAGACACAACATGCATACGCGATAAACTAACATGTTGTGGTCCTAGTAGACACAACATGCATATGCGATAAACTAACATGTTGTGGTCCTAGTAGACACAACATGCATGCATGATAAACTAACATGTTGTGGTCCTAGTAGATACAACATACATACGTGATAAACTAACATGTTGTGGTCCTAGTAGACACAACATGCATGCATGATAAACTAACATGTTGTGGTCCTAGTAGACGCAACATGCATGCATGATAAACTAACATGTTGTGGTCCTAGTAGACGCAACATGCATACACGATAAACTAACATGTTGTGGTCATAGTAGACACAACATACAAACGTGATAAACTAACATGTTGTGGTCCTAGTAGACACAACATGCATGCATGATAAACTAACATTTTGTGGTCCTAGTAGACGCAACATGCATGCATGATAAACTAACATGTTGTGGTCCTAGTAGACGCAACAAGCATACACGATAAACTAACATGTTGTGGTCATAGTAGACACAACATGCATACGCGATAAACTAACATGTTGTGGTCATAGTAGATACAACATACATACGTGATAAACTAACATGTTGTGGTCCTAGTAGACACAACATGCATGCATGATAAACTAACATGTTGTGGTCCTAGTAGACGCAACATGCATGCATGATAAACTAACATGTTGTGGTCCTAGTAGACGCAACATGCATACACGATAAACTAACATGTTGTGGTCATAGTAGACACAACATGCATACACGATAAACTAACATGTTGTAGTCATAGTAGATACAACATACATACGTGATAAACTAACATGTTGTGGTCCTAGTAGACACAACATGCATGCATGATAAACTAACATGTTGTGGTCCTAGTAGACACAACATGCATACACGATAAACTAACATGTTGTGGTCATAGTAGATACAACATGCATGCATGATAAACTAACATGTTGTGGTCCTAGTAGACACAACATGCATACGCGATAAACTAACATGTTGTGGTCCTAGTAGACACAACATGCATATGCGATAAACTAACATGTTGTGGTCCTAGTAGACACAACATGCATGCATGATAAACTAACATGTTGTGGTCCTAGTAGACGCAACATGCATACGCGATAAACTAACATGTTGTGGTCCTAGTAGACACAACATGCATGCATGATAAACTAACATGTTGTGGTCCTAGTAGATGCAACATGCATACGCGATAAACTAACATGTTGTGGTCCTAGTAGACGCAACATGCATACGCGATAAACTAACATGTTGTGGTCCTAGTAGACACAACATGCATGCATGATAAACTAACATGTTGTGGTCCTAGTAGATGCAACATGCATACACGATAAACTAACATGTTGTGGTCCTAGTAGATGCAACATGCATACACGATAAACTAACATGTTGTGGTCATAGTAGATACAACATGCATGCACGATAAACTAACATGTTGTGGTCCTAGTAGTCCCTGTTCATATTTTAGGGCATTACAGACACAATTTGCATGTAAATGTTTAGTTATTTAGCAGAAGTGCTCAGGCAAATTCTGAGACATCAACTTTTGAAATTTCCTGAAAATTGGTTATTTGACACGGAATGATCCTCGTTTCATGACAGTGGCTTTGTGTACCGGTAATTTATGGCTTGTGAGCAACTGTCTCTTCAGAACTCTTGTATGGTGAAATGTCCTCATTTAGTCCTTTGTCCTCACTTAGTTTACCTGGACAATTGGACCATAGCCCTGAGTGACAGGTGTATTGATGTCTATGAACTGTTCATGCACCATTAGGTGTTTGCGCGGAGGGTGTTGATAGAAATACTGCACCAGTCACTGACAAATTCATGGGTGGTTGCGAAAACAAGAATCGTAAAGTTTGACATATATTTTCATACTAATAATAGCTCAGGTGTGTTTTACTTTGAGCTGAATGCTTATTTTTTTAATAAAACCATAGAAAACCTATATCCAGAAATAGTATGCCGCACCATCGACCACAGTGCATGAGTTTCGCAGTGAAAGTACCAAGTACCACTTAATGTCAGTATTATTCCATTATTGGCTGCTTGTATGTGTGTATTGTAGTCGCTAAATGCGAGTTTGTTGGACAGGTAAACACAACGCTCTAGGGCTGTCTAGTTTCTGACTGTGTCATTTCAGGTTCCTGACAAGTGGGGTGTGTAACCATGACGTGCAGGGTGCTAGTGCTGGTGGTCGCCCTGGTGGGGTGTATACAGGCAGAATACAA
Source organism: Lamellibrachia columna (assembly GCA_963662155.1). Lineage (NCBI taxonomy): Eukaryota > Metazoa > Annelida > Polychaeta > Sabellida > Siboglinidae > Lamellibrachia > Lamellibrachia columna. Next base: position 59,783,588 of record OY759266.1, read on the forward strand.
GTACTGGGACTACGTTGTGATTGGGGCCGGGCCAGGCGGGCTACAGATGGGCCACTTCCTTCAGAAGGCGGGCCGGGACTATGTGGTCATCGAGAGAAACAGTGTGGCTGGTAAATGGGCTTATTACTTTCTTTACTATACTCTTTGGTGCATAAGGAGAACAGTGGTGCTTATTGGGTAGACTGTAGGTACACATGGACGTTGCTTCAGCAAATCTGTAGATAGGTCAAATGAATTTAGTTACCTTAACTGCGCACGATGCTGTTACGTAACATATCTGTTGTAAGCTTTAGTGTACATGGTCATACTCCTCGTCTTAAAATATGTCTTTGGCAGCTTTAAGCATCACAACGCACGAACTATTGGCTGCTGATTGCAGCAATATGTTGATCCAGAGAGTGTTGCCTCACAATTGCTCACTTTATCATATTTTGGCAAAGTGGGACCAAATCTATGAATGTTGGCAAACAGTAATATTGTGCACATTAGTGGTTAAAAAATAGTATTTAATACTGAGTTTATTCACACCAAAACTGCTGTTTCTTTTCTGCACAGTATATCTAATCTTAAAAGAAACTTACTTAAATAAATAATAAATAAATAATAAAGTACAAACATTAAGCATCATTAATGAACAATGAACCCTTGAAACTGACAATTTATTCATTGCAGCTAGCTTCTTTGAAAAATTCCCACGCCACGACAAACTGATCAGCATCAACAAGAGATACACCGGCAAGAAGAACCGGGAGTTCAACCTGCGTCACGACTGGAACTCCCTGCTCAGTGACGACAACAAACTCCTCTTCCGACACTACTCGAAACTGTTCTTTCCCCAGCGCACAGAGCTGTTGGAGTACATGGCTGACTACCAGCGCAAGCTGGGCATCAACGTTCAATTCAACACAGAGGTGGGCAACATCAGGAAGGAGGTGAACGCCACGTCAAACAAGTCTATGTTCCTTATGACCGACCAGAAGGGAAACATTCTCAAGTGCAAGTATGTCGCTTCTCGTGCTAACTTTCACTCATTATGTTAGCAACAAAGCAAACACACAAAGTTAATGCTGTAGTGTATACAATTAATTTAATTTTCTTATGCCAGTTTGTATTTGTCCTCACCATCACTAGGTAAAAATTTGACTCAGAACCCCCAACTTGGGGGATGGAGGCTTTTACTTGTTAATGTGCTATCATACATTTTTGGTATCACTCAAGTAGATAACATATTTGGTACTTTGTGTAACACAGTATACTGATGTTGAGACTGCCCAGCCCTTTCTTTTTCATCTGCCTCTGAGTTCATGTTTTTCTGGGTTTTGGCATGATGGAAGTTTTCATATTGTAAGGCGTCTGGTTTGGGGTCTGACAGGGTACTTATAGTGGCCAGTGGACTCAGTAAACCTGTTGAGCCAAACTTCGAAGGCCATGAGTATACTGAGTCGTATTCAGATGTGTCAATCAACCCTGACGATTATGAAGGCAAATCAGTGCTCATATTAGGTAAGTCGGCTTGCTTCATGTTGTATACTTGTGTGGGACAACGTGGCGTAGATGTAGAACCTCACTCAACTTGCTACATGTTGTGTACTTGTGTGGGACATGGTGCCATAGATGTAGAACCTCACTCAACTTGCTACATGTTGTGTACTTGTGTGGGACAACGTGCCATAGATGTAGAACCTCACTCAACTTGCTTCATGTTGTGTACTTGTGTGGGACATGGTGCCATAGATGTAGAACCTCACTCAACTTGCTTCATGTTGTGTACTTGTGTGGGACAACGTGCCATAGATGTAGAACCTCACTCAACTTGCTTCATGTTGTGTACTTGTGTAGGACAACGTGGCATAGATGTAGAACCTCACTCAACTTGCTACATGTTGTGTACTTGTGTGGGACAACGTGGCATAGATGTAGAACCTCACTCAACTTGCTACATGTTGTGTACTTGTGTGGGACAACGTGGCATAGATGTAGAACCTCACTCAACTTGCTACATGTTGTGTACTTGTGTGGGACATGGTGCCATAGATGTAGAACCTCACTCAACTTGCTACATGTTGTGTACTTGTGTGGGACAACGTGGCATAGATGTAGAACCTCACTCAACTTGCTACATATGTTGTGTACTTGTGTGGGACACGGTGGCATAGACGTAGAACCTTACTCAACTGAGAGGACCTGAGGTATAATAAAAAATTTTCAGTCCACATTGCCTCAGTAAATAATTACCTGGCTATAGACAGTGATGGGATTCCAGTGATGGGATTATTAGAAGGAACAATTGCTATGTGGCTGGATGCTTCAAAGAGAGATGGAAATGGTGTTTGCTTGAATATGTCATTGTCTCCTTTCACTGACTCCCTTGACATATTGTTGTTGTCTCCTTTCACCTGTCCCTTGACATACTGTTGTTGTCTCCCTTCACCTGTCCCTTGACAGACTGTTGTTGTCTCCCTTCACCTGTCCCTTGACAGACTGTCATTGTCTCCTTTCACTGACTCCCTTGACAGATTGTTGTTGTCTCCCTTCACCTGTCCCTTGACAGATTGTTGTTGTCTCCATTCACCTGTCCCTTGACAGATTGTTGTTGTCTCCCTTCACCTGTCCCTTGACATATTGTTGTTGTCTCCCTTCACCTGTCCCTTGACAGACTGTTGTTGTCTCCTTTCACCTGTCCCTTGACAGACTGTTGTTGTCTCCGTTCACCTGTCCCTTGACAGACTGTTGTTGTCTCCTTTCACCTGTCCCTTGACATATTGTTGTTGTCTCCCTTCACCTGTCCCTTGACAGACTGTTGTTGTCTCCCTTCACCTGTCCCTTGACATATTGTTGTTGTCTCCCTTCACCTGTCCCTTGACAGACTGTTGTTGTCTCCTTTCACCTGTCCCTTGACATATTGTTGTTGTCTCCCTTCACCTGTCCCTTGACAGACTGTTGTTGTCTCCCTTCACCTGTCCCTTGACATATTGTTGTTGTCTCCGTTCACCTGTCCCTTGACAGACTGTTGTTGTCTCCTTTCACCTGTCCCTTGACAGATTGTTGTTGTCTCCCTTCACCTGTCCCTTGACAGACTGTTGTTGTCTCCTTTCACTGACTCCCTTGACAGATTGTTGTTGGGCACCAGTTCAGACAATGTTTTCCAAATGATGATTTGGGCCTCGTTGCCTCCACGCTCTCTGGAGCTCGGTCCTGTCTCTTCTATGTCCTCCACTTGGTCCCTCGTTGCCTCCACGCTCTCTGGAGCTCGGTTCTGTCTCTTCTATGCCCTCCATTCACTGTGCCTTACAAAAATTATTTGCGGAGCCCTGTTGATCTCAATTGTTTTGTTCCAGGGCGGGGCAACTCAGCGTTTGAACTTGCTGAGTCAATCTATGGTTCCACAAATTTCATCCACATGGTGGGCAGATCGAGAGTGAGACTGTCGTGGTCGACCCACTACGTCGGAGACCTCAGGTAAGACACTGCTGCAGTGCTGCTCACAGTGGAGAACTATGCAGTGAAAGGTGCATTAATTATTTTCAATTTAAATAAATAAAATAAATTTCAGTTAAATTTAATTTTTGAAGCATTAATATAATTATAATCTGTAGTAACAAATGTTAAGATGTAAAAATACGCTATTTCAAATACTCTCTGTTTCATTAATGGTTGCAGGGCAGTCAACAATGCCCTGCTGGACACCTACCAACTCAAGTCCCTGGACGCTGTGGTTGAGGCGACTACAGATGACATGAAGATCGTGAGGCAGGGGAAGAGATTCAAGTTGGAGCTGGTGGATGCTGCTGAGGGAACCACGGACAGCCAGATGTTTGACAACTTTGCCATGCGGGAACTCTACGATAAAGTCATCCTGTGTCTTGGGTTTCAGTTTGACAACGCCATATTCAATAGGTGAGGGACATATTGCTAGAGAAGAGGTGTGTAATAAGATGTCATTTTGATTAAATTAGTAATCATTAAAAATTGTACACTAATAAATGCCTACTGGTCATTTGTTTGTTGTTCACTGCACTGATCCTGTAGTTGGTGCTATCTGTGTCATGTTTATTAGTTATACTGCAACAGATACAAATGGTGGTATTTTGATTGTCTTACAGGATAAAATTGTTGTGTATGTCAACATGATTTGACAAGAACTACACCAGAGATTATATTTGCTATTAAGATCATAATTTGGAATTTCTAAATGTTGAAGCTTTTTATTTTCTTGAACCACTCTTTTCTGCAGCACCCTGAATGTACGCAAGAGCAAAGGTCGTGAAAACAAGTTTCCCCTGATTGGGTTCGACTACCAACTGCGTGACGTGGATGACCTCTACATCGCGGGGGGCGCCTCACATGGCCCTGACTTCAGGAAGTCTGCGGGGGGCTTCATCCATGGCTTCCGTTACACAGGTGATTGTGCCATAGCACCAGGGGAAGCCACTGGAAGACTGTTTGACTTTCTGCTTGAATTAATCCGATGTATTATTGCCCTCCTCTGTCCAGACTGGAATCAATGCTGGCATCAATGCTGGCATCAATGCTGGCAATGTTTCTCTTCCTTCTTCCAACACTCATTGCATTTCTCTGCCATCTCGACCACCCACCTCCAAGTCCCCATCTCTCCACTCCCATCCCAATCTCGCCAAACATGTCGACACAGTCCTCCCATGTCAGTCGCAATCTTCTTCTACAATGTCTCTCTTCGTTCTTCTTCCATTCATTCCCCAGTGCCCCGTGCCCCGTGCCCATTGCCCCGTGCCCACCCACTTTATCCAACTCCCCACCTTATAATTAACAATACAATGCGGCTTTGGCAATTTAGTCAAGGAACTTTGGTTGGGAAAATATTTCTTGTCGCAGCAACATCATTGTAGCGAAGGTGATGATTCTGTCGTGAGCAGCTACTTTGAAATGTTTACCTTATTTTTATGATATTCCAATGACAAGTTCATCAGTTTTCTCCTTCTTTGCCAGTTCTAGCCAGGTAAGTTTTATTTGGCAGACAGACACAAGGGTAAGTTTTGTCACTTACATATGGTGGATGGGGTTTTTGTTTTGCTAAGTAATACCTTCCAGATGTGTAGACCTGTAATTGTATTGCTTTGGAATCAGAAATGTATATATATGTGTGTGTATATATATATACATAACAGGCTTTTTGTTAAGAGCCGGGACCAGGGTAATTTACCCGGCTATGGCGGTCCATGTACCCGCCTATCGAAGGCCGATTTTTATTATCCCTCCCATCGGCTAATGTCATGACTCGTTATTCATCATACAAGGTGTAGGGATGTATGTGCATTCTACAGAGTCTAAAATAAGGTTGACATTATTTAATGCCTTGCATTAAATAGTCTTTACACAGACTCACATAATTCCAGTCTCAATCAGTATAAATGCCATTCAGATGTATGCCTATGATACAAACTAATGAAACCTTGGCTAAACCTTCACATGACATTCATAAATACATTCAACATTGCGTTTGCTTCTTGTTTGTTTCTAGTCAATTTAAGTAGTTTTCCGGTGCAACAGGTATGAGCCATGTTACATTTATGTAAATGTTTCTATTCATCTGCCATTCCCGCTAAAAAGTAATGTATCCATGGTATTTGACAATGGAATGGCAGGCTATATAGTAATATTCATCACTGACACATTCCATATTGCATAGAAAAAACTACAGTTTGTCATTTAATCAACCACATTGAGCATTTTAGACATGGCGGCCATCTTCGAAACTAATAGCAACAAATTCATAAATAATAAATAACAAGGGCCTCCCTGTTCCTTTAAAAAAAGTCCGGATGAGAAACTAATTTTTTACTAGGCATAATATAGATTTAAAGATTTAACAAGATTTAACAAGATTGCCATCCCAAACAACAAGTTCCAGATGGCAAGTGGACAAGGAAGCCATTGGCTTATCGAGAGTCCAACAATTTTCTCATCTATGTGTAGCCCACCCTTATCAAATATCTGTCAATTCTATTTTTAAACATATTCACACTACTAGCATTAACACAATCATTTGGCAGTTTGTTCCATTAATTTATCACCCTCTGTGAGAAAGAGTACTTTCTCATGTTCAACCTACACTGCTCCTTAACTAATGCTGCTTTGTGTCCTCTGGTTCTACTGCCTTCTTTAAGTTTGAAGAACATTTTCCTATCAACATCCTCATAACCGTTCACTATTTTAAGTACTTCTATTTGGTCTCCTCTTAGTCTCCTGGTCTCTAGTATTGTCAAACCACATTGTAATAAGCGACTTTCGTAACTAAGGTCTCAATTCTGGAATAATTTTGGTTGCTCTTCATTGTATTCTTTCTAGCTTGTCTATGTCCTTTTTATGATACAGCCTCCATGCTTGAATACAGTATTCCAAATGTGGTCTAACTATTGCTTTGTACAGTGGTACAATTAGCTGTTTCTCCTTATATATGATAGTTCTCCTAATTAGCCCTAGAATTTGATTTCTTTTTGAAGCAGCAATCCGACGTTGCTCTGAAACTTTCATGTCAGCACTAAATGTTACTCCTAAGTCCTTTTCTTGTGTGGTTCTACCTAGTACAGCATCACCCATTTTATATTCTTCATCCATGTTTCCATGTCCTATGTGTATACATTTACCCTTCCCCAAATTGAATAACATTTGCCATTTTTCTGACCATTTAACTAATTTATCTAGATCATCCTGTAAACATTGTTTATCTGTATCATTTGTAACCTTTCTGAATACTTTTGTGTCATCTGCAAATTTGAGTACTTTGATAGATATGTCATCTTCTAGATCATTTATATATATTAAAAACAGTGTAGGGCCTAATACTGATCCCTGTGGTACCCCACTCAAAACCGATTTCCAGTTTGAAATCTCACCGTCTACTATTACTCTCTGTCTTCTGTGTGTAAGCCACTTTTCTATCCAGTTGATTACATCATTACCTATACCATGGGCTTTTAGTTTAAGTATCAATCTTTGATGTGGCACTTTATCGAAAGCTTTCTGAAAATCTAAGTAGACAACATCCACCCGTCATCTACCCACTTTGTAATTTCTTCCAAAAAGCATAAGAGATTGGTTAGACATGACCTTGCTTTTAGGAACCCATGTTGAGATGTATTTATTAAATTATGTTTTACAAGGAATTCCGCCATGTAGTCTCTAATTAATGTAATTTACATACAACTGATGTTAGACTCACTGGTCTGTAATTTTCTGGTTTGTTCCTCGATCCCTTCTTAAATAGTGGCGTAATGTTTGCTTCATATATACAACATATTATATAAAAAATAATATATACGTATATTAAACATATAGATAGTCACAAGAAAACATAACACCAATATAAATTAATACAACAACGTTTAATTATAAATATAAAACAAGAAAATCGATCACACACTGCAAATCTCCAACACAGAACGTCACCATACAAGTGTCGCCCCAAGTGTCCACCACCACTACTCTGTCTCTGGTCTCTGCGACAATGTCCACCCGTTTCACTAAACCAGTGAATCCATCCAGATCTTGAAGGGTTCCTCTTATGAAAGCGTCCTTAACTGTCGGGAGAGAGTGCTTCGCTTGCGTCAACACGGTCCGCATTTGGGCGATTATCGCCGACTTCGCGTGATCGTTCGCAGTCACGAAGTCCATCTGGTGCTTCGGCAGCAATGTCGATTTCCGGTGGTCGGCAGATGGGCACGGACCACAGTCACATTCCATCCGCCATTACATAGATAAAAAGAGTCCCAAGGAAAAAATTAATTGTGCAGATAGGGTTTATTTGTGAGAGCAGAAATTGTGTGGATGAGTGAGTGGAAGTGATGTTTTTGTGCACAGTAGCATCTAAGTATACCAGTTGCGTAAGGACACAGTGGCTGTTAGGTAGGATGTACTCATATTTTGGAAACCAGGGAATTTCATGGCAGAAATGCAGGGGCGTCATGCGTTGAAGCAATTTGTGCGAAAAGGAGGTATGTCATTTTCACGAATTTCACACACCATGTGTCTTAGTGGGTCTGTCATTTTCTGTGAATTAAAAAAAAAATTGTAGGATAAATTTTCAATGTAGGCGCAGGAACGTTATAATGGTCGTCTATGGGAAAAGTGACAGATATATCGTGTTTTGCCAAGTCGTCCTTCTTTGGCTTGGCGCAGTCCTTCCCGGTGACAAACATGTTCTATGCTTTCGCATGCCAAAGTACATTTAAGAATAATTTTAACCGATAACAAACCGAATAACTGCGAGGAAGTGAGCTCTCACATTTTACAGGTTATAGCAGGACGCAAACTTTCGCTGTTATAAAGATAATTTTAGCAATTTGCTCTCTATTTACAAATTGAACAAACTCCTGAAACTATAGCTACTTCCGCAAAAATCTCAAGACATAATTTTTTCAAAATTGCAGTTTCACCCTAAATCCTCGGCGGTCCCTCGTTCTGATGTTGTTAGTGAACCCAAGTGGTCTAAATCGGCACGAACACCTCATTGTGTTCAATGGTGTTTTATGTTTTACACATTTAAATTATATATTTTTCACTTATGTATTTTTTAACTTATTTTTTAAAAACTTATTTGTATGTATATGGGTTTTTACCTGAAATAAAAGTATTCACATTCATATAACAAGGCTGTCTTTGTCACCCCAGCTCGTGCCCTTCACCACATGTTGGAGTGGAAATACGAGGGGGTGCCGTGGCCCTCCACCACCATGCCCACCACAGACCTCCTCTCCGCCATCATCAAGCGCATCAATGAAGGCTCCGGTTTCTACCAGATGTTTGGCATGCTGGGAGACGTCATCGCCATTAGGAAGTAAGAACTTCCCCATTGTTTATTGGTACAAAGGAATTTTCAAAATGACTCCTTCTTTGCGATGGAGATCTGTGTGTAATGATAGAGTCAAGATGTTTGTCTGTCTGTAATTTTATTACCATATAGTGTTTTTATTTACATCACAATGTAATGTAATTTAAACCATAAGCATTGGGGTGAAATGTGAACATGTATTTATGTATATATATATTGCTTTCTGTATTTCAAGATGTTTCTGCTGTTTTGTTTGACCAGAGATGGCCGTGAGGTTGAGTATCTAGAAGAGGTTCCCGTGAACCTGCTGCACAAACTGACTGACCACACCGGTCACCACTATGAGGAGGTCATCGTACTGGTCCTCCAGTATGGGGCCAACTTCTCCGGGCCGGGCAAGGACGTCTTCGGTCTGGACCGGGCTACTGGGGAGCCATCCGATGCACACAACTCCAACTTCCTGCACCCAGTGTTCTACCATTACAAACAGCTGCCGACAGGTGAGTCTTCTGTTGAGGTTGTCACTGCCGACAGGTCAGTCTTCTGTTGAGGTTGTCACTGCCGACAGGTCAGTCTTCTGTTGAGGTTGTCACTGCCGACAGGTCAGTCTTCTGTTGAGGTTGTCACAGCCGACAGGTCAGTCTTCTGTTGAGGTTGTCACTGCCGACAGGTCAGTCTTCTGTTGTGGTTGTCACTGCCGATAGGTCAGTCTTCTGTTGAGGTTGTCACTACCGACAGGTCAGTCTTCTGTTGTGGTTGTCACTGCCGTCAGGTCAGTCTTCTGTTGTGGTTGTCACTGCCGACAGGTCAGTCTTCTGATGTGGTTGTCACTGCCGACAGGTCAGTCTTCCGTTGTGGTTGTCACTGCCGACAGGTCAGTGTTCTGTTATGGTTGTCACTGCCGACAGGTCAGTGTTCTGTTGAGATTGTCACTGCCGTCAGGTCAGTCGTCTGTTGAGGTTGTCACTGCTGACAGGTCAGTCTTCTGTTGAGGTTGTCACTGCCGACAGGTCAGTCTTCTGTTGAGGTTGTCACTGCTGACAGGTCAGTCGTCTGTTGAGGTTGTCACTGCCGACAGTTCAGTCTTCTGTTGAGGTTGTCACTGCTGTCAGGTCAGTCTTCTGTTGAGGTTGTTACTGTGGGTGCCTTCTTATTTCCTCCTAGAGTTGAAACAAATATTGGAACTATGGCTTTCTTGTTTGATGCACCAACTCTTGAATTCAGTCCCATTTAGGTCAGCGGGAAACATGTATAGTACAACTTTGCAGTCATCTGGCATGTGTGTTTGTGTGTATTTATGTCAGTTCAGTGCAATATTGACCAATCGCCAGACTAATCCATGCCTACTTCTTTCCGTGTTCAGCCGAGCAGATGAAGGCCAGGACCAAGTACGAGATCCTTCCGAGACCAGACCATAAGCACCACATTGTCGAGGACTTCCTCACCTTGTGGGACGGGCCAGTCAGCCATATCCTGCCATTGCGCCGCTTTCTTGACACCGTAATGGACCGTGACCTGCGCAACTTCTACGCGGATGACTGCTTCGAGATGGCCATGTTGCACCAAACAGTTCCCCTCTACTGCCAACAACACTACCTGAAAGGAGCCGGCATCCGTAAGACCGAGCCTCTCTTCTCCCAATCCTAGGAAGCTGGGTTGAGTGGGAGTTCTGTATGGTTACCATTTCTTAATACTCGTTTTCTTGCAAAAGACAGTTATATATGCTTGTGTTAAACCTCTGTTTACAGCCATTCTTTTACCAATGCATAACTAATTGCCTTGACAAAATAGGTTTAACATTTTGCACTAATAATAGATGGCTGTTGTCTTATACATTAATAAAATAAAATAAAATAAAATGTTGCAATTTAAACTATGTTGTAGAAGTGAAAATGATGCTGTTTAAAATCACCTGTTGACAAAACAACTGAATGTCTCTGTTTAAGACATCATAAGGCTGTGTGGCGGAAGTGGTGGTCTCGATCAAAATAACTTTGTCTTAATCCACTAGGTGCTGCCAGTGCTATCTGCAGTAACGAGAATACTCTTGCTATATATAAGACAGCTGTTGAGATCATGTTTGTGTGTGATGAGCTTGTTGATGGCGGTGACCCGTCCCATATGCAGCAGTCTGTCTTATAGTCTTATAGTTAAAGGTTCCTCCTCAATTAAATTTTTTTTCATCTTGTTTTACAATCATTACATGAAAAATCGGCCATGTGAAATACCCACTATGACATGCTAGTGCATGGGTGCAAATGTGTTGTTTAGTTTTGCTGAAATCATTGGGCAAATTATTTTTCACTGGGCCTGGTCGAAATTCTGTGAAAGGGGGCAAGAGTGAATAGCTCTGCCTCGACATATTTGAACATCAATGAATTGAGGATGGAGCTTTAAATGGTCTATGATCCATGGATCTTCAGAAGAACTATTTGATTGTTAAAGGATATTTTTATTGTTAAAGAATTTGTGTACTTGTTGTTTGAAGACCCAGTTCACTTTGGCATCAATGCTTATTAATGTACAATTGTCTACTTATCGGTGCTTACATAGACCAGGCAGTTCTGCCTGCTACTACACATTCCAGTGTATACATTCCAGATGCGTCACAATCATCTTAAGGCGTCGCTTGGGTCTAAACGCATTTTATTTTCTTATTTCATCATCACTGAACCTACAGAGCTGAAACTTTCATAGATTGCAAGTCCAGGTAAGAGTAATGCAGTGAATTTTTTTCAGAAAGTTTCATACATATTTTCCCACGGTATGCAGCCATCTTGGATTGAATGTTGCGTGTGACTTATATCAGTAACCATTGGATTTAGAGGACTCAAATTTGGTGTGTAGTTACTCCACATAATCCCAATGAAAACAGTCAGTTGACTTTCCAAGTTTTCAAATAACTTTTGTTTTCATGATTTTTTTACATCTGAATGTATTTTTTCATCATGAAATTTTACATTGATGGTTCATTATATAAAATATAAATAATGTTTTCTAAAAAGTTACTACATAGTTTTCAAGAGCATACTATCAAGAAACACTGTAGAAAGTTTCAAGTAATTCTGTCAAACAATAGCAGAGATAAGTGACACGGGAGGCAGTAGGTGTGAGGGAAAACATGTTTTTGAGAAAATCGTGTTCAAAGTTTATGTACATTGGCACATACATTTCAACATCTGAAAAGCAACCTAGATGATTGAAACTTTGCATACATATTACTGAATGTATAATCTATCTAAAGGCAAAGTTAAGAGTCATTGGCATTGTAAAATAAATTTCACACAAGTCCCGAGTACCCGACACCCATGTCCATCGTTGCCGACACAGCTGATCTCACCACGACAAATGGGACATTCGTCGCCTGAGTCCCATCGATACAGTCTGATGACAAAGTTGCATTGATGACCTTGTCGCAACTGGTGCAGAAAGTCTCGAGGCCACACACCATGCCGAGGGTGCGGTGCGGTCGACAGCTGGGGTGGAGAGTGTATGCTTCCTACACAACGTGCATAGCAGGTTCGCAACAAGTGATGGCAACACTGCACAGCGTACAAGTACTGTTGAAAGATCTCCATCAGCATCTGTCTCATCCTCAACCAGGAATCGCGGAACACCTATCTCCTCCAGAAGATCTGCATAACCAAACTTCCGTTCAGTGACAGACAGTCTCCGAGACGGATCAGCTTGTACTGTTGATGACCGCCTTGATGCCTGGAAAAAATACACAATGTAAATGTATTTCATGAACAAAAAGTATCCAAGACATGTTCAACAACAAAAGCCCCCCCCTTACTACCTATGCAGGGGTATAGCATTGAATGCAATTTATTTTATTGGCATTGCCATATTATACACACACACCCGCGCGCGTGTGTGTATATAGGCTATGTATACGATAATTACCAGGGCAAATTGTAGTAATATAATAAACCATAGTTACAACTCTGCTTCTGATGTGCCTGGATGGCCCCTGGGCCTGAATGTCAACACAACCACGAACATCAACAGCATGAACTAGATCAGCGTCAAATCGTTTATACAGTAATAGTTATGCCACAAAGGCGATGTTTGGATAAAACACAAGTGAACATATGAAATATCAGAATTAAACTTACACTGCGTGCCATTCTCGCTGGCACCATGGACGGTGACGGTCGAAGAAGACGAAGTTGTCGCCGCAGGTTCATTGGCGAATTCAACCCTCGATGCCTTCGCATCGCGCGCTAACTGCAACGATGCAAACTTTCGCTGCCTCCCAGTACCGTAACCGCCCACTCGCTTTCGACCAAACGGCATAATGTCGTTTTACAAAGCGATATAAATGAACGAAACTCATGGGATAAAAAAGTCGATCGAATAGAACGTAGCTGGTATTTCAAGCTGACGTCAGAGGATGGAAATTAGTATTACAACCAATTAGAGCGCTTGATTTGAGGGAATCCGACATCACGTGGTGATGTCCGGCGAATCGTCGTGGCATTCCCCATTCCTTTGTCACCGAGATGGTTCAGAGGCGGTCATTTATAGTCGGAATTACTCGGATACCTCCGGGCACATTTTAAAACTGTTTGTACCATCATACAGAGCGAAAATGGGGCTTTCCCGTGATATGCGCCATATTGGAATGGCAGCGTTTTCCGACATGCAATGGCTCGCGGAAAATCACCTAATGTCCCATTAGTCTCGGTTCATTTGACATAAACAAAGACTTAGCAATGATAGGCATCATACAAAAGACACGTTTTATGACAGAAACGTGTTTATTTCGACAGTGCAACTTACATGAATGGCAAGTTGAATAATATTTATACACGGAAATAGCAACAACTCGAAATTCATTTTACTGTCAAAAATCCGTCAAATCCGACCCGAGTCTCCCGTTAAGAACAGGTTGCTTTGTGGTACGTTACGTCATATAATTATACTCAATTCAAGTCTAATGACAAAATGCAATTTCCATCATTTTGTCAGACTTGCATTTTTATGGTGCTTTTGGAAATGTTATGATTGAGAAAACTTGTTATTCAGAGACGTGTATTGCAGTATATTATGTCAAATGTGTATTGCAGTATGTATATTATGTCAGATGTGTATTGCAGTATAATATAATATATGTTGTCATACTAGTTACATACATGTATACTGAATAAATGACAACAAATGTTACTTTATGAAATGGAAATGAGAGCGGGTTTTCTACTTGTGTCCTTTGTGGTATTTTGCTAATGAATTACAATTGATAATTTGAAAACATTCATATTATATACAAATATAATTTTGCTAACAGTATTTAACTGTATTGAGTAACTTAACAATATTTACTAATGAAAACTTGCGATGCTGTTAGGGAAGGTGTCTTTCCTTATAATAAATCTGCTTTGCCTAGAAATCTTGTGAGGATGAATTAAATACAGAAGTTTGTTATGACATTTCCCATTGTGACAATCGGACATAACTTTACGTTTTAGCTACAATGTTCCGCATGTAAGCACATATTCATACGTACGTTTAATAATTTCACACGCGCGCAGCGCTCACACACGCACGCACACACGCTTTATACCTACATACATACACAGTATTACATACATACATACATCCATTCATGCATACACCACATCAAACTCTCCAGAGTTGTGTACATGTGTTGTTCTACTGTCTATGTAGATGATAATTACTGAACAATCACTAGATGGCGCCTCTAGTATATTCTTTGCTTGGAGTCATGTCTGTGCTTGGGGTATGAACTCATACCCTCCTGGTGACGAGGCGACTCTAGCAGCCGCGCACATGCTCCATCTTAATACATCTGAGACGTTCGACATGAAAGGCCAGTCCGTCCGCGCATCGTAGTTCGTAGACAATCGACTCGCTGCAGTAGAGGAACACTGTGCAGTCCGCCAGGGAGCGCTGGTAGCCGGTTCGCAAACATTCGTCCAACTGTTCCGTCGTCTTCGACGTCACTACACAGACGAAACGAACACGTTAGACTAGTTGTAGATAATGGCCGGGCGTCGGACAATGTGTAATCTATCATCATCGGTATTGTAAAAACGTCACATTAACATGCACAATCGATAAACCTTCTAAACGCTATCTGGAGGTAATTAATTTGAAATAATGCAAAAAATCATAGATACAACCATTCAATCAAACATTCGCACGTCTCAGGAATTGTAAACACATTTCACTGACACATTGCATAGGTCTATAGACACAATGCAGTTATGATAGTCAAATACCTGATGGAGTTAATGACATACGCAGACATATCTATGTATTTTTTTATTTAATAAGATTTCCACCCAAACAACAAACTCCAGATGGACAAGGAAGCCATTGGCGTATCAAACAATGTGTCATCAGTATGCGGTCCACCCTTATCAGATATCTGTCAGTTGTCTTGAACAAATATACATTCAAACTGCTACCATTTACAAAACCAGTATATCATTCGTCCCATCCAACTTTCTTTATATCCAGTCGACAGGTGTTCTCACTAAAGCTACTTAGAACCTTATTCTTCTCTCGTGTTTGGGATATGCTTCTATTGTTATGAATATTTTCTTCACCATTCAATATTAAGAAACTTCTCTCTCAGTGATCGAAGCTAATGTCTTGAACCCGACCTTTGACGAGTTCTCCGTGGACAATGTCCTTCGGTGAGACGTCATGTAGTCCCTGACCGCCGGGAGTCTGACAGATCGTCGAGGTGGTCTGGTCATCGCATCTGTAGCGCTGCCCGTTGAAGACCAGACCCTCGCCACACGTCACGTGGAAGAGCCGACGGCGCTGACAGTGGAAGTACTTCTGGCAATGATCGGGGTCGGGGAAGATGCTCTCTTGACGACACTCGATGTTCGCTGCAAGCAACGAGGTGAACGTGGCTACGGCACATGTTTGCTAAAGAGATTAATTATGATTTTGATTATGATGGTAATGCCGGTGCAGGTGTTGTCGTTGACGGCGTGCTGTTACTGCAGTAGCTACTTTGTTGACATTGTTGTTATTGAAGGTGATATTCTACTTTAACAGTCTTTTTAACTGCCGGCAACGATTGTACTTACTATTTACGGACTCCTTCGTTCGTCCCAGCCTTGCGGAATACGACAGTCCGGAGACTGACGTCGAACCTGTTGATTCGGTGAACACATGGCGTACTGCCTCTTTCCGTCCTGCGTATTGGGCTGTCGTGTGCTCGCCAGGTGAAGTGGTCCTGGAGTATTTTCTCGCCCGATGCGTCCCCCTCGACAGTGACTCACACCCCGGGACGTTGTATGCATAGTCGCAGTTTCTGGTTCTGGCGTTGAAGACGAAGTCTGCCGCGCAGTGACGCTCTGTCGGGACGTCTCCGGCAGCGCTGCACTCGTAGAACGTGAAACAGTTCTTCAGACTGGCAAAGTAGCCTCGCCTCGGACATACAAATGTTTCTGCAATGACACATTCGTGTTGCTTAATCTAAGTACAACATACGCAAGGATAACGAACAGCCACCGCGAAGAAACATTGCACATTATATAAATCATACATTTATTTATTTATAATAATATTTTTTTATAATAATAATTTTATTAAAATGGCAACTATAGCAGTTGAATTATACAATTGGCACAGTAAAACAACCAATGATAATAAATTAATTAAGACAAAAATATGACTTAATAATATAACAAATTTAAAAGGTGCATGTACATCATGTTTAAAGTTTTGTTTGTAAATAAACAAGGTAAATATGAAGGACGTATACTTGCGTTGTCGCAACAATGACAACAGACACTAGTCGTGCGCACGTTGGCGGCTATTAGCACCTGCTGTGTCCACAAAGTAGTCACTGACACCAGCGGCTGATGTCTTCTTGTAATGACCATGTAACAGCTGACCGCTTCTGGCCAGGCAACAACTGACCGAGCCTGGCTGTAAGGGACAGTTAGTGTGTCTTGCTGCGGGCATAGTTCGACCCCAATGATTCAGCTGGCGTCTACATCATCACCATCGTTACCATAATTACTCTCTTCTCATTGGGAAATAATTAGCGCACCTGCACTTGACATTGTAACAGAAAAACAGGTAATTGAGGACAACCTCCACGACATCAACATTCCATTCTGCAATACTTTTCAAAGTATTGCACTCATCAGTGGTGACCATATGACTCTAACTAAAGGGTTGTCTTTGTGATATTGAGTATATAGTACAACATCAGGCCGGGTTTCTTACAATCTCACTGGTGAAGTGAAGATAGTGATATGCCTGTCTGCTGTACTCCCCACTTCATGTGGTGATCCTCAGTGGTCTGCCTTTGATCCAGTTCTTTTTAATATTGTTTTCACCACTTCTCTAAGCTACCTCAGTTATCCAAAATCCCAAGCTTCACTTTGTTACAAGTAAATTATTCGAACAAACTACTTAATTACGTGGCGTAACGATATTTAGCATCCCGCCTCCACTGTACTGATCCTTACCTTTGTTAGGTAGCCTGCCTCCACCGTACTGATCTTTACCTTGGTTACATAGCCTGCCTCCACTGTACTGATCCTTACCTTGGTTACATAGCTACCTCCACTGTACTGATCCTTACCTTGGCTGGGCAGCCCGCCTCCACTGTACTGATCCTTACCTTGGCTGGGCAGCCCGCCTCCACTGTACTGATCCTTACCTTGGCTGGGCAGCCCACCTCCACTGTACTGATCCTTACCTTGGCTGGGCAACCCGCCTCCACTGTACTGATCCTTACCTTGGCTGGGCAGCCCGCCTCCACTGTACTGATCCTTACCTTGGTTATATAGCCTGCCTCCACTTACTGATCCTTACCTTGGTTACATAGCCCACCTCTACTGTACTGATCCTTACCTTGGCTGGGCAACACGACGCCGAAGGTGACCGCGGTGCTTCTCGCCGCTTGGCTCAGGACCACGGCTTCATAGGGCAAACCATCCAACTGAAGACAAGCCAGATCATTTTGTTCGCGTTAATATTATAAGCATTACATCAAATCGTGTTTATAATCGGTGTGTGCGTTCGCGTGCGCCTGCCTGTATGTATACATGCATATGTCCGCGTGCCTGCGCGCATCTGTGTGTGCAGGCGCGGGTGCGTGTGCAGGCGGTGCGTGCGTGCGTGCGTGCGTGCGATGCATCGCCGTGATGACGTGATTTTACGTAAATAAAACAATTGTAACCCACGTGACATTATTGTCTAATTACGTAAGAATCACGTCACCACAACAACGTGTCGCTTGCATAAAGGCAGCCTTAGCAAACAACACCAACATTTTCCAGCGGAAATTACATTTCTTAGCGGCGATTAGAACCGTAGATATAACCCACTTCAAAAAGTTACTCTTTCTGGAGAGTTGAACGGTAGGTAACCCACCTGAGCGCCCTCTACCAGGTACGTGAAGCACTCGGGTACGTTGAAGACCCGGTCACACGCCTCGGTCCAGGCACTGAACACGAGACCGACCGGACACTTGCTGAGCGAGGCCGTGGCTCTCGACCGTCGACACTCGTAGTACTGGCGGCAGTCGAACGGGTGGCGGAACCGGCCAGTCCGGACACACTGGAAGTCTGAAAGTAAATGTAGCGGAGTAGTGTAGGCGTATATATAGTGTTCATGTTGCCGGGCTCAAGTCTACATTACGCAAAATATATGACACTTCAAAGTAATCATCTGTTGCCGACTTACAATCTCTAAGGTGCACTGAACCAATTGTATGTACGACGGGCAATACATTAGCTGCTGCCAAAACCTAGCTCTGATAATGGGGCATTCTCCACGAGTGCCTTGTCTATGTGGATACCGGCGATATATAAGACATAATCATTATTATTAGTAATGATAAAAAGGTACAGTTCTTATATAGCGCGGTATCCAGTCCGTATGTAATATGTTCTTATATAGCGCGGTATCCAGTCCGTATGTAATATGTAATATGTTCTTATATAGCGCGGTATCCAGTCCGTATGTAATATGTAATATGTTCTTATATAGCGCGGTATCCAGTCCGTATGTAATATATAATATGTTCTTATATAGCGCGGTATCCAGTCCGTATGTAATATGTAATATGTTCTTATATAGCGCGGTATCCAGTCCGTATGTAATATGTAATATGTTCTTATATAGCGCGGTATCCAGTCCGTATGTAATATGTTCTTATATAGCGCGGTATCCAGTCCGTATGTAATATGTAATATGTTCTTATATAGCGCGGTATCCAGTCCGTATGTAATATGTTCTTATATAGCGCGGTATCCAGTCCGTATGTAATATGTAATATGTTCTTATATAGCGCGGTATCCAGTCCGTATGTAATATGTAATATGTTCTTATATAGCGCGGTATCCAGTCCGTATGTAATATGTAATATGTTCTTATATAGCGCGGTATCCAGTCCGTATGTAATATGTAATATGTTCTTATATAGCGCGGTATCCAGTCCGTATGTAATATGTAATATGTTCTTATATAGCGCGGTATCCAGTCCGTATGTAATATGTAATATGTTCTTATATAGCGCGGTATCCAGTCCGTATGTAATATGTAATATGTTCTTATATAGCGCGGTATCCAGTCCGTATGTAATATGTTCTTATATAGCGCGGTATCCAGTCCGTATGTAATATGTAATTAATGCAATATATACTATTTCATAAGCGCCTATACATCCACTGGCTGGAGGTACGATTCGACGTTTGTACTATGTATAGCGGTACCTGAGTACCTGAGTACCTGAGTACCTGAGTACCGCGGTGTTGCTGCGGCCGTCGTCTCGGACGCCTCGAGGTGACAGTCGCCGACACGTTCTGGGATGTCGCACAGGTTGTAAGCGGGGTTGAAGACGAAGCCGTAGGGACACTGCGGGCATCATCACACACAAACCTAGATCATGTTTCTCCTAATTGCAGTCGGTTTTAAAGGATGATCGTGTAAGATTAGAATGTATTGAGGATTGTAGCATCATCCAAGCTATGCTTAAATTGGCAATGTTTGTTACTGAAATAACGATAACAGTCTTCAAACCAATACGGAATGTATCTTTCATAAAGAATATAATATTATTCAAGAGCTGAACACATTACTTAGACTATTGCATTACTACCAACAACCTGTGTGTGAAGTTACTTCGCATAGGAATGTAATTACCTGACATGATGCCTACCTGTCATGATGCCTACCTGTCATGATGCCTACCTCTAATGAGGCCTACCTGACATGAGGCCTACCTGACATGATGCCTACCTGTCATGATGCCTACCTCTAATGAGGCCTACCTGACATGAGGCCTACCTGACATGATGCCTACCTGTCATGATGCCTACCTCTAATGAGGCCTACCTGACATGATGCCTACCTCTAATGAGGCCTACCTGACATGAGGCCTACCTGACATGATGCCTACCTGTCATGATGCCTACCTCTAATGAGGCCTACCTGACATGAAGCCTACCTGACATTATGCCTACCTGTCATGATGCCTACCTCTAATGAGGCCTACCTGACATGAGGCCTACCTGACATGATGCCTACCTGTCATGATGCCTACCTCTAATGAGGCCTACCTGGCATGAGGCCTACCTGTCATGAGGCCTACCTGTCACGAGGCCTACCTGACATGAGGCCTACCTGACATGAGACCTATCTGTAATGAGGCCTAACTGACATGATGCCTACCTGTAATGTTCTGGCCACTCCTTTAACGCAGTGGAAGAATTGGCGGCAGTCAGACTTGTCGCGGAAGAAACCATTCGACGCTGGACAGTTGAACATATCTGAGAATCAACCACAAACATGTCGGCAAAGACCACAACGAAACGGCATCGGTGAATACAGATTGTCTGTCTCCACAGACAAACTCAGCTGTATGAACGAATACCTGAATACTGTCTGGCTGAATTGTGTGAACGGACACGTTTAGGGCAACACTATTTTCTTGGCTGAATATTTTCCTTGTTAGTTGAGTTGGTGTTCGAGTGAGCGGGTCATGTATGATACGTAAAGCACTCGTGTTTGTCCTGGATGACAATACAAGGCTAATAGGAACCGCTTGTTTACTAATTTGTTTTCCCTCGACCTCTCTTAGGCACCGTTACGTCCTCTAGGGTTCTTTGATGGTTGCAACGAGAAAACACGTTGTTTCCGAGGCCACTTACATTGCCCGTTCATGTCGTTGTTTCCGAGGCCACTTACATTGCCCGTTCATGTCGTTGTTTCCGAGGCCACTTACATTGCCCGTTCATGTCGTTGCAGTCCGGCACCTTGTCTCTGTCTTCACACAGGCCGCTGGCTACACTGAAGACGAGGCCGCGTGGACATCGGAACCTGTAGGACGTCCCGTCACTGCCACACAGGTAGAACTGGTGGCAGTCCGTCGGGTCGCGTTTCAGGGTCTCTGGCTCACAATCTGGAAAACACAGTAGGCTTGAGCTGTGAAATAGCGATTTGTTTTCAATGTGCCTTCTAGGTGGGTGGTCCTTGAACTTTGACACCCGTGAGCGCAAGAAATAAGCAAGAACTACAAAACGTGCATATATAGGACGTAAAAATTTTGCATTCTGTTTCGGTTTCATTCGTCACCACATTGATCTGGGAGACCAGAACTGTTCCCATTTATGTGCTTTCATTTGCAAACGCTGTATTAGTTGTAGTAAATTGTTTGAACTATATTATCACAGTGACGATAAAGACATGTGGTGGTGGAAACAAAACGCGTACCTGATGCAGTGTTTGCTTGTATGCCGCTCTTGTATATTGTTTTAGGATGTTCTGTTTTGTTACTCTTGGCGCTGTCGACTCTTCCAGAGCCGACGGGTTTTTTAGTAGTGCGATTTACTGCAGATGCCGATTGTCTTGCTTCTTTCTTCACCACTTCATTTAGTTCACCGAAAGGCTTCTCACCCGACTCGTGTAACGCGGTGTCTGCTCCGTGAACTGGCGTCACGAATGTCTGTAACGAATGATCTGTCACTGGTGTCGTGACACTTGTGTGACACGATACGACACTTTCGTGTCGTCGACATGTGTTTTTCGTGACATCGAAGGCGAGGCCGTCGGGACAGGCGAACTTGTGCTTGACACCCCCGGAACACCAGAGGAACCGTCGGCAGTCGGTGGGGTCCGGGTAGTAGCCGTCCAACTGGCAGACAAACTCGGCTGAAAAAAGAACATCAACTCTGGTTCTCGGGACGTAAGTTGTAACATTTCTCGTTACAATTTGTAAATGACATGTTTGAGAAGTATCGTATTATTATTGTGACTGTTTACATTGTTTACATTGTTTACATTGTTTACATTGTTTACACTCTCTGTGCTATTCGCACTGCTATTTTTGTTAGTTTTTTTGGCAAAGTTTGTAACTGTACAATTGTTATATTTTTCATCATGTATGTTATGCCTGTAACTTCATCACCATTATCAATCATTAACTGCATCGATAACCCTATGTAATGTAATGGGAATTCACACTATAATATATATATATTACTCTATTGTTATTATAAAAAATAATTTACTTTTCTTTTAATAAATAAACACCAAAACTTACTTCATTAACTTATGACTAATTTGAACACGCACTGAAAATGCTCACTAAACTGTACAATTTGTAAATGTCATAGTTGAGAAATATTGTACTATTAATTACTGTTTACGTTTTTGGAAAGGGTGCGTGTTACCGACTGGGAGAGCTCCTCTGTTTGTCATACAAATGTCAAAGTTAAACATACCAATTTGTCAACGTATGACACATTATGAACATTACTGCAATTAGATGACGAATTGCACAATTCTGACTAAGACGTCCTACACTCACTTTCGGACGAAGCTGTTGAGCCGGTGGCGTCACACCCTGCAACGAGGCTGGCAGACACGCAAGCTCCGGTGGCGCCATCGAACGCCGCTTTCGGGCCGCAGGAGAAGCGATACAGTCGGCCGCCAAAACACTGCGTGTAGGCATGGCAGTCGCCCGGGTCACCGGCCAACGCGTCAGCATCACACGGCTCATAGTCTGCGTGATTACAGAAAGAAACAGTAAGGGCTTCAGGAATACATGTATTAGTGAAACAAAGCTTAGAAGAAAAATATCAACACGGAGAGACCTTAGTTATAATAAACGCCTACGACCGTACGTACGTACGTACGTACGTACGTACGTACGTACGTACGTAGGCCCTACAAGCAATAGTTTCTGCGACACCAGATAGAAGAAGAACAGGGGAATCTTGGATTTACGTAGGCATGCACGTACACACGCACGCATGCCGCACGCACACATCCGCGCGCACGCACACACGCACGCACGCACGCACGCACCCCCACACACGCACGCACCTCTGTCATCAGATCATGGGATGCAACAGTGGTGTGTCAAAATGTGTTAAAAAGGAATCATTTCGACTACCTCTCAACTACTGTTGTTCCACGGAGATAAACATGTCTAGCGACGACACCTACCGTTAAATGCAGCTGCGGCCATCCCCCGTCCACTGAGACGACCCGTGAGCAGGAACGAGAAGAGGACACAGGTCATTCGAGTCATAGTATCTGCCGTCGTGACTGTGCGGTGCGCGTGCAGGCTGCGGCGCCTTCAAGTCGAGTGACGTGGCCATCACCTGACGCTGCGAAGTAACTTGCAAATAATCAGCGCAGCGAAATTAGGCATTGTTACATTGGTGACAGCGCCCGGGGCGACACACGTCTGTCGACATGTGGCGCGTGGCAAGTGTCCAGATTCAACCGAGCCTGTGTGACGAGTGAACGGCGGGGAAGTTGGCTGTGCAGCGTCCTCACAATCTCTTCTGCATGTATCAATCTCTCGTGCATACCACGGGTAATATTTATGTTTTAAATCACCAGCTGGTGCAGCCGCGGACGCAACTGAGACCTATAATATTGGATTGGCGGAGATGGAAGTCTTGGAACCAAGAGAGATGCGACAAGCTGCTGGGAAACTTGTGTAAGACGTTACTCATTGGATCTCGATGACACTTTATGGAATGAACTGACCTAGTTCGGTGGACTAGCTGCAGAAACACTGACAGGTGACCTAGAGCATGAAGTCTCACCAGAGGCGACGATGTATGAGATGTTGATCAAGAGAAATCTTAGGGATGTTTTCCCCGACACCTATATATATATATCTGACTTTGATAATTATAACTGTAGTTGGAGAGAGAGAGAGAGAGAGAGAGAGAGAGAGGGAGAGGGAGAGGGAGAGGGAGAGGGAGAGCGAGAGAGAGAGAGAGAGAGAGATATCTTTTTATAAGTTGAAACTGATTAATGATGAGCAACGATCCACATTGAGCCAAAACAGACTGGTTTATCTTACTATGCTCAGTGCGGAATGGGACGTCACGCTTCCCTTGCTTGATTTATCTACTGCTATTGATACTATTGACCATAACATACTCATTAAACGCTTGTCAATGTGGTATGTTATATCTGGCACAGCCCTGAGCTGGGTTTCATCAAACTTAACTGATAGATACCAAAGAGTGAAGATAGCTAATTGCTTTTCTGCGGCACTACCTCAGGGTTTTGTTCTTGGACCATTACGTTTTACTCTTCACACTACTCCACTCAGCTCAGTTATTCAAACTCACAACTTGGACTACCACCTACATGCAGATGATACACAGATTTACCTTTCTTTGGCTATCCCGGATACAAATTGCTCCTTAAACCAACTCAGGGATTATAATCCACTGGATGACTGACAGCAAATTAAAGTTAAATGCTAACAAAGCAGAGTTACTTATTATTGGTACACAAAAGCAGTGTGGTAGACTTGAATGTTTCTTTTCCCGACACTTATGCTAAGCCAGAATTTCACACCGTCAGTCTCAGCACGGAATCTAGGGGTCATCTTTGATAATAATGAAAATTGTAGACAGCATATATCACAAACTAGTCGTTGCAGCTTTTATCACATTCGTGAACTTCGTCGTATTCGCCGATATATGTCTTTTGTTGTCGCAAAAATTATTGCAACTGGTCTTGTTAGCAGTAGACTCGACTATTGCAATTCACTTTATGATAATATTGCTCTCAAGCACATCATGACATTTCAACGTGTGTAACATTGTTTTAGTTACAATGTCTTCTCGTTTCTCTCACTCATCACCATTTCTTAAATCATTGCATTGGCTCCCTGTCAGATGTCGCATTATTTTTAAGATATGTACAATTACCTATCACGCACTTTCATCCAAGCGACCAGCATATTTACATTCACTGCTCACTCTTGCAAGACAGCCCAGACAACTTCGATCGTCTAATTCTTATCTACTTTTTGTTCCCAGTGTTAAGAAAAAATTTCGGAACTATAGCTTTTTCAGTTGCTGCACTGACTCTGTGGAACTCACTCCCTGTCAGTGTTAAGTCTGTAGGAAATATAACAACATTTAGCTGTAAACTAAAACCCCACTTGTTTAAACTTGCTTATCCTCCATAGCTCCCCAGCGTATCAACCCAACTGTTTACAACTGTTTACAACTCAGCTATTATGAACTGCTTAACCCCTTTTGTTTCGGTGCACTGCCGAACTTGGGTTTCCCGAGGATTTTAGCGCGATAAAAGTATTTTATGTATTACATTATTACTATTATGCATCGAATTAATCTTGATTGTTTTACTTCAGTGCTGCCAAAACGAGCAAAAAGTTCATTAGTGTTTGAGACAGTTCAACATATGTACACATATATCTGATTATTCACATGATTATATCTCTAGAACCGTTGGTAGTAAATGTGATGGAAAGCATTTGGATGTCGCTCTTTGTTTGATCACTAGGCTTTCTATGCTCACTAGGCTCTCTATGTTCACTAGGCTTTCTATGCTCACTGGGCTCTCTACGCTCACTAGGTTCTCTATGCTCACTAGGCTTTATATGCTCACTGGGCTCTCTATGCTCACTAGGGTCTCTATGCTCACTAGGCTCTCTATGCTCTATGGGCTCTCTATGCTCACTAGGCTCTCTATGCTCACTGGGCTCTCTATGCTCATTAGGCTCTCTATGCTCACTAGGCTCTCTATGCTCACTAGGCTCTCTATGCTCACTGGGCTCTCTATGCTCACTAGGGTCTCTATGCTCATTAGGCTCTCTATGCTCACTGGGATCTCTATGCTCACTAGGCTCTCTATGCTCACTAGGCTCTCTATGCTCACTAGGGTATCTATGCTCACTAGGGTCTCTATGCTCACTAGGCTCTCTATGCTCACTAGGCTCTCTATGCTCACTAGGCTCTCTATGCTCACTAGGCTCTCTATGCTCACTAGGCTCTCTATGCTCACTAGGCTCTCTATGCTCACTAGGCTCTCTATGCTCACTAGGCTCTCTATGCTCACTAGGGTATCTATGCTCACTAGGGTCTCTATGCTCACTGGGCTCTCTATGCTCACTGGGCTCTCTATGCTCACTGGGCTCTCTATGCTCACTAGGCTCTCTAAGCTCACTAGGGTCTCTATGCTCACTAGGCTCTCTATGCTCACTGGGCTCTCTATGCTCACTAGGGTCTCTATGCTCAGTAGGCTCTCTACGCTCACTAGGCTCTCTATGCTCACTAGGGTCTCTATGCTCACTGGGCTCTCTATGCTCACTGGGCTCTCTATGCTCACTGGGCTCTATATGCTCACTAGGGTCTCTATGCTCACTAGGGTATCTATGCTCACTAGGGTATCTATGCTCACTGGGCTGTCTATGCTCACTAGGGTATCTATGCTCACTAGGCTCTCTATGCTCACTAGGCTCTCTATGCTCACTAGGCTCTCTATGCTCACTAGGGTCTCTATGCTCACTAGGCTCTCTATGCTCACTGGGCTCTCTATGCTCACTGGGCTCTCTATGCTCACTGGGCTCTCTATGCTCACTAGGCTCTCTATGCTCACTAGGCTCTGTATGTTCACTGGGCTCTCTATGCTCATTAGAGTCTATGCTCAATGGGCTCTCTATGCTCACTAGGCTCTCTATGCTCACTGGGCTCTATATGCTCACTAGGGTCTCTATGCTCACTAGGGTTTCTAAGCTCACTGGGCTCTATATGCTCACTGGGCTCTCTATGCTCACTGGGCTCTCTATGCTCACTAGGCTCTCTATGCTCACTAGGGTCTCTATGCACACTAGGCTCTCTATGCTCACTGGGCTCTCTGTGCTCACTAGGGTCTCTATGCTCAATAGGCTCTCTATGCTCACTGGGCTCTCTATGCTCACTAGGGTCTCTATGCTCACTAGGCTCTCTATGCTCACTGGGCTCTCTATGCTCACTAGGGTCTCTATGCTCACTAGGCTCTCTATGCTCACTGGGCTCTCTATGCTCACTAGGGTCTCTATGCTAACTAGGGTATCTATGCTCACTGGTCTCTCTATGTTCACTGGGCTCTCTATGCTCACTAGGCTCTCTATGCTCACTGGGCTCTCTATGCTCACTAGGGTCTCTGTGCTCACTAGGGTCTCTATGCTAACTAGGGTATCTATGCTCACTGGGCTCTCTATGCTCACTGGGCTCTCTATGCTCACTGGGCTCTCTACGCTTACTTGGCTCTCTATGCTCACTAGGCTCTATATGCTCACTAGGGTCTCTATGCTCACTAGGCTCTCTATGCTCACTGGGCTCTCTATGCTCACTGGGCTCTCTATGCTCACTAGGCTCTCTATGCTCACTGGGCTCTCTATGCTCACTGGGCTCTCTATGCTCACTAGGGTCTCTATGCTCACTGGGCTCTCTATGCTCACTAGGCTCTCTATGCTCACTAGGTTCTCTATGCTCACTGGGCTCTCTATGCTCACTAGGCTCTCTATGCTCACTAGGTTCTCTATGCTCACTGGGCTCTCTATGCTCACTGGGCTCTCTATGCTCACTAGGCTCTCTATGCTCACTAGGTTATCTATGCTCACTGGGCTCTCTATGCTCACTAGGCTCTCTATGCTCACTAGGCTCTCTATGCTCACTGGGCTCTCTATGCTCACTAGGCTCTCTATGCTCACTGGGCTCTCTATGCTCACTAGGCTCTCTATGCTCACTAGTTTCTCTATGCTCACTGGGCTCTCTATGCTCACTAGGCTCTCTATGCTCACTAGGTTCTCTATGCTCACTGGGCTCTCTATGCTCAATGGGCTCTCTATGCTCACTAGGCTCTCTATGCTCACTAGGCTCTCTATGCTCACTGGGCTCTCTATGCTCACTAGGCTCTCTATGCTCACTGGGCTCTCTATGCTCACTGGGCTCTCTATGCTCACTAGGCTCTCTATGCTCACTGGGCTCTCTATGCTCACTGGGCTCTCTATGCTCACTGGGCTCTGTATGCTCACTAGGCTCTCTATGCTCACTGGGCTCTCTATGCTCACTGGGCTCTCTATGCTCACTGGGCTCTCTATGCTCACTAGGCTCTCTATGCTCACTGGGCTCTCTATGCTCACTGGGCTCTCTATGCTCACTGGGCTCTCTATGCTCACTAGGCTATCTATGCTCACTGGGCTCTCTATGCTCACTGGGCTCTCTATGCTCACTAGGCTATCTATGCTCACTGGGCTCTCTATGCTCACTGGGCTCTCTATGCTCACTGGGCTCTCTATGCTCACTGGGCTCTCTATGCTCACTGGGCCCTCTATGCTCACTGGGTTCTCTATGCTCACTAGGCTCTCTATGCTCACTAGGCTCTCTGTGCTCACTAGGCTCTCTATGCTTACTGGGCTCTCTATGCTCACAGGGCTCTCTATGCTCACTAGGCTCTCTATGCTCACTGGGCTCTCTATGCTCACTGGGCTCTCTATGCTCACTGGGCTCTCTATGCTCACTGGGCTCTCTATGCTCACTAGGCTCTCTATGCTCACTGGGCTCTCTATGCTCACTGGGCTCTCTATGCTCACTAGGCTCTCTATGCTCACTGGGCTCTCTATGCTCACTGGGCTCTCTATGCTCACTGGGCTCTCTATGCTCACTGGGCTCTCTATGCTCACTAGGCTCTCTATGCTCACTGGGCTCTCTATGCTCACTAGGCTCTCTATGCTCACTAGGCTCTCTATGCTCACTGGGCTCTCTATGCTCTCTAGGCTCTCTATGCTCACTGGGCTCTCTATGCTCACTGGGCTCTCTATGCTCACTAGGCTCTCTATGCTCACTAGGCTCTCTATGCTCACTGGGCTCTCTATGCTCACTAGGCTCTCTATGCTTACTAGGCTATCTATGCTCACTAGGCTCTCTATGCTCACTAGGCTCTCTATGCTCACTGGGCTCTCTATGCTCACTGGGCTCTCTATGCTCACTAGGCTCTCTATGCTCACTAGGCTCTCTATGCTCACTAGGCTCTCTATGCTCACTGGGCTCTCTATGCTCACTAGGCTCTCTATGCTCACTTGGCTCTCTCTGCTCACTGGGCTCTCTATGCTCACTAGGCTCTCTATGCTCACTGGGCTCTCTATGCTCACTGGGCTCTCTATGCTCACTAGGCTCTCTATGCTTACTAGGCTCTCTATGCTCACTAGGCTCTCTATGCTCACTAGGCTCTCTATGCTCGCTACGCTCTCTATGCTCACTGGGCTCTCTATGCTCACTGGGCTCTCTATGCGCACTAGGCTCTCTATGCTCACTAGGGTCTCTATGCTCACTAGGCTCTCTATGC